>OX424572.1:185704054-186904054 GCA_949152435.1 Gastracanthus pulcherrimus | reverse complement strand
GCGCTCGTGTAACGCACTTGTAGTCTTATTTTCATTTTTTGAGGTCCTGCATATAGGAGGTATATGTAGTAGCTTCCGCCAACCTTGAATCACGTGTGCGTGTATTATATGGTGAGCATGTTTTTGGGTGAGATGTTATGAATTTTTTATTTCTGGGGTTTCATTCAGCATGGATTCTGAAGATTCGGGAGATACGAAGTTATGTTAATGAGATGCTTGGTTGATTGCTTTTTTAGAGAATAAATTTAATTTGTTCGTGAAGAGAAACTTTAAACTTCGGTGCAAGTGAATTTTTCGCTAACACCTGAATTTAAATCTCCTAATTTTATTATGGTAAGTCGTAATTAATTATTTATTGTAAAAAAGCTCTTAATTTAGTGGAATGTTAAAATATCTAATTTTGAAAATTCATCAGAATGGATGAATAAATCCAATATGTGATATATGGCAGTGGACATTTTTTTATTTACCAATTTTAAAGTAATTTACAAGTTATTATATTAAATATTAAATAAATTTATTATCATATAAATCATTAAAAAAATATTTTTATCTTTACAACTCAAAATAAATTACAACTCCCATAAATCACCAAAAAGAAACAAACGAAAGCATAAAGTCTCCCAAAATTCTCCCTTTCATCGGCGGTAAATTCTCAAAATCAGGCCAATAAAAAGTGCCGCGACACCACCGCGCGTCAAGCGTAAACTTCGTTAAATCGTAGCGCTTTATGCCAGTATCAACAAGCCCGATTGTAAACGCTCTCGCTCTTCGCCCCGCGGATAGTGATCAACGATCGGGGGAACCCGCGACACCCTCGTAAAGTTTCCGAAAACGAATGAATCTCGCGCTGGAACTTTATTACGCGCCTCGTTAAGAGTCATATCCTGGGTCCTAATGAAAGACGTGTACAAGCCTACAAACGATCGCGCGTTTTCTTCTGACTGCAGATCACTGAACGTGATGCGACAAAATTGAGAGAGATTTCGAGATGTTTGATTTGGGGTTTTAATTGATGCGCGTCCGCGTTTCGGCATTTTTACGAGTTTGAGCCCTGTAAAGTAATAAAAAAATACAATTACTTCTGTATGGGGTTTTAATGAGGCGAATAATGAAAAGGTTAATGTACACGGTTAAAACGATTTTGATATTATGGGTGATTTCTTTTTCGGCAAAGTATTCGACAATATTCATTAGTATTATTATACTTATTAAACATATTAATGAATGGGTAGTAATATAAATAACCAAATAATGTATAGGTATGAAGAGAATTTAAACATTTACATTCAATAAAGTAATTATTGTATATACACTTAACTATATTTACATCTATATTTCTGTAGTTTTTAGAATTTGCAGGTTTTTCTGCAAAATTAGTACTTACAGATTTGTCTACAGAAATATATTCTAAAATAATTTTTAATTAAAAACAAATGATAATCTCTAAATAAGCATGTTACCAATGGAAGTAGGCGTTTTAACATTCTTTTTTAAGTACAAATTCATTTAGAATATGAATCAGCACGCGATAACCTTGCAGAAAAATGTACTGCACTAAAATCTAAGTTCTAAATCTTGTGCAGAAAATCATGTAGACTGTACATTTTTTTATAAGGAGAAATTCACTATACAATATCAATACAAATGCTTAAACTTTAGCAAGTCAATCATAATGTTTACAATTCCTTAAACAGATACGAAGGTAAAATCTTTAACCAAAAGTAATATTACCTAAACTATCTTTATCGAAAATTCAGTCCCACATGCGTTTGCGAAATAATCATACTCACCAATGTATGTACTTTGTACTTCCGACGTCTGTACACGAACAAAGGAACGTATGCATAATCAAAACTGAAGAAAAGCTTGTCGAAACATTCGGTGAAAATCCACTTTATTCAAATCCACACACAGATTCCGTGCACCCGCAGTGAAGCCACATATGCAGGTACATTCAGAGTCGATCAATCCTTGTTAACTGAGCGCACTTAATTAACATATAACACTCGAGTCGCTACTAAGCATGGGAGTAAAAATAAGAACCTCGCGCGAGACAAAAGAGCCCGGCGAAAGTCGATCGTGTATACACACAACAATCGCTGCGCGCCTCGTTATAATGCGTGTACATATACCTTTCATAAGGAGGAAAACTAAACGCTCGCGCATTATTATTGCCGTGTACCTGCGCGAGGTATATAAGAGCTAAATCATAATTGCGGACGCTCGAGCGTCTGTCTGCAATGTTCGCAGTCGGCTTTTTTCTCGAAGATCCTGAATGAAGGAACACCTACTACGAATACATGTGCATACGTTGAGGAGATCGTGTATACGCTTTCATTCACAAGTTTTTGCGATTGGAAAATTTGGTTTTTATCAGTGCTGGAGTGTGAATGAATTCTATTAGCGAAGAGAAAGTTATTATAACTTTTTTGTTGATCAAATGAAACAATTTTCAAGGAGACTCCACAACCTCCGGGAAACGATTTTTGACTAACCTTTAGGAGGTGGTTTTTGGTACCTAAAAATTAAGCCTAGCGCCCGTAATTTTATCTAATGGGCCCAGGTTCTCGAGATATGAGGTATTTACGTTATGTACATGCGTTTTTTTAATGATAAAATGTATCTCTTCTTCGTACAGCAACTCTGCAAGGTTTTATGCTAGAAAAATTAACGCAAAAGATAAAGAAAATAGGTAATAAGAGCTATAATTTAAGCTTTGTGTCGTATAAAAATATTATTCTGACGTAGAGTTATTAACAACTGAATATAGAGACCGAAAAAGCATGAGTATTATATTAAATTTAAATCTTTTAAATTACATGATTTTCCATGCATTTTCAGTCTGTACTCCTATCTTCAGTTGTTAATAACTTTGCATCAGAATAATATTTTTATACGACACAAAGCTTTATTATTATATATATTAACCATTAGCGAAATTTCGCATAAATCTTTATAAGCCATGAAATTGTGGCATTAGCGAATTATTTTTCTCAGTGCCTACTGTGGAGAACATATATTATATTTTATGCATATTTTGAAACATGAAATTTGAATGGAAGATAAATAACATCTTATAGTTTCATTGTAATTCTAGAATGTAATGAAAATAAGTTATTTACATTTTTAGTTAATTCCCTAGAACCATCCTAAATAAGAATTGTTCAGTATAATTACATAAAACAAGACTTCATGAATTGAAATTGAGTGTTACATTAGATTATGACAATTATATTGGATGATAATATGCATAAGAAAAACAAATTAATATAAAGGAATCCTACGTGATTAAATGCATTAATCCCTGAACATCTGTTGAATTATGGTATTACTGAACTATACGTTTCTTTCGTAGAATGTAAAGCTATATACGTATAAAAGTTTACGTAATTCGTGCTCGAAAATTACAGGTGCTTATAGACACGCCCGTATACTAAAACAGGTTATTGTTGGCACAACTTGCATTTTTTCTAGAGTGCGGTAAATAATGCATGCAGACTTATTATTTAATATTTCATTGTCATTGCCTCTTTTTACAATTATTTACATATTAATGATTCGATATTATTTTCTAAAAATGATCTATCAATTTGTATATTATTCGTTTATACTAGATTAATTAAACGTGTCAATGCATCATAAAATATTGTAACATTAACATATAAACGTTTAATTATAAATTTATAATTAAAACTTGTCAACAATATACTTCACTATCGATAGAATCTTGTTTTCGCATAAAATCTCAATGGAAATCAAATGTACACAGACGATTTTCAACACATTTGCAAATGAATTACGCATTCAACGTCGAATTTTGCAACTCCTCATTCAACCAATAAAATCTCAATTACTTTATCTTGTCACTTATCGCCGCCTATTGACAAGCGCGCGCCTACTCTTTTTTTCACTCTTTTTGTTGTGCGCCGCGGAGAAAAAATATTTACGCAACTTCGACGTTACGCGGCATATCCAGCAAAATACGATTATTTATTCATGAAACGCGCGCGCGGCTCATCGGCTGATTGATTATTTCACATCCATCTTTCTTGCATTCTATAAGTGAAGTCTGAAAAGCCCGTACCCTCGTGCGTCTGATTACAGAAGAAAATTCTTAATTCGCCCATCTTCGTATGTTAATGCGCGCCTTATGTAATTTAAAGAGTAACGCGCATCGCGGACGAGCAAGCGAGCGAATGATGCTTTTATAAATATTCAAGTTTACCGGAGTCATTCGCGAGTTAGTCGTGAGTCAGGATTTGCATCAGTTATAAAGACAGTAATAACGTACTCATGTGCTTAACAATAAATTTGAATTGCTGTGTTTTGTTACAAAGGGCGAATTTGCATATTCATTAAATTTTATAATTATTATTACCAAGATGTTACTAAAGATAAAGTTTGGAACGTAAAAAGATTATAATAAAATCGGATAATATATTTTAAAAGATTGCATGAATAACGTATACTTTCAATTCTTGCAATGTTTTGCATTCTTTAAATATTCAGTGCAGATAGTGTCGATAAATAAACAATGCATACTAAAAAAGAAGAAAGAAGATGAACAAGAAGTAGTAGTATACAACTATATACAGCAGAAGAAGTGGAAGAAGAAGAAGAACAAGAAGACGTAACATCGCAGAAGCGGGCGAGAAAAAAGTTGGCGAAGGTCTTGTTCGACGGTCTCGTAATTTTCTACGTCGCCGCAGCATTTCTATATGCGCTATGCGCCGCGACAGAAAAAAGTGTATTCGCATGTAAGCGCCGCTCGTGCATATAATATAACATAACGGTCGCGATTCTCTTCCCCGCAATCGCGGAATTGTGATTCTCGATACTGCAATCGAATATAATCATCGAAGATACGTAATTTTGATCATTTTAGTTCCCCACTTTTCGGTTTCTCGTCTTTTTAAAATCTACTTCATATATACTTAAGTTAATTTATGTATATTTTAATAAAGTAGAAATACATAAAAAGTAAAAATTCTATTCATATATCATTAACAACAAATTTATGAACATCTTTAATGGCATTTTATAGCTGCCTGTACCATTCACGATTCGAATTTGCATATTTGGGGGTGTGGCAGTTAAATTGGATGCATTCATGACGTAAAATAAACATGGGAAGCGTAGTTTAAAATTATGAACAATATTGATGATGCATATTTCTATGCAAACTTTAATATGAAAATAGACTTACGTAAAATTCGCAAAAGTCGACTGGTGTAACATTTTCAAGGCAAAACTGTTAAGTAAAGCAGTCAATAAAATTAGAAGAAATACTGTAAATAAAGTTTTTAAAATGTACTACATCCGAGCCGAAGTTACGAGAATATTTTCTCACAGTAAAACTGTAAAGAGTTCCATCACTCATTCGTTATGCACTCTTTAGACATTCATTATAAAAATTTAAAAGAATATTGCACTTTCAAGTTCTGTTTCTTGCTATACAACTTATAATAAGAAACATAATTAAACAGTTTTAAAAAAAAATTTGGTCTGTTAGAAAACCAGTTATTGAATATTCAATAGGTTTCCATAAAACAGTCTCCAGCATGAAAATATATAGAAAAGACGCATTACACTGAGAGAAACATAAACGCACTCGAAGAAAGCAGTAAAAAATCCGCCAAAAAACGAAAGAAGGCATTAGTAGGCTAGAAAAAGAGCTAAAGATGAGTCGATAAAGTGCGCGTAACGATTTCATGGGCGTGTGCGCAGCGCGATTACGTCGTCGGGAAAAACGCGTCCGCTTTGGTATAAGCGGAAAAATGCCGCCAGAGAGCGCCGCGCTGGCGCGAAAAATGCGCGTTTTACATGGTCATTGAATTGCAGCGAGTTCTGCTTCGGGCTATTTGCGGAGAAAAACGCCACGCGGGGAGAGGATTAAGTTTGAAAGCTCGAACCGGCGCTGAAGATAAGCCGCGCAGATAAGCGAGCGACATTCATATAAGTTTTTGTTTTCGGATAGAGCATTCAAGGTATTTTAAATGATTATTTACTAATGTGTGTATTTATTTTTTTAGAGATATCATTTTAACGGTAGTACGCATCTAAGTAGTTAGTTTGAAAGAGTTGTGATGTATAGCATTACTGAATCAATAACTTTCTTTGGAAATTAGTAGGCATAGTCATGCAAATGATGAAGTCGAGTAGACACAGTCATTATTTACACGTAGCACTCGAATAGAACATTTCTTATGCAAATATAGCTAATTGAACCGTTAATGTACGTACTTATTGGATAATATAACATCACTCTTGATTATATTATTACTATTTTGTTTCTTTTAACCTTTTCGCATATGCAATTATGAGAAAGTTATTAAATCTGTTTTTCCTTTTTTTGGTTCAGGTATGTACCATTCGATTATTATGATTAATTTATATATATATATATTCAATCTTACATTGAAATGTTAACAATTTCATTAGTAATGTTTAATGCAAATTATAGTGATAGTAGTATAATAAACTTTTTAACCGTTATATGATATTTTGTAATAAAGAGAATCGACATCCAATCAGAAATATAAATAATAAATGTAAATAAATAAATAAAACCTTATATAATATAGTTATTACAAATAATTTTGTCTTAATATAGCTTTTAACTAATAATATATTTATTATAAATCATATCATACATTACTGAGTTATATAGTATTTTAAAAACGTTTGTATCGCCATATCGCACATGCGGTATTCTTTGAAGTTATATATGGTAAGACATAATTAAAACATTTTAGTAAGCTTTTTTCAACAAATTTTTTTAAATTTAGTTTTTTTTAATTAAAAAGATTTATAAATTATGCTAATTCCGAATAATAAATATAAAGACATTCTTGCTTTATACACTGAAATAAACTATTATATTAAAAAAGAGTATTTTTGTTTGTACATTAGGGAAAAATTCGGTTATCTACATAAATCAATGGATTAATATTATACGAAAGTAAACATTTCTATTATTATTTTGAACAAATACCTCAAACGATAGAATTAATTAAATAAATAAAAGTATCTATAAATAAGGCAAATTGTACTTCTGAATACGGTAATTCTTATAGAAAATCGAGTATATTCTCAATTCACAAGTAGAAATAGTAATTTATCATACATAATTTTTCCCAGGATATTAATAAATTAAAATTATATTTCAACCAATGTACGACAGGTGCCCCAATTTAAATATCAAATTCTCATCTTCACAATCTACACTGGAAAAACAAATATCGTAAATATCATATTGCAGTAAAATGACGCTATCCCAAATTTTTTGATTCATATGTCATAGGTCTTAGATCGAATTCCTTTCAATCCAATATTAAAAAATCATGAGCATGGGATCTGCACCACAGAATATTTCGCCTACTAAAAGAAACTAAACTATTTAAAATTGTATTTTTAATGTAGAAATTAAGAGTTAAGTTTCCTAATTTTACGATATCATATCGCACCTGACGCTGAATAATGACGATATCGAAACGTAAATTTACAAAACATGATGTTGCGTGAGTTACGATACATATCGTAAACGTCACGATACACTTTTCTCAATGTAGTAAAAATTACAATTTCCAAAAACACATCGTTTGTTCATAGAGAAAACTATAACCAGCGACAAGCACCCCACGAATTTCCGCATCCACTCTCCAACCTTGCAAACTGTCAATAATCACCCACTCGAGCCTCTGCACCAACTCAACATGGGATAAAATAAATCTCGCGCGCGTGCAGCGGAATTCGGCCACACCCAAAGTCGCCGCGGCGCAGTCGTCAACGCGCGCCGACTAATATATATCGTGACGCAATGATCGGCGGCCGCGCATATGTATATTAATATCGTTTCGCTTATTGCACCGGCCGCTGAATCGGAAATTCAAATACGCAAGCGGCGGAGGAGGAGCGCACGAGTGGTTCTTTCTTGGTGCCGCCGCGCCGCGATCGCTGTATGCATGAGAAAAAATGCGCGGTGCATTGTCAGCGGGAAATTGCTCGATTCGCACTGCGAGGGGCGCCTGTGATGTTGCTTTTGTTCGATGTATGGATGGAGGTTTTGTGTGCACATTGCGATAATTGAATTGGGTTGCGAGTGACTTTTAATTGATAAGATTGAGATTGTATATATGGCGCGTGAGATTGAAAAATTGCGTCTAAATATTTATAAGTAGATACTGACGAGTTGGGTCGGACGGTCTTTATAAATATGTACATTACATTATATTTTAAAAGTTTAGTAATTGGATCATAGAAATTTGAACAACAGAATTATATTGTAAAAATTGATAATCGTATAAGAAAATAAAATTAAATATTCGTTTGGAAATTTGTATGCAAAATTGATTACAAACACAAGTGTTAATTTTTGTTATACAATTTCTTACAATATATTAACAATATTCTTACGGTACTTATACGCGTAAAAATTCTTCGTTAAAACTTCAATCTCTTGAAATACAAAGTTGTAAAGGTACCGCTGGAAAGTACAATAAATTGATACACACGTATGTTTTATCGCACCGCAGCTGAATAATTTAATTAATTAATGCAAAAAGAAACTGCGTGTACGTACGAATGCAGCATCGTAATCAAACGTATATGAAAATTTCAGCGACGTATAAATCGCGCGCATAACGGTCGCATTGTGCATAGGACTCTACATCAGTATGACATCGATAAAGCGATAAAACATTATTTTTTACGAGTCCACCGGCTGCAGCCTGGTGTTGAATGAGAGAGAAAGCTTTGGGTAAACATTACCATATCGCGGTGGCGGCGGCGCTTCTTCGCACAATAAAGCTTTTCGTAAATTATTTTCACGTACGTCAATTTATCGCTTCGTATTAAATGGCTAGTGACGATGAAATGCGAGAGAGTCCGTATAAACGCCGCTTTGAGCGCGACTTGGCTCCGTTATTCCCAATCACCGTCGCCCAATCAGCACTAAATAAAAGAGAGAGAGAGAAAGAGAGAGAGAGAGTACAAGAGAAAAACGAGTACAGAGTCAAAATATAAACCGACAATTAAATTTGTATGCTCCCCTTCTGACGATAAGCAGCCCGTGTAGCGTATAATCGAGCGGAGGTTTCACGTGTGTGTGTGTGTGCTCCGAAAATCAATTATACGCCAGACTTTTGTGGCCATCCCATTGCAGTCACTCTCGATCTTCGTGGCTGTCGTCGCGAACGAGAGGCCTGAGAATAAGTTGGGTTCACATTGCTGCGCCCATGCGAAATTATAGTCATTTAAATGGGATTTTAAGGACTTCCTATAAAGAAATGATGACAGAATGCTGAATCTTCTTAAAATACAATATATGATTGGTTGGCGGAAAAAAATCGAAAAAGTAAAGTTCATGAAACGATGATCACTTTCCTGAAGTGTATTAAAATAATGTGACTCAAATTTTGACTGATTTAAAATTTTTTTTTATACTTCAATTTGAAGCAAGTCCGAGGTTTCTTTACTTTCACTGAAGCATTGTGGAATCTGAAGAAAAAGCAAAATATAAATATTAAGAAGTCTCGCCACTTTCAAAGTCTGAATAATAATCTTTTTTCAGATTTTTTAAAATTAATGAGACATCTAACGTAATTAAAGTTTTATATTATTTTTAATATGTATATTTTAAGAGTACAATTTTTTTAATTATATAACTTATGTAGTACCGAACTAAGCATTTTGGAATAATCCAGCATACGTGATATCAAACGAATTATTTGACCATTCGATCTGAAATTTTTACACGTCAATTAGCTTATCAGTATCTCTCGCAGGGACCATAGATTTGTCTTCGTTAGTAATTACTGAGTTTTTCAAAATTTTCATTTTAAACTACAAAATGATGAAATTTTGAATGCAAAAATTATCGAAGTTAAAAACTTAAACTTTGATTCTCTATCGTTTTGTTAATTTTTCATTAATCAAAACCAAAATAATGTCTGTTTCGATGATAATGATTGAAAATCGTTTTGATATTTTTACTCCACTTACTCCTTTTAGTACACCGCTTTGTTCCAAAATAAAAAGTTCAGAACTACACAAATTAAAATGAAAACTGTTACAAATTACAATTAAAACCAGTTAAGTCTCTTAAAGATAAGAAAATAAAAATCACTAAAAAATGACATTTTCTCAGGTCTTCAGTAGAAGGACCCCCTGCAAGTTATTTACACATTCTTAATATAAATGACCACTCCATGCCGACCAATTATAACATCAAGAAATTCATTTAAAATAATGAAAAGAAAGAAACCTCAATTGGGCTCACGAATCTCAAAAATAAAGTACAAATCAGAAAGCAAAAAAGAGAATTTCGAAACCTCGCAAGAACTTTTCTCATCATCACCATTTGGCCACCTCTTAAAACGACATCAATGTGAAGTCCCCCTAATAAATTGCACGCACGCTTCGCACCACAGTGTGCACCCGTGATGCACGTACACACGCATACCCCTCCCCCCTCCCCAGATACCGCATCACCACGCATCATTCGCATGGAGCCTCGCCGTTCCAATAATAATCAATTCGCTGGGCTTATATACATATATACACACACACACACACACATATATATATATATATATATATATATATATATATATATATATACGACCGCTGCTCTGCCGCGTGTCTCGTCGTTGTCCCTCGGGAGGACGACGACGCCGCTGCTGTTGCTGCACCGACAATCGCCGCGCCCGCGGCATAAATTACAAAGAGAGAGAGAGAGAGAGGAGAACGATGGTCCAACCGCGGGGGCCGCCGTTTTTGGCTCGCGCTCCCGACGATAACGAGTTCTCGGTAATTTTGCGCACCGCATTGCCTCTGTGGTACAGAGTGTGAGAGAGAGAGAGAGAGAGAGAGGATGCGCTGTAATGAATAATAAGCGAGAGAGCGGAGTGTGTGTGTGCGAGAGCGCGTTTCCGGGGGCTTTTTTGGGAGATGTGTGTGCATGCGTGAAAGTTGGTGGGGTGGGGAGAGAGAGAGAGAGAGAGACAGAGAGAGAGAGAGAGAGAGAGATAGCGTGGAGGGAACGCCTCTGAGTGTTTATGAGAAGCGTAAGTAGTAACGGAGAGGGTTTTTGCGTGGTTTTTTGATTTTGTAGCTTAGAATGCGGCTGAAAAATTACAGATTCCAATCCGATTTTCATGGGAACTAGTACACCTTGACATGATTTTTCTCTTATTAGAATTTTTATTAAACTTTAGATAGAATTGTAGACAAAATTAATGAAAGAAAAAATTTGTAGTCAATATTTTATATATAAATACGTAACAATTAATTGGAGTACAGAACATTTATTTGGAGTAATGAATCATTTATGTTAAATAATCTGGCGAATTGACTGTTAAGAACTTGTGCTTTACTGTTAAATTTCTAAAATAATTTGTTTTCTATCCTTTCTCTTAAAGTAATATAAATTGAAATTTAAAAAAATTGACCATTGTAGTAATGTAAGTAATATATAGATAAAATATCATGATATAACCCAATTGAAAAATGTTTTAAAGTAACAATACACCATCTACTGAAAAAACAAATGTTATAAATATAACATATAATATATAATATATAAATCTTTTTTAATACAAGTAATGTAAATTGTAAAATAATTAAAATGCTAATAAAAAGATCTCGTTCTGTATATTTCAGTATAAATAATGTGCGCTACTTCAGTCAATTTTAATTTATTAACTAATCACAAGGAGATAATCATTAAAACACTATTTATAAATCATGTACACATTTAATCGTTAAAAGATGGTATATACTTATCTTATCATAATATTAATACTGCTTTCGTTATAAAAAACATACTATATTATGCAATATCATAACTCTTCCTGATTATTTGTTTGGATAAAAACGTACATAAGAATGTTTACCGAATAATTAAGAAAGTTGAAGAAGAAATATAATAAAAGAAGATAAGATGAAAATAAAAATGAAAAAAAATGAGTGAGAACAGGCGATAAAGAATACGCAGGATAAAATACGAAGAAAATTAATATGACAGAAAATTGAACAAATTTGAGCGACAGTAATTGGGCTACAGATGGTACATTATTTTTTTAGTCGAAGTTTCCAAAGATTTACCTCTTACTGAGTCGATATGACTTTTGACACGAATTTATAACATTTATAAATTTGAGCCGATGATGCTTTTATTACGAGTGGAATAAAAAAACGTATCATCTGCAGAGACTGTAAAAGTTTTATGAGTTATCGATACTTAGCAATCTAATTAAAAATAAAAAAGCAGATTTTTCTTTAACAGTTATTAAATTCTATATTTTATACAGCACAACAATTCTATTTAACCATTTTTTCCAATTATTAATACGTAATTTATAAGCAAAATAGTCAGCAAAGATTCATTAAATTTGTATTGACTATAAATAATATGTTTTGCACCTAATATTTTGTTATAAAATAGTCAAACTAGCATGTATTCAAAGTCAGCTTAAACGTCCAAAAGGACCGAAACCAAAGGCGTACCGAAAAAGGTCAAAAAGTGCGGGCGCAAACGTCCTTGGGACCTTGCCGAGCTAAAAACGACTCTGGAACCGGTCTCTTTTTCATTCTAAATCTACTACACGGGAGCCCCTGCGTCACTTGTATACGCGAACCCTGTGTGCAGTCCGATGCCCCAAAGCGTTGTGTTTGACTGTAGTCAACAAGCCGTGGCGCAGTCTGCGTCCTCGCAATGCTTCATCAAATATGCCCTTTGTGCAGGACTGTCTGGAAACGAGAAACGGATTTTCCGAGTCCTCGAGTGTTTTCGCTAATTGAAACGTTTTTAAGAATGTAATATCTACCATGGTTTGTTTTGGTTAATGCTGTTTGTTTTCTGATAATTCAGTGTATTTAAAACACGTTCTCGCATGTAAAATTGTATCTCGTTTAAGAATTATTTTCATTTCTACGTAGTTCATAAAAATAAATGATTGGTTACTATTACGAAGTTAAATGGTAATAAATGAGACTTAACATTTTTTCGGTAATAGTTAAGACGAGCTACAGTTTTTTTTTCATACATCAATTTGATAATTTTATAAACAAATTTTGTTAAATTTACTAAGAAATTTTATTATTTCTGGTTATTATGACAAGTTTTATAGTATATTTCATATACTATAAAATATATAAAAAAATAAATATATATTTTTATATTATGATATATATTATATTTTTACTAAATTACTTTGTTATAATAGTACCGAATTATTTTCATTCGTGTTTTTAAACATAAATTTTTTTTAATGTTTATAAGAATTCTCACGTTTCATTCTATGAACTAGTTTTCGAAAGCTTATATTTTAAATCAGTTACACTCCTATAATTAATTCATTCGATCCACATAAAAAAGAAATTCACCCCAACAATTTTTACATTACGATTGCTCCTCTGCATCGCACTGCGCAACCCGCATGCACAAAAATCCAAGAATTCCTGGAAAATAATTTCCTAATACTCTAAAAGCGCATTAAAACGCTCGTACTTGCGCGCGCATAATTACCCAGTGTTTAGACATCTCGGGTATCTCTCTCGTGAAAAAGCGCCGAAACAAAAACAAGTATGTAAATACCGTGACCAATTCAGCCGCGTCTCTTTAAAAGAAAGTCTCTCTCGCGGGGCGAGCGCGTGGAGAACACACGCGACGCTATGTGTGCACAGTATACAAACACCGGCGGTTTACGCGTGCGTTTCTGGCGTAGCGAGCGCGAAACTCGAATTGCCCGCGTTTTGCTCGGCGCGGCGCAACCGAGGCCTTTTCACTTATTATTAAGAAATTACCGAGTTTCCGTAATACGGGGACGACTTAATTATACACGCAGTCGGGGAGCGACGTTAGAGTCTGAATAGCCCCCGCGTAATACGAAGTCGCATGTTCTGTGTGGGACTTTCACACTAGTAAAACTGTTGAACGAGAAGTGCGGCGTGTGGGTATTTAGAGTTTTGTTCGTTAGAAATGTATTTGAATGATTTATTCGACGTTAATTTTGATATTATGTAATACTGTAATATATATTATAATTATATATACATTTACTTGCATTGTGGGTAAAGTGCTTTCCTGATGATCATTGATTAAGATTTTTAACAATGTTTCTATAAATATTCTTTATATCAACAATGGTCACTTTTTCGTTTACCTAGTACATAAAAAAAAGAAAAGAAATTTTATACATTTTTTAAGTCATAAGATTTCTTTAATAAATTGTTCCATCGAAGTCCATGATCTAATCTTAGAAGCCCTAAGCATATAATCACTGCTGAATAAATTCACAACTATTATTCACATTTAAATTTAAGTAAAATTTATTCTTTTTCTTTTAATATAATTTACTTTTCTGCTTATAATAATATATATTTTAATATAATCTATACACTAAATAAACTTGAATCAACTAACTGAAATTGTAATGTTAATTAAAGTTCTTAATTATAAGAATGATCTATTTTTATATCGTTAAAATAAAAACGAGAAAAATGCGTCACTTCGTTCTAAAAAGTCACACACGTTATATGAAGAGAATAAGGAAGATGGAGAAAGATCGTGAGAGACAGAGGCGGCGACTGCTGGCAAGCGTGAGCTCGCGTCATTTTACGAGCGAAGTTCTGCTTTACGATCGATCTCGATAAGTTAATTTCCCGCACCGTTCGCGCGCTCGCTACTTTTCTCTTTTAATCCACCGGCTGGGCAATGTAGTCCCCAGGCTATTTCGAACTTCAGCAATTTTTTTACGTGTATTTAAAATGTCCTTTTTTTTAATAATTATAAAATTTTGCATTTATATCATTTTTTGATAATTCAGAAATTATATTGTTAATTCTAATTACTATTGGATACTTTCTTTAGTATGAGAGACTAGTCGAGGTATCAGTTTCTGGTTCATTTAAGCAATAATTATATAAAATTTACTATGATTACAAATATTTTTGACGTACCTACTAATTGAAAATTCTCATAGTATATTTATCTAAAAATATTGAGTAATTAAAAAATTTTATTATTTGGTTTTAGTTTTGATAAATTTCATATTCCATTCAATTCTATAGAAAAAATATTAAATTATTATTAGGAAAAAAATTTTGAACGTGCATTTCATTTTCAATTTTTTAAAAATCTAGAAAAGGTAAAGTTACTATAACCTTAACTGACCAAAATCTGAGTTGGTGATGGTAAATATTTGTCTTATTTCCATAATTAAAATAATTTTACTCTAAGTAAAAGGCATTATTGGTGAAAGAAAATTGTAATAATTAAAAATACCAAAGAATACATACAGAAACGAGAGGAAATATGAAAAATCTTCAATTTTACATAAAAATGACTAATACACGGAAAAGCTACTCAGCGGATGAACCACCTCATCTCATCTTCCTCAGCTACCATTTTTTTGCTCTTTCGCAAATGCTTGCGTGCATAAGTGCAAGGCGGCGGCAGTGGCGGCGCGCTCGGTGTTGACTTAGTTGGCTCTATCGCGGAAGGCGACGTTTAATCGTTTTTCAAGGACGTTAATTCTCGCTCGGCACACTCTCGTCGGCTTCTGTTTTCCCGCGCGCCGTTTATGTATAGGATGTAGGTAGTGCACGCGCGCGCGCGAGCCTCGGCTCTTTTGCTCTTTATGAAAGTGTAATGGGCTCTATGAGGTTAATAAACATCCGGGTAATTGATTAATCCGCGCGTTTAAGTCTTGGATTCTTGCACGAACACTGCGACATTTCTTTTTTTTCTTCATTTTTGCGTTGGGTAACGTCGGTTAGTTATAGAAGATTAAGTTAAAATTGCAAGCTAACGATCTTTGTGAAGTTTTTTTTATCTTTTTTGATAAGTATTACTGGGATAAACGCAGCGTAATTTAATTTTGCAGTGCTCATTGTTAGTGACATTTCTATTAATGCAAAGCTACATTGTACAATAAACTAATTCGCATTTTATTAATTTATTATTCATTTGTTATTATAAATTTGTTATAATTTACACACTTGCCAAAAATAATTATAAGAACTGTCAAGTGCACTTGTTATAAAAACAATAAACAAAAACGTGTTATTCCAAGTTGTATGAATAAAAACTCCGTGCTCTGACGTCAATGCAAGCCTGCTCATTAAAGGGTTCGCGCAAATCAGCATAACCTTATGGTATAATATCGGGATTTCAGGTTTTTTCGATGTACCTACCTTCGGCATATCAGGTGGATACTTAAAGGTACAAGTTTCGGCACCTCTCACTGTGAGATTACGATGCGGCTTGAACAGTTTGTTCCCAAGATATTTAACTGCGTGCAGTCAAAGAAGTGGGTATGGATCCAAAAACGAATTCTGAAATAATTATGTAATTTTTTAAGCAAATGGTATTGCTGTTTTTATATAACTGTAAAGTTAACACTCAACATTAGCTATATGCAAATGTTTTCTGGAAATTCATAATGACAGCCTAATATAAAATATACAAAAAACAACTGATAAAATATGAAAAATAATATATTTGTTGACATGGAGAATACAAAATTCTCAGAGTATAAAGTAAGTTTATTAACGTAAATTGACAGTGATTTCTCAAATATTTATAATTACTGACAGTGTGAATCAATATTACCTGAATGAACTCTAGCGTAGGTAGAAAAAAGATTTTAATGTCGTGTTAAATATGAAACTGAAATTAGATGAAATCGAATATTGAATGCATAGTGATTTTTACTTATTATCGTATAAGAAAAAAAAAGAATCTTTAAAACATGTTATATAACAACCATATTTGAAAATATATTATAAAATTCTAATAAACAATAAAATAAGTAACAAATATGTCTAAATGAATTGCAACGTTTGTTTTTTATACTGAAATAAGGATTTTAACAAAATCTTAAAAAAATTACTTCAACACAGGGACCATAGCAGCTAAATTGAAGGTTTCGAATAAATTATGTCAAAACCGCGATCAATTTCAAATTTCAATTCAAATTCGGAGAAAAGCTTAGTTTCTATAAAAGACTTTAAAATACCAAGAAAAATCAGTATAGCCTTACCTCAAATAGATGATAGGTTCAGAATACAATATTCATCTCATATCACCTAATTCACGTCAGATCCTCGCTCATGTCCCACACAACTCCCATACAATGTTCCACACGCACACACACACACACACACCCAATACGAGACTGTAACACGCCCTCGTTTTTAGCCTCGTCCCCGGAGCTCAATCAAAACTTCCGGAAACGCCTCGACGGTGGCCCGCCTCTATAAATCATCACCGATACTCCACCAAATTCACAATGTACAATAATAACGCGCAATCAGGCGCGAGTGTGGATAATACGCGAGCGCGCGATTACCGTGATCGAGTGTCGCGCGCTAAACGCCGGCAACGCGCGGGAGCTTTGATCTTTCGAGGCGGAGGAGGATGCGCGCGCGCGCGCCTGGGCCCTTAATTTATCGCCGCGCCAAATTTTCGAAATACGATCGCGGCTGCCGCTTTTAATTTATCGCCACTGGCTGCTGCTGCCTTTTGTAGGGGGTTTTGATTTTGAGCGATACGAGAGGAGCTTCTGCGTTTACCTGTGGGGAGTTTGGCATTTCGGTGGTATTTCTGGTTGCGTGAGAAGGTCGCGTATTCAAATCGTTGTGTGAAAAGCGGGTTACTTCTAGTTGCATGTAATTTAGACACTAAGTAAGATTTTCTTTTATTATTACGATCCGCATTATGCAGGGTGCTATTATAGTATATTATGACACTGTTGTGGGAGATGGTTTTCTACCTTGCTCGAGGGTTTTCGCACGAGCGAAGCGAGTGAGAAAATCGAGCAAGGTAGAAAAACACCTCCCACAACAGTCTCATACGATATTTTATAGCACAACAACCTCAAAATCGACAATAAAGTTGGCATTTTGAGGTTAGTGTGCTATAAAAGATCATTAGAAGCAGGTTCCGGATAAGTGCAAGACGTTACAATTTGTAATTAAAAGAAAACATAAAGTACTTATATTTAGTGTTAACATTCATTACGCCCTCATTGTAATAATCAAACATGCAGGATAATGTATAACATAATACAAGTAGTTATAGTTAATATAGGAATTCATAAAAATTTAATTCATGTTCTATTTCGTTGCGAAACATTCGTGTCGTACAAAAACGCAACTTATTTGAAAAGCACCTGCATGGCTGATTATTGACTATATCCACGTATAAGAAAAATAACCAACGGAAATATACACAACCAAAGTTATGCCGAAAATTTAAAATTCCTGATGTAAATAACTGTATAAAAAATGGTCAAAAACTGTATAAAAACTGTATAAGAACTGTATAAAATATAAGCCAAAATGAATAAAAAGTCGGTAATTGCGAGTCCAAAATTGTATCGGTTTCGGCGTTCTTTTATTTAGCAATTTTTATTTCTAGTCATAAAAATCTTTAATGTGACACCGACACTCAATTAAACTCATTAAGCTCGCCATATATTTTCACTTTATAAAGTAATAATTGATCTTCAACAGGGCATCGCCATTAAAAGAATTCGCTAATTAATGTTCTCAAATTCATTAAATACACGTAAACAGTCGTAATGCATACGCGTGAGTATCTTTTAATGCTGAACTCATCTCTTGTAAAGTCGAAAATAAAAGTTTGTGTTCTTGGACGCCATAATTTAAACGATCCCACCTTTTAATCCGTACGTTAACCTTCCTAATGGAGTCTCCATCACCTCTCGCGACTTCTCTTTTATAGTCCCGAAAGAAAGTTTGACGTTATAGTTATATACCTTATTTCAAGGCAGTTGGATTTTTCTTAAACAGAAAATTACATTATCAAAATGTGTGTGCTTATACAGAAATACTTAAATGGTTTCTTCAATTTGATGCTCCTTACTAAAATTAACATATTTTAGGTTACTCGAAAAAGACTAGTTTATTTTTCAGAGCTTTCTTGAAAAATAGCTCTCTTTACATTATCTGATAAAAACTAACATTTTTCTAAAATATCCGAAAACGTGATGATTTTATCGGAGAATCTGAATAGTAGAAATTTCGTAGGTGTGTAGAAATAATTGAAGTAATGAAAATTATCGTGGCTAAATATGACAATATTTAACGCTTTATAATTCTTACTGACAATAATATGTTCCATTACAAAACCTTAGTATTCTAATAACAAATAATACTAAATAACAACTCTTAATCATTACATCCTTATAACACTTACTTCATAAACTCAACTAGCACAAATATCCTGCTTAAAATTCAGTATCACTCCATATGCGAAATGAAATTCCACTGCGCAAGAGATTCAGCGTGCTCCTCGTAAAAACTGAATTAGGTTTTACAGGCCCTCGAAACAAAGAGATGACAAACGAGCGACCGCGAGACACACACCGCGCGAGCGTGCTGCGTGCAACAAAAAGAGAGAGAAAGAGAGAGAGAACAAAAGGAAGGAGGGCGTGCACGCGCGAGCGCCATTTTATAAACGAACGCGTGCTCTGCGGCGAACTCACGGAGAATGCAAATTAGCCGATCGATTGCCAATTTATGGGTTTTTGTTCGAGGCTTCGCTCGACTTGGGCGCGCGCTGCTCCTCCTTTTTCCTGCCACCGAAAAAAGAAAGCTGCTGCCGCTGCTGCTGCAAACGAGTCCGCGATTGGACTGATAAAACGGGAGCGAAGACTTACCTTGGGTTAATTCGTTTTCTGAGGAAATTTGGAAGTGTGGAGAAAAAGGAAAAAGTATGGTGAGTTTTTTTTTTAAACTGTGAAGGTATGAGGATACGAACTTTGGGATGGTATGAAGGATACAGTAATAGTGGGACTTGTGGTGGAGAAATTTGAGATAAGAAGGTAGTACAATTAAATATAAAACTTTTTCATCTATTTATAATGTGTAGCCTAAATTTTTGTTTGTTTTTTTTGTATGACTTAAATAGGCTTTTTATAAATTTTAAATAACTTTGCAACTATTTGCATCCAATCTAATTTTAATACCAATTGATACCCTGATCAGTATAATACATTAGAAACGTGTTGCAAGAAGTGGCTATAAAAAGACAAAACAGATTTTACTTTGCCAGTTTTATAAAAATTTCAGTGTACTCTGTCCTTAATAGAAAGCACAGTTAATAATGAGTAAAAGAGTAAAAACTTTTATTAAATGTTTTCTTCTCAGTTCAAAATGTGCCTTTCAACCAAATTAATATCAACACATTATTTTCGCAAAATTATGTACAAACTTTAAGCAAAAATCCTTGAATCGGTCGAGAATATATGGTGCGCTCACAAAAGTGCGTGAAGCCGAATCGCACACATCGATTCTTTGAATCGAAACAATTTCTTCCAAAAAAATATCACCCTTCTTTTTTCTTCGCTTATTTGCTTTCGTTGAATGCCAACCAATCTAAAAAAAGAGAAAATCTCGACATTCGCGGAATTCTACGCTCCGTCGATTTGCACTCGCGATTTAAAAAAATGCTGTGTATTTTTATTAATGGACCCTCGGTATTCTCTTTGCTCATTTTTCCCCTCCATTTGCTCTCTTTCGTCGTCGATCTCGAGATACTCGAGGCGAAAAATTTGGCCGGCAATGCTCGTAATGCGCATTAAGCTTGTAAACATTACAAATCGTTAATTATCGCTTAAGCTGACACGCTTCTGGTACGGAGAACATATAAGTTTTATCGGTCTGAATATGATTATTAGCGTTTGCTCGTGTAACTCTGGAACTTCTTTTTATTTTTTTAAACTGTGTTCCAGCGATGAAGATAATTCGTATCATACTCAACCAGTATTTTCAAAAGATTGTAATCTGCTTCATTTCGTACATCTACGATGCATTTTTTAAAATTATTAGTAATTAATATTAATATTTTGTTGCTGTTTGTTTTGTAGTAATAACAAAACAAAATGTGCATGAGTCTTAAGAATTTAAAATTTCTCAATCGATTGACTGTCATTCGCATTAAATTTCATGGATTTTAAGACTCTAAACTATTCTAAGTATGTAAACAGCAAAGACATTCAGAATTCTATTATCATATAATTTAGAGCGAAATGTGGCTTGATATCAATCAATAGAATCTCGAAATCTATAACATTTAAGAAGTACTAAAACCATCATATAAATACATATAAATACGAATCCTAGTCTCTGCCGATTGATACGAGCACCTCTGTAAAAATTACATGTGCTTTGTTTACAAACACACCGCAGACCCCCGTCGTCGATTAGCACCACATGGGAGCACAAACATGGCAACGTTAATTAAAAAAGAAATAAATAAATAAATAAATACATATATCGCCGTTTGCGAATAATTCCATGTAAATAATTAAAAGAATCTCTAAAAATACCCTTTTCATACCCACAATTATTAAGCAGCGAAACAAGCCGCGAGTCTCATACTCAAGAAGCCATTAGCAAGCGCTAAAAAATCTCCGATTCTCCTCAACGCTTCGGCTCCTCTTTCATAAACACCTCAAATGCGACGCGCGCAAATTTATAAATTATTTACGAGATACAAATCGGCGGGTGCGAGTGAAAGCTCTCTCGCGTTCGTGCGCGGTACACACACGCGATGAGACACATCAGAGGAGCATTAGCGCAATAAAACGCCGCCTCGCAATAACGGTATAATAAAGCGCTTTGATTAACACTCGGTGCGCATAATAGTCTCCTAGTACAAAAAGCCGATAAGTGCGCGGTTTGCGGACGATTATGCAGCGCGCGCGAGATGAGCTCGGAGGAGTGTGTACGCGTGCAATAGGATGCAAGCGCTCGAATTGACAAACTATGGCAGAGTGTGCGTTAGTGCGATCGGTGGGTTATAATAAACATGCATTTATGCTCAACTAGCTCTGCCCCTGCATCGCAGAGGAATCGACGCGCGTCGAAGTCTTCTGTTCCGTGCACGTGCATGGCTTGTTTAACGGTTTTGTTTCGTGGGTATGTCTTTCTCCTTCGTGGTGTCTACTGAAATGTGCCTTCTAATTTGAACCTCCATTACTACTAGATATTTAAGGTACATTTTTAACTTTAATTTAGTAAAATACTTAATGTAGTATGAATAGACTTGTATATTACTTTGATTATTATAAAACTGTTATTATTTCCATTATTAATTAATACATAAATTACTTAGTTTATCAATTTTATATTAACTAGAATGTTAAGCAGAATCTAGCTAGAAATTAGCTAAAAAGCATGTCGTTTTTAACTGATTTCTAGCTAATTTCTTAACTAGAATTAAAGCAGATTTAGAAAATCTAGCTAATATCTGGCTAGAAATTAGCTTAGATTTCTACTAGGGGTACCTTTGCGTGAATCAATAACTATAAAAACACAATTCATTTACAAACTTAAGATACAAAATGCTGTGTTTATTATTTTACTTGAACACCCGCGTATGAGTACGTATATCGAGTATTCAAGTATTCTACATTTCTTTTTATAAATGTTACCCAAATTTACAATCTCACAATATTATCTTCGTCAACCACCACCAAGCCTCTATAAAACTCCACTTCAGCACCAAAGCTCATTCCCACCCAAAGGACCCCAAAACCCTATAAAAAGAATATTCCGAACTCACGCGCACGGGAAGTGCACGCAGACTGGGCCGACTGCGTGCAGTACACGTGCGATACGATCAGCCGGGTAGAGCAAATCAAAGCGCGCGCGTGTACACTTGCGTATTTAGGCGCGCCCGAACCTCTCGTGTGCATAATTGCAGCGGCTGTATCGGCCGGGCATCTCCGTCACGTATACCGGATATTATGCTCGCGCCGGGCGCATTTCAAGTGTTGCGCGCACATATTATACGTATACAGGCTCGACGCGACGCATCCTGGCGGCAGCGACCGTTTAAGGCTGCAGTCGGTTGGAGTCTTTGCGGAGGTTTTTTGGAGAGCTGGTCGTGCGGTGGTGACTTTTTTTTTGGGATCGTGATATGATTTATTAAGTTTGGGAATGGATGGGGGTAAATGATGCATTGTGGTTTAATTGAATGAGGTAGGGATTTAATGGATTATTTGGTTAGGGGGATCTTGCTTTGATTAATGATTTTATCGATGAGTTAATGATATAATGAATGATATAATGAATGCAGGAATTAGTGGTTGATCACTATTTGATATTTTAAGTAGACACTGAGTGCTGTTTGATTTTATTATAACATTCAATATTCAATCTATGTATGTATATTTTTTAAAGCTATAATATAGTGTGAAATTACGACAAAAATGTAGTTCTGGACTACTAGCAATTTCAAAATTGTTAACTTTTACTGCAAATTTCTTTACTAAAAAGTAAATTTCACCATATAGTATTTTATGAGGAGCTTATATTGCATTTACAAGAACAGAATGCGTTACACAGTTTGGAATTTCGATTTATAAATATACGTAAGTTAATTAACATAACTTTCACTTTATATGGAAAATATGACTTTCTTATTATAAAAACTTTAGCGGAAGTTGATTCCGACAAATTGGCAAAATATAATTTATCTATTTATCTATTTTTAAAATATATATAATGTAATGTCTTGCAGTCTCAGACTCATACTACTGAATGCGTCGAAATTGACTTTCTATGTTAATTAATTGCCACTTTTAATCAAATCTTTATTAGATTTCTCTGGATATAAAAAAACTCTATTTATTAGGATTTCATTTTTTTGTGTTTCGAATGGTATACTATACATACTATCGTAGAGTTTATATCAATATAAAAGCATGCGTCTTTCAAATATATTTTCTAAAACGCTTTTGAAGTTCACTGATTAACTGATGCCATTTCACGCGTAGACTTTCTGGTCAACCCAAACGGCAATCTTAACACGAATGTTTTACTTGTCTTTACAAATACAAATTGCACGCACGAAAGCTTTGAATCCCTAGTAAGATTAGTCATCACTGCGGAATTGAATGTTGACCAAATAGAAATTTCTTGAATATATTTCATTTTAAATAGACACAATGTCTCAGTTTTCACATCATAACTCTTCCACTATGCTTCTGCAAACGTGAGAATAAAAAGGATACTAAATAACGCACACGTATGCAAAGCACATGATAAACTACTACGCGCGACTATCCCCTCGAATATTTATTGCAATTACCGCTCGCGAGCCTCGGCCACCGCGGTTACACTATATGGAAAATCACGCGCACGCGCGCGAAACAGTTCATCATCCGCCTCGCGCGCTTAGTTGTGACATAAATATTGACACACGAGTATCAGGCTACAACGTATACGTACACGCGTGTATATGGCTTGTCGACGTCTTGTCGTCCGACACGAGCGACTAATCCTGAATGCGTGTTTTCTGCTCTGTACGTTCTGCGTGCAGGCTTTTATTGTATTTCTCTGGCGCGTGGTTATTTATTATCGGTTGGTCCATTGTGGTTCTTTCTTTTGTGCTAGCTGCAAATTTTTATTACGTGCTTAATTGTGATTGTGTCGTTCGATTTGAGCCGTGTGCGGTACGATGGTGATAATGTTTTGTTAGAGAATTAATCTGGATTGATTGGATTATGTTGGGTTTGACGTGATTATTGAGAAATGATGGATTAAGGAGGGTTTGCAGAATTTATTGAGCGTCTATTGTAGTGCTAGTTAATACTGAATGATTATACAAGATTTTGATAGATACATTTGGAAACGATGAATAATAGGTGTAAACTTTGCATCTAAAAATTTTACAGTTTTACAGCTATTATCTTCGACCTCTTCTAACAAGAATATTTTTTTGTACATCATATTTAAATCAAGATATTTACGTCACAATTGACAACTAATAATCAAATGAGGTCTGACATTTATGGGTGGTTTTATCGTCATATACTTCAGTCTATCGAGAATTCGCATATCGTTGCGCTACGAGTTTGCATATTATCTATCGACAAGCACAAGTTGCATGTGGCACGTGTCAAAATACATAAAATTCCTAGGTTGTGAATGAAATAATATTATTCGAACTACCTATGATACACTAGACATACAGATATTGTAATTATTTTTAGCATTCTGAATAATTTATTAAACATTGAAACAAAAATTGATTTTTTTAATAGAACATGAAATTGTATCCATTATTTAAGAATCTTCTTTTCTCTCAAATTAAATCAAAGTTTTACTTCAAGCATTGCAAAAAGATTCAAAAACCTAAAGTGCAAAAAGGTTAAAAAACCTAAAGTGCAAAAAGGTTAAAAAACCTAAAGTGCAACAAGGTTAAAAAACCTAAGGTACAAATTATAGGGAAGGTGAACTGTTAGAGAAGTGTCATTAAATAAATATTATTCCACATTATTTAATGCGAAAGCAAGGGTACAGACGTAATTTGGAATAGTTTAAATTATATAATGGGTACGTTATAAAAATAACTCGAAGATACGATCATGTTTATGGATCGTTTGCGTCCTTTCTTGACGCGCCTTGTTAAGGTTTGTTTTTCGCAATTGGTGTTAACTTTAGAGCGTTAGATATGCACTAATGTACTTATGGTGAAAAATTCACATACATAATACAGCGACCTCTTTTTCGAACTTTGCTTTTGCACCAGATAAGATATTGAATTTAAACAAAAATAATTGAACTGAGACTAATTATTTTGTACTTAATCCTGAATAAGGTAATATCCTAATATTTAATTTAAAAAGATTTTTTATTCAATCTGCACAGAGGTAATTCACAAATTACGTCACGCTTAGAGGGGAGGGGGTCTTTATTAGCGTGACGATGTGTACTAAAGATATAGGAAAATCAGTGTACATGCATTATGTAGGGATAGAGAGGGGGAGGGGGGCAAAAAAAATTAAATGCCGCGTAACGTAATTTGTGAATGGTCCCACACGTATGTTTATGAGGACTACGAGACCCATATTTTATTCAGTTTTTTTAAATAGAAATTTGTTTTCATGTCGAGATTTTCACGTATTCTTCTTGAACATTTTTAAGCATTATATAGAATTCAGAAAAATTATTCAAAAAAGATGTAACATTTCATATAGGAAGTGTCTTTATGGTATTATCGAGCCAAGATCTTTCAAGGATAAAGTGTCGATCAGAAAAAGTTGAAGATCGGTGGATCGAAACCCTCCCGAGACGTTGATTTTTTCTTTCTCGATTCTGACACAGAAAGAGTTTTTAAGACCTTTGGCATAAAATTTCTTTGGACTCTCAAACTCAAGAGACGAAAAAAATGCACACAGCAATGAACGATCTTCGGTCGATAATAGCACCCATAAAATCACTTACTATAAATAAATTCTTTTACAAATTTAACTGTAATATTATTAACAATCTTTGAATGACGTATACCGTATAATATTTTAATAATGCACACTTTAATTCCCCAACAAAGTAAAACGTCATTTCCTAAAGCAATCATACGCTGCAATATAAACCCAACAATATCTCTTTTCGATTTATTTTAAAACGTAGACAGCCAAAGTCAAAAGAAATCGGCTGTCGCTCGGCAAGTCGGAAACCCTCATTTAAAATCGCCTCTCATCGTGCTCTCGCTGCCTCGCGCGTACAATGCAAGGCGCGTGCGTACGCGCGCGCACGTGTCGATCGAGCCGCTTAATAAACGTGGCGGATCGCGCCCGCGCCCTGCGCCGCGTTATTTATAGGCCATTCTCTCCGCGATGCGTGCATCGGCCGTCTCCGATAATTATTATCCTCGAGGATCGGAAAGAGACGCGCGGAGGCGAGAGATTGAGCTGTCTCTCGTGATTTGCGCGCTTGGATTGGTATGGAGGCTGCGGAAGGGGTGTCATTGATCGGGATCTATTAAGGATTGGACTTGTTTTTTGCATACATTAGGTTAGATTGATAGTTGTCGATGACTTGTGCGTGCGTGTAATCGATTTTGTTTAGATATTAATATGTCGTTTTGAAATCATGTGTATTGTTTAGTTGACATGTTATTTATGTGTTAGGATATTTTTCAGCGTATTAAGAGTCTACATAACATGCTAGGAAATACTAATCTGAACGTAATTTGAATCTCGTACATAATATTCACAACATGATATGCTAAGCATATTCCAAACCATTTTTCTTTGACGAATACAATTGGTTGGAATTTTAACTAGAGCTGATTATTTATGAGATTTTGAAGGTCATACAAAATTAAAATGGAATTCGATATGTTATTTTGTGTGTGTGTGTGTGTGTGTGTGTGTGTGTGTGTGTGTGTGTGTGTGTGTGTGTGTGTGTGTTTAAATTTGTTAGTTAATTTTGGAGAATATATTGGTTTATTAATTCTTTTACAAACGAAGAATATTAATTTTTTTACCTGTTTAAACGTACAACATTAAACTCTGAATCGATAAGTAACTTCTATGTACATCCAATTCTATTCAAATTCACCGAAGCAATCCGATCCAACAATTTTTTTTCACAAAATCTAACACTTATCGCTAACCATCCTACACCAGCAGTACCGCGCATCGAACAAAACACCTCACCAACCGGCCAGAATAAATCTCCGCAGCACCCAACCAACCTCTTCGACTCACCTCCTCTACAACAGCCTCCAGCCTCCAGCTCCAGCCTCCGTGCATAAACAGCAGCCCAGCAGCCCCATATCGATCCAAAACGGGAAAGCCGCGATGTCGCGGTGCACAGGTTGTTAGCACGCGCGGCGCCATTATAGTGCCGCGCGTGCAGTGCGCAAACGCGCACAGGTGCGTGCAGTCGCTTCCTAGTGCGTGTCGAGAGAGGGAGCCTGTTTGCCGATTTTTTTTCTCTTCGATCACGTCTCGAGAGAGAGATTCCGCTTCTGTTATGTGGTAGTAGGTGCTATTTCCTTACGACTAACTGTGCATGTTTTATTTATCGGTACACTGTGTGGGTTGTGTATAGGCGATGGAGGTTTTGATACAGAGGATGGTTAGGTGTAGTGTTGAGATGTGATAAAACTAGCGATTGTGGTCAAAATTAATCGTTTTAGAAGGGGAATGGTCAGTTCTAATGATGGTACTATATTGAGTTTAGAATTTGTTGATTTGTAATATACAGCCGAGACAAAATTGGTACTAATTTATATTTAAACATGTTTCATGATTTGATTTTGATGCTATACCCTCGTGAAGATATAATGTAAATTAATTTAAAAATGCTTTATCATTTTCTCGTATCTTTAGTACTCATTATAACATATTTATTACATTAATTTTGAGACAAAACTTATCTACTAATCTAATTGATTATTTTTAGAACCTCCTCTGAGTTAATTAAGCAAATATGCTAAATGGATACTACAGGGTGAAATATGATTTTGCATTGATTTCGATAATTATAATATTGATCTGTTATGTTTTTTCCACAAGTGCGTATATTCACAAAATTCTCATTGGATGAACTGTGTAAAGCTCCTCAGTGCTTGAAAGCTGTGACTGTCGTGGCACTTGCCTTGACAAGTACGCAAAGTCAAGCTGCATCTCAAAATCTCTTGGAGTGGAGGCAACATGCAAAGAATTCAGAACAAAATATTTGCTGGAAAATTTTAATAATTTTTTAATATCTTAAAATTTATTAAGAATTATTTGTAATTATTAATAGTTTTAAAACAGATAAATTTTAGAATTTCATTTATAAACTCGATGTACGATATCTAAATATAATTATGCATGCATATAAATAAATATTATTCTATTATTGAGCACAATTTGTCTGGCCGTACGTAATAACTTTGAAAGATACGAATAGCACGGACTAACGAGCAAAAATCACTGTTTTGAAGAAAAACATACGGTTCTGCAGAATGTACAGGGAGATACAGAAAGATGAGTAATGAATAGACGCGTTATCGCCTACGCAAGTGGTATACATGCGCCGGGGCTTCCTATCTACATATACATAAGTTTGCGCGGAAGCGCGCTGACATTTGGATGCCCAACAAATAACTCACCGGAGCTTTTAAGCGACATTGAAACTTGTTGCTGCAAACAAATTCAAGATTACGATCGTACTATTAATAATATTAATCAGTTTTGACAAATACAGAAAATGTGCGAAAATATATTCATAACTTGGTATTGAATAAAATACTGCTTTTGTAAATAGATCTTATTTTAATTAATTTTAGTTTTTAGATTTATTGTATGACAGTCTCCTTTTTTAAGATGTATTAGTTGAAGTAAATATTGACATTAAATGCTGTTCAAATATGTCGTAAATGTAGGAATTAATTGGTTGTAAAACACTTCGTGTATTTAGATCATAGCTCCAAGAATACATTTCTATCAGATTGAAATAAATTTTAGTCCTTTTAATAAATATATGCAGAAAATTTTTCTGACAATAATTAAATTGAAGAATGCGCTTCAATATGAGACATTTTATCACGATGGAAAAAGTCCATTAATATATAGGAATAAAATTGTTCTAATAGTTTTAAATATTTTCTACTGAAACCTCTCATAATTCTAGAATTCCCCGTATTTTCATATTCTCATATTTACCAACGTTCCTTCAGTTGAGAGGATCATCGCCGTGGACATTGTCCTTAATCTATACAATTATCTTAGTATACGTTAAAAATTATGATGATGAATAGTTAATTTTCAACGTATATCAGAACAACATTTACCGCGAACAAGATCATTTTTCCCATGAAGTTAAAACGTAAATCGTTTTCTTTACGTTAATTTTTACCAAAATTCTCATAGAAACCTTATTTTAAAAAAGCTCAAGTAAATAAATCTTACTCTAAATCCAGAATCTATCCAATCTCCACCGCGCAAACCAAGATTTTTACACCAAACCCCACGCCGATCCACAACTACCTCTTCTCCATGATTCTTCCTACATCCAGACACTTTATCCCTCTATACACACACATTGGGTGGCGCGATACACATTACGCGGGCCGGTCGCTCGCAAGCCATACAGGGTCGAGAGCTACCGTGAGCGCGCGTAGAATCCAAGTCACCGTGGTTATGAAATATGTCGCTCGTTAAACAATGACAGAGCGTGCGTAACCGTGTGCGTGCGCATACACGCGTCTATACATACGATTGTACGCGAGCTGCGAGCGCGTGGGTGTGGGTGTCCCACGACTCGGCGCGTGATTATGCCAGATTGACAAACAAGGAAATAAGCCATTACCGGCACGGTTCTCTTAACCGTTCCGTGCGCCCGCGTAAATGAGGAGCAGCAGTAGCCGCAGCGGCAGCAGCTGTGTGTGCACGCGGTATACGTACTTGAAGCGATGTAGTGTGTATACCATGGCTGCTCCAGAAAACTCACTTTACGCGAGCTTGGCGGAGTGTGTTATAGTTTGGATTTCGAGAAGTATAGGGGACGAGGTAGTTGCTTGTTTGGAGCAACTTACAATGCTGGAGAATTTACTCAGCAGGTCAAAGGGAACTTGATTTTTGGTTTCACAAAACAAGCCTAGTAATAAATTAACTATAGTTTTGTCTAAATTTACTGCTTACAACCTGGTTTTTAGGTTAATATGCCGGAAATCTCGAGAATACTAAACAATTTTTAACCAGGGTATTAGACTTTTGTACAATTAATTATTTATTCAAAAGTATATAGTATATAATATATAATATTAATAAACTTATAGTCATTTTTCTACAGTTAAATATTAATAAATGAAGGAGTAGCGGTTAGTCTCCAGGAAGGTTTAGTTAATATATGATATTATGTATATCAATAGTGCCTGCTTGGTGTAAAAAAACGAAAACAATGAGCCTTGAAACATTAAATTTGATTCACCCCCTAGGAAAACATACACATTCACACACACATACACACTCATACACATACACACTCACACATACACACACCTACACACACACACTCACACGCAAACACACCCGCACGCACACACACACATACATATACACATAGACATACACATTCACACACACACACACACATACACACACACCCACGCATACATCCATATGGACATTCATAATACAGACATTCTCTAAAAATAGTGTTTTTTTATTATGACTATCCTAAAACATGTTTCAAAAATATCTTTTTTTGTAAACATTTTTACTGTCAAAAATCTTCCTCTTCGAGGTAGCAAAATATCTCTCCGAAGATCAATCTTCAAAACACAAATTCTCATTATCTAAAATGTATCAACAATTTTCCAAACTATCAAAACGAAATTTTGTTCCACACGACATAATTCATTCACCCGCACAAACCTCATCCTCAAACCCGTCGCCTCTCTCATTCTTACGAATCCTTTCCCGTATTCCATCATTCGCCTATCACTCGCGCCATGCGCCTCGTCCATTCGCACACCGACGTAAAACTAGCGGAATGCACGTGCACGAGCGCTCGAACGATAGCGAGTTGCACTGTGGCAGAGTCGCGCGGCGAGCGACGCAACCCAGGAGATATGACCACTTTGCAGCGGGTTTGCCCTCTTTGCGGTCGACTCGCGAGTAATGAGCTCGCTGCCCTTCTTGGCTCGTCGTCGCGGGCGCGAGTCTAACCGTGCGCAGGGCTAATGAGGCCGCGCGAGAGTAGCCATGCAACAACCTTCGCCTCTCCGCGCGTCTGCTGCCTGGATGCTGGCGAGACTGTAGAGCGTGCCGCGCGATAGGAGGGTTGTTTCTTTTATTGCGATGGTTATGGCTGGATTGATGCGATTTTGTGTTGTTTGCTGTTTATCTGACCGTGTAAAAAAATTAGTCTCGCACTAGTCTGGGATTAATCTGGCTTAACGAGTCTGGCGAAAGTCTTGCAAAAGTCTGGTAGAAGTCTGGCTTAGACCACTATGGCAAACTTTTTTGGAATTATGGCAAGATAACTCATTTTTCACAAGTAAATAATTAGAGTAGTACATTAATTATTAGTATCGACTAGAATAGTGAAAATACGTACTTTTCGATAAAATAGGAGAAAAGATTTTTTACATGTTGCAATCTTGTTTAAAATATGAATATTTGTAAAAAAGAGACAAAAGTTTAGGTTACTGGCAATTTGACATGACGCGATGGTTTTGTTTTGCACATTTTGTCTAAAGTCTGGCATAGTGGCCAAAACCAGACTTCTGCCGGACTTCTGCAAGACTTTCGCCAGACTTATTGAGCCAGACTATTGCCAGACTCAATTATTTTACACGGGTGGGAATAAACTTCTTTTTCAGAAATTGAGACAGAAATATAAAGGAGACCAGCTCTTAGTAATACTAAAAAATGGAGAGAATATCTGTGTGTTAAAGGCGTAATGACTCAAGTCCACTTTTTATATGGTCACTTATTTTTGTACTTTGTCTTTTTTCTGACTTTTCGTAAAAAATGCTCAGAACGCAGTCTTCAAAGAAAACTTTTCAACTTCACTGTTATAAACTAAAGCTCTCACAATGTATTTTCCTTCATATTCTCATAGATAATTGAAAAAAAATTTGAAAGTAGTTGAATTTAAGCTAAAACTTTATTTGTTTTGACCTAAAAACATACCTACATTAAAAGCATGTTTTCTTCAACGAAAAGAAAACGTTGAAAATTTAGGATAAAAAAGGAAAGATTAGTTTTGTTTTTAATATTTATATTGTTTTTCGAGTATAAACTCAACTGTGTCCTTTAAAGATATAATAATTCTGAAAAATAGTTGTACATTATAATGAATGCATGCAGTAACTAAGCAATATTGAAAAATAGCTTAATATCGCATACAAAGCATTTAAGCGCCCAAATGAGCACAGTTTAACGAACATCAAACATCGCTCTTCGCAATGAATCTATCCGGAGCGTATAACGTATTTTTTAACGATCGAAAAACCATTAAGAAAAATGATTTACGCTCGCAGCGACGTGGCACCTGCTCATACGGAGCTCTGCAGCCTAAGCGCCGTAAAAAGCGGCCAGGAAAGGACACGCTTAATTATCATCTGGCAACATTGTTCCTGCAGCGCAGCAGTTTCGTTCTCCCCGCGCGCGGAACAACAATGAATGCTAATAAGAAGGTTCTGCAGTAGTAAAAGCCGGGCCGAAGTCTCATAGACGCCGAGGCGCCGCCACGCCTGTTCCTCTTATTCTCCTCCTCCTTCGACGAAGAGAGAGAGAGAGAGAGAGGGCCTTTGTCTCCGACAGCCTATTAGTTACACAAATTAGCCATAAAAACGTATAGTTTCTCTCTCCCTGGCTTCTCTTTCGCACTCGGCTTCTGTTTCCCGGGCTGAAAGAGATCGTAAAGCAATCTTCTAAAGAGAAGAATAAGAGGTTAGAAGGCAACTGAATGTATCTTTTCTCATTTGATGATGACTTTTCGACTGCAAAATGAAACTAAACCTTTTCAAATTAAATTCTAATTATATCTTCTATTAACGATTATATACAGAATGCATAATATCTTATAAGTATTATTTAACGAAAAAATATATTGTTTATATCGATATTTCACGAGTCGGAATTTTATCGTAATTACTCTTGTTAAATGAGAATTTTAACGGTGTATGATTTTACGTGACTAAGAAAACGAATATTGTGCTTTTGTCAGGTGCTCCAAAATAACTGCAAACATGAAAAAACGATCGTACAAAACATGCATGGTTTATATATTTTGTTTTTGTACAGTCGATCATAAGCGTGTTACTTTTTCAAAAACTACTTAATTTTTTAAAACTTTAATTAATTAGTTTTTTATTTCATAATTATATAGCATAATCTAATTTTTGAATTATTAAAATCAAATGTAAAACTTAAAATGTTCTACAATATAATTACTTGCAAATTATATCTATCCAATAATCTTTCGAATCAACATTTTCCTCCCAATCACAAAAATCCGTTCGCAAAATGCAAAACCAAAAAGCCGTTTTCTGCGTATCAGAATATGAATTCCCAATCGAAGCAGCAAAGATATATACAGTTACCCTAAGTGTGCCCGCGAAGACCCGTGACTTATGCCTGTCTGGTTGCCCGGCCTTCGGATTAGCCGCGTAGGAATCGCCGCGCGCTCGCGCATCACATCCATTCTTCGGTACAAAGTGCGAGCGCGCGTAAAAGCATAGGCGAGGCTCATTCTCGCGCGCGCACCCTTTGATGTGCTTGCTGCAGCATGCCGTTTTGCAAAAGAGCCTTGTGCGAAATAACTTGGCGGATTTACTATTATTTCGATTCGCCGGGGCGCTTTATTGTAGATTGTCCAGAAGAGGGGGGGTTACGGCTTGACCGGTGATGCGCGCGAGGCACTTATTTTAAATCTTTTCTGGATGCCTCTCGGGAGAATGGGGAAAACTACGAGGTATTGATCGTTACGGGGATGAGCTTTCATATTTTACGTGTCTCTCTCGGTTTCTTTGGAATTGGTGCTAAATTAGGATTTCTTTTTTGTTCGGATGGAGGAAGTTTCGAGTCACTTTCCTGCATTCCGCAAAATGTGATTTTATTATGGATTCGCTATTTTAAAGTGACTATCGATTTTACAATAAGGAACGATTATTCAATTAGGTAAATTGAATGCTACTTTTGAAACAGTGAATATTTCAGTATATGATCGATACCTTATTTGATCTAAAACTTAAAAATAGGAGTTTCCTTTATATTACTTTTAAATATATTATTAGTGTTATTAGTGATTTATGCAATGTTAATTAACAAACAATATTTGTATGTATTGGTATAATAAAGCTCTGATATGAAAAGTGTGTGATTACTTTGCATCAAGCATTATTCTTTGTTTTAGTTTTGTTCATCCGATTAATGAATTATTATTATATTAGATAAATAATTCTGAATTAGAAGGTAAATCAAAAGAACGTAAATGCACAGAAATCATTTTACTAAAAAGAATTACTAAAAAAACATTTACTTAAAATTATTAAACAGTTATTAGTTTGACAATAATTAAAATAAAAATTTCAATTGTATGATTATTAAAATAAAACAAATATTATTCGTTTAAAATACACGTTATTACAGCAACATTAAAAAAATGTTTATTTGAATGTCCTAAATCTTTTTCAGTCTACTAATAATAACTTTATTAAAATATCCCATCAAACTTCTCATGCCATTCTTCCTCACTAAAAGCCATCTACTTCTCTTCAACTCAAAACATCGATACTACACCTCGGGGGATACATCACCCGCTTGCTGCACGAGAGACGCTCGAAACGAGCCATGTTCACTTAGTGGCTCTCTCTCTCTCTCTCTCTTTCTCTCTTCTTCGTCTTCTCCTCTTATTCGCGATGGGTGTGCTGCTTCGGTCAACAGCAGCAGCAGCAGCTGCGCTCGTTGTTTCTATTCATCGACATAGCACGGTAACCTAGTGCAGCAGCGAGAGCCGGTAAAGACGTAAAACGAGCGCACCGCAGAGCCCTTGGATAGATATCCTCCTTTTAACGGTCTAATCGAGCGCTGCTGCCCTTGACTCGATGAGTTGCCTTTTACGAGAGCGACCGCGCGCAGCAGCAGCAGCAGCAGCAGCGCCATTGTTGTCGATTCAGAGCACTTTTCGTTATTGCGGTAAGCCGAGGTAATTGGAAATATGGGAGTTGGAGTGAGCAGTGCGGGGGCTTTGATGGAAGTAATGTTCGAGATGCGAAGAATGTTCTTGTTTGATATTGTGGACATAATTGTTATGACTAATTTGCTTCTAAATAATGAAAATTATTTTGTGTGTATTCAACATCATTTTTAATACCTATATTATTTCAAAGATTGTAAATATTATACATGTATTAGAAACAAAAACCTTTGCTCTGGAAGTTTGAATAAATTTTTCTTTATTTCTGAACTAAAAGAAAACTGTAAAAACAATTTTGGATTGTTACCAGATATGTGATAGACACGGACAAGTACGTTTAAGGCACATTTATACGCATACCATAAAACTCTAGTAATATATTCTTGTAGAATTCTAAATATCAAACGGGATATTCATATGTTTTTAAATTTTGTTAGTAACTATCAAATAAAAAAAACTAAAGTATCATTCTAAGTATTTAAGAGACTTTCATTATTAAAAAAAATTTCATGGTATTTACACTACCTTTATATACTTGTAAGTATATTCCAAACGCCAGGATCTTATAGATGTAACTATTATTTTTTCGATCATATACTTGACCACGATTAATTATTAAGGTCCAGACCACCTGCAGAACAACATGCAAACGAGAAACTCACGTCTTAAAAATCATAAAATATTATGAAAATGAAAAGTGAAATACTTACGTCAACGTAATTCGGAACTGTACTACTCGCTGAACCAAAACTCCATCTATGTACCAAAAGCTATCTCGACTCACTGCGACAATCTGACTTTCTTTCAGCGAAAATTCCGTCTCCCCAACTACCTAAACCTCGTCCATCGACCACTCGACTCCTCTCCGCCTCTCCCCCTTACCGCGTGCGGTAAAACAATGCGGCTCGCTCGCTGCACACAGTCGAGCACAAAGGCCGCGGCTTAATAAATCGATGCCTCTCGCTCTCTCGGCTTCGAGCAACGGCCGCAACCAGCGAGCAACGAGTGCTCGATACATCGAGCATAAATCGCGCGACACAAGCTTTCCCTCTCCCTCTATATATCTCTCTCTCTCTCTTGCGGCTAACAAAGTTGTCAGTCGTCTCCTCCCTACATCGTCGTCCGTGTAGTCTTCGAAAAAGCGATGCAGATGTGTGTGGTGGTGCGCTGCTGATATTTCTACCCAGCGACACGACCCGCGCGGCTCGTTAGCGGCTGCTGCCGGTTGTTGTTGTATGGAGGACCTGTCATATGTACGTTGTGGAGGATTGTCGGGAGGGGCGCAGTGTCGCCCTTGTTCGCGGAGGTTTTTCTTTGCCGTGACATTCGCGCTTCGAGGTTTTGGCTTGCTTTTTTTTTAGGAATGGTTGTGATGGCTTGGAGTCAGATTGTGTAAAGGGTTTGAAGAGTGACATTGCAGAGATGGAAGGACTTGATCTGGGTTTATGTTGAGATAGATTTTGGTATGTACTTTATGTTATGACAGAGATGATCATTATTTCGTCGTATTTTGGGGGGAGACCGGGGCTAAGTTGGATATTTTATGTTTTGAGACATTTATTTTTTACCATTTTATGAAAATGGTATTGAAATTAGCGCTTACTCATCAAGTATTGGTTGTAACTAGCTATTTAAAATGTTTCAGCTTATTATGATCAATTAGACTATCCACAATTATAATTTTCTTCGAGGATATTCTATGATACTACTTCAACCACTTAAATTAGATATTTGATTTGATTTATCAGTAATGTTAACATAATTATTATGTTTATACTTTTCAAAACTATTGCCCAGTAATTAGAGTAATCAAATAATTTTCATTTATAATTGACTATACAAAATTAATAATCCAACAATACAGAACTTACTCCTTAATTATTCCGTTGTGTTATTAAAGTCAAAAGGTCCTGTTTTTACACTTAATATTCAGTAGATATAGTCCGAGAATGCCAAGGCAACATATATATTTACAATTAATGAAAAGTGGTTCTTGCAAATACTTATAATAACTATTAATAAATTAGTAAATTCTTATAAATATATATATATATATATATATATATAGATCTCTCCTTAAAAAGGTCCTTATAAAAATCTAAACCGCAAACTAAACATATACATAAACATAAATACATCACTCTCTCAATTAACTTTCATCCCAACCTATAAACACCAGCTCCACAGTCCAACACTGCATCTCAATAATAATTAGGCCTCTCACACCAAACCCCCAAGAGATCACAAATCGACGCAATAACTTAACCACGAAGAAATCGAAGCTCGCCGTAATTTTCGCTGGATTTCCAGCTGCGTTGTAAAACGAAAAAGGAAAATCGCAAACGTCGCGACTTTCCCAGGGCCCCTTTTTCACCTCATCATCGGGGAAAAGTCGAGCCGACCGCGGGGGGTTATAGAGCTCGCGACCGCGCATTAGACTCGCGCTGTGAGCAAACAGCTATGGGCCAAGTAGAGCTCGTGTATATATTGCGCGCGTATCTGCATGGAGCAGCGACGCTGCATCGCTCGTTATTAAGCCGTCACGAGCGAGCTTGAGATATATCGATGGCGCGAGGTCCACGTGAACACCCGTCGTCCTGTGATTTGAAGTTTTAGCTAATCGAGTTGATTTTGTGCAGAGCTGCTCAGTTTTTAATATAGTATAGAGTTTATGGATTACATTTTTTTCTGCTGCTTTCTTTTTAAATCTAATTTAATAGAGTGATAAAATTAAGAGATGATAATTAATACTTTAAAGAGAAGAAAATTTGCGGCTTATGTTATATTCTAATTTATATTAAACAATTTACGCTACATTTATTCATTAAATTTAAACTGTTTTTAACAATAGATTAATAATCTAAGTATATTAGTTACATTTTAAATATTTAGAAACTTTTTAGAATCTATATTTAGACGCTTTGTAAATCTGTTAAGATTATTGTAGTATATGGTCTTCAGTACACATTTTCATTTTGTTACTGAAGTAAAGTGAACTATTTAAGCTGCAAAGTAAATACATACCAAATTAAAACAAAAAATATTTTTATCGTTGTTATTCTGAACGTATGGTTTATCGTTAACATCGGTCGAGTTTCCCGTAACATGGAAGTTTGTACTTTCAAACGCCTACACCTTTCTGTCACTTGCGAGTACCGACACCTCGAAGCAAATTATCGACTACACGTTCACTGTGGAAACGAAAAATGTACAACTATGTATTTTTTTAACAAAGACACTGACATTCCTATCACATGACCGTAGAACAATTTATAATATGTAGGGCACGTATGCTCTATTATTTAAAAACAATTTAAATACTTCCTGGAAGAAAATGAACTACTTTTCTTAGAAATTTTGACCGGTTTTTTAAAAATTCTCATTAGTTGAAGAAACAAATTTTGGTAACTACATAAAATCTTGCGTGTAATAAAAAATATGATAAACTTTTATTACTAGATTCTTTTGCATACAAGTAGTGGTTGTTTAGTATAAGTACAGTAACGGAACTTATGCATTACAGAGTAAATAATTTAAATAAGAATTAATAATCAGTTATTTTGAACAAACACACTTGGACAATAAATATTAATATCAATTTAATTGGCCATATGCATTTTTTAGATAATGATATATTATTTGCTAGTTTAATAATATTTCAAACAAAAAAGCGTATAAACAATTCTAGAAAACGCTCTATTTCTACCAGGGCTGAAAATAAAAACTTCATAATCAGTAATTTATAACTAAATTTCAGTTTAGATCCTTCAAAATTTGCAATTCAGCATATTATTTAATTACAGACATCCTCTAGCAATTTAAATATAGCCATCCCTCTCCCCTACATAAATAACATTACTTGCTACTCCAACCCACCAAAAACGAAAATTCAAGCACAGCCAATACCTCATCCAGCCGCCATTATCCACACTCGAACAAACACCTTAAAAAAAAATTGTTCATCGTCAACCCAGCAGTATACGTTGATCCATCGCACGCGCCTCGTCGACACATACCAACACGCGTATTTCGTATTCCCCCCGGCGCCGCGGCGCGCTCGCTTATAAACAGCCGCGCACAATGGCAAAAACTCGCGCGAGCGAGGGGCGATTTGGACAGCGCGACGCGGCGCTAGTACCGCGGCTTGCCTTTTTTCCGAGCTCTCTGACGTCCGCGCGCGGATTAATTAGGCCGGCCTCGCCGCGGATCACGTGCACGCTCGCTAGTATATTTTAATGCGCAAATTTAATTAATTATTTTGATTTTAATGGCGAGCGCAGTTAGGGAGAAAGAGAGAGGCTCGTATTTTAGGCGTGGATTGAGAAATGTTGGCTTTTTTTGGATTTAAGTGGCTCGGTACTGTAGCGATTTATTCTGTTGGAGGAATATGGGTTTCTTCTGGCAGTAAATGAAGTAATTAAATAATTATAATATTTATTGTGAAGTCCAAATTGTAAGATTGGTAAAGTGGATGACTTTTCTTAATTTTCACATAATTATTGATATTTGAAAAATTATCGTGTACTATCCTGATTATCAGTTATAATTACCCTGATATACATTAGAAATTGTGATCATTAATATTGACAATTTTTTTTTAATTTTGGCTGGATGTTTGTATGTGGGAATGTATGTCCTTCCAATATCTCAGAACCGACTTGACTGATAAGGCTGAAATTTTTACTATAGTTTCTACTTCTTTCGCTAGTGGTAAATTGCTTAATTACAAATGTCAATTTTAGATCGGTAGAAAATGTTTGTTAGAGCAAATTTTATGCTCTTTATACTTTTATTTTTCAATAATGTCACAACAGTGCTCCAAGGAAGGGGCATAGTGCTAACTATAATTCTTACAGAAATGATTATTAGAAAACTTTCCCTGCATGCGTAGGATAAAAATTATTTACCCATAATATTTCTGTACTATATTCATTGGAATATTTTTAGAATATTTATTATTATAACAATTACTAATGATAAATTTTTTTTTTGTTGCAGGTATGTGTTTTCATCATTTAAATCTTCATTTCAAAGAAGAGTGAGTAAAATATGTATAAAAAATTACTATCGTAAAATAAAATCGAAACATTACAATGTGTATGATAAGAAATAAATCAATGTTGTTGCTCCTTCTGAATTTATACAACAGTTAATTTGATTTTCAATGAAACATTACCACAATAATTCATACTCTTGACAATCTACATCAAATGTAAATAAATTAAATGATTCGTCTTTCTACTCAAATAAAATTTGGGATGCACCATAATCAAATCCGTAAATAATCCAACATCCCCTAAAGCTATTATTACACTGCACAACTGCAAACTAAATCATCGCAGTCCGTTCCTCTTTCGAAATACGCGTTACGAAAACACGCCCACGCGACGCTGGCGGTAGCGCGCGAGTGTATTTCATCCTAATTCGAAAAGATCGTAACGGTGTGCTAATGCGATATGACGAATCACGCGGCGGCGACGGCGGCCCAGAATCAGTGACATTAGTTAAAGCGGGCGGAATGACCAATTACAGCGAGACCGGCAGCACGACTTAAATATCGCGCGCATAGACCGGAGGTGCGCTGTATATGCAACAGCTGCGCATCGTCTTACTTTTGCGGCCTCGTTATACGGCAAAAATTATAAATTGTGTATAGGAAAATTTATTATTTTTGTTTGTTTATTAGAGACATTTGGTTTTCTATAGAAATGATTATATTTTTAGTAGAAAACATATACTCATAGTGTAATTTAATAGTCGTTTGGCAATTTTTACTTTGAGTATGGTAAATTTTTACTGTAATTATGATATATCTTTAGAAAATCAACCGAGTCCTCAAAGTACAAAAAGAAATAGTAATTGGTGCTGTACAGTTTTTCTCAGTGTATATAACGTGGTAGACGTAGGGGAGACCAGGATAAAACGAGCCTTGGGGCAAAGAGAACTTTTTGATTTTCTCTCACTGTTTTGAACATTAGTGTTAAGAAAAATTTGAGAATATGCATTTTAAAAGTCTGCAATTATATGATAAAGTAAACTTGCATTTATGTTCTTTGTTTTAAAATTAAATCATAATAACACTTTCGAGGTACTAGAGATGATTTTGGTCTTTCTTAATCATTTCGTAATATCTATAAATATTGTTCATACTCAATTTTGCCAAGACATGTACTGATTCAAGAACATATAAGGGGAAAAACAGTTCATGAAATTTGAAATTTATTCGAACCATTTCTTAAGGGGGCAAACCTGGGTTAAACCCAAAAATAAACTTTTCTTTTACGAGTCCAGAAAACTTTTTATGTTAAAAAGCAATCAGTCTGAAAATTTTTATGCTATCAAAACATAATAATATCTTAAATTTTGCCGTTGTAAACCGTCAAAATCTTGATCCTATACGTCACAATAAATCTATATTTTCAATACCATATTTATTAAAGGAACTTTGATCCTCAGATGATTCGGGGTGACACGATGAACAAAAATTTCTATTTTGACGGTTATTCGACTTCTTTTAAAACGTATTACAAAAAGAGCAGAGCACTTTTTCGTTCAAATTTTTTTTATTCTTTCTTTTCGGAGATCCAATAGATTTTTTGAAACTTCTTTTTATATTCTTAAAAAAATTGATAAAAAGTTTTCTGAACTCGTAAAAAAAAGTCTTTTTTGGGTTTAATTCAGGCCTGCCCCCTTAATAGCATGCTACTCCGTAAATGATACGTTCTCGGGGCAAAGTGAGCCTTGAACGATATAATATATTAAAGCATGAAGTTAAATAAAAGCATAATTTTTTTCTGTTAATAAAGTAAGTTTTAATTATGTTATCATTTTGACTTTCCTAATTTCATGAATTAATTAGACAGTATGAAATAAAAACCGTATTTTTGAATTTCTATTAAATTTTCGTTGATTTTGTTTTATAAATGTGTTTACAAACATTCCTTTTAAACATATATTTAAAAGAAAATAATATATTAATTATATATTATTTTTATTACTTAATAACTAAAAGCTCACTTCACCGAGTACGAGGCAAAGTGAGCGCAAATGAATTTGTTTATTATATTCAAAATTAAAAGTCGTTCTATTTAATTTAAGAGGTTAAAACTTTCAGGTATTATTAATGAAAGTCCAACGTATAGTTTGAAACTAATCGCAATGTCTTCAATTCATACATGTTCTTCATTTCGATCGACAAACTTTTTCAGGCTTACTTGGCCCCGGTCTCCCCTAGTAAATTTGAGCATTGTAGAACTTGAAATGAATGTGCAAAAGTTGAGGGTATTGTAACTTTGTATACTATGGAGCTTTAGGATTATTTTCGTAAATGATTGTGGTTTCGAACTTTTCGGATGATTATAGACATTCTAGAAAATACAAAATTACTTTCTTTCAAATGCACTATTTGTTAAAATAGTTGGAAATAATATCTTGAGAACCTCATAAATAATCAAGAAGCACAATTACGAAAGTAGTTAATAAAAAACCAACCGCAATTTGAGTTTCAAATTATATGTTCAAATTTGAGTTATCCCGCATACCAACTCATTTTTAATTGACTCTTAAAACACTATAATAAGTAGAAATTTTAATACAAAATCACTACAACAATTTCTTGTTAAAAATTTCAAATCACATATATAAATATTATCATTTGTTTTTTATCCTTCTATAACTAACTCAAGTCATCCAAGAACCCAGCTTATTTATTTCTAACATTCACCGCCGCTACGACATTAATGGCATTACTCTGCAGCGAGCGAGCAATTCCTCAAGACTGCAGTGAGCGCGTAATTTGGAAAAAGTAAACAGTCAATGTATGACATTCGGACGATCCGGCACACTGCAGCGTCTACATGCAGGCACTCCACTAATGAGAATAATCTCGCGGTTTTCGCGGTGAAGGCGACTCTGTGCGACTCTCCTACTTGCCAGCAGCAGCGCCGTGCGCGGATTCGAGTAAATTACATGCAAATGCAGTACGCGCGCGCTTTGGAACGGGAATAAGGTCGTCGTCGGATTTAACGGGCTTTGTTATTGACGCGAGTGCGAGTGCGCTTGTGCTAGGCGCTAATCGAGGATTTCCTGCAAAAGGCTTTTTTTTTAAAGGAATGAGTAAATAAGTTTTGTTTCGCGTTGCGGAGGAGAAATATTGGAGGTAGTGTGATGGAGCGGAGTTGACGGATTTATGGAAAAATGTACGGTGTATTCGATTTTGTATGGAAACGTTTCTTTTGAAGTCTATAACTCATCCTTTACATAAAATAGTACACATGGAAACACACTGAAGAAGTAATCAACTTTCTGCACATTGTACAAAAATTAATAATAGCAATATGATTATTTTTGATGCAAAAGGGGATATAAAAATTTGAGATTATAAATCATTAGTTTACTTTGTATGGTTATCATTTAGTATATTTTTAAAAGCTACATTTAAGCAATTAAAACAAAAATTAATTTTTTACAATACTTTAAGATATAATTCAGAAGCAAAATCCTATAAATATAAACGAATTCTACATTTGAGATAAAAATCCCACGATTCCAAACATACTCATATGTAGGATCGCCAAAAATTCGGCAAGTTACACGAGGCGCCTGGCATAAAAAAGGCCATTCGTGCCATTTTTCGTTCTGCTGTAGCTTCCGAGTTAATTTCCACCCTTCTGTTTCTGCTTCTACTCGAATGCGCAGAATGTTCCCAAAAGAGATTCCCACGTAAATAGATTTAGTACCACGAGCGGAATTTAAATTCCTAATTGGTCGGCAGTTTGTTTTATCGCAGAGCATTCGATTTTAAATTTATCGTCGTCTTCTAAATGACGTAAACAGTGTATTACTGGTCGATTAACTAAGGTCTAATCGATCTATCTACGCAAAGAAAACTAAAAATATGTAACCCTTAGAGAACTACGTAGAATAAAAGGGACCCTCGTCCTCTTTTTAACAAAATATCATTTTACAGTTATTTTTTCGTGATTTTTAAAAAGTATTTTGTGTTACTATGATAAATTTATGTAACATTATGTTTGTTTAAAAAACTATAGCCTTAGCTTCGTGAGTTTGCAAAAAGTAACTTTCTAGAAAATAATTTAAAACTTATTTTCGATTTGTAAATGTCATCTTTTTTATGATTTTTGAAAAAAAAATAATATTGCAGTATTTTATAGAAAGAAGCATGCAGCTTAGAAAATACTTACCGAATCTAAAAACTTTTTGGGATGTGATTTTAACATGTTTAGTATCTTCTTTTAAATGACGTTTAAAAAATTTAATTACGATTTTTCCATAGATTATTTAGATAAAATATTAGTGTGAATCCATTGTCTTCCACGGGTTAAATTCATACTCTAAATTTCCAAGTCTTAACTCCACCCACCTCTGAAATAAACAGTTCAAGCTGCAATAAAGCAAACTAAAAAATGCTCTCCCAAGCCAACTCGATCTTTACAAATACAAAACACATCGAAAAAAAACTCCCAGAAATCTTCGAAGACCAACCAAAGTGTACACACACACACACACACACACACACACACACACACTCACACATACATGCATAACACACCCGAGACTCGAAGCCTAAAAGCGTTACGCCACTCGGGATATGCGTGGCATCGCGGATCCTCGAACAATTTGTCGGCTCAAGCGCGTAAATCCGCTCTCCTCCTCTCCACGTATTCTTTTCTCCGGCGAACTAGCAACTGCAACGGCGCGGACAGCGCCGCAACTTAGTCGCTCGTTCCAAAAGACACACGGAGCCAGCGACCGAGCGAGAGAGAGAGAAGAGCAAAGGAAGAAAGAAGACACCAGCACCGAGTAATTCGCGCCACTTTGAAACTCTTCTTCTCCGGTCTACCCTCTCCGTACAGCTCTTCTTTTTCGGACGGTCTTTGCGCTCCTTATACACGTAGCCGCGCGCGCGCCCATATAAGCGCCATTGTACCGAAATTAGCGCGATAAATTCCCCCCCGAGTAGCGCGGAGAGTGGGGGGCAGCATTACACGGGCGCTGCGTCGTAGTAAAGTCCGCGCGCGGCCGGAAGGAGAAAATAAAACACGGAGCACGATGCCGCTGCTGCAACGGGGCCAAAAGGACCGGTAAGAAGCTGCGAGGCGGAGAGGTAGAGAGTAAAGAAAGTTAAGGGAGAAGTAACGAGGGACGAGAAAAGTGGGAAGGAGATATTTTGGTATAAAAAAGGAATTATAATAGATTGTTCACGAAAATAGTTATAATATAATTCGGGTTAAGAATTTTATTTCGATTATCTTGATGAGTCATTTTCTCTTATAAATTTAACTCCATAGCATGTGCTATTAGCGTGCCTATTATATATTTTTTATACTTTTGAATTTCGTTCTTAAATGAAACTATTATTCAAGCCACTATGACTTATATTTTGACAATCGATGAAATATATAGCAATAAATGGAGTAAATCGGAATGCTGTCAATTAAAATCCCGTATCAAATAAAATGATGTCACATTTATAACGTATTGCAGCAGATAAACGTCTTAGCAATACGTACACGACATAACGCCAGACGGAGAAAGGTCAAGGAATTAGAGACCGTGTCTGTACCGCAGTATGCTATACTTACAGTAATATAAAGTGTGCAATGACTATATAAGACGTTGATAGATGAAACGAATGATGAAAATACAAAACTCTCGCCTCGCTTATACTTCGCAAACTCAACCTTCGCAAATGAATTATTTTAAGATGCCATTCTACACACATTGCACACAATGCCCGCACTCATGCGTAAACCGCAGCAGCAATTTAAAAATACTCGATCGATTTCCCACCCAAAAAAAAAAGCCCAAGCCGCAAACACCTCCCATAACAAACAGCCTATACCTCGCAAAAAGCTCCCCGTCGCAAAAAGCGAGGAAGCACCGCCGCGAACCGGTGCGCGCGTCCTTGAAGCTACACTATTATGCACTCGCTGCACAACAGTCCAAAAAGAAGAAAAAAGTAACCAGCGTCTCCGGCGTAACGCGCGCGCGCGTCTGATTAAAGCTGACTGCGTAAGCAGTACCTGTCCTCGTCACTCTCGAGCTCTACGCTAGTTTTAATTAGAAAAAAGAGAGAGAGAGAGAGAGAGAGAGAGAGACTGATGACAGGCGGTGTATACGTAGACGACGGGACAAATCGACCAGTTTGTCGAAGAAGACCTAATGGCGACTGTTACACATATACTGCGCGTCCGCGCCTCGCCCATCGCGCCTTTTTTCGCCGTCGCCGTCGACGTCGTCCAGTGCGAGCGCCTCATTACGCGCGTTTTCTGCGCGTTGAGGAGGTTGAGGAAGGGCATTGCGAGTAAGAGCGAGCAGTGCTGTGCTGGCAATTATCGCGACGATAAAGGTGGTTAATGAATGGGTGGCTGCTGTATAGGAGCGCAGGATACGAGGAGGAGGAAAAATGGGAGGCGATCGGTCTTTGGGCGACGCGGCGCTGATCGACTTGTGCACGTGTGTGTCTACTTTTTGTAGGTTTTGTAGCTTGAGAGATGGTTTTGTATTGGTCGATATCAGTTTTCTCTTGAATGTGTTGTATTGCACGGAGTAAGTATTGGATTGAAGAATGATTTGGATATTTTATTCTGAACGATTATTTTGCTTACTTATTAACTAGAAGTTCTTCGAACTTTTTTATGCTTTTCTTGTACGCAAAATGATGAATTTGAATTTTGCGCTCTAAAGCCTAACCAATTATGTGGGTAAGTGGGATAATAAGATGACATGAGTTATTTTTTAAGATAGGATTTTCATATTTTTGGAATAATATTCATTTGAATAAATAAAGATTTTGTTAGAACTCTTCAATCGAAGGTAAAGAATATAAAGAGGAAATTATAAAAATAATAACCGTATATACTAAAAGAATTTATAACAATTTAAGCAATTAATTAACAACGATCCACAGACTTTCTCTCTACGCTTTATTACGATATATATCTATCTTTATTTTAGTTAATTTAAATTAAAAGGCTAAAAATGTGTTATTTCAAGAATGTTTGAAATCCTACTGATAAATACATCTAAATTATAGAAAAATATTTATTGATTTAATAAATTTAATAATTTATTTAATTTATTTGCAAAACCCAGGTATATAATTTCATTCTGTAGATTCTATTTTAATGTTGTAAAGTTAACATTCTGCACATCGTAATATGTAATATATAAAAGGCATTAAAATAAACTAATGTATATAAAACTACGAATAAATTAATTACAAGTAAGAATAATCCATACTCAACTTATTTCTACATTCATTGGAGAAAAGTTTACTTAACAATCCCGCAGGTGTTCCGAATCACACATCGAAAAATTCCACAGCGTGCAAAAGTCGTGCGCTGCGCTCGCGCGAATCTACGAACCTGGCATTTAGCCTGAAAACTATCATTTGTTTTTTCATAATGTCACTATTAAGCCGCGCACAAAGCGCCAGTCGCGCAAGCGTATAAAAAACGCGGATTGGTGCAACGCCGGCCGTAATAACGTGTCGAACGCGGTGCGAAGTTCTCACGGGGATCGGTCACCCCGCGTATATACATACACTTTTCGACATCTCTCAGTATTGTCTCTCATATTACGCTTTTTCTTCTTTGTCTTTTATTCCAAACCTGACGATTCGCTCTTATATTAGTTTTTTCATTCCCTGTATCCGATTGAGAATCGATGATCGGTATATTGCATTCCGTCCGTGGTTTTCCATTGTGTTTGTCCGATCGAAAAACGGTGCATTCACGACAGATGGCTCTCTCGCGCTTTCCTTTCTCAACCGTAAAGTTTTATTGCGCCGTCCCGAGCGCGCGAACGAAACGATCGAAGGGTTATGAATATTTTATTTTAAAACGAATTTCTGAGAAGTTTTGACTTTTGTCGGATCGATGCTGTCGACACTTTTTCCATTCAGGGCTTACATACAGATGTTGTACACGTCTGTGAGAAAACGGGATTCATAGTTTTATATAGAATTATAGTTTTACTATGGGAAATTTGTTGAAAAAGTGTTTTGAAAGTTTTTATAGTTAATAGAAATTTCAAATGTTATGTTACGTATAAATATTTCGCGGAAAGAAATAAATATTCTGATTCAATTTCGTAAATATGAGAATCTGCTGTTCTGAAATATAAATAAAGCTTTGTAGTGAATTGATTGTTATCTATTCTAATAGTATAAAAGAGTGATAACTATAATTCTCATCTCTTAAACCTAACGGTAATAAATTTCGCGAATCCATAACATTTTTCCTACTTTGACTGTATAATTAAAAGATTTGCGAGCTAATCAAGATGAAAAAGACGAACTCTTATTAATCTTGTAAACCAAAAATATCAATCCTCGTCGATCCAGCATTTAATCATCCAACAAAACTACTTTTCACGGGCAGTGTAATCTCCTAATCATCGTTAAAATCGCATAAAATTATACAGTCACGCGTGGAATTCCGGAGAAAAGACGAGAAAAAATTGATTTAAACTAGGCTCTTCGGGAATTAATTTTCCTTCCCCGTCGCGATAAGGAAAATCATATTGTGCGCGGCTAACACGCGCGCGCCAAAGCGTTAAGTCTTCGAGATTAAAGTAGAGCCGCACATACTCGACCCGTTCAACTCTCCGTTTACTACCTACTTTTCTGACTTTCTTTGTACCTTTTTTCATCCTTAAAGTCTTTTATTCTCGCGACCCTTACACCATTTAACATACCTGCAGATAATAACAATTATTATTATGAGTTTTACGAAGATACTTAACTAAACTGGAGTGTAAAATTTCACATAATTTTCTTTCGTGATTTAAGTCTCGTTCATAGAATGCAAATCTGCATTAAAAAATTGTTCACTTGTTATACAGAGAAAATTAAACAAAAACGCACATGGCTAAATACGTTAGAATGACACAAAAATTATAAGTAGACATGTAAATTCATAAAGTAGTATGAGTCGTGCATAGTAAGACTTATACATTCTACGTATACCTTCTAGATCAATTTAATTATGTGTTTTTGACTCTTTAATCCTTGAATTTATGATGTTAGCTGTTATATTTAAATGAACAGTAGAGATTTATCTAGCTTTATAAATAATTATTTCATAATTATAAATATTGTTGATAGGTGATGCCTAAAATAAAACCAATTCACAATGTATTATTTTCAAAATAGAAAATTAATTGTAACTTTCTAAAAAATAAATCTTTTAAATGTTTGATAAGAACGACCGATATACGTAGCAATACAATTTTCTTTTAAATAATCTAAAAATTAGTTGTAATAAAGTTTGAATACGCTTAAAAAGTTATTAAAAATATTTGTAAACAAGACAATAATACATAGCAATGAACGTGGCTATAGCTTTCCCGTCATAAAACTTAAAGCTCAATAAAATTCGTCCTTGCAATAATAACTAATGTTTGCTCGCTAACTCGAACGTCACAAAAAACAATCACCTGATATAAAAACTCACAAGAAAAATCCCAATGATAAGCCTACAAACTCCATCCCTCCTCTCCTCATCCTCCGTCTTTCACTTTGCGCAGAGTAGAATCTCCCTCTCCTCCTCCCCCCCGGCGGACTCGGAAGTCGATACACGCGTCTAATCGCGATACCCGGCTGCGCCAGCTGTGCAGCGTAACTACTCGCTCGCTCCGACCTTGAAAGAGAGAGAGAGAGAGAGAGAGAGAGACAGACTTGCGCGGAATTCCTCGAGTGCTGAACGAACGCCCACTGCGCGAGGCGCACTTCGGACGATGTCGAATTTATGCGCCGCGCTAAATGTACAATGAGCCGCGGGCTCATTTCCTTGAATCGCGGCTTACGTGTGTGTGTGTGTGTGTATACGGTTGGGCCCCTGGAGCTTATCTTACGTGCAGTGTGCGCGCGGCTGAGAGATGAAAGGATGCGAGAGAGAGAGAGAAAGAGAGAGAGAGAGATGGATAGATGGGTATCTCTGAGAAAGGAGAGAGAAGGATTTGCTCTGAAGTTTTGAGTGCGTGTGGGTTAGTGAATGTTTAGATTATCTTGGTGGTTTTGATGATATTAATCATCCTTTGCGACGTTGGTTTAGCGCTTGTGGGAGAGGATAATAGCATTGTCATTGCGTTTGAATGATATATTTGCGAGGTGACGTTCATTTGAATATAGAGAATTAATTCATTTTTACGAATTAATTTTAAGTTATTAATCATTAACTAGTATTGCAGTAATGAATGTTTCTGGTATGCAGATGTATTATTAGAAGAAATAGATAACTAATGGTACTTACAGATTTCAACCTTTTTCTTTGTTATCATTAGTTGTCTGATTGATAAGATGTATTGTAGAATATAGCAGATACAACGATTAATGTAAAAACGGTTTTTAAAGGCACCAGATGTTCACCTGATTTATTGCCAATAAATTTTGCAAACCTTGTTTACGAGACAAATGAGCGATATTCTTTAAAAAGTGCGTAAGTCTTAACTTTTCTGGAAGAAATTCCTAGCCATAAATTCAACGCTCTGAAGCGCCTGCAGTATATAGGTAAAGGAATTTCTGCCGAACGCGCCTTATAAGTAGTCTAATTCATTTTGCTTTACCTTTTTCCAATAAAACTTGAGAAATGACCGACATAATTTCACTATGAAATTTTAATTACTTACAAGGAGAGTGTCGGGGATGCGGGTCTTGGAATCCCTTGAACTTTAGAATACTTTTATTATCGCAAAATGTGAGACACGTGTTTCAGAATTCTTTTGAATGGGCACTTGCTTTTATGATACTAGCTATTCTATCGATACATGGAAGAAAATATAAATAAAGGGCAAGAACTTAAATTTAAGCTTAGTTTCAGATTAAAATATTAATTCATTTCAAATGTATAAAAGTTCGAGAATTTTCAACTATTTTAACGCGTTTTGTTTTAAATTATTTTTCTGTCACCATCTCCGAATGTTTATAACTTTGGAATAAATTAATATTTTTATACGAAAAAGAGCTAAAAGTAAATTACAATTACTTTAGAATTAATTGTCTAGCTAAAAATTAACTGAATTATGATCAGAAGTAGCGGTATCATTTTTCACAGAAATAGTGTTCATTCGGAATGTAATAGCTGGCATTTTAAAAACAAGCACACATTCAAAAAATGAGTTAATGCTTTGTTTTATATATTTGTGATAATAAAACATATTTCAAAGATTAAGGAGATTTCAGAGCCCGCATCCTCGACACTTTCCACATTAGCCTACTTTCTATACTACCTGCAGTGTCATCCCCCACGTACATAAATTCCACTCTAATTACCACTGTCCAATCGCTAAAAACCTACTTAATTCAACTAAAATAAATCAATCGTAAAATAATCACAACGGACTTCATTAAAATCAATCTACCACCAAACGACGGCAACTAACACACCTCAAACTCTTCACCTTTTAATCCACAAGTCACTTGTTATCGTAAAACTTAGCACCTCTTATACCCGTTGCCTGTTTTTCGAAGAATGCGCGGAATCCGAGGCGTCGATGCGCGACTACACTTGCGCAAAGTGCTTGCGCGTACGTTTTCCAGACACGTGATAACGACGGCGAGTACCTTATGACTCTTCGCGGGCGAGGTATAGAGAGTGAGCGAGCGAAAACACCACGCTACACGTGCGAGGGAAGAATGTCGATGCTTTATTTTGTGGTAATTATAAAAAGGCTGTTAAATTTATGTTAATTGGCGATTGGATTTGTCGTAATGTTACTTACTGGCGAGTGATCACTTTTGCACTCAAGCGTCAATGTTAATAGCGGAAAGTTAATAAATTATTACTTTCTGAAATAACTCAAGTACTTCACGAGAAGATTTGGAACTCATAAATGTACAGTAAAATGTAAAAACGGATTGGTTAAAATAAAATAGTGACTACGGCCATGTTTTCATTGACATTAAAATTAGTTAAGCCCTAGTAATTTCGAATACGCTACTTCATAACTATAAAAATAAACTCAAATCACTTAAGAGTCTATGAAGTGAATAAATGAAAAATTAAAGTTAAATGATTTCGTATTTATTGGGTAATAAAATCTGTACATAAATAATTTTTAAATCTTTCTTGAATTCTGTTTATAGCATATCTATACTTGTTTTTCTTATTCAATAATATAATTTCTGGTAAAACTAGTATGATTACTGCTCTTGGAATTTTGCAATTTTTGTTGGAAAGCTATTATAAGACTTTTATAAGAATGCAAATAAAATATTTTATATATGTACGAATACTTGAACCCGAAGGCAACTGATGATTTGCAAATTTTATTGTCCTTAATCAATATTTGTTGCATCGTAATAGTGTAATTGAAAATTTATTTCAATATATTCTGTACAGCATTGCTTTTTAATTTTGAGTTAATAAAATATTACAAATTTACTATTACTAAATCGTAAGGCAAATGATAATTCGGATATTTCACTATCCTTAATAATTGATTTTTATCAATATGATTTATTAAATTTGTTCTTATAAAAATATTTTAATCTGTACACATAGCGTTGAAATCTTCCAATAGTATTAAAAGCATTAAAAGAAACACCGAAATATAATTACCTTAATCGCAAAACGCATTCTTACAGAAAAGTTTACACTCTTTATTGACAAAAAATTGCATACAGTAGCAAAAATACTGATACACAATTAAAATTCCAACGATCCCAAAACAAAACTACTTCAATCATAAGACTAATACGCAATTTAACCACATTTAGGCTACCACTAGCTTTGTCCCCGCATAATGAGCCACCCTTTAAGAACACTTGTAAAGCATGCCCTCCAAGCTCATAAATCCGCTACCACATGCAACCCACATCCAAAGCTACTCCACACCATCACCCGATCTCCGATCAACCACTCACACACACACATACACACATCAACCTCGCAAAAATGGGGTGGGGGAGCATTCCCTAACGAGTCGGACGATAAACGCGTTATTACGTACACACGTCTCTCGCGCCGCTTAAATAGACCGCGCCGCACCGCGAAAGGGTTACATATACATCGCGAGCGCGCCGCGATACAAAGTGGCCGAAGCGGAGAGTCGGGCGGCTATCTCTCGGGCCGCGAGATGATCCCCGGCGTGATTCACGTGGGAAAAGGCACGCCGGGACGTGAACGAGAGCAGCACGCTTTTCGAGGTGGAGAGAGAAAGAGAGAGAGAGAGAGGGGAAGGGTAAATAATGAGTAACGGAGAGGAAAGGATGAGAGAGCCGCGCGGAAAGATTATGGGACACGGAGCTGGAGCTGGAGCCCAGGGAAATATATATATATATACACAGGTGATATGAACAGCGGGTAGACTGTAAGAGGTTATAGGAGTTTTTGCTAGGATGCTTGTGTATGCGATTCTATGAAAATTGGGTGTTTGTAGTTCGGTGGGAGTTTGTGTAGTTTCGGAATTGTGGTGATTATGTTGAAGGATAGAGGAAGTTGATTCGCAGTGTACATATTGCTCGATTACTAGTTTTTCCATGTTGTACTTACACTTTTTGTCGAAGTCTACCCAAAGATATCTTTTTCTACTGAGTGATCTAAATTTTATTATCCTATATATAAGTTTAAATTAATGAAAGCATTAACGTATTTGAAAAGATATTACGTATTTATATTCGTATTCTATAAAGTATAATTAAAAAGTTGTAAGCAGGCAGAATAATGTGTCATAGTTGCATAATTTCAGACTGTCTAATCGCATTCGTCTATTTCTACTGAACGATTTAAGAGCTATCTAATTTATTACTTTAAATTATTGAAATCATTAACCTTATATGTAGTTAATATGATTTCAACACATCTAACTGTATGCTTTTTTCTGTTTAACGATTTTAATTTGATAATCTGATTCATTACTTCAGATTCATTAAATTAATGAAAATATTAACGCCTTTAAAAAATATGAAGACATCATATTCTTATTGTGCAAAGTAATAAAAAAGCTCCAAGACAGACAGAATAATAGCGTGATATTCGCTCCTCGCAAAGCGGGCTCACGATCCGTATGACCGTAGGCCCAGTTACGATCTGTTGTCTCGCTTCCTCGTCTCTCTTCTTCATTTAGCGAGGTCTCGCCTTTCCCAAGCCCTTTTCTCTCTCCCTCTATCTCTCTCTCTCTCCTCTCTTCTTCTTTCCCTAATCTATGTTCGTCGTTCCCTTCTCTTCCTCTTCTCCCCTTCTTCTTCTCCGCGAACGCGCGCCACGCCGTGTCTTTTCTCTCCCTTTTAACGGACGACGCCGCGCTACCGTACACGTTCTATAAATTACTCGCGACTAACCGCGAGGGCTTCCTCGCGTAGTCCTGTGTATACAGTCTGAAGCTGCAACTGGAGAAAGGAGGTGAGAGAGGGAGTGCAGGTACAAATTTGAGGCTTGGTTTTGAATACTTTATACGGAACTAAATTTAAAGTTAATTTAGAGGCGAACTATTATTATAAAACATTTTGAGATAGTTATCTGATATCTCTGGTCTGTTTGTCGTCGATTTTAATTGGATTTTAGGTCTGTGCAAAGAATGTGAACTAGAGTGTTTACCGAAAGTCATCGTTTAATAAAGTTCCGTGATAAAATTTTTTTATTAATTTTTTTATTTTATATATAAATATAGCAAGTAAATAGTGAAACTATACAATTCTCTAAAGCAATCAACAGAAATTGTTTTTACCTGGATTACATAGATTATTAAATGTGGCATACACATTTATTAATCTATTGAACTAGGATTTATTTTTCGTTTAATTTGGTATTTATTACGGGGAGCAGACAAGGTGATATTCTGATACTTTTTTATAATTTTAAAAAAAGTAATAAAAAAAATTGTATCACCTTTCTAATATTGATAAAAAGTATAAGATCTCACTATTAAGCGCCAAATCGACCAAACAGCAAACCACTTTACAAACAAAAATGCATTCAATCGGCCAAGGAATGCATATATAAGCCCACGCCCCAAAGATTCCGCTCGATCCTCGAAACGCGTTTCCACAGCAGTTCGCGTGTCGCGCGCGTCCCCGCTGCACCAAATCCGAGCCGCTGACACCCACCGAATAAATAAAAGGGATTCGCGAAAAGAAAAAGCCAGAAACACAGACGCGGCGACAAAGATGAAAGAGCCCTCGCGCAGCGACGCAGAAGAAAGAGAAGCAGCAAGGCTGTGCACGCGCAGCAATCTGATCGGGAGGTACACTTGTACGGAATGTCGAGCAAGTGAACGTCGTCTCGCATCGCGCGATTTAAAGAGAAAGAGAGAAGCTGCTTACGATAAGGCTCGAGCGCTCGCGCGAAAGCCGCGGTTTCGCTCCCTTCATTAATGGCTATTCCACCTGCGCGATCGGCAGATAACGAAACGCGCGTCTGTCCGGGAGCAAGTGCGTGCACGGCGAGATTCGGGGTGGAGCAGCGCCTGATTTATTCAACCGATAGTTTTATACTCCTGAGCGTTTAAGGGCCGCTTCGATATGTGTGTGCGTTTGTGTTTGGCTGAGTAAGCGAGCACGGGTCTGCTTGTCTTTTTGCGAGCGCGCGACCTGTCGCGAGGTGGGTTTGATTGAATTATGGCTGGCTGGTGCGGCGCGCGAATGTGTGTTAATTTGGCGCTGCGGGTACGTAAGGGTTCGTACTTAATTTTGACTGCTGATACGCGTGATTATCTTGTTGAAGGTTTTTTTGGATTTTGGAATGCGTTGGGGAATGATGTATTTTGTGCTGATTTAATGTGGCCTGTTAGTTATATTGTATTGGCGAACATTCTGTGTGCCTTATTGGCTCATTATTGTCATTTATCGTCATGAACTGAACTTTCAATTATTTCAGAGTACAAGGAAGCAATTATGGATCCGATTAATTAAACTTGATAATATAATAGTTTATTATTTTAAGAATCTACTCATTTTCTTTAAAAATAAAAAATAAATAGAAAATAAAAAATACATAAAGCTAACATTTTTATAATAATGAATTTATATAATTATTTTTGTATAGTATCATAGTGATCAATATTTGACTATCCATTACGCATATTGTAGTGCATATATCACATATTATGTACGAATTTACAATGGGGTCCGCTTGATGGTGTTCGGTAAAATTATTTTTCTCGTTATTACCGATCAATAATATATTTTATGTTTACTACCTATTTCGCAAAAAAATTATTAACCTCCTTGGAACATTAAAACATCATACTTCTTATTATTTACCTATATTATACCACTAATAAAACAAAGATAAAGCGAAAAGTAAATTATACACAAACAACTTTCTCACTAAAAATTTACAACTCCTGCAAACACACCACCCCTCCTTAAAAAAAGTGAATACCTCTCCATCCTACCTCCATCACCTCTTAAAATTCATCGAACGTCCCTCAAGTGCCAAAAACCCTTTCCACCGATCGATTAGCCTAAAAATCCAATTCAATCGCGAGCGCCTGTCGCGTCTCGACGAAAAAGAGAGATTCCAGACGCGCGCGCCGCCCACGCAAGAAACGCGGCAGACGCCGAGGCGGCAGCGAACGCGTGCGTGCTTCGCTTCTTTTCGCGCCGATCTGAAGATTGTTTTTTTTTTACAGGGTGCAGGAATGAAAGTGAAAATTGAGAGTGGAGGCGTGGAGATGGACGTGGAATTTTCGAGATTAAGAGTGATATTTTGCGATAAATTAGGGTAGATTCTTTGGTTTATTTTTTGATCTTTTTAATAGCGTTAGAGACTCTTTTACCAACAGTTTGTGCATACTGACAATTTTATTTGTGATACGTGAATATTGATTAAACAATTGCCTTTACATTGCAATTAAATTTGGGGTTCCTAATTATTGTGCTACTTGCATCAGATATAAGGATAATAAATTCTTATTATAAAAGATATAAAAGATAAAAATATAATAATATTCTTAATATAAAAAATATTAAAAACAACATTATCTAATAAGCCATTTATCCTAGTTAGAAAGAAAACAGTGATTTATATATTAATATTATCGAAAATATAATATTTTAGTAAAACGGAAGGGGCTCCCAATCAAAAATTCTAATAAAATCACATAATTTACTATCACTTAAACAATTAGCCAACAACATTCACCCATTCCTTATTAACCCGACCGTCCGTTAAAATCAATTAAACCTCCCCACCTTAATTAATTACTAAATCTTCAACGAAATTACCCCTGCAATACACTATATTTACCTTGCAGCTTTATTTACCTCCAATAAAATCACCCCCTGTAGCTAAACTCCTCTCCTCCCAACATACACACACCACCTAATTACTTACACGACATATCGTCCCCTTTTTCCCCTATATTTGCAAAATTCCCCCGTCCCGATCTCCTCTCCTTCTCCATCTCAGTCCACCCGTCCGTCCCCCTCTCTCTCTCTCTCTATCCGTCAATTTCTTTCTCGCGACTCGACAAGCTCTCGGCGCAGCTCTCCGCAATCACCTCGCGCTGCCATCAGGCCAGGCTGAATTCCCGCGGCGGCTCTTTGCGCGCATTGCTTTCATTAGCCGGCAATGCCTAGCTAATTCGATAAAACGCGAGGATTCCGATGTCGAGCTCGCCGGTGAAATATATGGGCGTATCAAGCGAGCAAAAGCAGCGCCTCGTGTCTCTCTCTCTCTCTCTCTCTCTCTCGGCTTCTTCTTCTGTCGACGTCGTTGTCGTCGTCGTCGCGCCGGTTGCCCCCTTAAATGGTATAAAAGCCCCGACGCCGCCACCGCCGCGGCCTTGTTTACACGCGCGGCTGGTTTGCTTTTGCTCGTGTGGACGAGAGTGTGATTTGCAAATGCGCAGTCGTGTATATCGATTGATGGTTGCCCGGGCCGATTGTGCAAGAGCTTTTCGTGTTTGCTATTTGTTGGTGGTTTGTCGGGGTAATTAATGTGTTCTGGAGATCGATATTGCTAAATCGAGATAAGTTCATTTTAGAAAGGATACGTAGAGAGAATTTTCTGATGAATATTACCGTAAAAATCATTGTAAGAGTGGGATATCCCAACTTCGGGGGAAATATTACCCTGAAGAAAGGTAAAAATTAACAGTATTTATTATAATTTTTACCATTCAGTACGGTAAATTTTACCGTGAATCATGACAATTTTTACCGTTCAGTAATGTCATTTTTTCCTGAGTGTTTCACGTTTACAATGATATTTACGGTAATTTTTATAAAAAAATTCTCTGGTGTATCAAAATAATTTACAAACTTTGAAATAATAAACAGATTTAAATAATAAATTATTTTTTCATGGAGAAGCAAAAGTAAAATCTACCTGCTGATACGTACACTTTGCTGCAATGGATTTATTCAAGAATTTGTTAAATATTAGCGCTATGAAGTTGTGGGCAAATCAACTTTTTGAACAATGAAGTTGGGCCATCTCAAATTTTTGTACATTAAAGTTGGGCACATCTCAACTTTAGTCTCGTAAAACTGCAGTGGGATATACAACACATCCGTGTAAAACTTCAGTGTCAAAATTTTTTAAATTTTGGAACGAATCCATATCAGTAGGGTTAACGTTTACTCATACCTATTATAAAAGGCTGTTTTTTTAGATAAAGCTAAACCCCTTTTTATTAGGTTTTTATTAGAGTTTTAAATGAAATTGTAAGGTTATATTTGGTTTGCGCACCCGAAAAAGGAATTCTTTCATTTATTAGGTAATTTTAACTTTTCTTAACGCAATTCTATAAAGGTGTCTGTAAAACATCAACTTTAACATTTTTATTTTTCTCGCATTCATAAATAAACATTTATTATCGAACATACTTATCATTTATTGTGGTATTTAATCGACTTAATATATTCTTGAATTCAAATAAAAGGTTTCATTTATAAAAAAACTGTACGAAAGGGAAAATGATTAAAATTGCTTAGCGCCCTATTTGAATTGCCGTTTCGTCACATACGAGTGGCTCCATTATGCACATAATTGGTTAATTCATTAAAAGTCGAAAAAAGCCGTTGATCGACGTGTCTCCGAGCGTTCATGGAGTTTTTTCTCGTCGGTGCCTAAGCATCGAACTTCGCGATTCGATTCACGCCGATCAAGTTTCTTGATACCTCTTTTTCCCTGTTTGATTTATGGCGCAATGCGACGCTTCGCTCGCGCGCTACTGAACGTTCTTTTTCGCATACTTTCCTCGCCGACTTTTGTTTTTGATTTTTAGTTTTCAATCCCGATGTCGTTTGCATTTTTTGCATGAAAACAAAGATTCTATAGAAATATGGTGTATGTAAATGTTGTTTAAATATCGAATGTTTGTAATTTATTTAAATTAAGAAAATCAACATCTTGAATTTATTTTATTATTCGTACCTAATTCTGTATCTAATTATGACATTTTTCTTATTTGTTACAAGTGAGTTACATATATTATGACGTTACATCTTCTCAACCATGTAAGTTCTATAATATCAAATTATTAAATTAAATTAAATCGCTTGTGGACATCAAGCATGATCCCGATACATTGAGGGGGTGGCCTCACTAAAAATATATGCAAAAATTTAAAATATAAGTGCAAGAAATATGAAAAAGGACTCGCTCCGTGTATAAATAAATAAATAAATTAGTTAATATGAACTTTTCAATATTGCTAAAAAATATTATTTTACTTAAGTAAACATTTAATTGAAATTTTTTATTTACAAAATGTCATTGCTAAAAACAAGTACATAAATGTTTATTAATTAACAACCAGCAAGCGGGTTTTCGGCCAGATCTCCGCCACCAAAAAATCCGGAAAGATATTTTCTTGAAATGCCTTCGAAAAATTCGGACTGACGGGGATTCGAACTTATGCCCGTTGAGTGGCCTTTGTCTTAAGGTGCTTTAAATCAACTAATACATGGAAATAGTATCCGCTATGAACATAAAAAATAATTTTATCAACAATTCTGATGTTTCAAACATAATTATTGCCAATTGAAAAAAAAAATCACTAAAAATGCAAAAAGTTTTTCGGTAATCATGCAATTTTTATTTTTAAGGTCTTATTTTGCTCCGTAAATATTTTTTTAAAAATCGACCAAAACAAAATATTAAAATAATTTTTTGTTACTAATTAAACAATAAGCATTTTCTTAGCAATATTATTTTAAAATTTTGTTTTGGTCAATTTATAAAAAAACATTTATGGAATAAAATAAGACCTTCAAAATAAAAATTGTATGAATACTGAAAAAGTTCTTGCATTTTTAGTAACTTTCTATTCGATTGGCAATAATTATGTTTGAAACATCAGAATTGTTGATAAAATTATTTTTTATGTTTATAATGTACACTATTTCCACATTTATAAATATCGACACTAATGAGTAGCAACTTATATATCAAAAAACAAATTGGTCGATTTAAAGCACCCGAACCTCCTTAAGAGGTACGGGTTTACCACATGAGTCATCGTCAGCCCCTTTTATTTAATTTTAATTTTAAGTAAATATTATTTAATAGCATTCTTTATTCATTGTTTTCATTGCAGTTTAAAGATAAAACAATACAAGTACATGAATTTTAGTTTATCACATGCCTTGCTGACCTTAACGAAAACATTAACGCAATCTTATGATAACAAATACAACAACAACAGAGCGTACGGTAAAAATTTACTTAAAAGAAAAACAAGACATTTCTCTAACTTGCGCAAATCAGCGCTTGAACTACAGGGCTCCACACCTCTCTTAGGCTCTTTTTCTCTGCTCCGTTTACCTTCGAAAAGAAGAAGAGAGAGAGCGAGAGAGAGAGAGAGAGAGCGGGCGGTCGGCCGTTCACCGCGGATAAAAAGCTCGTAAAATCCGGGTGGATATACACTCGCGACGCGGGTCTTTAATTTTTAATTGGCCTCTATGCGTGCCCGCGTACGCTCGGGCTGCCGTTGTGATCGTTAAATTCGCGTAGCTTATGAAATGCGCGCGTGAAGGAACGAGGAGAGTTCGAGGGGTTGGCGAAGAGCGGAAGAAGAGGTGCGCGAGCACGAATTACATTTGACGTCATCACTACTGATACTAAAAGAATTTTTGTAAAAAGGGGGGTACAGTGAAATTAGAAACTTTTATTATTTATTCAATAGTTGCGAAATTGCGTTTATTGATAGTGTTCGCGGTTCTTCTTCCGGTTATTGTGAGATGTAAACATAGAGAAAAACTAGAACGTAAATGAATCTTTGTATTAGTTTTAATTTATACGAAGAAAAATGTACGTATTATGAAAATTTCTTTAACTTAAATATGAGTCGAAGGGATCAATAAACGAAATTTTGATTACTATTTCAAATTCATCTAATGGTACAAACTATTTATATATCTAAATATTGTTTTGCAATGAATGGAATTTAATAATTTACTTTCGGTATTGACAATGGAAAAGTTACATGCCCAACAATTTGCATTCTATTTCCACTAAACTTTCTATGTATTATTCCACTAATACAACCCAAATGATTTATCCCTATGAAAAAAGAGTCCATTCAACAAAACTATTAACAAGTCTAAAAAACATATTAAAAAGCCAAACAAACCATCATCAACATTAAAATAAAAAGACCACAAAACACAGCGACGCGCAAGCGTCCGAAAATTCCTCTGCATCGTTCGAAATTCACGCGTACCGCATCTCAAAACCTTCCCTCTCACAATTACTCTTACGTCAAATTATACAATATAACGAGGCCGCTCGCGCGCGCCGAAATCCACAGCAGCAGCGCAGGTCTCGCCTCCGATCGCGAGAGACGCGTTGACGCGGACAGGTAGCAGTTTTCTCGTGCCTCGTTCGCTCGCGAAGCATCCCAGATGCTTCGACTTCGGCTTCGGCTTCGGCTTCGGTTACATCGATGACTCGAAGCGACGCGGAAATTACACACACATATATACACGGGGCAGCGCGGCGTCGTCGTCGCGCGAGAAGCCGTTAGGGTCGTTTTGCTCGCGCGCAGGTGGCGGCCCTGTAATTTGCGCCGGTAGGTACAAGAGCAGGAGAGAAGAGAGAGCGAGAGAGAGAGAGAAAGAAAGAGAGAGAGAGAGAGAGGGGGTAGTTGACTACGTACGCGCGACAATGTTTGCGTAATTGTGCGTTTTAGATTGTAGCTTATAGCAGGAGAGGCCTGAAGAGCGTTTGTCAACGTTGGGTTTGCCGGACTGAGATGTGGAGGTTGGAGAGTAGCTGGTTGTGTTCGCGTCAAATTGTGGTAATCATTGGGATTAAGGTTATGGATTTGAGTAAATGTTGTTAGAGGGGGTGTAGTTGGGATGTTTGAGATTAATGTGGTATTGGTTAATCAAGTAGGAGGATTATGATTGATTGAGTGCCTTCAGGTAATCATGTTAATGTATAATGAAATTTATTTTTGTGTAGATAATGGCATTTTTTGAAATATATACATAAAGAAATGTGTGATAAGTTATGCGGTAATAAAAGAAACTTGTATTATATAATAAGTTATTATTGTAGTTTTTACTGTAAAATATCATTAAATGCATTCAACTAAAGATAAAAAAACAGCAAGTTTTATGTGTGAATGCATAGAACAGTATAAATTAGAGATATAGCGAGACAGAAATGAATTGTTTGACAGAATTGTCAATACCATTAACTTACAGTATGTCTTGAATTACTAATGAAACACGGCGGAAACTTCGCTTAGTAACCCTTCCAACACTCCAGTGAACCCCTGCAATTAAATGTCATTAAAGCGACAAGCTGTTTAAGTAAAATTACAGGTGTATGTTGAATGTTCCCTTCGTGTCGACAATGTTTTCCGTTAATAATTCATCATTTAATTGATACCATTATTGCAGTAGATACTACGCACGTATGGCTAAATTTCATATTTCTGACGGCAGATCAGACAATGATGTAAGAAATAGTGAATTATGTGTCGAAAAGAAAGAAATGATATGTCGGTGGTCATAAGAAAATGGTCATCGTTTGGTGTAAGGGAATATTTAATTTTGATGATGTTGTAAGTAAGGCTTAGCTAAGAAAGTTGCTTTGTACAACTTCATAATGCAAAGATAATTTGGTCATACGTAGAACCATCTGGTAATACAAAGTATCGCGTTAATAAGACCGTACATTACTTGCGGTTACAATGACTCAACCTCGTATACACCGTAATATCAACCGACAAAGAGAATTCAGCTCGGCACAAGTAATTTCTTAGATCAAACATTTAGACATGTAATAGACCCCAATTCGCAACTCTAGAAATATGATAATAGAAAACAATTACCTCAACTTAATTCCCCATATTTCATATTACGAAAAAATCGCTTCACCTAAAAAATGCAAAATACATTTTGCCTACACTTTACCGCTTTTCATCCACGCGAAAGCAAAGCCAACGAATAAACAACAGCAAAAAATCGAAAATATATCTCCCAGAAACAAGCGACGCCAGATATACTATTGCGCGATAAATTAATTAAAATTTATGGTAATTAGAGCTCTGTGCGCGCGCGGCGAGAGATTGAATTTCACAAAGCTAGCGAGAAATGAGGGAAAGATAGAGAGAGAGCGAGAGAGAGAGAGAGAGAGAGAGAGAGTAGGTATCGCTCGCTCGGTCGCGAGCACTTAATTAACATTTCCGTGTCCTCTCCTCGCTCGGTCTTCTTCTTCTTCTCGAGAGTCCGGCACATCACGTACACGCGCGGCGGATAGGAGTATATAGGAAAAGCGCGAGAAAGAGAGAGAAAAAGAAAGTAAGAAAATAATCTGAGAGAAAGAGATATACGGGTCCTGCGGGGTGCAGAGCGACCCTTACTTCTTCTTCTTCCTTGCACCTCTATCACTCTCTCTTTCCGTCCATCTCATCCTCAACCTTCCACGTAAATATCTCTATCTTTGTTTTTCTCGATCTTCGGTGCAAGCGCGTTCACACGTACACACGCAAACATACACGCACACATACACACACACGCACACATACACACACACGTACACACACACGCAAACACACACCCACACACATATACACATAGACAAACACACACACGTACACACACGCAAACACACACCCACACACACATACACACACACACACACACACACACACACACACACACGTGGTATCACGTAATCATACAAACGTATTAACGAATGTAGACTGGTACATATATAAACATAACACACACACATACACACGCTTGCATTTGCATCTATTCGGTCGCAGTTGGCGATCTCTTTCCCCGTCGGTCTAATAATCTATCCTGTCTTAGGTAGCATTCGCGCTGCTGTTGCCGCCGCGTGGCATTAATCCCACCGAGATACCGCGCGCCTCGCCGTCGCGTCCGAAACACCGGGGCAATAAATATCCGAAGCTTATGGCTCCTCTAAGACTCTCCGTTGTGTATATACACGCATATTTCCTGGGAGGATTCCACTCTCGCCGCGAGACTCCATAACCTGATACTCCGCGCGCAGGAGAGGAAAAAACAAAGTCGCCGCGAAGATAAGGAGGTGAAGGATGCCGCGACGAAAAAGTCTATACAAGAGGGTAAATCGAGGCGAGTGCATGGGAGCCGAGGGGAGAGGTACACCTAGGCTTAATTACCGTGTCCATACTGTACGGAGCGCGGTGCCTTATGCATGTGTGCGTGCATAAGGCGATCGCAAAAAACGATCGGTGTTTATCGGTGCTTTGAGACCGGACACAATGGATTGGAGACTGGGTGGGTACGTAAGGGATAGGTCGCGGGTCGCTGAGATGGACGATTATTGCTGGATGATTTTATTAATAAACGCCGGATATGGTTAAGCAGTTTTCGTTGTTGTGGGATGGTTTATTGGGGCTGTTGGAAAGTTGCACGAGAGCGTGCAGCAAATCATTTGGTAATGAGGATTAAAAGGAGGTGGTTGAACACTTATCGGTTAAACATGATGTTGAACAATACTTAAACAGGCTTTTACTAGCCAAGGGCTATAAACTCAATGATTAAGAAATAATTTATAGATAAATGTATCCCTTAATTATTCAGCTACAGTAAATACAATGTGATACAACGTTTATTACTTTATTGCAATTTTATGTTTAAATATTTTAATAGTCTTTTAGGTTCCACTGGAGCTTTTAGATGAGTACAGTATTTTGACGTGTCAAAGATCATGGAACTTATGATATATATTAATAATCATTTGCTTATCGAACTTTATTAAACATAAGCTGACTTTAATGTAATCTGATGAAATTATTAACTTTTCTGCGCAATCCATTTTCCCATTTATTTTCGCATGTTTGGATTGGACAAGTGTAAGCTTGCAATCATAAATTTTGCAAATTTCCACAATATCCTACATTAAAGCTTTACTATTTAGCTTTAATTTGAAAGGTTGTTGATGTTTATGCAATATATATCGATATCTTGATTTAATTACCTTTATGTAGCTAATCATTGTATTAGCAACATTCATAGTCCGACAGGCCACCGTAACAGCTATCACTCGTGTTCTTAAGTTGTATTAATAAATAAATAAATGAATAAATAATAGACTTCGAATTACCAGCCTGTATAATTCATAATACGATCAAGAATCACATAAATATCACTCAATATCCGTCAAATGCAATTCAAAGCCCATTTTAAACAGCCCACAGCTGACCTCAGACGCTCATCGAACATTGAAACGCCAATGTACGGCGATGCACGCGCCTCGTATATATGCCCATAAGCTGCGGGCCACGACGACGCAGTTCATCATACCTCCGCGACGTTTCGCTGCAGCGCGCCGCTGTCGTAGGGATTAACGAGGATTAATTTCGGCCTCCCGATACGACGCTCCGTTTCGCCTGCCATCCACGGATATTAGTTATGGAGGATGTGGACGATTACTCGTTACATTCGGAGCCACGCCGCGCGGCGCAGAATGGAAACATTAATGTGGATCGCGCGCACAGTTTGTCTCTGTTGACGACGCTAATAAGGATGAGATTGTTGGCTTGTGTTATTAATTTGGCTTCGAAATGGGTTAATGCAAGATGGGATTAAATTGTGAGTGCACGATGATTAAATGGTGTAATAATGTGTCTTGTAGTTTTGATGTAGTTTGTTTGGGTGTAAGACAAATGTTCAAATTTCTATACGCACGTACTGATTTGTTCTCGCGTAGTATTTTTCCCGTTATTGTAGGTTTTCTGTAAGAATTTTCTACCAATTCATTTTAGGTACAAGTAACTTTGAATATTAAAACTGAAATTATAAAATCAAATAATTATGGATTAAAATGTATTTTTTTCTCTGTATCAATATAAAGAAAATCTCACTCATATAATCCATTACTTTTATATTTTTTCTCATATATATATGGAGGGCAACAATTCACGCGAATAGAAATCTTTATAGATGGTAAGTAGATAATATAGGTATACATAACTATTTTTCGTGAGTCGAATTAATACATTTCCTACACTCTGTTTAATTAACTTTTATGAATATCAAGACTTCTGAAATTACTTTAAGGAACTCATTTGATATAGTTTAATTTATTTTTCAAACGATAATCTGTTTCATTTTAAAATGAATTACCAGAATAACTTTTTTAAATGCACGTCGATGCCTAAATGAGTAGAAACTGGAACCTTCACTTTACGACTGTATACAGGAATTGCAAAATTTATTTTTAAGATAAATCAAACGCAGAGAAGAAATGACCATGCAGATACCAAGCAGGTCATTCATTACAATCGACAATACGAAGAAACAAAATCGACCTCAAGTACAACTTAAAACCCAAACGAACCATTGACATTATTCACCTTAATTTCACAAGATAAACTGCCGAACAAGAGTAAGTCTCACGTACTCCGACAGTCCGCATGCCCTGCGACTCGAATCGACCTCGCGGTGCATCGGCGCGTAATCGAGCACACATCGCCGCCGCGCGCGAAAAGCTCGCCGCATTCTTGCGTAGTGTACGCAATTAGTATCGCGTGCACATCGCTCGAAAATCGAGTGATACTACACCGCGGCGTCCTTGACAAGAGCTAAATGCTCGCCGAAAAAGAAACCCGCAAGACTCCCTCTCCCTCTCTCTCATCTCGTTCCATCTCTCGTTCGCTCCTTTCTTCCTCGCTTATATGGTATCGAAACGTCCGCGCCTATCTTAAATACACTCGAGAGAGGATGCATGAAAAAAGGAGGAGAGCTGCTGCTGCTGCGGCTGCAGCACGAAGGAGGAAAGAAGAGAGAAGCCGCGTGAGCGAGATAAGCCGGCGTGTGCGTGAGCGCGGTGTTATGGTTAACGAGTATCGACGTGCGCGCGCGCGTAGCAGCTCTCCTGTCGTATATACCTGGCGCTGGGCTGCGATCTTTTGCTGATTCTCGATGGGTATGGGTATGGGGACGCAATGCGCTTTGCAGAGTAGGGAGGGGGGTGCGATGTTTTATTCTTGCCGACGATGCGAGAGAGAGAGAGAGAGAGAGAGAGAGAGAGAGAGAGAGAGAGAGAAATCTGTGGGTACTTTCTGTTTTTGTGCGAGGAGAAGGTGAGACGGATTAAAATTCGAGAGAAGGATGTGCTTGCGAATGCGAAGTAGATTTTTGGAGGGTGTTACAATATTTTTGTAATGTATATGATTGTAAAGACACGCACATGCTGTGTAAAATGTGCAACATTAAAAAGTGTAATAAGGTAAAGCTAATTACTCACAAATAATATAGCCGTAATACTCATAATAATAGTAGGTAATACTCACTTGCTAATTTGCTGCGATCCCACTTCTGACACCAATTCTTTCAAAGCTATTTGATAAATTAAAGCTAATCCTCACCTGCGGATTGGCTACAACCCCACTTTTGACACCAGTTTTGTCAAAATTATGTAATAAATCAAAATTAATTCATTTGACTGTATTTAAAGAATTTCTATTCATCAAAAAGAAGAAAATTTTACATATCTGAATTAATATTAAGTGTAGTGAAATCTTTCTAATACGAAACTCACTACGGAGGTCAATATTTTCGAATGAAGCAGGAACATTTCAAAGATGCACATAATGTATGTTTCATGGAATAAAGGTAATATAATACACAATCACTTGAAATGTTGTATTACTTTAGTATGTGTCCTTCTTTATGATTCGATTTTTCGCATGAAATAAGTAGAAAAGCGAAAAATAATTAGGTCGTATTTTTTCTTTTGCCATAAAAATGAAAATTTTGAAAGTTACAGACGTTTAAAGTTTCCTAATTTTCAATATATATAGATATACTCTAATAGTACGTGACGTCATGAAAGTATACAATCGTGGCGTCACGCAAATTTCAAATGGCTGTAATTACTTCAATTTTCGTTATATTGAAAAACTAAAAAATACTAATTATTTTAGCATAAACTATTTGAATATGAAATAAAGAAAAATCATGTAACAACCGAATTCTTTTTATTTTGACTTTGCTTATATTGTTGAATTTTTCAGGAATATTCAATAATCTTGGATAATCCTTATTTTCTACTACTAACCGCCTATATTATTTTAACTTTATCAGGCAAATGTTAAAGAATATTAGAAAATATTCAAACATTAATTAAAAAAAATGAAACATAAATTTTCACTTTATGAATTTTCACTTTGAATTATCGCATTCCGTTAATTGTAAATACTAGCTACGTTAAAAAGATAGAATTATATAGACTGGATTAATAAAAAATATCTACCTATCTTAGATGTTTTATAATTATTAAAGTTTTTCTCAAGAAAATTGTGCTTGAATTAGAATTATACAGATCTATTAATTAGAATGCTTCTAACTAGGGAGTTCCCACTGTATATTATATCTTTCATTTCAAAGAATACGCACCGAGATCATAAAAAGTCGCTACAACATACCCTCCTGTCACCATACAAACTATTCCATTGCCACAGCAGCATCGACGCAACCACGTTCTCTCACCACAAAGAAAAAACCCCCCCTATCAAGAATAACAAAACAGAATAGTACACTCGCGCAGTGAGGGGTGCAAGAAAAATAGCGCAAGTGCGAGTGCACCTCGCAATAAAACAAACCCGAGAAACAGCAGTCGCGCGAGACGGAGAAAGAGAGAAGGCAGGCGTTTGTCGGATAAAAGGGGGACAGACACCTCTTGGCCGAGAGAGCGCGGCCGACAGACCTACCAGGCTCGTGCTAACGAGACGTCGCTATCGTCGCCGTCGCCGTCGTCGTCGTTGCCCTGTAAAAGGCGCGCGCTCGCCCCGCCGCGAGCCGAAGAGAAAAAAGAAGAGAGGACGAAGTCGTCGGCTGCTCTGCCGGATGTCGGCATTAGCGCTTCGAGATGTTGGAATTTGATCGAGGCTTGTTTATGATATTTTTATGCTGCTTCTACACGCCTCGTAATTGATAGGGATGAATGGCTACTGTGCGCCAGAGTCCGAGAGAGCGAGTCGCCGCGGCGATACGCTCTGGGATTTTTGAAATGCCGGTGCGCAAGTGTGCGGATGGAGTTGGAGAGTGAGTTTGCTTTATCTACGGGGAAAGGGCTTCCAATTAGTTTGCGTTATATAGGGGCTAATTGTGCTTATATGCATTCCGTGATCACGTCGAAATGGTAATTTTGTGATCAGCGTGTTTTCTTTTATCTATGAGTGAATTAAACAAATTGCGATAATGAACTCGTGGATGATTTATTCGCAATTTGTGCTTCGCGTTGACCTATGAATTAGACGTAATTTACCGCATATTTCCACACTCGTACCTCGTTTCAAGACAATAGTACGAGAGAATTATCGAAACGAGCTTTACGTGCGACTATTCGATGTGACCATTAAATAAAAGACTCTTCTCACTCGGATAATAATATTCCGTGGGCCATTAAATCGGAATAAAAATTGATAACAAAAGGTAGAAGAAATTTAAAGAGAGAGAAATAAAGTCATAGAGCGAGAAGGCCAAGATGACACAATGAAAAGAGAAAACGCCGAGGAATTAGAGAGAACGAGAAGAATGTAAATTCTTCCAGCGAGCGCGCGTGTGCGCCGTTCCACGGAATGGTCGGCCAATTTCACGGACCATTCCGCATAACTCGAAGTTGCGCATAATGCTCGGACAGTCAGATTGTAGCGGCGAATCTCTCGTCGCGCAGGTGCCCTAATGTCTTTGGGTGTGTCTAACTCAATCGTAGGTAGAGGAATGTGGGATATTCAAAAGGTTCTGATTTTTTTATTCACGAAACTTTTATGATATTAATTAATTTTTTTCAGAACTGGTGTTTTGTGCGGACTTGTGATTTATTATTTCAGTTTTAATTTTCGTATCTGTTTGGCACAAGGAAATAGTTCCAAGCTCCTATTTGATCACGTGGTCAAATCACGTGATACTTTTTATCTCGGTATAATTTGAAGGATATAATTAGACCTATGTTTGATAACTCTATGATGACAAAATCTGAATACATCATTTACAACGTTCTTATTCTACGAATTTTCTTCAAATCTGGAACAGTGATAGATCACTCAAATCAATTGATTTTTCGTAATTTAATCGAGTGAAAAGTAAATCAGTCATGTTCGAGCTATTCGCAGTCTTTTCTAAGAGTGTTTTGCCACTTTCCTTCTAATTAAAAGATCTACTTTGATTAGAACATTTTATTGTATAATTAATTATAAGTTTACGTTTATTATAGCGCTTACTACAAAAAACGGAGAAAAGAAACTTGCTATCACTGGAATCAATGTAGGTCCTTATATAATTACTTTACAGCTCGAATCCTAATTCATAAGGCTATGGATTTATTGGAATTTTACCTTGAAGTTAATGTGAATGTTTCCAAATGTATTACTCAAGTAATGGTAACTTAACCGTGTTAATTGGTTCATTTTTTTATCTTGCGAATAATATAGTATTCTAAAATCTTCAAACTTAAAAATCTTCTAAACGACATTAACTCTCTAAAGAGTGATTTTAGTAGTAAGTGTTAAAAATGTACGAGTCATTAGCACTACTCAATTTATCAGTAAATAATATTACTCCTTTCGAGTTCAGTATTTTGCAGAGTTAGATGAAAAAAAGTGATTCATCCGGTAATTAAAGAATTAAAAAGAATTCCTTTTTCAAATTTTGAGATAGATCTTTATTCACATACATATAGTTAAAATTAATTTCATTTAAAAAAATGATAAAATTAAATATTGGTTTTAGATGAAATGATTCTTTGACTAGTAATTAGGCATTTCTTACCGATTTTTTAAAATATTGCTAAATTAAATAACAGTTTTAAAAGCGTTTTATAAATTTTCTGTTTTCCACTACAGAATGGAAGTTTATTAAATTCAAACACATCAATTACAAAGAGAAAATAAATAATCAATCAACTATCAGAAACCTTAAAGTATATAGCTTCTCACAAAACCAAACAAAAAAAGGAACTCCAATCCAAAAAAGGAAAAATCCCCAACAACACACACCAGCAGCAAGAAAGAAGCGGAAAAAGAAAAAAAGCATCACCGCACGGGCTCGCTCTTCCGAGTAGCAAACTCCTAGGCCGAGTCATGCAGCGCGCTCGCGAGAGTCTTCCGGTAGCCCCGTGTCCGCTGCACCGGCGCTCGCATCGCGAGATGTCTTCCGCAGCGAGAGGCATTGTCGAGGTCCACAGCGGCGGGCCGACTTTTACAAAGTACGGCAGCGCGCGCAACAAATGCCCGGCGCGCATACATTAGCCGCATTAATACCCGCTTGGGATTTATTAATGCCCATATTATATTCGTCCGAGGCGTGTGTGCGTGTGCGTGTTAGCGATGTGTATTGTGTGTCTGTTACGTTTGAGTAGCTCGCGAACGAGGGGAGGGAAGGACGGAGATTAACGGAGGAAGGTGGGGAGCTAGGTATGCGGAATTCTGAGTGCGCTTGGTTTTCTTGGGTTTTTTTGTTCTTTTTTTAGTTTGGGATTTGCGGTTGTTGATGGCGCGGGGAGGAATTAACAGTTGTAGAGATTGTATCTTAAACAATGTGATTAGGAATGATTAAAACTTAATTCTTATTTTTATCGGGTTTTACGGAGATTTGTGAGACTTAAATGTGAATTGTAAGCGGATGAATTTAATAATCGTATATTTGCTGTAACTCAAAGGATTTTATGTATTTATCAATTTTTACTTAGGGTTTTATATATTCTAAATTCATGTAGGGTGTAAATGCCACTATAATTGCCAGTGTAAGCAGGCGGAAATTCCAATTACTGACACTTTTAATTAGATAGTACTTCCACTAGATTATTTATTTGGTCTTTTTAATAACATTTCTAATTATATTGACGGTTAAAAACTTTTTGTTAAAAGACCCGATGAATGATAAGTGATTCAAGTCTATAGTATTACGTTTAACATAGGCTCATCATTAATAATAAGGAAGACAGTTTTTCGAAGTATATACATAAATTCATCTACTTTTTCTTCATCATACTAATATACATAATATTGCTGATTGAATACAAATTTTATAGATAAAACTAGTTATTTCGTAAAAAAATTAAAAAAGTGATAGTAATAGGTAAACTACAAGTCATTGGAGCATCTACTTTACACACAATTTATGACAAATATGAATTTTTGCATAACCAAGCAGGAGTGCCTCCTTGAATAATCGCAATTTTGTAGAACGAAAGTACGAGAACCACAAGCGTCAAAGATCTTTTTCTCGATTTACGAACTCCCTCAACTTCCGAGTAGCACTGCAATTAATACATATGATAATTAGGTATAGAGAAACTGTCGCGGCCAGACGTGTACATACATACACCCGATGAGATAAAGAAACGCGACGACGTCGAGATTGAGCGAGCTGCAGCCGAAGGAACGGCGACGCAGCGATGCATTGCGAGGGGGGGGCTGAGAAATCGAACGATGATATATATTCGGCGTCGTGCGCGCATACGCTCTATTGTTCGCTAGTCCCCTGGTGTATGCGGTTACGCGACGCAATAATAGAGCGCGAAATATTTTTACGCGCATAAGAAAGCGAGCGCCTGCTGTTAGCGTACAAAAAGTGCGTGATCGATTTTGGTCTGTTTATACACGGGAAAGGTTTTATCGAAGCTGAAAGGATGTAGGTGTTTCGATAACGTGATGCGTTAAAGATTTTTGGACCGAAGGTTAGTTAGAGGAAAATTAGTCTCAAAAGAATACACATTTAATATACTTTACTATAAGATCTAGTATTATCAGTGATAATACATGTAAAAGTAGCGTAATTAACAATATGAAAGAACTTAAATTGGTCACTAAAAAATTTACTTGATAACCGTTTTTACCTCCGTTGGAAAAGTTAAAACTTAATTATTTATTCGATGTTCACGTCTCAGTTCTCATTTGGAATATTTATCTATAAATCAGCCGAAATAATAAAATTATAAAATATTTAATGTGTGCAAAAGAATAATTAGTTAAAAAATTACTAAATGTTACGGTTATACTAAGTCATTAAAAGTTACCATTTAACTAAATTACTAAAAGTTACTATCCTTTAGTGAACGATACCTGGGTTTGCGACATCAAAATCATTGTTTACATGTTATAAAGAATTTTTTTTTTTCTGAGGCTTATTTTTCTCTACTCCAGTCCTTCTTATTATTTTGCTTGTAAAATATCCATCTATCCATTTCATTAAATCAAAGTACGTCTCCTCACTCGTAATTTAGTAATTTCGATATTTTCTCAAACCTTTGCAATTTAAAATCGTTAACCACGTCACCGACCAGAAAAATGTCCATGCATTAGAAACCACTAAAATTCACTCGTACGTCTGTATGTACGTAATACCCCACCACAAACCCGCTCTCTCTCTCTCTCTTTTTCTCTTTCTCTCTCTCTCTCTCTCTATCTCTCCGTCTATAATAAAATACCGCTCGACTTGACGTTAAGCGACTCTTTAAGCAGATAAAGGCGCAGAAAAAGAGAGAGAAAAAAAGAAGTGGGGCACACCCACTCGGCATCGATTATTGCCGCGGCACGCGGAAAATCGCTCAATTTTCAATGGACGCGCGCCGCGCGCAATATTCCCTCTCGTTTAAATTTCATTTTTTTCCCCGTACATATATTTATCGTTCTCTCTACTGCTGCTGCTGCCGTGCGCGGGTAACAGGAGCTCACGGACGTCCTTGATCCCTTTTAGCTTTGAATGGCGGCGAGAAAGATCACGGCTAGCCATTATGCATGGTTGCGCGAGGGTGTCAGGAACTCTCGCGCGCACGGAGCGCGATGTATGTATACGTGTATATACAAAGAGGGTATAAAAAAGGAGAGCGCGTGCCGCTGTAGAGTGCGCAATACAGCGGAGAAAAGAAAGGCGACGCGGACATAATTTAATATACGAGTGCGCGCTCTGTGCCTTCTGTCTCTCGGCTCTTTGTGACTTTCTGATTCCTTTCGACGTTGTGGTTCTCATTAGTCTTCTTGTACACACTTGCGTGAATATCGAGGGACATTCTGTTGTACGTTTTGTAAGAGATATTTTCCTAGATTGTTCTCGTGTATACGCGAGAATCGCACTGTTTATATGCTTGTTTTTAAAATAAGTTTATTTTGATAGAAGAAAACTGTAGCACAATATAATATGGAATATTCATTAATTTCTTTGAAAGGGTTCTTTAGATCGTAGATTATGAATCCATCATCAGATTTTCAAAATTAAGAATGCTTCAATTACTAAAAATCAATAAACCTTGAAAATACCTCAAAATAAAATTGTCTTTCGTACTATTTTTTGTTGTTAAAAGTTACTAATTTCTTTATTGATTGACACATGAAATTGTATATTCTTTATATAAATTACTTAACCATAAAAAATGAGAACGATAATGAACGGCCCTTTTTGAAGAAAAAATGGTGTGCACTCAAATTCAGTCAGCTAAATTAATTGGCTGTGCACCAACAAAAGTCAAGATTTACAACTACCATTATATTGTTTAGTCACTTTTTTAGCTCCAAATAGTTACTACTAGTAAAAATTATTAGTACTTGTTACACTTATAAAAATTAGTTTACTTAACAGGGATCTCGCCCACACAAAACTGTCGATTTTAAAATCGACTTTTCTCTTACTTATACACGATAACTTTTAAAGTAGTAAATTTTAAATATAGACCGCCACTGATGTTAAATAAAGCAACAAGATATACCTAATTCACTAGGTAAAGGGTTGTCACATACCGATGGCAGCCAAAAGCGCATAACTATTCACATTGCACACTTGTTCATACCGCACGACTCTTATCTACATACACTCTAAACAGTGTAAATCTATCTCGCTAAAATGCGAAAGTCTACCTCCGTATTCCAGCGTCAAGCCCGCAGGAAAAAGCAAGCACCCGGCGTAATACGCGCCATAGCCGCAGCCATCGCTGACTCTCTTACGCTGCACCGACCAGCAGCAATTTGTAATTTCGAAGCCCTGGAACGCGCTCGCCGTTCCGAGATTACCATCCGCGCGGTGGTTAAATGTGAGAAATATACGTAATATCGGTGTGTACGGCCGAGGAGACGATCGAGCGTTCGAAGCTGCTGCTCAACATGTGTGTGTGTGTGTGTGTGTCTATTGGAAGAGAGAGAGAGAGAGAGAGAGAAAATGCATGACTCGGGAGTAAACGAAGTACGTAAAATTGCATGTATACGCGCGTTATTAGAGAGTGCGAATTCACAGTGGCGGTAGCTATTTATTTCGACGTTAGTTTATCTAAATTGAAATGCAGCCTGGGAGTGGTATAAATTGAGCTTGTATGTATGTGGCGTTGGAGTTTTACAAAACTTCGACGAAATTATTTATTTTGAGCTTTAATTGGCGCAACAATTTTTTATTATTTATGGAATATGGATAGGTAGAGGAGAGCAAGGCATAATTATTACATAAAATGTTTTAAAGAGTAATATTGAATATTCGTTTGATTTATATTCAGTTCTGTAAAAATGTACTTGCACGTGAAAATGAATTTCACGAATTAATCATCTACATATTTTGAAGCGACATTATGTAATTATAAACGTATTCAATTAATAATTTGCAAGCTGATGTATAATCTTATTACAGGTAATATATTGTAATTGAAATAATACAATGTGTACTAAAATGTAATTACGTTTGCATTAGTGATAAATTATAAATGCATATGGTGGATTCTCAATTAGTGGCCGCTCGATATGGGTGATTATTCACAAAAATTTAGAATTGTATCCGTGCTACGTAAACAACTTTTTTATAATCTAAAGAATATTGTATAATACTTAGAGATCAAGAGAAGTTATCCAACGCGGGTACAATTTTGAATATTTGTTGATATCACATCGACAGTCCACCGTATCCGAAATTACCTATAAAATATTTTTAAATTCATTTTCTTAAAGAGAAAACAACAACAACGCTCGATCTAAAATACAATCAAAGCCTAAAAGAAACTCTAATAAAAAGCACACCGTAGCTTCAAACTTCGCAAAAGCGCGGAAAAGTCCCACGCACAGTCGCAGTGTAGTCATCCTCGCGAGTGAGCATCGTCGTCGGAAGTCCGACAGGTAGAAGACTCGCGCCGACATCGCGCACCGAGTATAAAGGGGGGCACGTAGCAAGAGAGTCTATACAGTGCCTTCGCATGCTCGCTCATGCAACTAACATTAGATGCATAATGTATGTGTGTTAGGCCAAGCGCAGTCGAGGTGTCGCCGACGCCGACGCCGACTTTGACTCTCGGCGCGGTGCTGCTGTTGTGGTAAGTGGAAAGAGGCCGAGGCGGTCAGACGAGAGAGTGAGGGAAAGAGGCCGAAAACAAACGAGAGACGCGGCAAAAAGAGACGGAGTGTGTTGGTGGGAACGGTGGGATGAATGAGTCGATCTTAGGAGTGTTGTGGGTGAGGGTTAATATGATGATATGGGGTTATATGGTGGGATCGGGTAGGCGAAGGTTGGTTGTGCTTTATTTTTGCATTTGGAAATGGTTTCTTAAATTAGGTTCTGCTAGTTTTGTGAAAACTTATCATTTTTTGCAAAAAAAACATTTTTGATGGTAGCAGTGCGTGAAATGAATAGAATGTAATAAATATTTATTACTAGACTTTTTATATAAAATAATTGCTTACTTAATAGTGAGCGTGCTGATTGATGAAATGCATGTGGTAGTAGATCACGGATAATTTAAATTATTTGTTTAATTAACAATTTATCTTTTATCAGAAAAATACTATTATTATTCTGGAACAAATCAACATTTTTACAAAAGTAGTCTGAAAAATGTACTAAAAGATACCCAAACCTTTTTACTTTGTATTAACGGTACTACTCTATTATACAAATAATATTAGCTATAATCGAAAAAACTGTGTTAAATCATCAAACTCGGCAAAGAACCATATAAAACTAATACCCACAAAGCAGAAAAATCCAAAGAAAACTCGAACTCGCACAGCAAAGGTAAAAATCGAATCTCGGACACGACGAGCGGAGACGACATTGTACAAGCGGCGCGTCGCTCAGTAGTCTCAAGCTGTAAGCCTGCGCGAAAGCGCGAGAGATCTCCGGCCGATAGGCCATCGTAAAAGCATTGTAATGGTAATAGCGCGACGAAGGCGGCGGCGGCGCGCTCCGATACATCAGCGTGCGGCTCGACTTTAGCTCCGAGCTGCGAGTCGCTGCGTACCAGGCGTTTACACAACTTGTTAAATTGTCTTTTGCGTCTTCTTTATCATCTAATGTTGACCTTGTTTTTGTATAAATATCTTTGAATATTTTTGAATCATATTCTGAACTTTTCTTAATTGAATAATTTTCTCCCGTACTCTCTTTTTCACTTTCTCTGTGTTATAAATGCAACGAAAATATAGGAGATGACAGCTTCACAAGTATTTTTTGACGGTTCATCAAATGGGATGCTGTCATGAGCATGATGCAGCAGTCTGAAAAGTTATTCTTTCGTTGCGATGTATGTTTCTGAAGAAAGAATGTTTTCTTTTAGTTTAATACGATGTACTGTACTATTATGGAATACATTGTATGTGTTATTTCCTACATTGATTTTGTAATAGTTTTTTTCTACACGAATACCGTTCTAAACAATGGAATGCTTTGTTATCTTTCAGTTTAATCGAGTCAATTAAAGGAGTGTCTTTCCGTACTCGATACGACTCTACTTACGCATTTGTATATATATATATATATATATATATATATATATATATATATATATATATATATATATATATATATATATATATATATATATATTGAAATCCCACCTGTGTATCATCTTCATGAACCGTTAACTAAAAATTATTGTTACGAAACATTGTTTTAAAGCTTAAAAATTGGTATTGATTTTCTAAAAATTTCATTTAAAACTTAAAAAGTATAAGTCATATTTACTTCTATATTTGAACAATAAACTGTAAAAAATAACATTAAATTTAGGTACTTTTAAGTCACAAACTGAAAAAAATATGTATGTACACCTAACAAAAATGTAAATGATGTACATGTGCATGAAATTTAATATACATTTCGTGAAATTTAGTGTATATTCCCGTGTGAAAAAAATTGGTCTGGCACTAGTCTGGTCAAAGTCTGCAAAATAAGTCTGGCAAACGTTTGGTAAAAGTCTAGCGAAAATCCGCCAGTAGCCAGTATGCCAGACTATTAATTGTGTTTGGGTGGGGGTAAAATTTTTGAAAAATATTATTTTGAATAAAAAAAATTTGAATTTAAATTTATGGAAAGGTTAATTTATGAAAACAAAATTATTGGAAAGATAAAATATTTGATTAAAAATTTTTAAATTTTAATCTATGAAAGTATAAAATTACAAAAACAAAATTTTATAAACCATATATATTTAAAAAATAAATTTTGAAATAACAATTTTTTAAGTATAAGAATAATTATTATTTTAATAAAAATTGTCAAGAATTCAATAACAATAAAGAATTTCAATTTTAATTTTTCAAAATTACATTATTTCCAATTAATTATTTTTCAAAAAAATTTATTTTCATACTTTTATTTTTTCTATGTTTTCCCTTTCGTTAAATCTTGAATTCCAAATTTTCATTTTAGGTATTATTTTATTTCCTAATCTGAATTTTCAAAACTTTATGTTTCGTAATTTTACCTTTTCCAATTTTTATTTTTCAAAATTTTTACCCCCACCCGAAAATCTGTCAAATAATGATAGATTAAAAAGATACTTTTAAATAAAGTATTTTATTCATGGTCTGAGAATATCCACCAGATGTAGTCCCATTCTTTTATCTAGTTTTTGTAGACTAAATAGTTAAATATTTTTTTGAATGATGAGAAATGGTTTGACTTATTAAAATAACAGCTTTATATAAAGACTATATATTCCGGGGGCAGGTTATTTTCTCGTGTGCACCAAAAGGGGAGTGGATATAAAGTATGTATTCTTATGTATTTTTTCCGTAGAATCCGAATATATTGCTTAGAATAATACACCAAAAGTTGCACATTTTGTTTAAAATGAAATTGTATAAACAAATAAGAAAAATATATTATTTGGATGGAAAGTATTTATTCCCAAAAATATACGTCATTTTAAGCAAAAATACTTCTATGGTCCATTTACCAAAAGTATAATCAAAGATAATAATAATAATAAAACTATTATCGGATTCGAAAAAACATTAAATAAATGTTTGTTATTGATAAACAAATTATCCCAAACCATTTTAGTACTTAAGTTAAGATAATATTTCTTGCTAAGGCCCTTTATCTAAATCTAGTGCCTCAGAGGCGCGCATGTGCGTACCCGCAAAGACCTGAAAAGTGCACCATCTCGCGGGTTCGTAAAATTCAAACAATTGTATTTTGAAGATTAAAAAAAATTTTATCTGATTTTCTGACTTATTTTTAGCAAAAAGGCCGCTAGAACATTTAACGTAGTATTTTAAGTTTTCATGAAAAAAATGTTCAAAGTTGATGAAAAATGATAAAAATAAAACTTCAAATAGTCATAATTCTATTAGATTACACTTTTGGCAAATGGACCGTACAAGATTTTATGGTTAAAATGACGTATATTTACGGAAAAACGTACTTTCGATCCAAGAAAATATTTTTTTCTTATATGTTAAAAAAATTGCATTTTAAAAAAAACTAGCCACTTTTGGAGTATTCGGATAAATTTATTCGGATTCTACGGGAAAGGATATATAAGAATACATACTTTATATCCACCCCCATTTTGGTGCACACGGGAAAATATCCAGCCCCCGGATTAGTACAAATAGTACTATATTAGGTCTGATTGAAAGTGTAACAAATAATCTGAATTTTTTGCCATACTTTTGAATGAACACAATTAATTAAAAGTCTGGCATAATGGTTAATGGCAGAATTTTGGTAGACTTTTGCCAGACGTTCGCTAGATTTATTTTGTCAGACTTTGCCAGACTAGTGCCAGACCAATTATTTTTACACGGGTTTGCAATAAATTTAATGTAAATGTGTATTAAATTTCAGTAATTGTAACATTAATCTCCAGTTACAACATTAAACAATTTTTATATACATCAGCAACCTTTTGCTTCCGTTACATGTAACAGGAAGTCTTTTTACATAGAACTGCTCAGAAATTGACAAATTGACAGTAATGATTAAAAAAAGCAAATACTTTTCTTATCCAAAACAATTCAAAGCCCTACTGAATGCTCAAAACCGAATGACACATACCCATATCAAAGCGCGCTCAACAAACGATAACTCACCTCTGCTCCACTTCACACAGCATCGGCATTAGTATTGAAAGGTGTCTAATTGAAACCTCAAATATTGTGAGAGCGCGCTGCAGAGGATCGCGCAACACCGCGAATTTCCATAACCATCCTCATCGTCGTCATCGATACGCACCTCGCAATGGCGCGCCCGATCAAAACACGCATGTAGATTATACGACGCCTGGAGCGCGAACGCTCACCGGCTGATTAAACATCGTGCGCTCCCCGCGCGTCCGAAAGCGCGTTTATACGCGCGAATGCATTCGCGAAACAGCTGTGTTGTATGGCATAATGCGTGTGCGAGCACCGCTGGTGTACAAGTCATTCATTAGGAGTTATGGACTGTTATTGACTTGTGTAGCTGGATAGGAGCTTCGATCGCGATGTTAAAGTGTTTTGGGAAAGCGATCTGTTGAGAAAAAGAAATGGATGATTTTTTGAAGATTAGTTCTGGCGTGGGTTTATGCATAACTTGGGATAGATACTTGGTCGTATCTTTTATTTTTTTTGTAGTAATAAGTTCTTGAAAATCTAGAATTAGTTTGTATTATGATATCCGAATAGCTTAATTTTCCATATTATTAACAATTTCTTGAATTTTTAGTATGAATAATGTTTCAGTTTATCTAACTGAAAAATCCAATAACATCATGCATCAAAATTATTATTTAAATAGATCTTCAGGTATCAATACTTAAATTTACACTTTGAGACACAAAAGTGTATAAAAAAAAACAATAATTTAACATCGCAATTTATAATTTTAGTAGATAGTAACTGATTATTTTTTTAAATAATTAAAGAAATTGCGGGTACATTTTTATTAAATAATTTAAGTGACATGCTTGAACAAAACTTTAGTTGGATAAACTGAAAATTCGACCAGAACATTCCAACTAGTTTTAATTGCAAAATAAACCTTTAGATTTGATCACCTAATATAATCATACGTATTTATACTAATTAAAATTATTATTTATTATTTATTAAATAATCAATATTTATTTCTGTTTCAGGTGAGTTGACCTTATACCTTGGAAAATGCTGAGAATTGCATGTTTGGTAAGAAAACTTATTACTTTGAACTTATAAAGCAAAACAAAATATAACGTAAATAACATGGAATTGATGCCACGTCAAATGAATATTCACAAATCTATAAAATGAATCTTTATTTTGCACCCAAAATCAAACACGACTAAAACTATATCCCCCAATTCACCTTACTTATCAACTATCCATCATGATTTACGTTGAAGCTCCACCTAATTAAAATGTACGCGAAACTACCCATTCAACGACTCATTCAAAACTCGCCCGAAGAAAATACATCTCTCTGGCGAACGAATCCCAGAGACTCCCAAGCAGCGCAACCTCACACACACACACATAATTAGCATATTAATCTGCATAATTAACTGTCTCGCGACTAATCGCTCGCATGCACTCGCTTAATTAGACTCGCTGCACGCGAGCATCTCCGCGCGGATTAAACTTTAATCCCCGTCGCGCCGCGATCCATTTTCCGTTCTATGCGGCCGCACTTTCCCTCTCGCGCGCCTTGCTCGATCGCTATATTATTATATGGCGCGTGCTCTCGGCCCCCTGCAGGCGTTTGTTAGAGAGAGAGAGAGAGAGAGAGAGAGAGAGAGAGAGAGAGAGAGAGAGAGAGAGAGAGTGCAGTTCGTGCGATCTTGTCTTTGGTAATGCTGGAATTTTTAGTGATGCCGCAGTATGGAGGATGATAATTATTTGGTGTGGTGTAAGCTGGGTATTAGTATTAAATGGAGTACTTTGTGTAATTATGGAGATGGGATGCTGTTGGATGATTGGTTAATTTGTGTTTGTTTTTGGAGTGGTTATGTAAATTTGGATTTGTTTTGATGTAGCAGTGTTCAAAAGGTTTTATTAGACGTAATTATAATTGTTATATCTTATCTATATAGCTTAGTTTGCTCGACTTATCAATATTCAGTAAATTTAAATATATTATCTTTTAGTGTTTATTAAAAAATGATTACTTATTTGGCAAACATCGTTTACCATGATAATAGTAGGTTTTCTGTAGAAATTCCAAAATGATACATTTAAATGAGTCAATAAAATTTTTTGTGTTACGCTAATTATATATTAGGAAATATTGGTCTCATTCATTAATTTTAATCGCTAATTTCTGATTTACATAAATTAGATTACACATTAACATATGTGAATCATAACTATTTTTTTTATTAGAAATTTGTTATTTATTTGTTAGAAATGATGATACTGTATATATATATTTAATATTTATCATTGATATTAAGTGCGTATTTATAATAATTATAATTAAACTATAATACATACAGTTTGTATTAAACTTTAGGTTTGTTTTTATACCAATCGAAAATCAGAATTATTCGAGGACTGATTGACCATACAGGGCGATTTACCAAAGGCAAGATTTTCTGGCCAAAGTTTATACGTTACACAAAAAAAGGAGAACATGAAAACTGGCTGTGCTGTTCGCTCATTTCTGGCGTCTAACTGCGCGACATTCCGAATTCCAGAAAACCAGCGCGTTTCGACATGATCTTTCCAGTGTCTTGGTTTTTTCAGTTTTCCGAAAGCGTGAGAGGCGTGAGCGTAAGATTTCCAAAGAATAACTTGGTTTTATCAAAAATACACGTTCTTGTAACATATTTATACATGGTAGATTTTAGTACAAGTTACGTAAATTGATGTAATTTGTAATATTCGTGGAATTGCACGACTAAGTCAATAATGGAAGTATTTTAATCACTAAGCGTACATCGAACGAAAATATTTCTGAATATACCCCTCGTAACAAATGTTATAACGCCTATGAGAAAGTTTTCAGCGCTAATGTTCGCTTTAGCGCAGAAAATACCTACTCGACCCTGCAGCAGAAATACCACCAAATGAATCAAAAACGTTGCGAAACAAACGTAGGCACAGGCACACACCCGTGATCCAAAAAAAACGAAAAATCCTCCACCGCCATCTCCTCGCCGCGATAAATAACTCCCGCGAAGAATTTTAATTCTCGCGCCGCGGAAAACATAGGCACAGAATCCCCAGGTAGAAACACTTTCCACCCGTACAGGAATCACAAAAACCGCGCACGAACATGCAAATATCTCTATAACGCCCGCGAGAAACTCGCGCGGCGATGACAAATTGGACACAATCCTCTTTATCTCTCGAACCTCACTCCCGACTCTCGCGATATCTCGGTGAAAAAAGAGAAAAACAAAACGCGGGAAAAAGCGCTTCGCTCCTCGCGATTCGTGCAGCAGGCGTATACTATATAAAAGATCAAACTCGAACTCGAGATCGCTGCAATTTGTTAATTTTACAGTTCTGCGCGGTGAACACGACTGTTAAATAATTAATAACCGCGAGGCGCGCGGGCGCAGGCGTACAAATGCTCGCGCGAAACGTAACTCGATAGGGCGATTAATAAAGAGGCGAACGAGATAGATGCACTGGAGGCACGCTTTCCCAAAGGCGCTACCGCCGACGACTGCCCGAGCTGTTTATCACGTTTTTTTTTGTTTGCTCGGTGCTCTGCTCTCTAGGCGTCTGGCTTTTTTGCTGCTCGTCTGGATGGACTGTGGCACAGGAGTGGATTTTTTGCGCCTGGGTTTTATCGTCGATTTAAATGAACTGGGATTTATGGAGTTTGATTGTTTTGGGGAGTGTGCAGGCGGGTCGTTGACACGTTATTGGATGTCTGAACTGAGATAGTGATTGTAGGTATAATTTAAGGCTTATATTATAATTCTGTTGAATGATATATTTATCGGATTTATATGTATCGGTTATTCTATTTTTTTATATTGGAACATTTAAACATGTATATTCAGAATCTAAACAGATCAAATCTATCTTGGAAATGTTGCTAGCCGTCTCTAATATTTTAGCATTATGGATTTAAAAAATACTTATCAATAACATAATTGAAAAAGACCAATAATAATACAATTTATACGAAAATTAAAGATCTTGATAGGCATTAGCTGATTTTATAAATGCACTTCTTGTGTCATTTTTCTGATATATTAACTGACAATATTAAATTTGAGTTAGTTTCTGTTAAGAGGTTAATAAAAATATGTACTAATTTGTATCGTATGTACAATTGATGGATGAGATGAAAGACAGTCTAAGTCCAAAACTATGAATTTTGAGAAAAACGAAAAGAACTATATAGAATTGTTAGATGTAAGTTTAATAAAACACTTATTGTACTATTACAAAGTTGTAGATATAGCCGCCATGCGTAAGTTAATCTACAGTTCAAGCCTTAAAAGTCATCCCTAATTTATGTAGAGAAGTGTTTCTATGCGTATTTAGATTGTTTTTCACCTCAACTTCCATTAAACTCAATAATTTATTTTAATAAATTGATTAAAATTAATCGAAAACTTAATATTTTTTTGAAAATTTTATTTAATATTTGCATATTCAATAAAAAAATGTTTTTATCCACAGTAAATCAAGAAAATGCTAACTCACACAAAGTCGTGTTGAATACAACATTATAAAAACAAAATGGTAGCTCATACAAAATCATATTGTAAATAAAACTTAAAGTAAAGATTTTTCTTATACTAAAAATGTTGTATACCATAAACTATCATTAGACTAATAATTGTAAATTATTTTTTGCGGAGTAAGACCGAGAAATAGTTTGGTTTTTAGTTTTGGAGTGAGTAAAATTACTGCATACGTTGCGTAGGGGAGAAGAGGGCTAATTTTAAGTTGAACACTTAATATTCAATAATTTTTAATTTATCTAACTTATGACTTACAAAGTTAAATAAGCTGTATATTTTTATCTTATAGGTCAAACTTGAAAATAGACTTTTTCAACTACCCATTTTGTTATTTAATATATTTTCTTCAAAGAAGGAAGTACAATATTTTATATTAATACTTTATACTAATAATTTTCTATATATATATATATATATATATATATATATATATATATATATATATATATATATATATATATATATATATATATATATATATATATATATGTGTGTGTGTGTGTGTGTGTGTGTGTTCAAATAAGCTATATAGATGTATATAGATATTAAGTTTATAATTCTAGTAAGCGTATAATTTTTTTCGTAAAATCCCACTATATCTAACCTATTTACTAAAATGTTTGAGATGTTATAGTATCAAAACTAAAGCGATGGGATTAGACTGGTTTTCCACTCATGGCGAAATTTATACATCTACTACAGTTTTATATAAGACAAGAAAACGTTTATTTTTCTTATTAAAGTGTGTATTAGTATATTTCAAGTAAAATGTCTATCTCAGTTCAAAAGTGAATTTTTTGGACTTAGACTGTTTTTCATCTCAGACATTCAATAGATATATTTATAACTTATAACATGCGTTAAATATTTTGATAACTAAGCTTTTATATATAATTTTTTTATAAAATACGAGGATAGCGTGAAAATATGCAAAGATCTGAGATATTAATAAACCTTCATGTTAAAATAATGCACTCAACTCAGAATTTATTTTTAGCTTCTTATATATCGTGCAAGGATTTGGTTTAGAATATACTTTTTAAATATCACCAAACCCTAAGAAAAAATTTTCTTAAAGACTCTGCTAAAGTAGAAAATTAATACCCTCATTAGGAATATAGAAATCACATAAATCATATTTCGCGTTGCATAAGGAAGCATAAAATAATAAAATCAAATAATAAACGCACGCCAGAATATTTAGAAATTATTCCTCATGCACAGCTCTATAACAAGCAATTCGAGAAAAAAACCCTCCCATGATCCAATACTAATCCCTACATTTCAAAATCACCACCAACGCGACCACACCACACACCACACACACACACACACACACACACTCACACACATACATACACACACACACGCGCGCACTCATAACCCAACATCGAAAGCGAAACTCCATCGGCTCATATAAGGGATAAATCGCGATATTACGCGTCTCGCTCTAAAATAACCTGCAACCAAGGCACACGTATACATATACACGTGCGCGCTCGCACGCGCGTGCACCCGCCAAATGTAAACCGCACGCCTCGCGCACTGCACTCTCCCGCGAAAGGCTGCGCCGCGCCGCGCCGCGCAGCTGTTAAAGAGCGGCGGGGCCCCGTTTTACGACTGATTTAATGCTGACTGAAATACGACGGCCGATGAAATCGGCAAGCGGTCCTTCCTTATTACTTTACGGCTCTGGGCTCTGGGCTCTCTGCGCAGCTTGTGCAACTATTCGCTCGCGCGCGCGCCCTGGACTATACTCCGCTGACGCCGAGATAGTCAAGCTCGTCTACGGGCTCGCGATGAAAATCGGCGCGCCAGGCGACGAGCATGCGACGTGCTTCACGGCCAAGATATATCTTATATTTGCGCGCGTTTCCCACGCAGCGGGAAAGAAAGTGCGAGGGGGCAGCCGGATGAGAGCGGCGAAGTGCGAGGATTATGGAGATGAGGGAAATTTTGAGCTTGGGTTGATTAACGGTGGTTGGAAGATGATGGGCGGGGGGCTTGAGCGGGATTATTTATTGTGATATTTGGATTTTAATTTATTGTATGAGTGTTGATGATTGTTGTCATTTTTATAAGTTTAATTAAAAATATGGATTACTGAAATTTAGCAACCGTTGAAAATATTTTACTAAAAGGTAACAAAAGTCATATGGTTAATTATATCTGATAACGTATTTATTTTGCGTAAACGCCGTGGCAATTTTAAAATTTTTATTACCAATTTTTTTTTTATAAATTGAATTTTTACATAGATACAGTATAAATTATTTTAGATTATGCCATAGAGTTTTCATTTGTCTTATTAAAGCTTTCCTAATAATATATTTAATAAAAAGTGTTTATTAAAGAAAAGAGAGACACACTGTAACAAAAAAAACACGGGTTTGAACACCTTTATCTTTTGTCAAAGTTTCTTGTAACGTCTGGAATTGATCGATTTTATCAAAATTTAATTATTTTATTTGGGAATTTATGACTTAAAAAGAATAAATAATACTTACATTTTCTTTTATTAGACTAAATTCTTTCAGCAGATTACTTGCAGCATGAAGTTTACATTATAAAACAGTTATCTATCACGGACACATGTTTCATTTTTACGTATTTAGGTACACAAAATATGCGTTAAAAACATATAAAGAAATAAATAGATAAATAGTATGTATAATTTTTTGCACTCCATAAACACGAAATAGTCCTACATAGTCAATCGATAGACAAACCATATAAGTGGCAACACTTTTTCTACGTCCTAACCGCGAAAATTGCCGAGCTTTAAGCAGGCAAACGATGAATTTAACATTCCAATCGGTTTCTGAATACGAAATCGTGCAGTATTTTCATCACGCGTGCGGTGCATTGCGTTAAGGTGAAATCGTAAAATGCGCAAAATGAGTAGGCGCTACGCGATAGAAATCCGACAAAAGGATTCGCGCGCGCGCGCTTGATTTGATTGACTCGGCGTGGTGGTGTACAGTACTCGTTCGCAAAAGAGAAAATCGAGAATAACCAGTGCTGAATCGGACAATGAGTTCGCAGCTCGGCGGTTTTAAGAGGTTTTGATGAGAGGTTCGAGATGACGGCGTCCACGGTTTCGATTGTGCTAGAAGTGTTTGCTTAGTGATTTTCCACTTCGCTATCGCAGCGTGGAGAAATTGAAGTTTTGCGAGATTCAATGTCGATTTTGAGTATTGTTGTTTGACATTTTTATTATTTTATTATTTTTCACCTTTCACATTAAAGTTTATAATTTTTTATTTTAAAACTATACAAGTTAGTTACTTAATTATAACTTTTAATTGTAAGTAAAATTCTAATTACTTGTCAAGTGTTAATATTTATTGAAAGATGTGAAAACTCTTTATTTTTCATAAAAAGTATATTACTGTTAACAATTTATTGAATAATCTCTTACAGTGTACGAATTAAATTTCAGTGTATATAAGTGAAAAATGCAATTACCTACAGCATACATTCTTGAATTTCGTTATTTACTTACATGTAACTAACAATTCAAATGCAAATACATACATTCAAGTATACATTCAGGCATACCTGAAAGTATGTATATATATATATATATATGCTTTTTATGAAAAATAAAGAGTTTTCACATCTTTCAATAAATATTAACTCTTGACAAGTAATTAGAATATATGTATATACTTGAAACATCAAGTACAAATATACTTTTTAGCACAAAAATACATGAACATCCATAAAAATATGCTTAGCGTCTTTAGTTATACAAGTAAAAGTACGCATGAAAATGCCAAAGATGACTTTCTAATCAACCCACACCTACTATAATTCCCTTCAACACTCACTCTCCTACTCGCAAAGAAAAGTTTATCCCCCCGTCGCATCGTATACAACTACCTCATTCATCTCTCACCGACAAATCCGCTAAATCACGCCGGAATTTTTGCCTCCCCTCGCGCCGGTCGCAATCATCGCCTCCGCGGTCGAGCTTGCGAGCTTTCGCAAGTCGATCGGTCGGACGGACAAAGAGGCCTCGTCGAGCGAAGAGCAGAAGCCGCGATCGTTCGGCCCGTCATTTGACCGTCTCCTGATGAGTCGCTACTTCATTACGAGGCCGACGCGTAAATCTTGCGCACGACCGAGAGGAAAAATCTTTTTCTCCCCCCCCCTTGAAGGGGAGTCCCGACTATATACCGACTGCTCGAGTCTGGCGGCGAGTGATTGGCATTGAAAGCCCGTGCGCGGTCAACTTTTTTTTTCTTCGCCCTCTCTTTGTCGTTCATTAATTTATCGCTCGTTAATATTGCCAACGAGCGAACGGCGCCGTCTATTTTTTTTTTTTTATAGATTGTGGGATTTTTCTTTTCTTTCATTCTTGGTGAGATGGTTGACTTTGAAGCAGTGCGCTTTAACAAGGAGATTTTATAAGACGCTGCTTTCGAGAATTATCGTTGCGGTATAAGTCTACGGGGAGTTGTAAATTATATGCGTAATGTGATTATTGTGCGCGTGTAATTAATATTGCGCGGTTTATAAGCGAAATTTTCCGCTTTACGAGCGTTATGAAATGGAACCGGGTGTTTGGAAAATTTTATTATGATTTAATTTTTATTTCAAGGATGTTTCGTAAAAGTAGGCGTTGGCAGCCTATAGTTTTATAAAGAAGTAACGCAGTGTATGTAATTTAACATTTTAAAGTATTTTATTTTTTTAGTTCAATTATTCTACATTTACATCTGTTGACATATGTACAGTGTTTAGAGATAAAAATTTATGATAGGTATTGTAAACTCAAATTTCTGTAGCGTTTTGATTTTTACGAGAACTTGATATTTTTTATGTCTGGTCATATTAATACGTTTCTTATAAATTACTGTTACGAGCACTAAATTATGCAGAGAAGAAACAAATGAGTCTAGAGTCTCAGTCCTCGATGATTTATTTGAAATTTTCTTTTCTTTTGCCGAAGCTACTTTTATGAAGTTTAAAGCCAAACGATATTACAGAAAAAAGCAAACTTCGATAAATCAATCTTTATGAACTTAACCACTAAAAGCGATAAATCTCCGACCGAATTAGAATGCAGTTTATCTCGAATCTATGTTGAAATAGCAAATTTTGCGTTAAATATTCCCTTTTGTTTTAACTGATACACATTAGCTTGAGATAATTTAACTTATCTGCCAATAATCTCAAAGTCATTTTCCCGCACTCTCTTAAAGCCGCTATTCTAAGTTAAGTTCTGTAAAAATCGTTATATATTATATAAACTACAAAAATATTTAGACGATAAAGACCTCTGAGAAATGGCGAAATCACATGTCACATGTACATTTAAGACTTAACCCGTTGACTGTTCTATTTTTAATTTTTTCCTTTTTTATCTTTTATGGTCGTGGAAAATAAGTTTTTTACTCGATTCTAATGTTAAAATGTTTTTTGGGCATCTGAATTGTTACCTAAATTTTTGTAAGATTTTATTGTTTCATACTTACCATGTTAGTACAATAATAATTAAAAATGATTTGTCCCATATATTGGCCAAAACATTCAATGGGTTAATGATTCTAGAGTTAAGTAACTACTGTAAAATATGATGGCAAGGCTAATTTTTATAAATGAACATAAGTTAGTGTAAAAAATTTACCACTTTCGTATAACTTTTACTCATATTTGGGTGAAAAGTCTATTAAAGTCAAAACTTCACTCAATATAACAAAAATTAATTTTACACTCTCAACCATTACATTAAAATTTCGTCTTATATGTGATAAAAAAAAACTTTCCTCGCATAGAATTGGTTTCTCTCATAAAAGTGATTCAGACAAAGTTTACTCTAACATATCTCTTTAAGGTGATGTTAAACCCCGTATTACTGGTAAATACTGGGAACCACCTTTTTCATTCATTCTTCAATTTTAAGCAAATATGTTTATGGAACGTTGTTTTTTTTTGATTGGAACAACAACTTTCCATAGAGATTTTTACTCAAAATTGAAAATGAAATGAGAAAAGTGGATCCTCGTATTTGTCGATGACAGGTGGCTTCAGCATCACCTTAAGTTGAATTTAGATTCAATCATTATTTTCAATCATATTTCAATACATCTTCACTCTCTGCACATCGGTACTAGCTCTGATATATCACTCTTATCAGTTACATCAAACTTAAAATTTGTCTTGAAGTGACGATTAATATCACCGTAAAATTCATTCTAAGAGCTTTCTTTCTGCAACTAAAGCATCCAGGAACGTTACATCCATCTCAACCATCACAACTAGCTGTACCTCCAGTCCTCTCCCACACTGAACATCCTCCCCCTCCATCCCAAACACACACAAAGTAAAGTAAACAAACTTCAGTCAGCCAGGCAGTATAACGCAACCCTCTCGTCCAGCAAAAAAGAAAAACTTTCCGCTCCGAAGGCCCATTTCATTCTTCTCCGCCGTCGGCTTTCCTTCAGTAGTTCGCCCTCGCGCTCGCGTTCGCTATATACCTCGGGCATACATCGCGCGTGCCAGTTTCCTCCTATCCTCCTATATAGCGCGCGGCCGCGTAAGTACGTCTCTCCGCGCCGCGGACGTAACGAATGTCTGGCGCTTTGCCTATTTCTCTCGGCGCTCGGACAAGCCGTGAGAGATTCTCTCTCTCTCTTGATTCTCTCTTATGTGTGCAGTGCCGCGCTGCCAGCAGTGGCAGCAGCTGCAGGGATACGCGGTATGTATAGTGGGGGTGAAGTTGAGAGGGCCGAAGGTCCCGAAGTGCTACGATTACGGGGAGAGGAAGGTCAAGCGTTTTTGTGGGGGGTGGGTTTGTTTGAGTGAGTTTGGTGGTTGGAATAATGTTGGCAAGAGTGTAAGGGAGTAAGTTTTTGATAGAGGTACATTTGACTTGGTAGATTTTACTAAATTTATTATAATATCAGGATATCATTTTAAGAATATAGTATTTGAGTACAATTCTTTTGAGTTACAATTGTTATTTTAAGACGGTCATAATACAAAGAAAATTGACTATAAGTCATAGCGATAAATTAATTATAGGTGGTCTTGCCACACTCGGACATTTCTACTTAGTACATTTTTCTACTTTCCTTTACTGCTGTGAGAATAATATTGTAACTGACGCGATATATGACGTAACTAATATAACGTGAAATCATATAAAGTTAAAGTACTAGTAATTGGTCACCTAAGGTGATAGTCATGTACAGTTATATATTCCTTTCTGGTATTTTTCATTTTTGTGTGTGAAATTTTAAGAATCTGTGATCACTTGACAAAATGCACAATTTTTCTCATCTACGAAATTTGCATCTGATCGAAGAATTAGAATAAACGTAAAGGTCGAAGAGACAAATGAAAAATCGGTCACTGTTGGCTTTAACTAACAATTATGAACACCGTATGGGAAACGATTTCTTTCCAAACTTTAGGAGGTGGTTTTTGATACTAAATCTGGCCTAACACCCGAAATCGTTTCCAATGGACCCTTGTACTCGAAATATGAGGTAATTTACTTCAAATATGCGTTATTTTAAAGATAAAAATGTAATTTTTCATCTTACAACAATTCTGCAAGTTTTTATGCTAGAAAAAGGATTCCAAAAGATTAAGAAAGTAGGCGAAAAGAACAATAATTTAAGCTTTATTTTGCATAAAAATATTATTCTGACGTAAAGTCGTTAACAATTGAAAATGGAGACTGAAGAAGCATGAATATTCGATGTAACTCATTTTAATTATATGAATTTGCATGCATTTCGTAATCTTTCCCATTGGAAAAGATTACGGATGCTAAGATTCATTTTTAGGTACCAGAAACCACCTCCTAAAGTTTTTTCACCGGGTGTGCACTCTCCTTGTAAGATGCAGTTATGACATGCTATGCTTCTTACTTTAATTATCGCATGCATTTTTATAAATCAAAATGAGAAACATTTTAATGCATTCATACAACATAAATCCCAAAAGCTCCGTATAAAACTCTTGCTAACTGTAAGGTATTGTAGTAAATGAGAACATTTTATCAATCGTGACATCCTTATCATAATTCAATTGCTGCTTGATTTTTCTTATCATATTCTGATTACAGTGTATTTCCTTAGCGAACTCTCCTATTTCCGCACCATATAGCAGTATCAACTAGCCTTTGAAATACACCGAAATGTACTGTTAACGAAGAAACCGACGTAAATCCAAAAAACATTATAACTCGCTCACTACATAATTTTCTCGTCGCCTCGCGATAAAATCACCATCGATACAACAAGACCCAAAGAAACAATCCCACTTCCAGTCATTAAACAACCTACGACAGCTTGAGTCAGTAAAAATAAAGTCAAAGCTCGAATTAGCGGGGAAAAAGCGCATCTTATCGTTACGCGTCGGTAGCGCGAACACGTCCGTCGCAGCGGGACACCTGCCGCGCGCGCGCCTCGCTGCACATGTACAAACGCTGCGCGGCCGCGGGCGGCGCCTCGCGCATGCCAATCACGTATGTAGGAGCGCGCGAGCGAGCCGCTCTTTGAATTCCCGGCCGAGCGACGACACTTTGCGCGAGAGGGGGAGGAAAATTCTTCGTCGATTTGCTTTGATTTCGATAGAGGAGCGCAAATGAGCTCGTAGGTTAGCGATTTGTGTGATTATTGTTTTTTTGATTTTCAGTTGAATGAGGATGTTTTAAGATTTTATCGAGATGTATTGAAACACTATAAGATTATGCGTGACATGGGAGACTTTATCCTTTTACCATAGTATAGTGACAAAACAACATCGTAATGTATACATTACGATATCGAAATCGAAAAAAATGTATAATAACAAATTGTTCGATTTCGTAAATGTGTGTATCGTGTTTAATTAAAAATTTTCTATTTTAGAAATGGCATCGTAAATTCTACGATAATTCTATATTGTAAGAGTTATGATATAGTTTCTTCAGTATATTGATGAATACTCAGACGAAAATTGAATTTTCAAAACAATTATGAACTATTTTAAATTCATGTTGAATAAGAGTTGAAAGGGTCTAAACAATTTTTCATTGAAATTTAAAAAAATACAAATTTTTGTTTCCATTAGTATTTCTTTCTCTTATCAGATTAGTGCAATAAGGCATATAAAAGTGTCTTAATAGTACATGAAACTATTGAACATGAAAGTAGAACAGCTCGCACTCTAAATGTGCTGTAGTCACTCAAATGATTTTATAACGGCACATGAAATGAGTGTCGTATAATTCAATTAATTAAATTACACTTACAGAGAAACAGAAATAACATCACACACAACTTTATGGAGTATGTTTTCGTAATTCTAGCAATTAAACTTTATTTTTCTAAACTTTCTAAAATAAAGATTGAATAATATAATTCATCGAAAATCTCTTTACATTATAAAAATACAAATCAAAATTTAATTACCAATCGAACACACGAATTTCATTACGCTCGAGTAGCAATCACTAACCTTGAAGTTAATCAACGAAACAAAAAGCTCCCACAATAAAATCGCACTCGTTATCTATCAAACCGCGAACTAAAAAGCTTTTAATACAAGTTCCTAATTGCACTATTGCACTCTCTCGCGCGCGCAACTCCATTATGCTCCTGGGCATCTCATGAGACCCTTATACGCGTCGAACTTCCTTTTTCTCGCCGTGCACCACCTTATACCCGCTGTATTCACTTCTCTCGCCATGAAAAGAAAGATAGAAAGAGAGTGAGAGAGAGAGACTGCGTTCGAGGGGTTTTGCAAGGAGCAACGACGACTACAACGACGACGACGATCGTAAAACGCGGCTTTTCTCACGCGCGAGCGCGCCGGCTGCACTCTCGCGGCTTTGTACGCTTATGGCGCGAACTGAATTAGTTTTAATTGCAGCCGACGTCGCTCTTTGATTGACGTCGCTTTTTGTGCGCGGTAGCCGCGCCAGGCTACAAATTGAGTGAATTTGTTGCGTTTTATTAATGGACGATCGATATAAACAGTCACGCACGTGTAGAGCTTGGCTTGGATTAGATGTTTTTTTCTTTAGTGTTTCTGTGCAGCTCGAGATCATATGACTGGTGTGCAAGGTGTACGTGTCTAACATTGCGAGTGTCGGTCTGATTTTTGTAATTGTCTTATTGATCGTGAAACATGAAAAAAATCGAAGCTAATGAAAAGTGTTTAATAACACTGTAAACGCTTTTCTGTACCGATTTTATTTTATTGGTAATTCAATTATCCCTGATGTGGAAAAATGAATGGATTCTTTTGTAGATTCTGACCCGTATTGTTAAAATAATTAATTGTGGTAGTAAAAAATTTTTTAATGTTAGAAAATATACTATGGTGAAATGTATAATATGATTAACTTTCATTACTATACATTGTTTTCTGTTTAAAAAATAATTGGTTAGTTAGTAGCTACAGTGCTAACATTTATTTGAATAAATACGTGTCAGTAATAAATTTCAGTATTGTTCTAACAAAATATGTGTTTCATTAGTAACAAATTATTATTTTGTAGAAAAATAACATTTTAAACAGAAAAGCGTATAAGCTATCCAGGATAGCGGTTTCATTACGAAAAGCGATAATTTTAGCACTATTAAAAAATGAATACTATGTATTTCTCGAAAATTTGACTTTCCCACAGTATATATAATATCGGCTGAGTTTACAAAGTTTCTCTGAGAAACACACAAAATTGTCAAGCACCATAACAATTCACAAAAACCTCCGAAGTCATTTGACGCACAAGAGCCTACTTTTCCCCAACTTCAACTTAAACGCTTCAACATTATTCGCTAACTAAGCCGATTCCCAGATAAAGCGCACGGCAGCCTCTATATTTCTCCTCCAAACGGACAACTTGATTACAGCCTCTCTGCCTCTTCACCTGCTCTCTTCCCACTCCAAGCCCGGCAACAGTTAAACACCGCTGCGAAAAATCGCGAACTTTTCCGAAAAACCGCTCGATAAATCTCCCTCTCTCCTCCTCAAGAGCAGAGAGAAAAAAGCTCGTCCCCGAGCGCGCATCACTCTGCAACAACAAAGCTCCGCAGCTCTCGGCTTCGCTCTCCTATTTTGCATTAAAAGCGCAAGCCTCGGCTAGAAACCTGAAAGAGGGACGCCGCCGCCTGCAAAAAAGCCGCGCAGAGGCGTACGGTACGGCGCAGCTTTCTTTTTTCTCCAGCCGATTGAAATACGCTCGCTCGTATGTGTAGCTCGGTGCTCTCACTCTCTCGAATCTGCCTGCACGCGGCTTTCCCGCGTTTCAAGGAGGAAGAAGATGGAGCAGCGGCAGCGTCGGCGACGAGCGTTTTGTCGCCGGTGATTGGCGTCTCAAAGGACGGCCGCGTACAATGCAATTACCCTGCGCGTGCACTGCAGCTATACGCGCCTCTAAGCGTGAGCCGGAGAGCGAACGAACGCTTGTATGGGTTTCGAAGCGCTGCGCTGCAATGCCCTGGTCTGATCTTCTTTTGCTGCTGGCTTCGCCTTTTTGTCTAAGTCGTTGGGAGCGGGCTCTGTCTCTCTTTTGTCACCCGAGCGCACTCGCTCTCTGTCTTGCTCCGCGTCTTTCAATGTTGTTATTTTTTCTTTTCCTTATGTTTGTCTTGGCATTTTTTTTCGGAATATAGCGATAGTCGTGATATCGAGTTAGCTGAGTTTGAATTTAGTGAAATGCAGTGAAGAAGTTATCTAATTTTGATTTCACTTTTGAGCTGCGTGCATACTTTAGTTCAACTGTACTGGAATTGGCCAAGTACAAAGTAAATTTAGCTCAATCGTCTTAGCTCAAGATTTTGAGCAGATTTTGCTTTACCTTGAGCGATTACAGCTCACAAGGTATTCCGTGTATTCATATACAATTTACATCTTCATATTATTATTATTATCATTATTATTTTTAGTGTTATCATTGTTATCATTGTTATGTAGATCAACAAGGAGTGGTAGCAGTAATAATACTTATGTCAACATAGTTATCGTAACAAATATCTTTATGAAATTTTTGGATTTGAACGTTTAACTTGTCGAGAGACTGCGTTTTCATTTTTGGAATTACTTTTCACACCAACAGAATGAAAATGTAGATCGTCTAAATCATTTTAAGTGAGATTTTAACTAATTTTAAAGATTAGACATGTAGAATAGAAGTAAAAAATAATTTATCAAAGCAACAATCTTGTAGTCAATTATAAAACCTTGAGATTCTTTGTAAGATAAGTTTGACGTGCTGCATTATCTAAATTAACGTTTTAACCTTCACAAACATATGTTTCTTAATTATACAATATGTTTTGCTCGTCTTTTGTAAATTAGTTTAGCGTGACACAATGTAAACACTATAAGAAAAAAACTTGTTTTTATACATTTATTAGTTCTTATTGTACACTAGTAGAATGTATGCTTTCGTAGCTTAAAAAGTAAAATCTACTAACACAAATATTAAGAACGGCTCAATTTTATTTATCTTTTTAGAAATCTTTAATAACTTTTAATGTATTCTTTTAAAATCTTAGGACTCATATTTTGGGGTTAATAATGAAGAATTTTAATTCAGATAAAGTAAAGCCTCAGAAAGCCAAACACTAGATTTTATAAAATTACAGGTATGAGTTACAAGAAAAGTTAAATATTTTGATGGACTGCTATCATATCTTTATGAAAAAAATCTGCTATATTGTGCAGAAATTTTTTACGATTTTTGCAAAGATAAAAGAAATATAATAGTCTAATCTGCATGTAAAAATGCCTTGCAAAAAAATGTGTAGAAAAATCTGTATACCTAAAAACATTGTAGAAGATATCTTGTAAAAAATCTACAAAGGATCGTCAAATGTTTAAAATCTTTTAAAAATTCCAACTTCTCACAAAGTATTCACAAAACACGAACGTGATTTACAAAAATAGCATCAACGCCAATCCAAAAAACAGATCAAAATCTCACACCAGATACATATCGAAATCCTCTGAAAAACCGCTAAAGAAAATCGCGTGGGCGCGTCATCCGCAGACAGCAACTGCAGACCTCCAGTGCCATCACACAGCTCTTTCGCATGCAACAGCGGCAGAAGTGAGGCGCGCCACCGGCGAACGCGTTAATAGACGCAGGCGTTGCCTATACCTGTGCGCGGTTTCGCTCTCGGCAATAAATAATAGCGCGCTCCCCGGCGCACATCGCCGCCCGCGGCCGTTTAATGCCTCTCACTCGCGAGTAATCGGCATTTCTATCTCTGGAAAATCACGCGAGCGGCATTGTGCCGTTGCGTCGACCCCCTCCTTTCGCCCTCTGTCGCATGAGCTCAAAGTAGGTGCGTTCTTAAGAGATAATCGAGTCTTTTGCTTTTTTGCTAGCCTCTTCTCTTTTGCATTCCGGGAGTTGAGTGCGCGAGTCGGGAATTGCGTAGAGGTGAGTTTGGATTAGCTTTGAATTTGGTGGGATTCATGATTTTGAAGTGTGCGATATTAAGTAAAGTTATTTATAAAATTTGTATGACTTGTAAAATATTGTGAAGTCCTTCGTTTTTGCTCTAAATTGCTAGAAAATGATTTAATGCAGAATCGTAAAGGAATCATTCATCCGTTCATGTACAATTATTTCGAAATAATATAAGTCATATGTTGATATAGATAACTGACAAGTCTGTGATAGTTCTTATAAAGTAAAAACATATTTTTTACACATAAATAACGTGTATAAAAAAGTTGCAATATACAAATATATTCATACTTAATTTATGTGAGTTGAATGGTCAAAAGTGACTAATTTTAAACCCGAGAAGCCTCAATAACCTTTGGCACCTTTGTGGAAAAAAAACAATTCCAGCAAGCGGTACCACCGGTCTTACTGTCACGTTTTGAATGTCTATGAAGGGAATCATATTTTGACCTAGCTTCTTCTTGAAATCAGTAGTCGTAAATTTGTCGGCTTTCTTTGAACCAGGTACAGGCAATGAATGAAATACTACACTTGACGGTAAATCGCAATTTTCAAGTTTAACTTCATACCTGCAAAATAGAATTGAACATATTTAAGAAATTACCAGACTTGAATTCCTGAAAGAAATATTTATTCCTAAAGCTATACGCATGTACTTACTCGCTAGGAACAGGATGCAACTGGAAGTTGGGTAAAGGGTCAAACTCGCTATCACGAAGATCTAATTTTTTTGGCTCAACGTAGTAGGATCTATCGTATGTTAGCTTACTAGTGGAATAATCGTACGGCATTGATATAGTTTTAAAGCTCAACATTTCTCCGGTACCGCTGTTTAAGTTAGATAGTTTCAATCCCACAAGAACCCGATTCTTTGGTACTTCTATGACTCCCAGATAGATTTCCCTGAAACCATTCCAAGAGAAGCTTCGCAAATCGTAGACATTTCTTGGCTCTGCTATGGGTTTCCAGTGATGCTCTATCTGCATATGCAATATGTGATTTTTTTCACTAATTGCGCACCTGTTACAACACTAAAAAAATGCAAGGGTAATTGAACTCTGGAGGCAATATGTATAAATATAGGTTTTTAAATTTATCATCTGAATAGACGATTAAATTAGTTAAATAAGAATCACATTTTTAAATGATGCAAAAGATAATTTATTGACAATGTTCAAATGATTTTTTCTCAAAATTATCTGTTTGCATGCACTCTTTTGATCTACGATGGAACTTACTAATCGTTGTCAGCAACAATTGCCCTGACATTGATCTGCTGTTCTGATGTTGGGCTTTTCCAGGCGTGACAGGTACACAAGCCAATTTCGCAATGTCTTCACGCATCTTGGAATGATCCCCCATATTCACGATAGTCGTATGAAATCTGCCTGCCACAATCTTTTTTGTCTTTTTTGAGACCATATTTCTTAACATCGTGTTTGTTGATTACAGGGTCAGCTGATCCATGCTTCATAAACTCGTATCTCCGACTACTATTCAATGGCTATAGTAAACACAATCGATAAATATAATATACATATATTTCAAAAAAATACTCTACGTACCGAAGGACAAATCCATAATTCGTTATAGTCCGGAAAGTAATCTTCACAATCATATAGGGCTCCGTTACACTTTCTCTGTTGAACGCAAATACTGTATTCGGTATAATCAACTTCCAAGTCGTTATGATCTATGAAAATTAATAACTTTGGCTATCTTTGTCAGAGAGTATTTAATATAAAACTAATTGTAATATATTAAGTTGTTAACCTTCTTTATTAGCACAATTCGTTACTTCTGCATAATCAAAAGCCACATCTCTTCTTACAATTATTTTCATTATTCGTATCTTCATCATTTATCACGTATTTTTGGAAAACTTCCTTAAGTTCAGTATACGTTTCATCTTAAAATTGAATAGTAAAAATGAGGTAATTGTTAAAATATTTAGTAAAAAAAATTGTGCTTGTAGAAATAATTAACATGCGATATGAGCCTTTGGATCACATCTCCTTACATCTCTGGAAGCAATATGCATACATTTCTCGAACATTTGTAATGCTTTACTACTCCTTTCATATAATCGAGCTTTTAATGATTATATTTTGTCCTTGAAGTTTCCCAAATATGTAAATATTTTAATACGTATTTAGAAACATCTTTTTCTATTTTAGATACTCGTATAAACTAACGTACTCTAATATCAGCAAGCTTCCTAAAGCTAAATTCTAACTTGGAATATAGCTTCATTTCAACAACACCAATACTCATATAAAGCATAAAAAGAATTTGCTGCTGAGACTTAAATTTGTTGCAAATTTTTTTGAAATCCTGAAACCATTAGATCAATGTATTTAGTAAGTAAATTGATTTTTATATATGGATTGAAAATATTCATATGAGAAAAAACTTAATATCTGCATATGTTTAGTCAAAAGAGAAAGAACAGATACATCATTCATATAAATTACACCAAGTGTAGAAATATCCAAATTTTTTTGTATCACTTTTGAATAAATGGTATTAAGATAATCTATTGGTCCTTGATAGGCACTGCTCGTTTCATCTACCATTTTATGCAAAGAATGATCAGTAGCATCCTTTTTTGACTTCTTGTGATCCAAATAAAGATTATACGGATGATCCACTTTATCGAATAATACAGATAACTCCGCAAGAGCTGTTGTTAGAGTGGTCATCTCATGAAGGTTCTCCATATTTGCAGCTATGTCTCGAAACATAGTGTTAATGTTTTCCACAGTGTAGAACTCTTTATCTGATTTTTTTTTTAATTTCTTCTAATGCAGTGCTCTTTTCAGACAAAACGTTTTATAAAACGTGATTATTGCGTTCGATAATAAAGAATAATCAAATTTAAATGGTTCGTCATTTTGTTTCGCAAGACAATGATGTTGATGTACAAAAATAAAGAGCATGATGACCGTATATGTTTTGATGCCTGCCATAATGCAGGTTGGGTTGCTCTGTTAATTAGATACTTCTAAATAGTTTTTACAGTGTATGAATTGCATTGGATAGTATAGATTTAATAGAGAAATAATCCCTAAATAGACTTGATAATAGACTTAATCTCTTGTTAGACACGATATGAATTCCTTAAAGTAGTAAAAAAATGTAATTGTTCCATTGCGTATTAAATATAATTTTTTATTTAATTTTTCTCTCTTATTTTTATTATTTTAGGTCTTACGTTTGTAAGGCTTTAAGAAAATATCAGGATATTATATGTCTTATGGTTGTGAGAACGCTCTCTTAGAGTGTATGAACTAACAAGAAGAGTCCACAACCTGCGGGAAGTGGTTTTCGGTGAGGCCTTAGAAAGTGCTTTCTGGTACCTAAAAATGATGCCTAATATTTGTAGTTATATCTTATAGGCCCTTGGAGTCAACATATGACACCTATACTTGAAACCATACCTCTACAATTTGTTTCCTATAGAAATAATAAGATAGAAAAGCTTTAATTTGAGCATTGTTTCATATAAAAATATTATTCTGTTGCAAAGTTATGAACAATCAAACATGATGACAAAAATGCACATAATTAAATTAAAGCTTTTCTGGTAAACTCTTTTTTATCATAATACATCATTTCATTAGCATAAAAACTTGCAGAGTTAAGATACGAAGTATAGGAACCATTTTTTACTGAAATAACCCGTATTTTGAATACAAAAGGTGATATCTTGACCTCAAGGGCCTATGAGACGAAACTACTGATGCTAAGTATCATTTTTAGGTACCAGAAATCACTTCCCAAATCCTCATCGGAAACCGTTGTCGCAGGTTGTGGACTTTCCTTGTGAGATGTACTATATCAAAATACAAAAAATTTATCACTGTTTGAACAAAGAATTTTGTCAATTACTTCTTTTATAATATTTTTATAAAAACAAAGAAATAAAAAACTTGAGTATAATTATTAAACAGTAAGTTACTTGATCATTTGCATAGTTTGTAATACTTATATTTAGAAGAATCTTGCAGCTACAGCGCTTCGTGAGAGCAGCATCAAATTTCTGAGTTCAAACGATTTCTGTGACTAGTTTATATAGTTAATGACTTAGTAGAATTAGTATTGTTAATATATATTTGTGTACCTTTTTTGAAAGATATATATGCGACTGGGGAAACCTGAGGCCTGAGGCCACGACAAGACGGTATCGCCTGACCCCTTCCAAAATTTCGCTTATTTAATCTTTAACCTGAAAATCATACCGACTCATGTATGTGAGGAAAATCATCGGTCAGTCGCGGTTTTTAACAAAGAACTGCAAATAAAGATATCGCTACTAGAGACTTTTTGGTCTTAGCTTTGACAGGAATATATAGTAAAAATAGGGGCACTAATTACAACGTGTGCACTGAGTGCAACTAAGCGGAGGCATTGTTAAAAATGATAATATAAAACCGATTCATTTTTCAAAATAATAGAAAGTTAGTTTTCAAATAGAAGTCAAAATTCATTTTAAGATAATATATTACTTAGTGATATAATGTGCGATATGCTAATACTCAGAAGTTAGGACTCCCCCTTTTAAAAACAACAAACAATGGAGAATATAGATACGAAGCTCTTAACCAATAGCAATGCTTATAAGTACCTAGCATGGCTAGGCTCATAAATCTTTTAATAATAGATGTATCCGTTAATGCAGGTTACTAACGAGTCTTTGGTGGATTATTAAAATATATATTCTTCATAAAAATAACGTGCATAAAAAAGTTACAATGTACAAAAATACTTTTATTTAACTAATATGAGGTGAATGGTCAAACGTGTTTAATTTTAACCCTAAAAAGCCTCCATAGCCTTCGGCACCTTTGTGGTAAAAACCAATACCGGCAAGTGGTACCGCTGGTCTTACGGTAACGTCTTGAATATCTATGAAAGGAATCATACTTTGACCCAAGTCCTTTTTGAAATCAGATGTTGTAAATTTGACGGCTTTCTTTGAATCTGACTGAGGTAATGAAGGAAATACCGTATTTTGCGGTAAATCGCAATTTTTAAGTTTGACTTCAGACCTACAATAGAGAATTAAACATATTTAAGAAATTACCAGACTGGAATTTTTGAAGGAAATATTTATTTCTAAAGCTAGACGCATATACTTACGCGCTAGGAACAGGATGCAACTCGAAGTTGGGTAAGGGGTCAAATTCTCTGTCACGAAGATCTAATTTTTTAGGCTCAACGTAGTAGGATCCTTCGTACGTTAGCTTACCAGTAGAATAATCGTATGGCACTGATAAAGTTTTAAAGCTTAACATTTCTCCGGTACCGTTGATTAAGTTAAATAGTTTCAATCCCACGAGAACATGATTCTTTGGTACTTCTGTCACTCCCAGATAGATTGCCCTGAAACCATTCCAAGCGAAGCTTCGCAAATCGTAGACATTTCTTGGCTCTGCTATGGGTTTCCAGTGAAGCGTATTGCTATCGATGTTACCATCTGCTAGTATTTTTCCTTGCTCTATCTGAATTTGCAATATGTGATTCTTTTTCACTAACCGTGCACTAGTTATAACACTGCAAAAATGCAAAAATTATAAAATTGAAGTTTTCTTAAAACTGTTCATTTATTTTGATCAATGAGACAATTGATGATTCAATGGAACTTTGTTTAATGCGATCGTTATGTCAATGAATACATGACTTAATTTATCGAATAATCAACGCATATCTTGATTTTAAGTGAATGAAAGTAAAAATTATTGTCTATTTTGAAATTTTATTTTCACATTTATAATGCAAGTGTAATTTAAACAATTTTGATGTTACTTACTAATCGTTGTCCGCAACAATTGCCCTGACGTTGATTTGCTGTTCTGATGTTGGGCTATTGAAGTCGTGACAAGTACACAAACAAATTTCGCAGTGCCTCCAGGCATCTTTAAATGATTGCCCATATTCACGATAGTCGTATGAAACATCTCTGCCACAATCTTTTTTATCTCCTTTGGGACCATATTGTTTGACGTTGTGAGTGTGAAATACAGGATCAACAGATCCATGCTCCATAAACTCGTATCGCCGACTGCTATTCAATGGCTATGGTAAACGCAATCGATAAATATAATATACGTATTAATAAAGAAGACTCTATCGATCTCCAGGAACAACTCAATTTATTAATAAAGCGACGTTTCGGTATTTTTTATGTGTTTTTTTTACAGTTCGTGCTTATCTGTATTACTAGTTTAGGACTTAGTTCTGTAATCATGTAATTGTTTTTTATAGCCATGAAGAGGGGAGTTTCCTTAAATACTCCCGAAAGGTCGCTTTATTAATAAATTGGGTTGTTCCTGGAGATCGATGGAGTCTTCTTTATTAATTCACTACACCTTGGAACGATAAATTCGCAACTACAGTAATATACATATATTTAAAAAACAGCTCTACGTACTGAAGGACAAATCCATAATTCATTATAGGCCGAAAAGTAATCTTCACAATCATGTAGGGCTCCGTTACACTTTCTCTGTTGATCGCAAATACTGTGTTCGGTATAATCAACTTCCAGGTCAACATGATCTACAAAAATTATTGACTTTCATACTATTTCTATTGGAAAATGCTTACTGCATAATCAACTATTATTTACTTACCTTCTTTATTAGCACAGTTCGTTACTTGTGCATATGTGAAATCGCCACATGTCTTTTTACAATTATTTTCATTATTCATATCCTCATCATTTACTACATATTTTTGGAAAACTTCTTTGAGTTCGGTATATGTAACATCTGAAATTGAAATAATATTAATGAAATAATTAAAAGTCATTTAACAGAAAAGCTCTTACGCTTTTATAAATTATTAACCTTCAATATGATTCTTCGGATCACATCTCCAAACGTCTTTCGATGCAATATGCATAAATTGTGCAAACATCTGTGCTGCTTTATTGCTTCTTTCATACAATCGCACTTTCAATAATTTTATTTCTTCATCGAAGTTACCTTTAAAAGACAAAATTAAATGTTCTAAGATTATTCCGATAAATACTGTATTTTAATATGTACATTTTAATTTTAGTTAAAAACTAACATTCTCCAATATCAGCAAGCTTTCTGAAGCAAAATTCTAATGTCGAGTATAGTTTCATTTCAGCAACACCGATGCTCATGTAAAGCATATGAAGAATTTGCTGCTGAGACTTAGATTTGTTACACATCTTTTTGAAATCCTAAGAAAAATAAATCAATGTTTATAGTAAATAAACTATATTTTGTATATGAATTTGAAATTTGAAATATTGACAAAACAAATTAATAAATACCTTCATATGTTTAGTTAGAAGAGAGAGAACAGATACATCATTCATATAATCTAAGCCATCTGCAGAAATATCTACATTTTTTGGAACCACACGTGAATAGATGGTATTGAGATAATCTATCGGTCCTTGATACGGACTGCGGGTTTCGTCCGCAAATTTATGCAAAGAAGGATCAGTAGCGTCCTTGTTCGAATTTCTATAATACAAATAAAGGTCATACGCATGATCCACTTTATCGAATAGTACAGATAACTCCGCAAGAGCCGTCGTTAGAGTCGTCATCTCAGGAAGATTCTCCGTACTTTCAGCTATGTCACGAGTCATAGTGTGAATATTTTTGACAGTCATGAAACCTTTCAGTTGATTTTCTAGAACTTCTCCTAATATAGTATCCTTTTTCTTGAGAAACATTTTACGAAAAGCTTTTATGAGATTCGATGTAATTGTTTTATCAGTTTTGGATAAATATGTTGTTGATCTAAATTGGAATTGTTCAAGGCAATAATGTTGATATACAAAAATAGAGAGCATGATAAACAAATATTTTTTGACGGCTGCCATGATGCCGGCTGGACTGCTCTGTTAACTAGATACTGCTTAATAGGTTTTCCAATTTATGAATCGTATTGGATAGTATAAATTTAACAGAAATATAGTCCTTGAATAAGATCCCTTGTTAGACCCAATGCGCCTTTCTAAAAAATTAATTAGTTTAAGCAGTCAAATATGAAATAAACTTTACGCTTTTTTATTTTATGTCTAGTTTATAATACTCACTTTGAGAAGAAACTTGCAGGTACAGCCATTTGTGACAGCAGCATCGGTCTGTCTGAATTGGAGCAATCTCTCTTACTAGCATATATATAGTTAAGTTTTGAATATTTACATTGCATTACGATCGTTCAACTTATCTGCGACTTAATGATCAGATAAAAATGTCTTTTTAATTGGTTATTCAATACAATGATAACGATTTCTTTTCATCGCACGAAAATGACTTTTGTGCAACTGCACAATCAAATAAGAAAGCAAATATTTATTCTTGATTTTCAAAATGATGTACTTTTTGATGTTTTATAACATTTTTAGACGAGCCTTGACAGGCGACGAGATAGGGATTGACATGAAAAATTCGAAAAAAATGATACGTTAACAGAGTTATATTGACACTTTAAACATATAGCAACAATCAATTGAAGACTCGCGTCGCTGGCCGCCACCACCTGTCGTCGTGTTTGTACGCTAACCTTTGAAGGGTTCGGCTTCATAATGTTTTGCGTCATGAGCAGTGGCGTATGCGTATGTTTGGTCCGTATTTACCGCCATTCCAGTTAACCAATCAGATTGGATTTGTATTATTATGTAATAACGACTTTTTATACGTTTAGACTTATGTGAATTGTCTCTGCTCCGCTATTTGGATTGCTTCAAAATGATGATGAAAATGATGAAAAATCGTAAAATTTTTTATTACATATCTTTTGTATTTATATTTTTATGAACACTCGACAGAACAAACATCTGATCGAGTTTGTATGAATTTTTTTTAAATAAGGCAACTACATTGGATCGAAAGCTCGTTTTCACTACCCTCATTGGAGGATTTCAAAGAAATTCAAACAAACTCGATCAGATGTTTGTTCCACCAAGTGAACATTTTGAGACCTGCTGGATGTCAAGACTCTTAGTTTTATCAAAGTCATAGCCATTGAGTGAATTAATTTACATTCGATAGCATACCTAATTGAAACAATAAACGCGTTTTCCTTGAATCTAAATTTTCTAAAAAAATTCCTTGCGCGACCCATGTCCATAGATACTTTTAAAATTTGCAGGAAATATAATTAAAGTATTTTGAAATTAATTAGTTAATATTTGGTTTCGTGGTATTCTGATATTAAATATTTTATTCAGAAATTGTTAGTGTTAAATCACGTAGATTTTTTATAAATTTCAGAACAGGTTTTATTTATTTCAGGCCATACATTGAATCTTAACAGTTTAAATAATATAAACTTTTGTCATTTGGAATTGAAAAACATTCTTACATTTTTTGAATAGATTTTATCAAATAGGTTTGCGCAAGGAATATTTTTAATAATACTTATTTTTATCACAAAGCTAAATTTTCTTCAATAACTTGTAGAAAACTCGATTTTTGCGGAGTAGAACTAAGATTAAAGGGTTGTTTTCTTTTCATTATAAACTAGCAACTTACAAAATAAATAATTTTTAATACATATATGTATAAGGCTTTTGCATTATGCATTGTTGATGTAGATGCATTATCTGTAGGCTATAAAAAGGTTTGACAATGTTGACAACTCTTCACTTATTTTAGAGATATTTGCAAAGCAAATAATAATTAAATAGCTGTACATATAAAGCATGCTATAGTGTATATTAAAAACAAATTTTAAGCAATTTGAGTTTTTATTTTGGATTTAATTTCTTTCTTACTAATGTTTAGCAAACAAGATTTTATTTATATATAAATATCCAACTCATAACATCAATTGATAAAAATAATTTATTTTTTTTGTCAGCTAAGAGAGCAATTGAATGCCTGTTCCAGCTTTTATTACATTTGACCCTCTAAATCTTCATAAACGGGGGGACCTCAGTCGCTTAACTGGTTAAGGCGCACGACTTAGCCGGTTGGTGCACGTTACTCAAGGACGCGGGATTGGGTCCATTTTTTCGACAACGAATTCGCAACTCGTTGTGCCGGACTAATCGCTGACGGAGATCGAACTTAAGTCGATAACTAGGGCCCATGCGTCAAAAATAGAAACAAAAAATGAACAAAGGGCATGTACCCGTAGAACTATGAAGTAAAATTAAAAAAATAAAATTAATTAATTTATATTATTTACAAAAACGAACGGCATGTATAAGTAAACATAACCCCTATATTATTAATATCACAAAGATAATCGGCTTATATATATATATTTAATGTCACCACATTTGTGCTTCCACATGGTGCTAATCGACGACGGGGGTCTGCAGTGTGTTTGTAAACCAAGCACATACAATTTTTGCAGAGGTGCTTGTATCAATCGGCAGAGACTAGGAATCGAACCCGGGTCACTCGCGTGGGAATCCAATACTCTACCGACTGAACCACCGTAGGTCCCTGTAAATATGTATTAAAAAGTAAATTATAGTTATCAGCTTAAGCTGCCTTACAATAATTTTCTAATCTCCAAGAATAGTACAAAAAGTAATCTCAAACGATATACGATGTTTCCAATCGTATCGCATGAGATAAATTTTTTCTAGTGGAAATGCGTAAGATAGGTCTTTGCTCTTAGGATCCATTGTTATCTCGTTGTTTCCCCTCGATCAATTCTGATCCACTACGCCCGCATTCAACTCTATCCCCATCTCCTTACGCACACAATTCACCAATTCCACGTCCCCAAGACGTCATACTTCACCTGCTTCTTCCTTGCAAACACTCCCAGTCCCGTCGCCATCAAACACAACAACAGCAGCAACAAAACTCGCGCGGCATCGATGTCAATTGTTTATTCGACGCTCGGTCCTTAACGCTCACCTCGCTCGCGAATAAGAAAGTGAATTAATGCGAAGAAAGCAGGCATTTTTAGCTGCACTCGCGCGCGGCGTGCATCGCGCACAGTTAATCACGCGCACTGGTGTGTGTATGCACATAATGCCCGCCTAATTCGACTCGTATACCTACCTGCACGCATCACGCAGTCCTCGAGGCGCTTTTGTTACTGCTGCTGCGACGCTGCTGTTTTTTCGCTGCGCAGTGGGTCAGTCACGAGCGATCACGCGTGTGGTATGCACGAGTCTGTAGAGATGCACGGGGGGTTTCTGCGTTGTTTTGCACGTGGTGATACTGAAATTGGCGATGGTTAGGATAAATGCGTAGGAGGTAATAGAAACGATTAGGTAAATCGATTCTTTTTAATTCATATATTTAGGTAGTTTTTGCTGCAGTGGGTGTACGCTATAGCAGTCATATGGTGTTTTGCTTTTTTATATTCATATGAAAGTTCTATTCTGTATTGAGTAGTTTAAACCTGGCAAAAGCAGTGTCTTCGTTGATTATTATTTAGAAAGTGATAGAATATATTTATTTTTAAATCTTTATTTAACCTATCATTACCGCATGGATTTTGTTTATAACCCAGGTTGAATAATTATAGTTTGGCATTTATTTAATAGCTTTGTTCTTAATTGTTAATAAATGATTAATATAATAGAAAAACATGTCTAATTCAACCTTTTCATGGACAAAGAGTAAAAGAATTAAAATTAAATAGAAAAAATGAAAAGAATGTTATTATATAGAAATTTTTCTTTTGGGTTATTATAAATGTAATCCTAATGAAAAAAAATATTTTTCTCACCAGGAAAATTATCTAGGTATTAACGGGTTAAAGATGCACTTTCCTGCATCATATTTTTATAAATATTGAAAACTGTAAAGTGTCTACGCTCTAAAAAGTACTTAGAAGAAAACGCTAGAATTTATTTGATATTTACTCACTTCAGAACAAATCTATAGTCAAATTTTATTAAGTTTATCTGTTATTATCACACATTAATTATTTTTTATATACTCAATATTCAGCTCACTCGAGCATTTATCACGATCGTTATTATAATTTTCTCCATCCCACCATGCGCAAAAAAAAATTAGCTTTTCCTACAAGGCACTCTCCCCATAAAATTTAATTACACATTTCAATTTCACCGGAGAACTCAATAATTTCTCCTTTAAAAAACGAAGGCTATTTGCAAACACAGCATGTAACAAGTTATTCAACAATATTTATGAGACCCATCATGTTCGCAGATTAGCCGTTCGCTCAATCTTAATGTAGAAGGCGCAGGCCAATTAATATACTCGGCTGATTTTTGTTTGCCGTTTGCTCTTAAATTACGAAGTCATCCCCGATAAACATCACTATTTTATATTTTTCACTTCAAAACGTAATTCATCTCATTAGATATCCTGAGTCGTTCGTACCAAGAAAAATATCATCAGGCAAATGTGCCAATTTCGTACGAGTGCATATGTATTTATGCATAATAATGCGTGAATTTCAATTTTATCTACTACACTGCATAGATTGTATTTTTAAGTGATATTAATAAACAGATATAATGACAGAATTTTCAAAATCAGAACATTGTAGTTCAAATGTAGGTGATTACGATTAGTAATTAAGCATATTGAAGGAAAAATCCATAACTCTTTTAAATAACCAATGGTCATAATTAAAACTATATTTCGACGGCTGAGCGAAGGAAACGATCAACTCGGCACGCAATCGACGAAGAGGTTAACTCGAATCGCGCCCAAAGAGTATATCAACTCAGATATCGGGTAAAGGACGGCTTCTATAGCCAATTATTCCTCGCTTAACGTTGTGTTTTGGCAACTCTAAAAAAATATGAAAACGATTCTGACCGCAAAAAAGAGCAATTTACTATTATTTTAGAGTTGCAAAAACAAAATTTAAAGCGAAGAATAATTGGCTAAAGAAACCGTTCTTTATGCGGTATCTGAGTTGATCTACTATTGGGGTGTGCTCCGAGTTAACCTCTTCTTCGAGATCGCGCCGAGTTGATCGGTTCTTCCGCTCAGCCGTCGATTTGTTACACATTAACGTTATCGATTGCGTAAATATACTTGGTATAATCAAACCCAATGTCATAATAGTTTACTAACTCTTGTGCTTGTATGCCTAAGTCAAAGTCTTACACAGATTCTGCATACTTTACCAGTGTTTACTTTATTAATTAATTTAATTATTGTTCGGCAACAGAGTGTTACTGGGAAATGTAGTGAATGTATCGCATTATGCATAAAACTATGTACTTAAAATTATTAACGACCTACTTAATTCAATGTTTTAAAACTCCATGTGAGAAGCTCGGTTTCTCATGCGTAGATAGCGTGCGCAAAGTGCCCGTTTTTCGCATTTTCACCAGAGCGTGCGCACAGCACATTAATTCGTACACAGCATGTGATAGGTATCTATTTATAAAAATTAAAAATTTTTGAAAAACTGGAAACAATTTGAATTAATTGTAAAATTTTTAAAGAATTAAAGTAATTGTATAATATTGAAAAAATTGAAATAAATGAAAAATTTTGAGAAAATTGAACGATTTGAAAAATTGTGAAAAAATGAGATAATTTTAAAAAATTAAAAAATTTTGAAAAAAATTTCAAAAATTGCAAAAAATTTAAAATATTGAAAAAATTGGAAAATTTTGAAAAAAGTGAAAAGTTTCGAAAAAATTAAAAAATTTTGAACAAATTAAAAAATTTTGAAAAAATTGAAAAATTTTGAAAAAATTGAAAAATTTTGAAAAAATTGAAAAAATTTTGATAAAATTGAAAAATTTTGAAAAAAGTAAAAAATTTTAAGAAAATTGTAAAATATTGAAAAAATTTTAAAAGTATTGAATATCGAAAAAAATTTTGAAAAAATCTAACAAATCTATTAATTTATTTTGAATTCATAATTGTTATATAATTTAAATTTAATTTGGAATGATTTATAAGTAATTTATTTGCTGGGGGGGGGGGGGGTGTTTGCCCCTGGTTCCCGCCCTGCGCCCCTGCCTTCCACCCAGCGTTACACCCTGCACCCTGCCATGCTCATACAACTTTATTTTACGTTTCTTTCGTATATCAATATTTATTAAGTACGTAGCTCGTATCAGATACCTATTTGAGCTAATAATATACTACAATTCATTGCCTCTCGTACTCGACCTTCACACACTCGTTTTAAAAATAGTATGTGCAACGCGTGCGCTTAGTTGATTTTACACGTATGATTGTCGCCCTCACTTCGCTCGGGCGACAAACTTCCCACTCGTTCGAAAATTACTTGCTTCGCTCACTTGTACAATGTACTATTCTACATTTGTTTTTGTTCCCAATCAATATCGCCATACTCTTTATAGAACGAATGTTTTCGACGATTATATATTCATTATTATTGTTTAAAAAAACATTTTTCAAGCTTATCGATCATTCACCAAACGACGACCGATTAACATTTCTAAATCATTACCCTATTCTTTTTACTCGTCCGTACTTATTTAGCAACAAAACCCGCTTTTTGATATTTTCCATCGCCATAGACTAGCTCGATTTCATTATAGATACCCCGGGAGCCTCGCTGAGGAAAAACATCATCACACGCAGGTGTGCCCTTTCGCATTTAGAAAACGTGAAAGTGTGCAGCTAAACGCGGCGCTCGTCGGTATGCAAAGATACGTGTATGTACCCGCGCACCCGCCACCGCAACGTTTGTCAGTTTATCGCGGAAACGCGGAAAATCGTTGCGTATGTATGGAAATGGCGCGCCAGGAGGAAAAATGGCAGCGGAGTTTTAACTTCGAGCAGGATGGGATTGAATGCAAGATTTTCTCTTTTGGTATTTATACGAAGGTGTTCAATGACACTTGTGATTTTCGCAGGCTCAGCTGAGAGAAATCTTAATTTTTATCTTTTGGAAGAAATGGTTTTATTTATGGAGCTGATCATGTGCTGGTAATTTGAATTTTCGTTGGTGACATAAGACCGTGCATATATACTTGTTTCACATGGTAAATTACGTATAGTTAAATAATCTTAATATTCACAATTTCTAAAAATTTAAAAATTGACAATTCAATATTGTGTCCACATAGCTAAAACATACTAGAAAGTGTAATAAAATACATAAACTTTTATGAAATGTTGACAAAAAATTATTAACATTTCCATTGATATATCCACATCCGATTAATCAATCAATATCGCTATTCTTTTTCAATGTATTATAATGGAGTACAATAATATACTAATTTCACATATAACATTTTTAATAAATGATAATAAGAATTACTTTTTTACTTGATTCATAAAAAAATAATTGCTACATTCTTCAATTATTTGCATAATTACCCTTTGCTGAATTTTATATACATTATACTTACTGTTAAATATAAATTCCTTTTAAAATGTCGTTAGTGCAGGTAATGAATCAAACTCATAAATAAGGAAGATCATCAGCTTGATAATCTTTTAAGCTGAATAAGTTCAAAAATGTTATTCTTAGCGGGCCAAAAATATAGCTATAATATAATGAGTATGTGTCATTATTTTAATATCTGGTAACACTTTAAAACGAGATTATATGATTTACGTATTACTGCTATATACAAACTTGGTTGAACCCAGGAGCTACAAAAATAATTATAACCTGAGGTGCTACCTTGAACATAAAAACCATCATAATTTAAGTAAAAAAGCGTTAACGGTCAAATTTACTTTCTTCACATGATATTTAGATTATTAGATAAATTTTTACATAAATTGCATTGAAAGATGCAAGATCTGAAATTAGCTTCATAATTGTAAACAAAATTTGTTGAAGTAAAGGTAGAATAATTATGTGACTTTCATAATCAATATTTATATAAATTCTGAGCAATAATTAAATATTGATTATAAATACCATTAAATTCCACTTTCATTATGCAATTTTCGTAATTATAAAAGCTCCAGTAAGAATCATATCATTTATAAAATTAAATTATACGTTTTTATGTAACTTACACGTTTTGACCTCAAACTTCAAAGTTAAAAAAGAAAACTTCAGTCACTCCCTAAACATTGAACAGCGATATTTCGACATTCTCATAATCATGACTTCAGAACGTACGCTCAACGTCGTTCAGTATCTCAACTTCCGATAGGTTGCACCGTTGTCGAGTGTACAAAAAACTTCATCAACGCGAAATTTTCACTCGCACGCATACTCGAGCACACCGTCGACCCATCCGCGAAGTCATCTCCATACAAGGACAAAATATCCGTCCGCTTGTAGTTCTCTCGAAGCCTCGCGTCTCGTCCTCTCATCGTCGCGCCGGCGCGAAAAGTGGAACGAAAGATCGCCCCCTCAGCGCCTCGAGCGACCGACCTCTCCTTTGCTCGAGCGCGCAGTCGCGCCTGCGCCGTAAAATTTCGCCGCAGATATGCATCGGCATCCGCAGCTGTACAGCCGCGCGTTATAAAACTCTCCCCTCCCCCCGCGCGCGAGCTGCAATTAGCATAAATACTCCTCGATGAGGATACGTCAGGCGTGGCGTTATAAAAAAATTTACATTCGCGAGGAGCGGGAATTTTACGTCGAGGAGGCGTGCGAGAGTCCGCGCGTAGCTATGGAGATGCACTTTCACGTTTCAAAACGTTTTTATGAAGTCATTAAACTGCGATAATTAACTCGAGGGGATTTTTTCTTGTGGAGATTTTGCTTTTTTAGATGCCGAGGTACGTATAGGGTAATTCGTTGGAGTATCTTTACCGGTGGGGGTATGGAAGACGTTTTTGTTTGCGTAATTGATGACGGATTTTTTATGATGAGTGTGTGGTTTATTGGTCGGTGGAAAGTGTTTTGGGTTAAGTGACTGGTATTTGAGGTAGAAATATGCTCAGGTGTATTAGCGTATTGTGAAACGTTAAGCGTTAAGGATAGTTATCCATGAGAAATCTGCGTGATTGACTGGATAAAAGTTATGGTTCATTATTAAATAAAACGTATAAATCAGATAATGGCGTAGATACCAAGCCAGAACAACTTAGCCAAAACATTATGAAGGTAATTGATGAGCTAGCACCAGTAAAAGAATTTAGACCTAAGAAGACAGGTTTTCCCCCGTCCCGTAAGAGAATTTGACAGCAGCGATAGTTCGGGTCGATTCTGGCTGAATATTGTATGCCAGTAAATTATTTTTCGGCACTGAACCAATAAAGGGATTATATCGTTTTGATAAGAATGGGCTAGTAAAGAGAATCAACGTTGGCCCGAAAAACGTCTCAGAGTCGGTGCAATACTTTTTGCCGATATTGAAAGAAAACAAAACATCGCGAAATCGTCAAGCGTAACTTAACCTACTTTTTAGGTTAGTTTTTAATAAAATATTAATTTAATGTACGATTACTAAGCTTACGTGAAATTTTCGGCCGCGCAATAGTAATCTGTAGTTATGATTATTACACTAAACTTTGAGTGAAGTGTCTCGCGTGTGCCTAAAAATTTATATTTCTTGTACAATTTTGAATATATCAAGAAGAAAAGTGTTGTACTGGCCCGTTCTTATCATACCCGTTATATCTCAGTGCTGGACCTCTAACATTTGCAAGTACTGGTAGTGCCGGCAACTAATACTCGAACAGTATTCTGCCGAGAGTAAATTCTTCCATGGGCGTGGGCTGTCGCTGATCTTCAAATTCTCTTCAACCAGCGTGATGCTGTGCGTCGGCGCTACATGCGTAGTCGGGATAATGGGCTATGTCAGGAGTTCCAGTCTCTCGCTGCAGAAACGGAACATCGCTTACAAGAAAAATCAGTCCAGAACCTCTAGTAGGGCTCCCAGGGAGCTGTCGGTTCCAGGATCGCGGATAGGCGTGGAACTCTATGGAAAATCTATGGAACTCATTGCCATTTAGTATTATACGTTTGCCCTCTCTTAGCTCGTTTAAGTCGGCGTTGAACAGACATCTACATAAAACCCTAGTATTAAACTGTGATAATAATAACAATAACTTGTGATTATGTTTTTGCGTCAGATGTGTAATGTCTTTTTTCTTTTTCATACTAATTGACGCGATAGAATATGATATGTACAATTTACGATGCAATTTAGAACTATAAGTGAAATGAATTTCTTGACTTTGTGCAAATAAAATCTATACTATTCTATACTACTCTAAACAAACGTTCCCCACACCCGAACAATCAACTCCCCGCGTGATTTCCCTAAGACCCCGCACGAGCGAATCAAGAATCTCTCTAAACTCCGCAGCATCGCGGCAGCGGTTTCAGCAAAAAGGCGCCTTCCGCGTGCTTGCGCAAATGCGGCGGCCGCGTACGTGCGCCGACGACGACATCGCGCGGCCTCGCGGCAGGCGCGAATTTTTCATAGGTCGCGGCGCCGTGTAGCAGCCAGTCGGCCTGATGACCGAATCCGGCTTTTATGGATAAAAGCGAGTGCGCGCGCGCGCGGTGCGAGGTTACCGCGGTAATGCGCTGTCGCGAGAAGTCGTAAACGCGCAGCTTCTGTGTTGGGGGCATTCTTCGCCGTTTTGGCGTTGGAATTTCTCGGATCGCAAATTTCAACTTGTTCGGAGGATTTGTTTTTGGTTTGAGAGGCTTGCTGAGGGAGTGTAGAGAGCGGATGGAGGAATTTGTGATGCTAAGTGAGGATGTTGAAAAACAGCGAAGTTTTGGCTGCCGGCAATGAAATAATATTGTCTTTATTATTTATTAGTAATATTAAGTTCATGAAATTAAATTTAGAAGTTTTCCTTCTGTATATTCGGAGAATAACGGAGTATTAAAGATTAAATTATATAGTTTCAATTTTTACAATTATCATATTTTTTAGTGTATGCAATTCTACGAAATATTATTTTAACATATGAATATAGTGAGCAATTACGTTATTAACATCCTCTTTTAGAGTATAAATAACCGAAATATTGGCAATAATTACTTATTAATTACATGTAACCCTTATGTATATTATTATTTCTCTCAAGTCATTCCTTGTATTATATTGGCTGTATAGATAAGTATCATATTGTATTATGTCTTTACACATTAAATATTGTTCGTAAATCAGAATACTAGTAACATCTAGAAAAATTTGAAGCAGGTTATTGAAAATTCTAAGGCGCAAATTAATATTGAAAATGCGTAAACTAATGCATGACTGTATTAATATTTTCATAGGTACTGTACAGTACATGTGTATACAAATGAGATATTTAGATAATAAGAATATCTTAAAAATAAAATTTTCATGTCTTTGACTGTTTGAAAAATATATTTAAATCATACGCATACATTCATATTGTTTAAATCATAATGTATTCTACATAGATTTGAAATATAAATTTATTTTTATTGGATGTTGTTTAATATTAGCTTTTCATAACTTTATTTCTTTAATAATTTTCTACATAACACCATTTTCAACTCCAACATTGTCATACAATTATATAAACGATATTCTACAGGCAAGCTACTCCTCTTTAAACACTCTATTGCATGAAAGCGATCGCTGCCCAAGCCAAGAAGCAAAACCAAAACAATCATCCCCCGAAAAGAATCCTCAAAGAGAACCGCCCGCCGCCCGCAATCTCGCGAAACTCCCCAACTTACGTTCTACCGCGCACCGCTACGATTAGTCCGATTAGACCGCACAGCATTAGCCCGACTTTTTTCCCGCGGCCCGCAGCTCCTTTTGCATATGCGCCGGCCTCCATCGATTTCGGCGAGCCATGCATAATGACGGCCGTCGCCGCTACTTCGGCAATCGCCGGACTTCGACGTGCATTTACATCCTGCGCCGCCGCGCGCGTTTCAATTTCAAATGCAATCAGCGCGCATTACGGGAAATAGGAGAAACCGGGCGAAAGTATAAGCGAGCACGCGCTTTTTTCCGGTGCGCCGTGTGTTGCAACGCAAGCAGGCGCTGCGTAATAATGAGCGAGCGCGCACAGGTCCGAAATTGCCGAGGGCGCAATTGACGCACGCGCGCGGACACGCGCTATTTTCAACGCGGAACGGTTTTGAAGATAGGTGCGTGTGGGTGTGGAACTTGCGGGCCAGATACATAATAGTGACGGAGAGATCAAATTATACTAGTTAAAAAGTGGTAACTATAGTCACAGTTAAAATTTTAAATCATTTAGTAAAATTGTTGTTTACGCAACATTTCTTTTAAATTTCATTGGACTCATAATATCTCGGCACCCTTGATTCAGACTTGTGCTGAAACTTTCGCCCTTCCTTGATATATTATCCCGCTCCCCCTCCTCCCCTCCCTTATTGCACAATATACTATTATTTTTAGTATAATCGATATTTTTGCTTTGATTTTTACTGCTTCATTTACAAAAAATTTTACTTAAACACCTTAGCCACTAAACACTTCGTGTTATTATACGTATATCATTTTTTCACATTGCGTTGTTCGAACCTTCTTTATATAATTTTTGTTGTAGATTTGATTAGTTGTATAATGATTTAGTTGTAGAATGTTTCTTTTTTGTATTTACTCAAAATAAATTCTCAAATTCATATGATAACCATTGAAATAATTTTTGATATTATAGCAAGTCACTTATAACGTGCACAGCGTCACAAATACAAAATTATATGAATTTTGTATTTAAAAGGAGAAATTTTCATAGATAATTACTGAACATTATTAATGCATTTTCAAGATATAAGAAATAGCTTATTACGATTCAATTGAATCAAACTAATTTAAATAATGAGTGCCTAATCATCGTTTTGCCGTTGCAACATTGAGTAATAACAGGGCATAGCACACACGTGGATGCAACGCAGCGCATCAATGGAGGTCAGAATATCAGTCGTTAAAAGTGCGTAAGGTGCGCGAGCACGCACTTACTGTCTTACGACATTTCCCGTTGTGCGCGTGCTCCATAGCTCATTTTTTTTCAGTATTAGATTGAACCGTTATGTGCACTGGTCAGAGAGCGGCGCATTATTACAGTGCGTCAGGGTATAATTTGTTTATTGGTTCACTTGCGCTTTTCGTCGATAATCGATCGGAAATCGATTGATTGGAGCACTCCATACTAATCTGTAATAAGCTTTGCTACTTTTGCTTGCGAGAATTTAATCTTTGTAATTGATGGCGGTGATGCGTGTAATTAAAGTGTTTCGATTCCTTGTTGCTGGCTCGTTTCATTACATTTATCAATCTTTCTTCCGAGACTAGTAGTTTCGTTATTAGATTGATAAACAAATTAGTTGAATCAGGTACTTTCGCAAAATAATTGTTACACTGGATTTTTAAAAGCCTACTATGAAGATCAATTTAACGATCTAATTTCTTAAATGACACAAGGCATTGCAAAACCTGTATGAAATTGCATTTACAGACGTTATTTCATTTGTTATCGTTGTAAAAGTTTTTATGCGGCTCTAAGTAGTGTTCTTACCACTGTTGGAAACGCAATACTCTTTTTTACTTTATTTAAAAAATACCGTACTATCATGTTTTATTTCATCTGTAAGTATATAGTGCGTGGTTATACAGACGAATGTACGATACTTTACGTAACAATGCATTACAAATAAATTTACTTTTTTTATGGAATATTATTCATCCATTAGACATTTAACATTTATGTGAACGATTGAGACAAACGGCTGTTATTATTTTTCAAGAAGTAAAGATTTATAGCGCAGTAAAATATGAGTAGCGCTCGCGCATTTGCATTCGTCGATGAAAAGAAAGGTTTCCGTTCCTCAAAAAGAAAAAAATGTATCGTACACCAAACGCGTGACCTCGTGTTATAGAGACAAAGTGAAAAGTCATTGTAAAAATAAATGATAGCGCCGAGACGTGGAAAACGTAACAACCCAACCGTCGAAGTATAAAAGTGAAACACCCTGCAATCTGGCAGAGATCTATTAACTGTAAGTGTCAAGCCGAACGGGCGGTGCCGGACTTCGAAATTTACAAACGAAATTTTATTATCTTTTGAAATGATGAGAATCGAGGCTATTTGAAATGGGTGATATAAGCAGTCTGAAAGAGAAATATAGTAATTTTTATTTACTGCATAGTAAAAGTTTTATAATAGAATAACTTACTACTTTTACTTTTAGAATACAATTATTTATAGATAGTAAATTTAGTTAAAAGTTTTATTGAAGATACTTCATCACTGTTAAAAATATGAATGCTCGGAAATTAATGTAAATATAATGGACGCAAATTTTAAACACGTAAATTTGTAAAGTTTAACACTATTAATGAAACGTAACGTAAAAGTAACTTAAATTTATTATACACAATCTTCAAAACTATATAATTTGGAGAATAATCATAATAAATTTCATGGCTGTTACGAGTACAATATTTTACTATTATCAAACATTTTAAATATTCACTCATTTGATACTTTACGGTACACTGTACTTGTATACTCAGAATACTCAACTCCAACCTTACCAGATCTCATCTAAAAAAAACTTGTCAATCCTACACTTACAAATTTACGATTTTTCGATATCTCAAATCTCGGAAAAAAGTCCACAAACTCCACTCCAACTTTACAGTTACAGAGCAATCACCTCCCGCCAAGCTCCTAAAGTACCACCTCATGAAAGCTGCAAAACCACTAAACGTGCGCGAAGCGTAAAGTCATCCAAGTATACTGCGCATAAAACTCGGAGAACCGTATCTCCCTCCCACCTCAACCCACGTCGAAAATCACCGAAAAGCGCAACAAAAAAAAGGGGAGGGCAGAAAAGAAAAGCAGCCTACCGTCGATACAACAATCGAGCCTTATGGCGGCCGGTTTCCTTTGCCCTCTCCCCGTATATAACTCTAACTTCTCCGCGAGCGAACCGATCCGATCGATCGGTGGCGCGGCGGACCGACAGCTGCACTCTCTCTCTCGCGCGCGCGCTTTCCCACGCGGCTCTGCGCAGAGCGCGGCGGCGGCGATCTGGTATCCGCTGGTTTCTTGGCCGCGCGATGGATCTCCGCTGTAGCGGTCCTCGCGCGCGAGCTCGTCTTTAACCTATTAAGCGAAGGACCTCTTTCTCGTTGAGGAAGTCGGTTTTTTGACAGCGCTGTTCAAGTGGAATGAGCTCGCGAGATAAATAAAGAGTGAACAAATTGCTTTTAAGTAAACGGGATTTTTTAACTTGTTAAGGGTGTAAATACATTTTAAGAATGTGTATTTGGTTTTCAATAATGCACGTATAAATTTAAAAATCTTCGGGCATTGGATTCATCAAATATGTGACCTGGACTTCGTGAACTCTCGTTGTTTAAAGTTTGACATATCCCATGATTTTGTGTCAAAAAATAAAACGAATAGTTTTAAGATACTAGTGACTCACACGTTATTAAAGAGTAATAAAGTAGCTGTATCATGGAATAAAAATTTGTAGATGTAAATCAATTTTTACTTGGTGATGATTGAAGTATTTTATGTTACGTTGGAAACTATGAATATAGTTTACCTAATATTTTATCTTGTATTTATCAGCAAACTGACTGTTTACATATTAAACAGAATTGCATAGGACGGTATCAATATAATTGTAAGTCTTGAAAAACTTGGCAATAATAAATTCTTGCTTATTTATGCTTCTACCGAGTACATTTTCAGAAATCAGACGAACATTGTATTATGAATCCATAGCGAGAGCTAGCAACGCTGTAGCTTGGGATATTCTAGTGATGATTATATGTATTTGGATAAATGGAGCGAGAATTATTCCTATAGTAGTTCTAAGCATTATATCGATGAATTTTGTATCACTTGTCGTACAGCTACCCTCAGGTAGCTATAGCGAAATTTGACTTACTGTATTTAAATACGGTTAAATTCCAAAGGACTGTAACTTCGCTAAATTTAAAAATTTATACTTGAAGTTTCAATGATTAACATGTAAATCCTATACTAAGTCTACATTAACGATGCATTTTCATGTAGTACAAAAAACTGAGATAATTAGCAGAATAACTTTATAGGTATTATAAAACAAGAAAAAAAGTGAATCTTGACCTGTAAAATTATACCCATCGATAGTTTCTACTGAATATTGTCAAATATCGATATAGTGGTATATAATCAAATTCAAAAGTTTGCATCCCGCTTCAATTTCAGCGTCCTTATACGATTTTACATTACTTATTATACATATTTGATACTACAACCTGGTATATATTACAGTTTATCGCAAAAATATACCTATTACATACAGTAATTTATAATAAAATTAACTATTGATTGGTTTGCAATGCTACAACTACCTTCAGATCTCCGCTGCTGTCGCTGCGTCTAATAGAAATTTTAACGCGCCGTTGCTCGTAAAACTACAACAGGCCGTAAAAACTGATTCAGTCTCTGTATACGACGATGTTATTTTTGCCCGAGATATATATCGGAGTTAGCTTCGCGTGCGCACTCTCGCGTGTATATATTCTGTCGATATACGCGAGCGGATTATGTATTATACGTGCAGTTGTTATTACGCGGGTATATCGCGTGCACATATTGGAGTACGGAGTGTACGGGTAGCCCGCGGATAGGATTAAGTTTTATCGTTGATTATGTAAAAGGTTGTATTGGTGGATGATCGGCTAGAATTATGCTTTTAAAGGGGGGATATTTTTTTATTTATGCGTCGCGTGGGATGCACAGCGCGGCTGCTGGTTCTTTGTTGGCTTTACGGTGACTTCGATTGGGTTTGTGTATACTCCACTTTTTACGAAGGATTAGAAAGTCGGGGGGTTTTCATAAATTGTGGCGATGGTTTATGGGGATCACGAAAAATGAGTTAAGATAAGTACGAGAGCCTTGGTATCGGGAAATATAAAGTGGAGCACTTTTAAACGATAGTTTTTTAAACACTTACATTCCGTATTTATATAATGGTAGGAAATCTACGTGACACGCGCGTCTATTTTCTTTTTTTATGTTCATTCTTTCTTTTTGTTAACTAATAAACCTGTTTTTGTTTAATATCATTTGTAGCATCAAAATTTATGATACATAATATCTAATATTGAATTTTGTATGTTCTCACAAATAAACGCAACAATAATACTATAATTTATAATCAATCAAAAAACTAATTTGTGATATCATGTTTTATAATAATAAATTAAAAATAAGATTGATATTAATAACAAAAATAACAATTTTAAAATATAAATTAATATAAAATAAGAATAAATAGGACAAAACACAATTTACACCCTTTTCAATTCTAAACTCAATTTTCTTTACTTTCTCTGAACTTGCCTCAGCAAATTACACTATCAAAACCATGCACCTCCAAAAATACTCTTACTCCACCCACTCATAAATAAAACATCGTCCCATTACGTAAACTAATACAACAAACCCCACACAAGTGACAATAAAAATCCTATATTCTCAGCAGTGCACACACTCACGGCAAAAAGAGAGCGCAAAACTCTCCGCGTGCATTCCCAGACGCGCGCGCCAAGTTGCGAGAAAAAGGCGTCTCCTCCCTTATAAGCTGCGACCGTGTCAATTTTCACCGCGTCCGAATTAGCAGACAATGCGACCGTACAGCGCAACGTGGCACCGCCCCCGCGCGCCGCGACGTAATCCACCCGTCGTCGTTTTAGGCGCATTACGCGCTCGTGGAATGCCGCGCGCTGCAAAGTGCACACGCGTACTTACGCGCGAGTGGTGATTCACGGGTTAAGTTTGAAAATGGAGCGGTGGGGAGGGAGTGGGTGAGATCGGCGGGCAATTTAATCGTCTGCTGATTCTGGGGCTATTTGCGGGGCTTTGTCGAGGCGATCGGGAGATATGTGTGTATATGTATCCTACTTGAATTTCGAAAATCTAGTAGTTGAATTTTCTGGAAGCTTGTGTTTCTGGTGAATTTTGATGATAACAGATTCTAGAATATCGCTATTTATATTCTGATTTAAATAATTTTATGTTATATGTTATAGAAATATAAGTGTTTTCAAATGAACAATAAAACCATTCGGAAGAAAACTTGATATGTAGGTATAATTCGAATAAAAATGTTTAAAGGTGCAGATGTTAACCAAAATTTTTCGATTGAAAAAACATTAATTTCTGGCTTATGCTGTAATACCTCCAAAATAAGACTATAAGAATTAAAAATACTGAATTTTTGCAACACTAAATTTAAAATAAAATTATTTTGTGAGCTGAAATGCTTCGATAAAATTTAATTATTACATTATAGATATGCAAATTATTTTTACTGATTTTCAATAGGTACGGGAATGATATGCTTATTTTCTCATCGGTTGTATTTTGTACTAATATTAGATTAAAATTTGTTACGTTGTCATAGTTATAGATATAGTTTTACTCTGATGTACGATATACAAATATAATAATATAAAACAGCAAAATATATATATACTGAATCAGTAGTCACATGCTGAGATAGGCAAGACATATTTTGTATTCTAATCTACTCACCTATTTAAGATGCTATTTGTCAATAAGAACTGAGCATTTCAACTTTTAATTTCTAGCTACTATTATAAGCGGTATATTCCAATTCTTTTATTTATATTAAAAATTAACAATTTTAATGCGTTTTGACAATGATGTTATTTTCACGATTTTAGCCGAAGTATTTAGTAGTTCAGAGACTTTAAAATTCACATTTACACTTCTTAATATATACTTTCCAAAACTATTGAAGTAAATCAGTTATTTTACACCCTAATATCCCCTTACTCTACCTGAAACCATTCTTCACAGCATTTCCATAAAATCCATGACCCTGAAATTCAATACTCCACTTAATATCAATACAACGAACCTCCACCTCTCCACACCACCACCACCACCACACTACAATCTATAAACTTTAACAGTTAGCACCGAACAGACTACTAACAGACCTCTCAGTACCCTCCACTCTATATGATGCATTCAATACATACAATACAATACAAACATACATACATACGTACGTACGTACATAAGGAACACGCAGTGGAAACAATGGCTCGCCCCACCTGATTTATGGCTGCATTATATTTCGCCGGCGCGCATTCTTACGACACGGGTGCACCTCTATGCGCGCGATCCTCGTCGCGGTTACAGTGTCGAGAGCGTATAATCGCCGCGACGCGACGCGCCTATGCGCGATTTTCGAGCGCCGCGCCGGACAATCGTCCCGCGGGCTCTTATGAGCGTCTTGACAAATTCGTGCCTGTTCGATTGTGTGTATGTAGAAGAGAGCTCGGCGAGCTTGGGAGAGAGGCTGTGTACCAGCTGCAACGGTTTCGACGATTTGGCGAACAAGAGGTGCAACGATTGTATAGTCGGAGTGGAGATCTATGGGTGTCTTTGAAGTAGAATGCTGACTTGCAATTGGCTCTCGGGTTGATTTTTATGAAATATTTCGTGAATGTAGAAGTTGGTTATAGGTTTTATTCGTTTTGAGCGAAAATAACGCAAATTGTTGCAATTTGTTTTGATTATAGATGGTGAAAAATTACCGTATCTTTGTCTCATGATGGAGCACTCAGTTATCCTCGGTTTCTGATATCTTAAAGTATGAATAAAAAATGTGTGAAACCATTCACTTATATTCATTTACTCGCTGTTAATAAACATGCGGTCAAATTTTGCTCTTTAAAAAAATCGTGGCGTTAAGAGTTAATTTAAAAATTATCCTTGTGTATATACCATAACAACCAATCTATCTAAGACTCGTTCCAATGACTTATATTATAACGTAATATAAGTTATCCATGCTAGATTGAGAATTAGTTATTATTTCAGAACTTTAATATGTATACTAAGGATTATCTTAAAAATGTTGATGAAATTAAACAACTTTGCAATTATTAAATATTTTACAAAACAGAATCTTAAAAATAAACGCACTCTTCAATTTATTATAGCATAACTGTCAGTTTTCGAAGAAAGTTTCAAGTAAATTTAATCATTTTACTATACATATGAATCATTTTATGTACAAACTCTACAATTTATAGATGAAGTAATATATAAACAAATAGTATGTTCTTATACAAAGAATCTCAAGTTTGTTTATTTTCCCAGCAAAGACAACTTTAGTGCTGCTTAAACTTCACAGTAATACCACAAAAACAGATCAACCGCAGCTGTAAATCACGATAAGTCCCAACAAAAATGCAAACTACCAACCTTCTCCCACAATTAAAACTTCTCCTCATTACACAAACCCAGCAGCAAAAATCCCAATCACCACACAGACCACGAAAAGAAGGCAAATAGCCATGGCAAAATTCACCACGAGCACTCCACTCCCACAATTAAAAGGCGAAATCTGCATCACATTCTCTCTCCAACGATAAAATTCCAGCAACTGCAACCGCCTAAAACCCCATACATTCGTAGATAATATTCCAGCGCAGTGCACACACAGAGTTAATGCGCTCGCTCGAAACATAGATAATTGCATTCGTTAAAATACCTGGCGCTCTGGCGAATATCGCTCATGCCTCTCGTCGTCGTCGTCGTCGTCCTCCGTCGCCACCGCCGAACAATTAATGTTTTGCCGAGTTTCCGCGAGCAAGCCGTGCGCAGTGTAGGTATAGTGTTTCGCCATGGCGGTGCACACTGCAGGAATCGACTCGAGCGTAACGGGGCGCCGTGTGCCTCGTGTCTGCCTCCTTTTTAATGAGCGCCCCCCGCCCCTCCTCCTTCTACCCTCTTTCCCTTCGTTCAATTAGACCAATGGGCTCTCTATTGCTCTCTTTCTTTTTTTTTCTGTGTCTTTAGATTCCGGTGTTTTTCTTTTTAGTTTGCTTATTACTGGTAGTAGTCGCGGGGTTCTTATCTTGTGAGGAATCGCGGGTTTCTGAGGTTTTTTGTGTTTTCGGTGCGCGGGGACTGGAAAAATCGAAATTGCAACGATTCTTTGTTTTTTTGATGATTATTGCGATGGTATCTGATGAGAGATTCTTTTTAATTTATTATTTTTACGATTCTTGCTATCTACAATAGAAGGTGTTATTTGGAATACTTTCTGATGGTTTAATATACGTTTCGTTAAATATTTTCAATAAATAATGCGTTTTAATAAATAATTTGTTGTACTTAAAATAGAAGGAATCACTTAGTTGTTTAAAGTCTGAAAACGCTCTTCATTACAAAAATGGACGTAAACTATGAATTCATCGCAATTTATGATTATGCAGTCAAAGTAAATAAGCTATTTCGCCAATTCATTCCATCTGCATACATAGTATGCAAGCAATCTCCGTGAGATAATAAATACAATTAAAAGTCCGCTCCCGTATGCATAAAGACCTAAAATGAGGTAATCGCGACGCGGTTTGCCGATTGCTCGAGCCTCGTGCGTGCGAGCACGCGATCCCGGTATAATTGTTAATTATTGAAATGTCGCGTGCCGCGAGACTCGCCAATGTAATAAGTCGTTCGTTGAGAGAGGGCGAGGTGCACTTCTTACAACACTCGGCTATGTGGACCATTAAGTATTTTATATTCGATATACACGGAGGAATTGTTTTAGGTAAATTGTCGTAAAAATCACATAAAATGTGGGGAACTTTCACTTCACGGTACAAATTATAGCCATTCATTAAAAGGTAAACGCATCAATGATACGGCAAAATAAAGATTACACCTACTTGCAAGATACATGAAATTATTCCTATTCACTCTAGATTTCATAGAATAATGATCTAATAATCTTTATTCTTAAACTGACGAATATTTTTTTAATTAAATATATACATGGCAATGAATATGCGTTCGACTATTGGGCTCAAGTGTTTATGCATTGGTACATTTACCTCAATATTTGCCGTGAAAAGTATCTGCAATCATTTTTATTATGAAATCTGTCTATATCTCATTTAGTACGATTTTCATGGTAATTTTTATTATAATTTGGCATTGAGTTTCTCAGTTTTTGCAGATAAATATAGACGGCAAATTACCATAAATTCAGAAATCACAATACTTCAAAAATTTAAGTAAAAGTCATCAGAAGTTACGACGTTACATAACATTATCATTACTTAACTTTAGACATACATAAACATCCACGTCAAGTATAAAAAGTATCGCTCGTAGGTAAAAATTTCACGTTGAGAAATCAAAATAATAACGCTGTATGCACATTTAGCCGAGCATGTACGCCCATTTTGACGCTATTCGTTCACACACCGTATTTGCAGAGCGGCCGGAGATGCAATCTTAATTATTCCATCGTGACGGAACGCGCCACATAAGCTGTCATCTCTGACAGCTAAATGTTATACTTAAACCCGAGCTTTATTTCAAGCTACCTGCATAATTGATCCATTAACGCGCGGCAGCTTGGATTCGTCATCTTCGCTCACCGTTCAATTACAACCTCTGACCATACCTTCACTTGCTTGGAACCTACCTTTCTCACGAAATAGAAACACTTTATTAAAAAAAAAGTTTTTCTTTGTATATAAAATTTTACACTTATAATTATGTACACTTATCAGCTAATGATCGTGCATCATTAATAATAAGAAACACTTAAACTACTCATAAATATGAATAATAGGAGAAGATTGTCTTACGCAATAATTAAGTTTCATTAAGAATAAAAAATAAATTCGATTATTTAATTTTATATTATAATTTTTATAATATTTAGATTGAATAACAAAGAATTTGGTCAAATCTCTTTTAATACTTTCGTAAAAATGACTACACGTGGGCAGTAAATTAATTAAAACTATGACCAGATTTAAAGTATAATATTATAATTCGACTTTAATTATATTTTTATAGAAAATTCACTTCACTTACTTTGTGAACTTTTTTAGTATTTGCAATATGTACAACATCATGGATGAAGGTATATATAGCACTTCAAAAATCCTCGTGATCTCATTCCATAGATGCAACATCCTGTGAACTTAAACTACTATCTTATGTCATTAAAAAGAATGTTTAAAAGCAGTAACTTTTCGAATTAAATTTTTTACTTTAAAATTTTAAAAAATAGTGAATCGGCATAAGTATTCTAGACGTATTAAAGATACCACCGAGAATAACCAAATTTGTTATAATCCAATTGTCAAAAAAAAGGTACTTTAAAATCAACCACAATATCAACCGTGCACACTGACCACAAACGACCGCGTAACGGAAAAAGGCACTAAATCGTCTCCTCCTCTCTTTATCATACCCACATACACCACGGCAACCTGCGCTTACATTTCCCGCTGGATGTCCATTCAATGAATCTCTCTCTCCCTCTCTCCTCTCAGATCTTCTCTCTGCGCGAATGCAAAAAGTCGTTAATAATTGGACACGTGACATTCCATTCGCGTGTACCTTTCCTACGCTCTCCTGCCTATGTACACTCAGCCATACGGCTGTCCGAGGATTACTCAGCCCTGCGCGTTATACGCTCAGCTCTTTCTAATGGAAGACCAGTGTTGCAATCGGCTCTGCGTGCGTGCACGGCTGTTATATTCGCGCGCACAATCGCAGGCACATCTCGCGCGCGTCGCGTCTTTTCTATAAAACTTTTCCTTCTTTTTTCTATAATTCACGCGGAGGGATAGGCTGCGCGTGTGCAAGTGCGAGCGTTGTTTAGGGCCGTGACGTTTTGACAAGTTGGCACGGACGTTTTGTTTTTATGGGCGGTGATTCGCGCGCCGGGATTTGCGCGCGTTGTTTACTTAAGCAGCTGATTTAACGAGAATCGCGGATGGGGATGAGTTATATATTTGACGACCAGCAAGCGCTGATGTGTTTAGGAGTGAATTCACACTTGACGAGATGTGCATGGATTCTTCATGAATATTGGTTAATTTTCCTATAAAAGCGAGGAAAATCTTGAAAAATAATTATGTACGTGATATATGGTAGGTAAAGAAAAATTAACTATACTTGGTGATGATGCAAATTGTCAAGACTCCAAGTACTTAAATTCAAATTATTAATTTTTATTTAAAAAATATGTGTGATCTATATATTGATTGATATTTTTTGATTAGAAATTAAAATTCTTAATCTTGTAATTTAGATTTAATCATTCAAATCTATTAGAATATTTTATTTAATAGAGAAGGATACCAAATTTATATTTTTATTAGTATTTGCGTAAGTGGTAAAGAGCCCAATGCACTAAAACGTAAGTTATAGCTTATTAAACCGCCTTGAAAATACTGTAAAAATTTCAAATTTTATAATAAAACTATATCAGATTCTATAATAATATACTATCAACTGCCAGTTGGTATTCTTCTTTATTAAATTCTAGTAGTTGCAGCAATATAGATTGTATATAAAAATTAACACAAACCAACTTGTTAGATTAGTTTTAAAAATTAAGTAATTAAAATTGTCATGACTCGCATAAGCTTTCTAAAAAACTAACCAGCATAAAGTTGTTTACATCTCAACCACGTGTTAAATAATTTACATTGTTTAATTAAAACCTCGTCCTTTTTCATCTCGTCTAGCACCCGATCCACGTAAACAAACAACTCACCCATAAAATAAATCTCGCACTCATAATTACATTTTAAAATTTCATTATCTCTATCGATCTTCCCCAAGTTGTATACATCACCTCAGCACCCATAACTCCCTCCGCATATAAAGATACAAACCTCAACCTCCACTACGTGATCGTCAAAATAATTAGCACTTTCTACACACACACACATGTACACACACACACACACACACATACACACACTGACACACACACGCACACATACATACGCACAACGATAACCGCAACAAAAAAAATTCCCGTAGGAATCTCGCACGTTCGCTCATATTTCCCTCGCACACATACGATACACCTCAGCTACGGATACAGCAGAAGCCTCAGCCTCGCAGCGTCGAAGTTAGTGGCGTTTTAGAGGTTATCGGTTTAATTGCGATCGGCGGGGATAATGAAATAAATCCACGAGCCAGAAGGCAGAGGATACATACGCACGCCTATAGTCGTGCGCGCGGACGCGAGATAAGGGGCCGAAGCTTATATACAGCAGCATTGTGCAGCGCACGCGGCGGCAAAGTCGCCGCGAGCGTCTATATATACCTACGCTCGGAATTTATCGGAGCCGCGGACGTGATCGATTGCAGGCGCGCGACTCCCCGTGTTCGTTTCTCCTCGCGGAGCTTCTTTATTTTCCCTCTACTTTTATTGCCGCCCGCTGTATGTATCGAGTTTTTCAATGTTTTGCACCGCGAGGTTTACGCTGCAGCGTGGATCGAGAATTTATTGGGCGCTCGTTGGTAATGCGTTTTGCTTATATTTATATAATCTTGGAGTGGTGTTATGTGCGCGGTGGTGTGCTTGATAGAAAGATGCGAGGCGTTGATATTGTGGGATTCTCGAAAGCTGGTGATCGCGCGGTAATTGTGATATCACATGGGAGTGTGATGGATTGGACGAGATGGGAGGGCGATTGTGCGTTATGAAAGCTGCACGTGGAGGAAGATGAAGCATTTTGGGTTGAGAAATATGCAGTTTGCGTGCTTTTGAAGAATGCGAAACGTTTGAGTTGGATGATAAATATTATTGTAGAAATAAATTATTGGATGTGTAAAATATGAAGCTTCGCAGTTTCTAAGTTAAATTATATCGTGGAAATCCACAAGTCTAGTAATTTTCATTTTAAACGATCAGATTAATAAAGGCGGATGTTGCATAAGTAGTAACAGTCGCGGACTGGTTAGTCATCATATTTATTATACGTAGTTTTATCACTGCATTAATTAAATTCAATTGTATTTTACAATGTTCGTTATATAAGTGAAATATTCTTTATTGATTACTTGAGAGCTTTTGTCAATGAAATTGTTGTTGAATGTTACAGGAGGAGAGCGAGCTCTCGAGCAAGCGGTGGGCCAGTGCGCCCCGCCGCTCGGACAGCCCCTGCATCCTGGGGGCTCCAACGTCTAGAGAGGTAAGCCGACCTTTCATTTCTTTAATTACTACCCATTTTTATGTTTTTTTTTATATTTTTGTAAATATATTGCAATATTTATGAAATGGTAAGAAGAATTAATAATCCTACAGCGAATTACTTTCTTCAATCTACTTATATCTTTGTCGTCTTTTTAATATTTTAGAGGGAGTTGTTTAATTAAATTAGAAACTTTTTTATTTATTTATATTATATAGTCAAATTTCTATTTGAATATTTTGTACGTTTTAAATAGAATTGTGTGAAATTTTTTATAAGATTTTATTGGAAATAAATGACTCAATAAATTATAAAATTACTTGTGCATCTATTCGCATTCAGTCCCAAGTAATTATAAATAAGATGGTCAATATTATACCTATAAACTCTGTGAAGCATACTAAAAATTATGATAAAAAAAATTCAATGAATTCAGAAACACATTGAAAGTAATATTTTTTAGAAAGAAATTGTTTAGTCGTGTAATTTATGTAATATAACACATTTATTCATACAGAAAAAATTAATAAATGCAAAACTCATTTCATGTCATATTAAACATCGTTAGAATCATCATAAATCCGACTATTGTTCATTAAAACATACAGATGTCATGGAAATCACTCATGAATAATTCACGAAACTACATTACCAATCAATAACCACACGCGGATACAAAACATAAACAATCCCAACAGATCTTCGAACTGCATTATCCCCCTAAAAATCTCTCCCCTCTCCAACAATTCATTGACAGATCGATCCGCTGCCTGGATAACCGTTTAGCAAAGTGACGTGACGCGCGCGCCCATTATTATGCACCTCGCGCGAACGCAACCCACGTATCGATTCTCATGAGTCTTAAATAATTCTCGTCAATCTCGCGAGTAGGAAACGCGCGCGCCCGCATCGGCTGCTTTCACGCGGTCGCGAAAGATTTAGGCGAGGAGGAGAGAGACAATGAGAGAAAGTGCGAGGATCAGGGCGCGGACTTCTATCGCTGATGACGACGCGATTCATCAGTTGCGATCGAAGATGGAATTTCTTTTATCGCGTCAATTGAATTTGTTGCTTCTCGGCGAGCGTTTGCGCGCGGTATTCGTTTTCTTTGTTTGCATTTGTACTTCATCATCGGGAGCTTTCTTGTGTTATGTCGGTGGGGATTTTGAAAAATTTAATCCTACGTATCTTGTGTTTGAGTTTTTTTATCTTGCAATTTTCAAAAGTTAATGAGATAAGGTACATAGAATAATAATTCAAAATATTCTTGACATTGTTAGAGTAATTTTAAACAAAATTTCTTGAAATTATATTAAAACATAGCCTTATACTGAGATAAATAAAAAGTATCTGTTGCTACAAAAGTGCCAAATCTATTAATGAAAAGTCGGTAAAAGTATATTTTCACTAATAATAACTAAAGTTATTTGGACAGCATTTAATAAAAAGTTTATTGCTTATTGCTTTCTTAATTAAACTGAAAAATTTAAAAATAATTAAAAATTAAAGATGAATGTGATGAAAAATTGAATTCATAATAAAATATTTTCAAAATAGTTGTTTCTACTTAAAGTAATGATGTATGTATCAAATTTACATTAAAAATAGTTCATTTTACTAAGAAACCTGACAACCCCAAAAATAAATTATATATCTACAAAAGTTATTAAGTAACCATTACCAATCTTTATTTTCTCAATGCGGTTATACAAAAATATCCGTAAAAACCCCAGGTCCATTTATAAAATCACCATTTTTCAATCTCAATCCCGCAACACGCTCATTCCTCGGCACCCTTGAAATCCTGCCCCACAAAGCCTAAAAAAAGAAAACACATCATTCAGCCCATTACAATATCTCGCACATCCCATTTATACCATACTCAGCCTCGACCAGCAGCAGCAGCAACCGCCGTACAAACGCCTCTCCCTCCTCCTCGCTCTCGCAGCTCTACGCTCACAATGCGTTTACATATACCATACACACCGTGTCCAGTCGGCGCTGCGGCGTGTCACTCTCGCGTAATCCGCGCTCGCGCTTTGACCCATTTCCAGCTGCGGTTTTCCGCGCGGCCTTCGCGTCCGCGCGCGCGCATAATCGTAGCAATCCTACTCATTCTCATTTCTCTGCCCCTCCTCGCCTTTATACAGAAGTCCGGCCGTCTCTCTGTCTCTTCTGGTACGATTTTTCCATTTTGCGAATAGAGTGTGTGTATGCATAGGCGCGCACATGTGTGATGTACAAGGAGAGAGAGAGAGATAGATAGATATGTATTTATTTGTTTATAGAAACAAACCAACAAGAGAGAGAGAGAGAGAGAGGAAAAATAGGAGTCAGGGAAACAATGCCGAGGCGACGCGTGCACTAATTGACGCGCGCGCGATGGTAATGATGATGATTACACGTCTTGACAGGCGCGAGCGAGAGACGTGATGATGGGGACTAGGCGAATTATATTGTCGCGTGTTTTGTGCCGCGCGATATAGCGCGAGGAGGCGCGAGTATAATTGCGCGCGAAATTACTTTGCTTTGGATTTGTTTTGATGATGCGAGATGCGGAGAGTCGGTGGTATGTGGGGTATAATAAGTGTGTGTTTGTGTAATTGTTGTTTGGATTTGCTTGTACAGATTAGTGCTGTGTTATTATCGGATATAGTTTATATTTAGATGGGTACACAGGTCTGTACGAAATGTGCAAAAAAAGAAAATGTTTGAATTCTGTAGTATTACATTGGATGGCTTAAAAGTTTTTTAACTTACTAGGAGAGTATATGGGGAAATCTCCAGAACTTTTAACTTTCAAATGTTAAAAATGAGGTCAACTTAACTTAGGATCACAGCTCTAGTTTTTTTCATTCAACTTCTCGAGACTGAAAAGAATTAATATTTGCCCATGAACAGGCCCAAAACAAGTGCCTAACGAATCTAAAATGATTTATCAAATACGGCAAGTTAGAATTTCCATGTATATATATTTTCTTGAAAACAGTTTTAAAATATTTGTGCTGCTATTTTAATTTTTATTTTTAATACTTAAATCAAACATTTGTATTGCGTTAATGTTATTTTACAAATTACGTTGATCTTAATGATTCACTTAAAGTGATTGGTAATGGTTCGGTAGAAGGTACAACGAAAGACAAGGATGCGTGACTACTCACTTCTGATTCCGAGAGATCCTTTGAGGACGATGAGGATTCAAAAGAGGTCAAAGAATTACATTCCCTTAAAAGACAGCAAAAATTGTATGCTTTAATTGAAGGATTTTATTATAGTTCGTTTATAGAATAAAAAGACCGGAAGTGTAATTTTTTTAATAGAAATTCAACTTTTTATGCATTGATTAAATTTAAATTATAAATTTGGCTTATTAAAATTAACAATTTAAACGTTTAAATTGACTAATTTGACCTCTTAGACGACGAAAACACTTTTTTTCATTATATTTCTTACTCTGTTCACTCCGAATTTTTCGTTCTTTTAACTCTTCAATTCGTTTGTACTGTAGTACTATTTCTTCTTTCTCACTTTTACTTCACTCAAAACAGGTCTCATGATTGTAAAATACAAAGAAACTGCTTCTTGTATTTGTATTATTCAGTTTTGCTAGTTGCAATAAGAGGTTATGATGTTTAAACAAACGCGCGTTGCGGATGGTGCATTGCGGACGGCACGTTGAGGATGCGACAAATCGATGTAAATTTGCTATTTAATTAATACATATTAGTTTTTTAGATATAATGCAGAGCTATTTCTCAATAGTTTATCAAATACTATATTTTGGTAATTTATTTCATCGATTTTAATTAATATTTATAGCACAAACGTGCGTTGTGGATGCGACATTTTTCTTGTTCGTTTTTTAATCGGCTCACTTAGGTGTTATTTAAATTTTGGGCATTACTAAAATAACATAAATTACTATTTATTGAGATATTCTTCGTGTTGTGGATGCGACACCAAGAACCTACGACAATTTTCAAATGTATTTAACTCCGATTTTATGAATAAAATGAAAATATTATCAATATTATCTTATTCTTTGATTATTTCTTAGTGAGAAATAATTTTGTTTATATTTTTATCATGTCAACTTTAAACACTATTAGAGAAACTATAATTGAAATCGAGAATACGACATACGAGAAATGTGACAGTTTAGACATTTGATTCATAAATTTAATTAATTTATGATAGAAAGTAAACATAAAAATGTAATAAACAATAAGCTTAAGCTTTAAACAATAACATAAGTCTATGTGAAACAGTTTAATACAGTTAAAATATAAGAAAAAACTGATTGAAACCTTGAGTCATATAGGTTAAAGGTTTGGGAGATTTCCCCAAATATATCCGGATTCCGGAATTTGATGAGACTTTGGGATATGTCTTTTGATACCTGGATAAGCTACTTTTACCAGTAAATGTTATGTTTAGGTACCAAAAGGCGTATCCTAAAGTATCATTGAAGTCCGTGACCCGGAGGTATGATAATCTCCTTGTCAGAACAGAATTTAAAATTATATGTTATATATTTGGAAGTAAAATCTATATTTAAGACTAAAAACAAACAATTTGTATCCAAATTAGTAAAAAAATAGTTAGATACTGGTCTAAAAATCACCTAATATAACCTTAAAATAGTTACTTTTCTACCAGGCATATTACTATGTACACATTTGCATTATATAAAAAAGATAAAGATTTACGATCTCATTATATTTTATATCTTCGAAAATAATCAATAAAATCTCTCGTGCACCTAATTTCAAGATCAACAGGCTTTTATGGTTGTATAACCGTCCAAATAAGAGTTCACTACCCCATAACTCCACTATCGTATACACTTTTCACGCTATCAATACCACAAGCCAACCAACAAGCATATACCCACCTCCATACGAATCACCGCACGCATCTCGAATTCCGCGAAAATCCGAGTGCGCCGCAACACCCGACGATCTCTTAAAACACACTCGCCTGTTTTATTTATCGCGTCGACGCGAATTTATGCAAGAGCGTTTATAAAATATTTCGTTCGCACGCTGCGACGCCGCACCTGCGTGGGCGGAGGCGCTCGCGATCTCGCGTATAACGCAAACTTTGTGTCATCTCTGTGGCGCGCAAGCGCGCTCCATATATGAAGAGAAATCCTCATGGTTGTTGTATAAATTTTGCTCGCGGATTGCGATGCCGTATTTATGGTTCGCGCGGGGGGCGTTCGCGCGTGCTATTGTGTCTTTGACGTTTTTGATGGCTTCGGTGGAATTTATTGTTTATTTATTTTTGTTATTTACGGCTTGCGAGTTATGCGGCAAGCACAAAATGCAGACGTTATTGGAACGATATATTATTGCATTGATAGAAACGGGTAATGATGTATATATACGGCGGAAGTAGGTAAAAAGACGTTTAAAAAATTATAAAAAATTAGTTTGCGTTTCTATGATTTTAAAACCTTATCAAATTTTTATTTTGTATACTATATTGAGGGGAATATCACACATGGAGCGGTTAAGTTTTCTTTATAAGTATGTACTAAATTTCAGTATGTTCAGTGAAATATTTACTATTTACTGTAACTATTGATTAAATAATTTGCAACTCCTCTCAAGAGGTATAAACAGCAAAATTATTCAATTTCTCTTGACTTTCCATTAACTAACTATTAACTAATACTTTTTATAGTTTCCAAAGAAAACTAGCACTTTTAACGAGTTTGGTACGAAGACTAACCCTTTTTATAAATTCCTCACGAAGACTAGCATTGTTTTTATAGAATATATAAATTCGGGCTCTGCTGATAAACTCTAAAAAAGTCGGGTCAATTTTTTTTATACCACTCTAACCTCAAAATCATAACTTCAATATGATTATTCGGCTCTCGTGGTATAAAATACGGTTCGAAACTGGTGCGTAAGAAGATTTTTACCTCATGTGACTTTTTTCACTCGCTTCGCTCGTGCGAAAAACGTCACATGAGCTAAATAATCACCTTCCGCACCGGTGTCGAAATGTACTATATTGGTTATACCTGAAAAAATCGGACTATTCTTATAAGTAAAAGTAATAACCAGAAATAGTCAGAACCTGGAAAATAACGAATTGCTTGGTGCTAGTCTTCGTGCTGAAAATCCTAGTGTATCACTCTCCGTGGAAAACGCCACAGCCGCGCTAGTCTTTGTAAGGTCCATGCATACATCCTCATCAAAATATTTCCCTATAGCAACCCCCAAAAATCACTGAAAAACGCGTCTTCCTTTATCACCCGTACAACAAGAAACTGACCTACGAGGACATTCGAAAACCAAGCGGCAAAAAAGCTCCGCGGCAATGATATTCAGCACGCGCCGGATTTTTCCCCGCGAATTTTTGCCGAATCAAACGGTTTCCGCAATCGAGCGCACGTTTTTCCGGCCCCTCGCGCGCGCTCACGACATCTCGTGCGCACGATGCGCGGATGCGCGCAACCCTCTCGGTCGCCCCGGCGCCCGCCGGGTCGTGATTTCACACTTCGTGATGCGCGTGGGGGCCATTCTCTGGCCAGCGGGCTTCTCCGGGGACTGTGAAAATTCTACTGTGTGTGTGTGTGTGTGACGTGGCGCACTCATGGAATATTTTCGAGTGCCATGGTGGTTTTTTTTCGGTTTGTTTCTTTCTCAGGGGGAGGGGAAAATAGCGCTTTGAGGGGTAGGAGAAGCATTTGCTAGGTGAAAAATGTATCAATCGCGTTTAAGTCCTTTAATTGTCGTCAGTGAGAAGAATATGTAGTATATGTAACTGCATAAAAGAGTACTAGAGTTTTGATTGGAAAATCTGTACAACTAAATTTTGGTGGTAAAAATTGCCAGCAAATAAAATAAAAAAGTATTCTTTTCTACTAGGTAGTTGTTTTCACTAAACTTGTACCTATAGTAATCCTAAATAAATCGTGTGTCGCTAGAGTATTTAGTAGCTATTGCTAAATGGTTTTATCTCAGTGATTGTAGCCATATGAAAGATATAGCATTTATATGGTTATGAGGTTTCCTATGCAATGCATGTAGAACTTTTGAGATAAATGTTGTTGCAATTAGTAAAAAGTTCAAAAAAGAATTTGGAAACGAAAGGATTAACCGATTAAGTTTATTATTTATTCCGTTATTATATAAAAAAAACTTCATGAAATAGTCACATTATGTACGAAAAGTAATAATTATTACAATAAGTGGAGCATATGGCGGTGCTACAGAGTTTACAATGACAGGTACTCCTTTTCGCGATATTAGAAAGACATTACAATCCGAAGTTTATAAATTTATGAAATATTGTAATCACCATCATAATTTTGCTAAGTGTTTTAAAAATGACATTGACACACTGACGTAAATAACTAGGTAAGATACTGTGCTGCTAGGTACAGCTGCCTCAGCTAGTGCTCAGCCACTATGATGGACTCAGAACTATTATGTTAAACTGCCTTTGACATTCCTTTAGCGCCAAACAGCACCGAATTTATACCCTAAAATTAGAGGGTACTAAAAATAATAGGAATAGAATTTCTTTTATTGAATTTTGATTCAACGAAATCTCCTTGTTTACAAAATTCAATACCTTCTCGCTCAACATGATGCCTATAAATAAATTATTTTTAACATACGACGATTTCATTAAGATATTACTCCGTGCTCCTACCGTGTCGATCTTCGTAATTAGTTTTACTTGGGGTAAGAAGGTGGAAGGGGGATTATGGATCCTTTGTGAGATGAATTTGGACAGTTAGGAGAATATGACCTCGTAAACGTGAGCTTACGGTGCTTTGCGTTTTAGCGGAGTTTCTAGCTTTATTTAGCACCTTTACGATAGTTTTAGATTCTGGATGCAAATTTGTGTCGTTATTTCGCTACAGGACTAGAAAGTTTTCGTTCCTTATAGCTCTGTGAATAAGTTAAGTTCAATTACTGCGACAAAGTTTTTATTGGTTTGCAACAAGATTCTAAAATGTTTGCGAGAAACATATTTTATTCTTAAACTCTTAAATCAAAATCTCATAACTTTAAGATTTAACCTTTTATCAGATATTTGAGAATGTTGATATTATACTAGGAACGTGAAAATTAATATTTTCGCTTTTTGTTCATTTATGATAGTGTAGATATCACAATGCAATATTGGCTTCGATTCATTTCAACATTGATTGAAGAGTCTGCTATGTTTTGATAGTCACGAAATAGATTTCAATTTACCGTTCGGAAAGTTCATCATTACTTTGGTCACGGTACCTTAATGAGTTCAACTATATTCACACGCTACATCAACAATCACACGCAACTTTTATAGTATATATTTATTTTGTTTATATGGAACGCCTAGTGATTGCTTTCTAAGTATAATTTTTACAATAATGCAAATGTATGTATCTGTTCAACAACTCTTATGTATCTAGACCCCAATGGTCAAACGAGGTTTATTCAATTGTAAATATCCCTAATTTACTCTCAAACTAAACACTCGTTCCCAAAAAATGATCACGTTATAAAGAGTCTTACAAATACTTTTTACCTTTTTAAAACAGAAAACTACAGAGTAAAATAACTTAATTTTTCAGACATCAAACTGTTGTCAATGTCACTTTGGCAAATAAAAAAAGACATTTGAAAATGTAATTTTATTGTTTATAGTGACTCCTATTTTTAGTCAACTCCGCGTAATTTCCATAAAATTTCTGCGTTTCCAGAGAATCGCTCATATTATAATCAAGAAGTTACACAATCGTAATTTCGAAGATATCAGCTACTCTCCTCCCATCAAATTAAAAAAGAAATGCGAAAAATAGCGGAAGTCTTCCCTTGACTCCGCGCAAAAAGCAAATCAAAGAAATGTAGAAATCCACTCGAAAGCAGCGGCGGCGGCGTCGGCGGCAGCCGGAAATAGCCGGCATAACGCTCTGCCTTCTTATATGGCGCACGTATTTACCTACACACGCACGCAAACGCGCAGAATATGTACCTGTCGTCCTGCCCTTTCGCACGCGCGGCGCGACGCCAAGGCTCGCGTTCCGCATATATAGGCGACCGTAGGCGAGCAGGATACCTGAGAAAGAGATAGCAAAGAGAGCGGGAGGGAGAAATAGAAAGATGGTAAAAAAGGAGAAGATGAAATGGGAAGGGAATGGATTTGGAGAAGTATAGAGGAGTAACGTTCGCGAAGCAGGGTATTTAAAAGAGAATCATTTTTGTAATAAATGCAATGCTTTAGCATTAGGTAGTCAAAACTTGTTGAATAATAATTTACAATTTTGTCAAAACTAGGATTTTGCTGGTTGACTGGCAATTAAAATGTAAAAACAGTGTATAATTTGTTTATTTATTTGCGTATATATGGACATTGCTGCCCTTTTACTTTGGTTTAACAACGATACAAACATTGATTGGGATCGAGTTCGATTTTCGCCACCATCATATACGGATTGAAAAGGGACTTCTGTCGTCGTAGAAGTCGAACTGAATGAGATTCTAACGCTTAATAAAACAGATCATCTATAATTTATTTTGAAATTGTATATTATTCTGAGGTTTATAAGTAATTTCAATTAAATTTATATAATCTGCAATGAAAGTTGGTGTTAATATAAACCTTGATAATGTAAAATGATTAAACGCTCTAGAAAATGTTTAAAAATTAAATTAAAACTAGACAGGACAGACTTTAATTTCAGATTTGTTTTAATAAATAGTTATTACAATTATATTATAATGAGTTTTATACAAGCTGAATATTTATAAAAACTGAGAAACATAACAAAATATGCATATTTGTATCTCTGATTTCTATTTATTTCATCTTTATAACAAACATTGATTAAATTATTAACGTTTTATTTTACATTATAAAATATATATAAAACAATAAATATTGAGTCCGCAAATTTAAAAAACCACCACCCAATTACAAATCCTACAACACTCTTTTCACGTGATTCCCAAACTCCATCCTAAAAGAAAACCGAAAGCAGCCCACACAAGCCCTAATCGCACAGAGCAACCACAACCATCCACCGATGCGCCCGCAGCGTTCATTACACCCCTCCCTCTCCTCCTCTCTCCTCCCTCCTCTCTCTCTCAGAAGAAGAAGACTCTCTAGCTCGGCAAGCCGCTAATGCCCCGGCGTCAGGCACGCCGCGCGCGATATTCCGTTAGACCTAGCTAGCTAGGTAGCTTGCCCGCTCGCGCGCGGCCGCGCTTCCCACGCCAATTAAACATGACTCATTAACGGCCGGCCACGAGTCAGGGTATATATACACATATATATATATATACGCTAGTTGCAGTCGCGATGTGCGCAAGCGCCGGGGTATACTCTGCAACCCTCGCGCGCGAGTGCGTTAGATCTATCCGCGTGTGCACGCTTCGTTCGCCGTCTTGTATGACTCACGCGCGAGATTTCTGCGCCGGGTATAGCCGACAGCTGTACGTTTGTTGTCTGTGGCTCGCTGTGTAGCGATCGGAACTAATCTTGGGAGCGCATCCGTACGTGGGCTTGAGGTTGAGATGTTCGGACGGTAGAGTTGGAGGCTGTTGGGCTTTTGCCGTGGAGGAGGATTGGTTTGTATGTATTGTACGTTTTCATCTGTGAGGTGTATAGGGGAGCTGCGAGGGTTTTGAGCGTGTGCGTTTAACGCCGATGTGTGATTATGTTTTGAGGTTATGGGCTGCTTGTTTGGTATTGGTTGTGAGTGAGGGAAGCTGTATTTTGATTAGTAAATCGATGCGGGTTATTTTATTTATTCTAAAAATGTGATGACGGTTATCTTGTCAGAGTGACATGCGTAGGTTTGATCGGATGGATATTTGAATGCAAAGTTCAAAATTATATAGCATGTATAGTGTAAGACTTAAAATTATATGGACTCCTAGTATGTTACAAAAACTAACATTGGCTATTTGTATAAATTAGATTAGATTATTTTGAGTAGCACATTACTTTTGTTGCCATGTATGCACTGATAATTATCTGTTGGTACTTTACCTACATTAAGCGGTTAGAGGGGCTGATTCACCTATGAGATCATTCCGTATTACGGTGTATGACTCATTGATAACGACTGTAGCAGGATGATTCTAGTAACTTTTAAAAAGTATGTACTATGCATAACATTTAGCTTTTACAATGTTAATGTATAAGTATGAAACCAATCAATAGCGATAAGGAAAGGTTTCAGAAGAATGTTACTGAGTAAGAAAGTTGAGTGTGTGCCTTACCCTGCCCATCTGCTTCTACTTAACGCGCGTACGAGTATATTTCCAATACATTTCATTTATAGATATATCATATCTCAGAATTTTCGATTAGGATGATAAGGTCTTATATCTGATAATAAATATATTTTTCAGTTATACCCCATTGATTTCCAGTCGTATCTTTTATAAACATGTACAGTTTTTGATGTATAAATAATTGGTAGTCTAAATTTGATTAATGCGTTACAACAGTTGTAATGCCAAAAATTTAACCAATTCGAGAAGTATATAATATTGACAATTTATGTTGATCGGTATCAAAATATGTAGATTTTTAAGTTTCTCCTTCGGAATTAGAAATTATTTGTTATATACTTACTAAAAATAAAAAATATTATAGATCACTGAATTTCTGACAAATACTATCACTACAGCAATAGAATTTTCAGCCTAGTTTAAAAATATGGTTGCAGCATTTAAAGACTCGCACACTATTGTTTAATTGTTTTTTATGTTCTGAAAAAAGTTATTTATTCTTGACGTTCTGTGAAAGTTTATAGCTATTAGTGGTCTATTACTGGCTATGAGATTGATTTCTACCACGGATTGTTCAATTGTGTTTCATTAATTATACATATCAGTGAATAATTAGATTTCTTCTTACTTACAAAATGAGAAATTATACATTACTAACTATCATATTACACATATATTCGAAACAATAAATTTGCACCTCTATATCAACCTACATACAATACCAATTATGTATAACTTTTTCGTCGATGTATACCACTCTTATCAAACCGAACCATTCCTCTCTCCAACATCAACAACATCCTTTCTCCTCTCATCTCTCTCTTCTCTCCTCCAATCTTACATCCCACGCCATTTCCCACATCATCCCGGCCACACAACACACCGACCCATGAAGCTCGAGCGCATCGCGCTAATATCGCTCGCGTATTAACTCGCGTGCGCAGGCCGATGTCCGCGCGCGGCTAACATCTTCCGAGAAGGCGCGATCTACGGCCCCAACACACACACACACACACACTCGGTGCGCGGACCATAAACGCACGAAGCTGCCTCGGCGTGTAGCGCGCGCAGAAGCCGAAGCTGAAGCTCCAGCTCCGATCGGATTCGATGTATTGAGATATTTCGCGTATACATAAGCGCTGCTCCGCCGCTGCTGGGCTTTTAAATGTCGGTGGCTGTTGTACCATCAGAGGTAGAGGTAGATGTATATATAGGAAGGAAGGGTTATTAGCTGAGGGGGCTGACTTTTTTCCTGATGGGCGCATGGACTCTCGTGGGAATCTTGTATGCCGGGTGCACGCTATTTTTGTGCAGGATGGGATGTGCAGCCTAGATTGCTTGCTCTTGCATATACGCGCGGTGCTTTGGGTGTACGTAGGTATAGACGAGGTGGATGGTTCTGTTAGTTCCGATGAAGGGGTTGATAAATCGGAGGATGAGAGTTTGCAGGTATATGTGGATTAGAGGTTTTGGTTGTTTTGGAGATATATTGAAACGTTGTGGGGATCGCGAGCTGCTTGAATTGGAAGTAATGGATGGTGGGCAATTTATGTTGAATAATAAATGAGGGGCCTGCGAACGCTTCTGAGTTGGGAATGTGAGAAATGGGATTATACCGCGATGTTGTATTTGTTTATGTGAATTTTGAATCGTTATTGATGCATTAGTTATAAATAGATATTTTTAACTGCTTAAATGGGTTTAAGAGGTATTTCTGTTCATTTTTAATGATGTTCATGAGTGATTAATAAAATACATTATTGCAAAACGTATTGCATAATTAATATTTTGTATAACTAAATAGGTTGGTACCATTCACGACAGATCATGTTTAGTCCATTCAAAGTAAATTTCAAAACAAAAATCAACAATAAATGACAAGTAGTTTTAACTGATCAATTATTTTGTACAGCGAATATTCATCTCCAATTTTTTGGTTACTTACGTAGTCTTCGACTACTAATACTTTTCGATCAATGGTTCCATAGTAACCAAAAAATTGGAGATGAATATTCGCTGTACAAAATAATTGATCAGTTAAAACTACTTGTCATTTATTGTTGATTTTTGTTTATAAATAATGATGGTTAAATTCTTATTTTTTTGGAAAAGATTCAGAATAACATTTTTTAGTTAAAAATAACTCATTTGTAACAAGAATCTACATATTTCATTATTGTGTCTAAATGAGTCGTCAATCAAATTTTCATTAAAATATTGCCAAAAACAAATATTTCAAAAGGAAGAAAACAATAGTTAAATTATTATACCAATTTGTTTAATTTGAAATGAATCTATACAAATTTCCATAAATAATAGTAACTGATGAACCCCACATAAAATACACTACAACAATCTTCCCAATAAATAACCTTATGAATTATGAATCGAAACAGTACAAATTGCAAAGCACCATTCACCCAAAAAATCGAAATACCAATGCAAAACGAATCGCCGCCTCGCTCCTTCCCCTCCTCTCGCAAAACTTACGCATCACCCTGTTAACGCGTTCGAATGACGCTGCAGCACCCATACACGTGTAGCAGCAACATCAGCGCGTAACGCGCGTCGTCAGGGCTGCAGCCGGTGCGCAGTGTGACTCGGCAGGGAACCGCGCGGGGGTCAGAAGCAGCGGCTGAATTATTGCCCGGCCGCTTCGCGATCGCTTCCGATAGTTGGAATTCCGCGTCGGGCCTTCGGCTGGTGTATGCCTACTTTGCGCAGTGATGGTGCAGTGCAGGTTTTTTTAGTGTCCTAGCTGTTGCTTCTTATGCGTGCCGATGTAGTTGAGGGTTTGATTGCTGTAGATTTGTGACAAAGAAGATTCCGAATGTGGAAGGGTTTTTACTTATTCAAACGAGGGATTTATGAAGGTCGTAGAGCCTAGATTTGTTAAAACTCTAGAGGAGAGGGCTTTATACTTGGAACAAGAAAACAGAACTCATAACAACAGGTTTCACTTTAAAGTGAAATGAGAGTAGATGGTTAAAAGTTGATTAGAACTTATAAGATAAACATTGGTCGTATATCAATATTATACTAATATCTCAAGATCTAATTTGCTTAGGGGAGTACCTAAGAAAGAAAATAAAAGTAGGAAGTATGTGCATTGTTTTCAATTAAAAACAAACTAATATCTCATTTTAATTCAAATTATGCAAGAGTGAAAAAAGAATTTTATAAAGAAAATCTGTATAAAAAGTGAAACATTTTAACTAAATTTACTGGTGAATTTTGTAATTTTTACTTACATATAATTTCAGAGCGAATAAATATATCACCTTGTTTGGTCTAGCAAATAATAATTTGGTTTCCTACTTAGGAGATTGTCTTTCTTGGAAAACATCTTTCTTGAGTTTTAGTGAAGTCGAGGACCCGGAACACCGATGCTCTCCATGTAAAGTATAAAAACGAAAATTCTAAACTATTTTAGAAACTCATTTCTAAAATAGTATTCATTTTTTAGAAAATGAAAGAAATTTACGTGAAAATATTTTATTTATGTACAGTATATATAATATAAATAAAGAAGAATTTATTATTTTATTTACCAATCAAACATACAATACCGTTAGAAGTTTGACGATCTATCAGCGTTTAAACCCGATATTCAAAGCTCTAAATATGACTAATGAAGTAATAAAGGATTAGAAAAGAGTAATTCGATTCGATTTAAAAGGCTTATAATGTGTTTTCCTTGTTAGCCTGACCTATAAAGCATAACTTTCGTTATCATTATGGACCTTCTACTTCAACCTATTTTTATGGATGTGTACTAACATAAATTATTTATTCAAAATGAAAGTTTGACCGTATATAAAACATAATTGTTTAACAAACAAAAATTTTACAAACTTAACTACATAAATAAATTAGTATTAGTACCAATAGTTAAGTTATATAACCACATCTCTATATTTAAGTAATACATATCTTTTGTCAATTTCGGTAGACAGCAGAAATATGCGTAGGTCTCAAGTACTTGAGTCGGCACAAGTATAAAGACTGGGAATAAGGCGTGTCATCGCACGTCTTATTTTTCCGCGAGCATGCGAAACGTGGGCTGCAGACGCCGCTGCAATGCCGCAAAGTGGACATTCCAAGAGCTCGAGAGAGAGAAAGAGAGGATGTCGTCATTAAGAGCATCTTTGATGTTTATTTTTATATCCTACGTTACGTTGTTTCTAGTTACACGAATCTAAAGTAATATTATCCAATTGATTTTTTGTGATAATACACGTAAACGATTCTTGATCTTTATTTCGATCGAGATCTAATCAGATTTTTATTCATGATTCTATTAAAAAGTTTATAATTAAATATTTCTAAGGTATCCAAATAAAAGGTGAACGTTAACAAATAAATGATCAAACATACGACCTTAAATATCGCTAAGAAAAATTGAAAGTATCTAATCTAAGAAAAAAAGTACTAGATTTACTGATGCAAAATAGGTACAAGATTTTCCAGTAACAGTATTTATTTAAGATAATTTGAATAACATATATTACCCAATGTATTATTTAATATTTCTAATTAAACATAAAAAGGTAAGAATTAAAAGTTAAAGATGGACAATACTTATTGTAAATTAATTGCTTTTAGCCATTACTTGTAACTTTTCTAAAAGATCAAATAAATAATATTTCACTACAATGTTTAGTAATTAACCGTCAGCAATAACTTTATCCTCGGCATACCTACATTCAAAATACCTCCCACAAGAGCAATATTACACAAAATGAATACACGACACAAAAACCATAAGACCACTAACTCTTTAATTCAATGTTAATCCCATCCTAATCCTAAATCTCTCGATCTGCCGTCAGCGCAGCGTCCACGTCGCACAAATAAAGCTTCTCTCCTAAGAGGCGTGTTCCGGTCAAGCCCGCGGACCCTCGCATCTCTCTCTCTCTCTCTTTTTCTTATCCCGCGGCACTTGGCAATCGTCGCTCTCCGCGGAAGACAGCCCGGTCGCTCTTGCGACCTATGCCTCTTGATGCTCCTCGTGCACTCCTCTCCCGACAACAATAGATTCCTATGACGCCCACGCCTAGGGAAACAAAGAAGAGAGGAGAAGCCTTGCTCTTTCGCGAAGATGCGCGGCGAGTCTCTCTCTCTCGACTATTATATATAAGTGTACGAGTGTGTGTGTACGTGTGTGTGTGTGTGTGTACGCGTACGTACGCCGATTTGGAACGCGCGCAGCGGAGACGTCTCTTCGTGACGAAGGTGCGGTACACATTGATCTCCCGCGAAACCTTTCTCTCCGCGGCTATATGGATGTGGATGTCTTACGTACCAGGCATTATAGCTATCTTACTCTTCTTCTCTTTTTTTGAGAGGTTGAAAAGGCGCGAGCGCGCGCGTGCGGTCTTTTGTGAATTCTTTTTTTTAACGGGAGGTTTCTTTTCTTTTTAGATCTGTGTGTATACGTGGCACTGGAGATGTGCTTTTTAGTCAATCTCGTTAGGTGTATATAGCTCTAATGGCTGGTGAAGGCGCGCGCGCGTGCTCTTGACGTCTCTTTCTCAATCGGGATGGTGTGCTCGCGTGGATGGGAGTCGAGAGTGTACGCGTGAGGTGTTTCTTTGGGGATTCGTTTTGTTGTTAGTTGCGGGTGATGTATGTGGAGGTTGTGATGGATGTATCGTGTGTTTTTAAACGAGGTAAAGTGAGTAAGTCCAAATTGGTAGCTAGAGTGTGTGCACATACTTATGTGACTTTTGGGATTTTTCTTTAAACAATTGCAAACACATTTTTTGAAAACAATTGCTTTTATTATAAATTACGTACAACTTCGCTGAACTACAAAATTTTGTTATAATTTCATAAAGAAAATTTCTGGTTGACACATAAATACCAGGCTAATATGTATTTACGTACACGTACCCTGGTTTTGATAATACATTTTTATTTTTAATGTAATAAAGAGGAAGTGAAAGCATACCTTTGAAATACGTTTTTTTCAGCGTATATTATGAATTGAATTGGTATATTTTAATCAGAGATTATACTTATAATATTTTAAATATGTGGAAAAAGACGTGCTTAACGGTTGCTTAACTAGGATGAAATATTTTTATCTAAATACACTTACAAAAATATATCCTTTTATGTTTCTTTGATATATAATAAAAAAATTTTAGTTTAAATGTTAACTTTTTACATTCATATTTTCAGGAGAAAAAAGGATTGCATATTTTTGAATATTATGTTATGGTTAGATTAATACTTTCCCAAACCCAATGAATAAGTTTTTTTTTAATTTCCAAAATAAAACTTAACACATTAGTAAGAAGTTGATTATAACGAAATGTATGACTGTTGCTGCTATTGAACTTTTTAATGTAAATCATTCATTGTTAAATGTATCGTTATGAAATTGTTACAGTATAAATCGACTCTGATTATCGAACGACTTTAATTAATTCATTAAATGCCTTAATGATGCATAATAATACGGCTCTCATTCTGATATTTAAATAACGACAGATATACTTTCACCACTGGTACAATAAAAGTGAAACGACGTATCAAATAAAAGACCGAATTAACGCTCATCGGCCATAACTTAATTATCCATCGTAAAAAGCGCGGCTAAACCCAAGCACTAAATCCTGTGTGTACAGTCGATTCCCCTCGTTCATTGCACCTGTTCTCGCACAAAAAACTGCAGCTCCCTCGACTTTTCTCTTTCCCATTCAGCCACAAGTGTATAGCATTAACCGGCGGCAGCCATCCCATAAAAATATGATTGATCGACATTTCGGTTTCTAAATCGAAAAAGGTAGGACCTTACGGGATACTCCATTAAATATCCGTACATGCCCAGGCAGAAAGCGAAAGAGAAAGAGATGGAGAGGAAGAAGCGAGAGAGAGAGAGAGAGCAGAACAGCATCAGCAACGCCTATGTTATAACGGGAATGGAAAACGTGTCCCGCAGCCTTTTTGTATATACATATACACACACATATATATGTATGCGAGCCTAATGTCCGGACGGTGATGTGCCTCCACGACGTCAGGGTCAGAGGGGATCGTGTGCACTCGGGAAAGTCGTGAAACGGTACGCGCGATATGAAAATTTTGCAAAATTGGGGGACGTGATGACGCTGCGGAGCGATGAATGGAGACTATGATGCGACACGTTCGACGACAATTTCGCTGGAATTTTATGCGTACCGTGCTGGATTGAGTTTATGCTTGGCCGCCGGGTTGAGACCTTTTTTTAAGAGGTGAATTACTGTATTGGGTGTCAATTTATTTATTATAGTGGAATGTTTTACATAGCTTATTTATTTTTAGGAATTAAAAATTAGAAAATGTCAGTTATAGAGTAATATCATTTGATTTGTACTTAATTAAACAATAATTAAGATTAAATTGAGATTATTATTAAATGTTTCAATAAACGATGTATATTTCTTATGATCCGTAACTAATCGTGCTGTTTAAAGACATATAGAAACTATCTGTGAGGATAAACAATTATAATTTAATAACATCCTCCATGACCTACTCAAGAAAATCGATTACTATAAAAAAGAGTGTAAGTATCCAGAAGAATAACCATTTTATTTACGATAGATAATGCCAATACTAATTAGATGAATATAAAACAAATTATGAAAGAAATGCAGAATTGGATTTGATTTGCTTTGCTCTTAATTCTTCTTTTAAGATATTTCATGTACAATTTTATCCTCAAAAAACTAAATAGCTGTTAGTCTGAAACAGGTTCATACAATAATAGTATAATTATTTACTAAAAAAACGATTACGTCCAAGATTTCTAGTAATTAAATCATTGTGACTGTCAGAAAATGACCAACTTGAAATACAATTGCTCATATATGATATACAATTAAATAATAAATCCTACATATATATGTTATAAGTACTTAAAACATACCAATCATTCAATACATAAAAACACATAACCATATCCAAGAAAATAAATTCACAAAACACGGTGCAATCGATGTCTCAACTGGTAATCGCGTACCTCCTAAGATAACTGCCGCTCGAGGGGCGCGGGTTCGAATCCTCGTGCGTCCGAATTTATCCTCTTTCATTTTAAAAAACTGTGTTTCCGTATTCTTCGGTGACGGAGATCAGATCCACAACCCGCTCCCTAGTTTGCAGCACTAATGCCCGTATATATCATAAAAAAATCATAACCTCTCACGAACCGTGCATACAATCGAATCAACATCAAGCCTCGAGCCGACAGATCCGCGATACCCGGCGTCCATCTGTCCTTTCCAAATCATCCTTACCTCTTCGCGAATGCGCGCGCACGCACTGAACTCCTCGCGCTCGTGCAACAGCAGCAATATGCGTCCGTCCGTCACGAGTGCGCGGCGGCACGAGTGTACATAGGTATGATGATGGGCGGCATCGTGCACGTTGTGGTTCACCGTGCGCCGATTCACACGCGCCGCGACGGGCCTCTAGGCGGTCTCGTCGTAGACGTCTTTTTCCACTGAGACATCGTGGCGCAGCGTCTGCTGTATATGTAGGTGCAGTAGTATTGATGATAAGGGTACTTTATTTATTGGGAGGATGTCGATTTTTCGAACACACATTCTGAAAGTGCGTATTTAGAAGTAGTTTAAAAGAGAGTGATTGCAATTTTGACACTGAATAAAACTTTTAATAAAAACTGAGAAAGTACAAAATAATATACTTGACTCAAGCGATATACTCATGTATCTAAATATTGTATACAAATCATTATTTCTTGCAATTAATTTTTAACTTATATTATTACAACCTTCATATAGGCAAAAAGGTTCAAAACGATTTAATAAATATTTTGTTCAAAAGTAAATTACTATTTTTAAGCTATTGCCGGGTATATATTTATATATATGATTATGTATAATTATATATAATTATAGACAAATCATTTTTACTCGGTACGTGATCCTCCCCTTAATGGAACAAGACACTCTTACAACTCGAAAAACAATATAAATAAAATTTGACCAATTTTCTCTTTTTAATATGAACAGTCAACATTTTTTCATATAAAATAGTGTGTTCTTTAAAGGTAAGCTAAGAGATACAGATATCATTTATCTTTTTTATTTTAGTTATTGTAGATAGTATTATAGATTGTGAAGTACGCACACCAGCGTACGTAATAAGACTAACCGATGACTCAAACGACACTTCAAAAATCATTATATAAAATTTGTCACTATATGTATGACAAAACGAATGGTGTAATTTGTAATACCAACAAAGCAATAGGTACAGAAGCATAATAAACATTAGATAAGTTTGAATTGTCGTTGGCGATGTCAAAGTGAATGCAAAGTAATGTACACAGTTATAATAATAAAAGCAAATTCATCAGCTCCGCATTTAAACGATAAAGCATCATCATGACGTATATTATACTACAATTAAACTATAAAATGCAGTAAAACCTTGCCCCTACAATGTCCACCCAATTTCGCAATAAACCACTAAATACGTTCACAATGCGGAATATTTATCGCCTAGACCCGCGAACAATGCGCCAGCATCAATCATCGATCGTTAATAATTTCGTCAAAGCCGATGCGCGAGGTGAATCCTCAATAAGCGCTCGCGTATGGCTCATCTCTCTCTCTCTTTCTCTCTCTCTCTCTCTTTACTATACCCTTTGTGCTAAAGCCGCCACGCTCGCGGGACCAATTGAATACACGCACACGCGCGCGCGCATAATTGACACATTAGCATCCGCGCGGCATAGTCGTAAAGAGCGGCGGCGGCCGGCGCGTCTATATACGTGCGCTAAGAGCTCATTTAAATAATCACTTAAATGAAAAAGGATTGATTAAACAAAGGATCGATTGTTCGCGAGTCGAGGAAAGCGTTGCCTCATGGATCCGCGCGCTCCACCTGCAACAACGGGACGCACATCGGCCCCGCGTATATGCGTCAGTTTGGCTCCTCCCCCGACTGGGATATTTCGCCGCTATGAAAATGATAGCTTGACTATTTATTATTTGGCTTTGATTGAGTGTTTGGAGGCTTTCTCGAACGATTAGGAAAATATATTGTCTGTTGTTGTGGCTTACTATGCAATTAATCAATTTGCTTTCTGTCAAATGTTAATTTTATGGGTTAAATTCAAAAATTAATTTTTTACGGAGAACGATTGTAAAAAGATGATTATTATATTAAAAATCTGATTATTAAAAAAAGTTATATAAATATTTGTTTTCAATAATACGATATTCAAATTAATTATTTCAAAATTCTAAAATCAAAATACCTGTATGTGCGTGAGTGCAGTATATGTGTGCGTATCCGTGTCTTTGGATATGTAAGTGCAGTACAAATTTCAAACTAGAGATTATTGTTTACTTTCACATTGAACATAGTATAACTAAATAAACTGAGAATTGAACCTTTTAACCCAAAAATGTTCAAGTATTAATTCTGCAGGGTCGTTGTCAGTGACTATTTTCGGTATCAGCTTTCACGCATTCGAAGCGATTCGGTGGAACTGTAAATGACCGACCGCAGTATAGGACTGAGACGAAAAAAGATTTGCTCTCAAAAAATAATCTTTACGCTTGGGATTACGTAAGCACGCGAGCTAGATAATAAGGTGAAAGGATATATATGCGCGGTCGAGAAGGAGAGAAGAAAGCGCGTGCTCCGCATTTGATTATAGTAAGCCGCACACACACACATACCCATGCATATCTGCGCGCATAGGATACATGAATCCTCGGAAAAACACGGCTGGTAATTATGATAATTGCTACGAAAAAAGTTATAAAATTAGAAATTAGAGTGGAATGGAGGTTTATCACAAGATCCATAGCTGCTAGATGTTCATTTGATTTTTGTTGTTGCTATGGTATATATAGTAAGTTCTATCGTATACAGTACTTTCTCAATATTTTAGCTTTTGAATATATTTATGTTTCTGGGTTATCTAGTTCTGGTATCGTCAGCTGGGGTCGCGATCATGATGTATGATGCTATACGTGTAAGTGCGCTGCAGAGCAATTAATTAACGCGACTTGCGTTTGATGTCGACCGTCTGCTTCGCCCAGTTGATGTGTGACTTATGGTTACAGTGGATACAAGCAAGAGTGACATTCGAAGCCTATATGCAGAACTAAAGTAGTTAAAATTAGTTGATGAAGACAGTGGTGAATAAATTATCAATTGGTAATCTTAGAATTCACTGAACTAAAAATTATATTTCATTTATTTATATTATTATTCTTTCGTACAAGAAACAATGTGTATTAACATGTATACTAATTTATATTATAATTATGTGGATAACTGTAAAATCTATCTAGTATATTATTGAAAACCTGTATTGATAAAAAGAATTTGAGGATAGAATCAGCTTTTACTAAAAGATTATGTTAACAAAATGCTAAAGTAATAATAAAAGATTATGACCAACCCGACATATCACTGGGTTAAAACGCCATCAATAGCTTTTGAGAAAGGAAAATCCCTAGGTCGATGCAAACATTGTAATGATTGCATTAGTATACAAAGATAATCTTATTTAAACTATTTTATAATTTTACATTTTACGTATATCTCAGATCTTACTCAGATTACTTAGCTTTCGCAAAAGAAACTAGTACAACACAGTAATAAACAAAATTTACATTATTTTATACCCGTTATTACATCGTATTTGCCATAATTATTAACTAAAGTTTATCTCAAAGCTTATCAATGATGTAAACATGTCCAAACGACACAACCTTAGCTAAGGCGTCGCATTTATGGTTCAATTAACATCGTCCATAACTCTGCCGTAATTTTATCGCGCAAAAAGTCGCGCGCAAGAGCATTACATGTAAAACGAAAAGCTCGTACATAACGTGCACGCGTGAGGTGGCACTTTCTCAATATCCATGAGCAGTGAAATTCAGTCGATGAACTACTACTATACTAAACTTATACTTCTACTTAGGGTACAGCAGCTTTCGCGAGTCACCACATTTTTCTTCTTCTTTTAGCGCTCCTTTCAAAATCTCGCGTATGTAGCAGCGGCGGCGCTGGCCTGTAGTAGTGTATATAGAGGCCATAAGGAAACACGAAATCTGTCGAGTCAGTCGCGCGCTTACGTTGGCACGCGGCGCACCACCGTAACATCTGCCGGAGCTGCAGTGCGAGGAGCTTCACGAAGCGGGACATCTACTTTTTTTAACGCTTTTATTCTACATTGGTATTTTACTGTAGTTTTTCTTCTTCGTGTTTGCTTTTCGCGTGTATTTTCTAATGTTTGTCAGACTTGGTCAGCGCACGTTGCTTAAAACTTCAGAATTGAGTTTCCTTTTCAGGATTCCTTTAGTTACGAAAAATTAAGACAAACACTTGAATTGTTATTAGAATCGAAAATTAGAAAAATTACTTGATTATACTAACTTTTGATTCTGATAATAATTCGAATGTTCTACTCTTCCTTTTTCACTAATTAAGCGATTCTAAAAGGAAGTTTGATTTCAAGGCATTGTTTTTGCGAATAACAAAATTTCCTAATAAATTTTTTGGTAAGAACGGCAGGTGACGTTAAGTCTCTAGTGCCACTATTTTAGATTAAAATTAGATTAAAAAATCGCTTTATATATGTAAATGTGTACATAATAAAGGGATTTAGAAAATATGTCATCTCTTTCATTAGCTATTCATATCGAATAATTCTAAAAGTTGTATTGTACGCTTTCAGGTTCATTGATAATTATATAAAAAATTAGAATCTAAATCATTTTTTTAAGTCAGTACAAACTTTACAATGATAAATTTTAGAAATTATGTACTCAAAATACTAATCCAAACACGGATTTGTCTATTTTATGATTAACATTAAAATTTTTTGTTTTGACGTCAACTATTTTTATGCATTCCATATTTCTATATAGTCCCTCTCGTCCCTATTTATTTCTGGGCCAATTCGTTCTTCGCAGTCATTTCTCAAATGAATTCCTGGCTGATCGAGCGATCCAAGTCTCAGCCGTAATTTGGAGTCAATCTACGTGAAAATGACAAGAAAATTGCGCGTGTCTCTCCCCTTTTGGTATAACGTCGGCGCTCGCGGCGTTGTCATTCACTTCCTCCGAACTCTTTGCTTCACCCCTTCTTGTAAAGACGTTCTTCGTATTACCTAAAATTGCAATTGATTTCCTTATAATTGAACGTGCTATTTTCGCAGTCACTACATTAATTCTTACTTTGAATTATAACATCATTTATTTTTATTATTATTCAAATTACATTTATTAATCAAATATTTGATTTCTTGATTTATATTAATTTGAATTATAAAATCTTTTATTTCTATTGTTATTAAAATTACATTTATTGGTCATTTTTTGTAATCTTGATTTGTCTAAAAGGTGAGTATTAAATTATCTTATTATTTTGAATTATTGTATAATTTTTGTAAAATTCAAATTATATTATAAGAGGATTAGATATCAACTAAGAGAGACAAAGCTGACAGCTATTCTCAAAAGTATTTTTTTTAATATAAAATGTGTGCTACATATGTAAAAGAAAAAGCAAACTTTTTTATTCTTCGTTTTTCTACAGAATGTTAATAATATTTAATGAATATATAATGAAATATTTACCTTGGAAAAATAAAACAAAAATTGTTATCTTCTTCAATATAAAAACTGACAAAGAACATACGGATTTTTCGATCCAATACTTTAGTACAAAAATTTATTCAATAAAAATACGATTGCTTTTCAAACGTTTACTAATACAGAAAATTCGATGGTAAATTCTTCTGAACGAATATGTTTGATTTTTAAATCCTACAATCGAGGTTAGTGAAAATTTGGGCTCTTGACAACAAAGTTTGTAGGACTTAAAAAATACAAACAAATTCAATTACTTATGTAAGGGGATTTTCCATCGAATGGACGTCATTACTGTCTAGTTTGTAAACGATAACAAGTTTGTATTTTTATTTCAGGGCAAACAATTTTGGGGTGCAGTTGATTTAGCGGCTAGAAGATGGTTGGCTAGAAGAATGTATGAAGGAGTATATCTATATATGTCTATATTTTCATAACAGTTTTTCTTACCATAGATCGAACGCACGGTATAAAAATCCCAACAAATTCTGATTGTGCAGGAACTAATGAAAATAGACTGACGGTTCGAACCTTAACATTTTGTTAAAAAATAATAATAACAATAATAATAATGAATAATAATTAAACAAAAAATAGTTTTCTACTCTTGAGTATATAGACAATGAAGGCATTTACGCATTTTTTCTATAAAGTTAACCATATTCTAAGAATCAAAAATTGCTACAAATACCTATTATCGCATTTGCGTCCGTGGTAGTGTGCCATTAAAATTCGAATGATATTCAGAAAAGTATTCTTCTAGTTTACGAGGTAACCGAGGTAAAGAATGTCATTCAAAAATCCAGCTATAATCGTAACTTTGAATGTCGGCACGACGCACACGACGAAGACTCCTCTCCAAAACAAAAAGCAAACCAAAGCTTTTAACAAACATCGAATTTTACAGTCTCAAAGTTTACGTCTTACAATCTAATACCCACGGATACATTCTATTACCAATCGCCATCAGCGCGTCGTGCCATCTATCGCCGCGACCCTCATATCCATACACCCAAACAAGAAAGCTAATCTGCACGAAAGCCCCCGTTCCAACCAACCGTTTCAATTTTCCAGAACGACTGCATCACTCTCGCGTCCCCGGCTGCCGTAAAACCGCGAGTATATGCTGCACTAGCGCGTCCTCCCCGGTAGGTATATACACACGTTATATACGCACAAATTGAAATCCCGCGCGGCGAGCGATAAACCAGCCGCGCTTTCTATCCTCTCCTAACGATATTTCTCAAAAAGCTCGCGAGGCGCGATCATTCCTCCGCGGCTTGTAGCAGGCTCTTCGAATTTGCTCGTGTCTCGCGCGGCTGATTTATACCGCTGCTACTGCTGCTGCGAGAGTATGGCAACAAGTGTTTTACACGAGGCGCGAACTGCACTGCATTTGGAGCAGTTATGCGAGAAAATCGGAGATGAGTGGAAGCGTGGATTGGTGTGAACTTTGAGCGTGGTTGAAAAAGTAATGCATGCAGTGAGCGACCGAGTTGAGGGAATTTTATCGTGGGAGCTGCATTTGGTGAGTGTAAAGTTATTTGTTTTTGTATATTTGATCTTTGTAATAGATAAAACAGTTATTTATTTATTGTTGCATATTGAGCTTTTTAAGAGTACAAAAATATTACTAAAATTACTTTTAAACATATATGAATTCATTTTTTTTAATTATTGAAAAACTTTAGATTGAAAGTATTTTAAACATTGTCCTATATGGAAATTATTCGAAATATGAGAAAAGTATTGAAATCATATATAAGAAAATAAATTTTGTATTATTTGTTCCCCGCTAATTCTTCATATTTATTTATTTATGTTGGCGTTGCCGCCATTTTACTTTGATTACACTATGAACGTAAAAATAAAACTGATATAAATTTTTTTTTCATTCCAGATTGTCATATCTTTGTTAAGATTATAAGCATATTTCATAAAAAACAATAAAAATAATTATAAAAATATTATTAAAAACTTTATAAAAAATTATTGTAATGAATTAAAACAGTATAACAAATAAAGTTAACACAGGAACATTTTTTCAATCTTTTTTTAGAAAAATTGTATTTGAAAAGTATGCAGTTTAATTATTTGGAAATGACAATATTATGAACAATATTTTTTTAATGAATATACTTTGGGACAGGGTTTAAATAAATATAAATGTGATATATTTATAACTTATTCACCTTTATTAGTTATAAAATGTAGTAGTAAAGAGTGACTGTTTTATTTTAAATTATTTTTTATCCTTAGACATAAACATCTTATATTTACAAAGCCTAAACTTTAAAAACAAATTAATTTACGTAAGCTTTTCCATGTTATTTGCCATTGTTTTATAGAACAGGCTTCTTCACGTGAGATAGGTATGTCTCACAGACCTCCTCTCAGAGCGAGTACTAAATGCAGTACGGAACCACCTTGCACTTTATAATCTTGTGCCGTTTTCTCATCATTCCTAAAAATAAAATTGCATTCATTATGTTTCATTGAATAAAAAAGAAGAAACATAAATAAATTTAGAAAGCATACATTTGTTTTCCTGAAAATATCAGCCTTTGTTGCTGTGGTGGAATGCCTTCTTTTTCCTCGACTCGTTCTTTGATTCTTTCGACTTTGTCCGTTGGCTCAATGTCGATTTCAATCTATATGAGAGATTATGGAATTAATTAACACATCCTTTGTAGATATAATTGAAGTATAGGTGATAATATTTCTAAACATATAATACTGTAGTACCGTATAATAGAATGATGCACAAAACATTGAAATTGCGCAAGATAGGCTGAATCATATAAAAGGAAAAACAAATACTAAAATGGTCATTGTTTTGTTATTGCACAGCAAAATAAATATTGTTTAATATAAAAGTATTTAAAATAAAAATTAAACACCGATTTCATTGATTACTTGTATTAAAATGATAGTCTCCTGACAAATTTCTACTATGTAACCTTTTTCAGCTTTAAAAAGACTACTTTATGAAAGTACAAAACAAATAACTTATATAGTTAATAAAACAAAGTGAATTTTAACCTAAACAAATAACTATTCATAGTATAGTTTAAACATATACAAGTAAGATGCTAACGAAAGGAAAATATTGTACGATATCGAAACGGTGCACACGCTGGCTACAACTAGCATGTAAATGAAATCATTTGAACAAATTCTTATTAAAACTTAGCAATTAAATATGAAATAAATCAAAACACATCATCTGGCAAACAATTTATCATGCTACTATAAAGCTAAAATTCACAATGCCATAATTCAAACTATTGAGGTTAGGATGACACTTGGCTTTTGCAGATGAAAGTTTATGCTTCTTTAAGCAATAATTTGACCACAAAGCAACGCAATTCTACGATAAAGCTATAAAACTAATTCGTAGCCGGCTTGTTGTTCTGTTAGGTTAGAATATTCGACCACTCACCTCCTTTCCCGTCAGGGTCTGAAAAAGTAAAGAAACGACAGATCAGTGACACGTTGTACGCACTAGAATCTCGCATGAACTTAAGAATAGACGCTTTACCTTCACTTTAATCAACATTTTTGTGGATTAACGATCGATTTCTCGAGCACGAATGGGCAACCGAATCAGACGGGAAGGGAAACAACGCTCAGAACGACCGACGACACTGACTGTAGGCGGGTTATCGGAAACCTACTTGGCGTGCGTCATGTTCCGCCGTTCGCTCATTCTAACAGAATAGAGAGAAAGAGAGAGAGAGGACTGCCAGCGGAATCGCGAAAGGCGCGCGGCGCATGCTCGCCTCGCTGCGAAATGCGGCAAATACGAATCGATGCGAGGTGTTGTGTGTAGAGAGTAGAAGAACTTGGAGCGGATTTTTCAACTTATCGAGATCGAGTTAATTATTTACTTAATAGTATTAAAGGAATCAGGACTATTATTATAAGGGTGATTAGAAAAATGTTTTAACTATAATTATTTATTACAAAATTATGAATCTAATAAAAACAAAAATAAATAAAGTGTTTGATGAGGAGTAATAAATTTTTTTTTTCTTTGTAAATTCTATTTAAATAAATTGGTTTTATAAATAATTACCGAATTAAAATTAATTTTAATGGCTGCATTTCTTTATGATTAATTTTAATGGTTTTAATAAAATCGTAACTACTATCAATAATACTATGATTAGAAAAATGTTTCAACTATGAATATTTATTACAAAATTATTATTTGTATAAAATAAAGATAATAACTCTCTTTTTCAAGAATAATACATTTTTTCGTTAATAAATTTTGTAAGTAAATTGGTTTAATTACAATATTCTTAACTATTTAAATTATTTGATTAATATATTGAATAAATATTTATTAGATTACCTACTCGTTTATGGGCCCAGGTTCATCTCATTTTCATATAAAGTATATATATTTTATATTTTTAAATAAATTAATATATAAATAAATAAATTATGATTTGTTGTAAAATTTTCATCTTAAAATTTAAAAATAATTTATTGCTTTAAATTGTTCATTTATGCAAAATTACAAATAAAGATATTTGATTTTTGTGATTTTTTTTTAATTTAAATGAATCACGCTAAGAAAACTATATAGTAATCAAATACTTCATCAATATAAGAAAAACTTTTTCATACAAATTCTTTCCAAATTTTCATATTGCAAATTTTACAAGATGATGTTGTGTTAGTTACGATGCACATATGGGAAGGTTGTAGTATGAATACCGACAGCTATTTTAGTTGTAACTTTTCATTAGAAATTCGAAAACTGTTTTTCCAAAAAATGGATTTACTCTTAGAATATTGGCTGAGGTTAAATATAATTGGCCACATTATTTGTCTATGAAAATGCAAAAGTGACGATTTTAAGATATTTAAAAAGTGGCGTCCAGTATGGAAACACATACCTAATTTTAACTGTAACTTTTGATTAGAGCCATTGATATTGATTAACAAAAAGAATTGAGCCATTATCCCTCTCTGAAGAAAAAAATTATCTACTATAAAATATAAAAGTAACGATTTTAAAATTCGGAAAATAACGTTTGACTCGCTGAATATTGGCAAATCAGTTACTTGCACGATAATTTTAGTAACCTTAAATTTAAAATACCGGATATAGATTATATTATAATAAAGCTGAAATATAATACTGAGAGCTTATTTATAGTGTACGACTTTCCCCTATATATGTATATATATATATTTTTTCTATGAAGTACTGTTTAATTAAATATCATTCTTTCAATCTCCAGATGCACTCTATAGTTAGAAAACAATATAGCAAATTACACAACTTCTATTATATATTATATATATGAATGTATGTATATCTATATACACACACATATATATATATATATATATATATATATATATATATATATATATATATATATATATATATATATATATATATATATATATATTGCTTGTTACGGATAGAATACATTAGTAATAAGAATATGTAACTGTATAATAAATTGCTTTGCAAAAGGTCTCTAAAACGTTCTGTATATTTCAAACGTGATAACGTTCTCGAGTTTCTTATGTATATGTTTGCGGCGGTCGTCGGCGGCGACTTTCGGCGGCGCGAAGAGTGGCTCATTTCTAGCTCAATAAAGAATGATGCAGAGGCCAGATGTACTTTAGCCCTTGTGCAGAACAGCAGTTTCAACGCGCGTTGTAACAACCCGGCCAATGTATATAATAATAACTACTTTAAATACAAATTGCGTATCAATTATTATAACAAAATCCTTCGTATAATTACGTTCCTAACATTTCTATATTGCTATATTGTTTTCTAACTAGGTATAGAGTATATCTGGAGATTGAAAAAATTATATTTAATAAAACAGTAATTCATAGAAAATATAAAATTCAATTTTTATAAACCATATTACTACAATCGATGCCAAAATTCCTCGTCGATCTATTGTCCCTTAAAAATGTCAAACAGCAGCGAATCATCTTCCACTCCCATCCAGAACAAGAAAACACACAATACACCCACTGCAGCGGAGCGAGTTCGATACACCCACTTCAGCGGAGCGAGTTCGAGTCCAAGGTGGCGGTGCACGGCAGCTCGCTCGATCAATCACACGCGGAAACGTCCGGCACTGTCATTACACAGACGCTATCGCCTGATTAAAGTCACTCGGATGCGCGCGCGCTCGCGCGGATGAGAGATTCCGCGCTAATCAGTGGCAATTATCATTTATTCGGCGCGCGGCGATCACTACAGCAGGATATATCATATACCTATATATATATATATATATACATGGAAGCACGCGCGCATGTGGAGGTGCACTCGATATGCCGGCGGCTGCTTGATTGACGGAGGTGCGTGCGAATTTCGATTGCCATCGACGACTCTCACGCGCACGGGATGTGCGCTCGTTTCTGGCACGAATCACGATGTCCGCTGGGAAGCAGATTCTTTGGGGATTGTAGTTGGTGTAGGTGTGCTGGTTTTCTTTGAAAGTGGATTTTGAAGTTTAGTGTTTTATTGTATCATTTATTAATGGAATTTTTGTTTAATATTGGTATCTTTAACCCTTAGGTAAAACATCTCTTTTGAATTGCGTATTTATGTATTTATAATTAGCTGTAGCTCTGATTAAAAAGCTTATGTGCCTGGATTGTAAGATAAACTTATATGATCTTATCCGATTTTATCCGGACTTTGAATCCTGTTTTATATGATCGTATCCGAATCAATACAAATCAATAAAATCAAAAAATCAATCCGATTTTATTCGGAATTTGCATCCAGTTCTATCTGGTCTTATGCGGTATTATCAGTTTTTTTAACCAGGGAGTTGGCGCAGGTGGCTAAATTGATCACAAATCATTTATCAACTTGAATTTCTATATAAGACTATGTTCAGTTTTTTTTTTAAGTTAAAATGTTAATTTTTCACTTAGTATAATTTGTTTTGCAGAATAAGTAACGCTTAAAAATCTTATTTTGAATTGTATACCACAAATATTTATCGTTTATTGAACTTTTGCGTTTAAAGATTAACTTTGATTAGCATAGTTAATATACGATTACCTCAAAACACTACCATTTGTTTCTAAAACTTTTATAACCCAAATAAAATTTTCTTGTTTCAAAGAAAATTAACTTAATATGCAAAAACTAATAAAAACATTCTCTATTCATTAAACCTCATCAAAATTCTCAAACCAAAATTATACCAACGTTATTCAACGTATACAATCAAGTCCAACTATAAAAACAGACCCATCAACGTATAAACCTTTCAACCGCAGCAGTTAAGACACAATCACACGTCCAGCCAATAAAAGCTCACCAATCGCCAAGACCTTAAACACACCATCTTATCTCCATCCGCAACTCGTTGAAAAGAAAAAAGCCATCTGCAAAAACTGTCCCTCCTCAATATATACGTCGAACGGTCGATCGCTCTAGCATCTCGCGATCGTCAACGCGAGATCGCAGACTTAGACTAACGCTCTATGCGCAGCGGCGTGATATACACGTATACGAGAGCGATCAACGAGAGACACACACACATACATACTGCACAAGTGAGTTCTACGCGGTGGGTCGATCGTTAGCCGGTCATCGGGGTCAACGGGTCATTGCCACTCGCGCGCGCGAGATCTCAATGATACAGCTGTAGTGTGTGTGTGTGTGCGAGCGCGAATGCTGTAGCAACGATCGAGGAGCGGAGGGGCTCAATTAAAAGAGGCGAGGGCGGACCGAAGTGCGCGCGGATAGAGCGTTATACAGGCGGAAGCTGTCTGGAATCGCCCGGCGGAAGAAAGAGTAAGCGATGCTGGGTTTTCGTGTTCCGAGGGAGGGGTCGAGGGATTGATGGATGTTTATAGAGTTTGCTGTGAAATCTGTAAAGATATAGGTTGGTTTATATTTGAGTGAAGAATGTTTATCCTATATGAAATACTAGACAGTAATTGATTTGTACGAATATCAGTCAGTTTTGTAATAAACTTGAAGTTTTTTAGAGCCGCATTTAAATAAATATGAAAATCTTATTAATATATTAATTTGACACTAATATTCTATTCATTATTGATTGTCGTGCACGACAATTGTTTTATTGAGTTGATAAATTGAGACAATGTTATGGGTTTGTCGTTCATGAAAATCAACATGAAAACATCTTAATAATATTTTATTTTTTAGTAAATCGTTAAAAAACGTGATATCATTAAGTATATGCAGATCTGCAGTTATTTTAATTGAATAATATTAAATTTCATATATAAATTATATTGAGTATTCATAGTATAGGCAGTGTAATATTTTTTTCAACACTTTTTGGCGATAGGCAATGTAGAGCGACTAAATCGACGATTATATAAAATTGAGTATAGGTGTAACTAGTCAGAGAAAAATATTGACTCGTATAATTAATATTATTATTATTAGAACATTCTAGGTTGAGTCTTATGCCAGACTCATGTCGCTTGGGTAATCCCTTTGCGACCCTACTGATCCTCTAGGCGTCGGGTACCGATTTCATATAAAATCTCGCCCAACGCCCAGAGTCAATAACATAATTAATATTTATAATTAGTTTTTGTTCGATTCGCTCTGTACATCTAATATCACAATCTCCTTATAGAAAATACTTCAGTACAGAATTGCTTTTAAAGAAAATAAATACTCAATTGTTTTCAATAAAAAGTAACGAAAGAGAGTATCACTACAGTAGCTTTATTCTCAATAAGATTGAGTGTATTTCTGCCTTGTGATCCGTTTGAAATTATTTATCGTGCGAAAAACGATTGAATCAAAGAGTAAAAGAGAAATGAAGAAAAGCGAGAGAACACGAGATGAGAGAAAGAGATAAAGAAAGATAAAAAAGAGATAGTAAGTTCATTCTCAGGGAGAACGAAGAAGAAGAAGGAGGTAGGGGAAAATTACTCTGAACGATGCGCCTCTTGTTCGGGGTAATGAACAGTTCTGCAACGCTCTAATTGCACGGATCGCGCAGCCCTCGGTAGGCGCAGATGGAGAGAGAAAGAGAAAAAGAAAAAGGAGAAAAAACGAAAAGGAACGCGAAAAACGTGAGGTTCCGGGATTTGCCTGTTGTTTCGACTAATTTCGAAGGATTCGACTTCCGTCGATTTTCTTCGTACTTTTATTCTTTTGCCCTTCCCTCACTCAAGTGCAACTCCGATGCGAACTTTGCGCAAAGGCTAATTTGGTGTATTGCTTCTCTTACTTTTCTACGTTTTTGAACTTTATTTTAAACAAAATTTTATTCAAATACAATTTTATAATTGTAAATGTTTCTTGATATTTAGTTATTAATTAATCTTAATTATATAATCAACTATAAGAAGTAAATTTTCTCCCTAGTAGAACTCAATCTTATTCATAGCCAGTAATCGACTATTTATGACCATTTATTTCTATTAATGGCCAATTATTGGCTACAAAATAGATTGATTTCTACCAGGGCTGTCTTGTATTTTTTGAATAGTTAAATAGTTTAAATATAACATTACTATTATCCACGTAATTTATTGTTTATAGAGAAAATTAAATTTGTATATTTATAAGTAAATGTACAATATATATATACATTTAATATATATTTTTATTATTAAGATATATTCTGTCCTTATAATCTATTCTTTTCCTTCTTGCGATTCAAATTTAAGCATATGTCTTAACATATTAAGAAAGGGTTTTCACCAAACACTGGTCAAATTATTGATCAGTGCGAGCATCGAAGGTTTTGCAACTAATTTTAAATCTACCAAGTATAATCTTTTATCTATAAAATGAGTATATTTAATATAATGTCAATTAATCTTATGTACAAATAAAATAAATGATATTGAGATTATTCTTATAATTAAAAAATTACTAATCGACATTTGGACAAAATGATCCATGTTAACTTATCAAACGAGGAGCGCGTAGACACCTCCATATACATCTCTCCGCAGCCATCAATCACCCCGTAAAATACCAACGCGAACGTCCCAAAACAGCTGCTCCCTCGCGTGGCACGGGCTCGCAGTGATTTCCACCGTCTCTCTCCAGTCTCCACCGCAAGAGCGGCCGAAAATTTTGAAAGCCAAATTACACTTCTTACGCCGTACCGTCTTGAAATAATTTTTATAATTACGCGCCCCCCACCTCCCCCCTCTTCACCCCCTTCATTAAGTCTCGCAAACCCGCTATATGCCCGCGCGACGTGTACAATCAAGCGCACACGAAATTAAATTAACCGCCGCCGCGCAAGAGGCGGGCGTCGCTCGTTAAACACCGGCTGACAAAAGGCACTTTCGACACCTTAGCGGCAGCTCGTCACCTCTGGAAATGCCCAGTGCGCGCCGTTATACTTTTATACTTTTCACCGTGCGGAGACTCGCCGGAGGGCGATGATAACGCAGTGGAAATGATAATTGGGCAGTTGGGGGCTTTGAGGGTATGATAGGTGGTGTTCGGGTAATTCGGAGAAGTTTTTCTTTTTGAATTTTGAATGTATCATGTGTCATTGCGTTGATAGGTTTTTAAATCACGTGTATTACTGATGATTAGTGTATTAGTTTAGTAGTTTTTTGTATCTAAAAAGTTTGAAAAATTTTCCGAATGATATTTACTTAAACGAAACGCTTTTATAAAACGTTTTTGTAAACAATCATGTAATGTACCTTGCTGATAGAGTACTTATCATTAAAGTAAAGTATGAATTATTCCTTGTTCGTCATTTTAGCTAAATATGAAGACCCGCATGATGTAAAGATATTTTTGAATACAAAATTATAATATGATATTAAAGGTTGGTACACGGTTAAGAACCAATTCGTAACATATGTATGGTTTTTTCCATTTGCGAAGACTTGTTTGGTACCATTAAAATATATCTTTATTGTAAAAATAGCAGACGTCAAATATGTCAAAAAAGATTTTCATGTTGCTATTCCACTTACATTTTCTGCGTTTAACGAACCAACAAATATTTGTTTATAAACTATCTATGCATATTTTATTTTTATAAAGGCAACATGCGATTGGGTATTATTCATTTCTAACCAATGAAGTTTATTATTTCTTTTTATAACAGTGTACTTCTTTTTATCATAAATAGATCTTCAAATGCATGTATCTAAAAACTTGCGCATGGATGGGTAACTAACGAAACAATCATATAAAGCAAATAAAAAAAGCAACCTCTATGAGGAAGCAAAACCAAAATTATTTTTGTCAAATATTTTCTTTATGGCATATCCTTACTCCTTAAAAAGAAAATAAAGCTCAACCCAAGCAAAAAGATAGAAAAAAGTTGAAAGCGAAGACAAGAGGAGAGGCTATAGCTTGTAAATCCAAGACACGTTCATTAGCACGCCGCGCCGCGCAAGACACATTACAATAAAAAAAAAAGGAGAGGATATATATAATAAAAGCTGCGGCGCGCCTCGCTAATTCAGGATTGGATTAACGAATGATTTCGAAAGGCCTGGGGCGACAATTAATTGGAGATTCTGTCATATTCGGCCGCCGACAAACGCGCGGCGCATATGGACGGCCGACGCCTCGACGGTTTGTATTTAAGGGAATTCCACCGCTCGCAGCATCTTCCCTCCACGGAATTCGATTACTCATTACGTGTATATCGTGTTCATCAGAGGATTCATTATCCAAATAACTCATCGACGAATGATGACAGGATAATTTTTAGGTAATGATAACTTGTTGTTTATTAGGAAGCAATAGTCGCTGTTAATCATTTTTTGATGACGCGAGGTGTAATTTGATTAACAAGATGGCGTAGTATTATAATAGCATATAATTATAATCAGAAGATATACTAAAATGAGATATATTGTATTAAAAATTTTAATTAACCTAAAATGTAAAAGCGAAAATTGAAAGTAATCGCAACTTAGTTTCTACTTTAAATATCACAATAATGATAATTCCATTATTATAAGTATAATATTAATGTAAAATTTATATATTTTTATTTTGCTTCAAAATATATAAATAAATGTTTGACTAATTATATTTTTTTTATGTTACAGGTGAGTTGCAGAAAATACTACTATACTCATTTTCTTTCTCACGTAAGTGTATATTACCATTTAATACATAGTTAGTGATATAAACTACAATATTATGTCATAATATATGCATAACATAGAAGATGAATGTTCATTATACAATGAGTACCAACTTATTTAATAAAATTTACCGTCAGTATATTATAGCATCGTCATATTCATATAAAACATCGCAACGATTCTCGGAATCTGAAAAACGCATCGAATTATAGAAAATTACACAGCACGAATAGCAAGTACAAGAAAGACACGGGAGAAATCAAAATTAGAGTCATACATTGTACAGCGATAAAAGCTACCATTAATGCATTCGTTAATGCCGGTTTTCTCCTCGAATGCTTACGCATGCTGCTAAACGATCCTTTATATGGGTGAAGGTTGTACACACACGCGCGCATCAGAGATTTCAGAAGCCACAGCCCCTCGTGCACAAAAACTACAATTCTTCAAGATAATTCGTACGCACGCACTTTTGCATGCGCGTACTATGCGTGTATGCGGCTATTACTCGCGTTAGACATAGAGGTATACACGATGCACGAGTAATGTCGTGTCTGCGTTTTTCTTTTCATCTTGTTTCATAGTTTTTTTATATGTTTTGAAACAATTTTACGCGTTTACATTATTTTTACACAATAGCCTTTTTTAATTGATGTATACTTCACACAGCTTTGTGAAAACTTACAGATAAGTTATCGAAAGTAAAAATCATATTCTATGGATTTTAAAAAATGAGCTATTTCTTAAAATTTGGTTTATAATATTGTATTACTTGTAAAAGATACAATAGAAATGGTTGTAATTAAAATTAATTTTATTGTTAAATTTCTTGTAGAAATCAATTTAATTCAAAGTCAGTAATCGGCCATTAATGGCCATTTCTAGCTATTCATGGTAGATTACTGGCAATTAATGTAATATGTGAGCAGTGTTTCATGTAAGCCGGAAATGTTCGATTAAAATTAGTCAATCATACAATTTTCTTACTTTGTCCTAAAATTAATTAATTGTTCCAATATATTAATTTCAACTACTATTTTTTAAACATTAATTTATAAATTTAATTTAATTCTAGTAAGTACTATCAGTAACAAACATTTTACGTTTTTATAGAATAAATATAATCGTTTCCTTTTTTAAAATCTAAATCGCATACATCAGGTTCAGTATGAGAATGCTACAGGTACATCAAATGGATAAGATCAACGTGATGCTATAAATATACTAAGGTAATAGGTTTTACAAAATTTGTAATATATCAATAAGATAGGTATTAACACATGTACCTAATTATATGCAAAAATCATACAAATCAAAAGTAATAATCGTAAGAAAAAAATGGATAGAACATCCAAACGTGAAAATTTGTCTGATTGACTATAAATTTAATACAATGAAAACTAATTTAAATTGTAAATAATGTTTAAATAACTTCAAATAATAATAATAGTATAATGTAAACCGTAAATAACTGACCTTTTCCGACTAATATTAAGAAATTACAACTCTATAAACCACAAAAAACGCCTCGCAAACAAGAAACCAGCAGCAAAAACCCCGCCCACAAAAAACCAATAAAAAAGGCCAAACAACAAAAAAAAAACAAGCCGATAGACAGAAAGTGGTAAACATCGCATTTGATGCCGCGCACTCCTCACCTAATTGTCGAGTGCGTCCCGCGGCGAGAGCGCCGTCGGCGCTGATTAGGAGCTCGCTCGCGCGCGCGCCTCCGAGTTCCGACGTAATCGCCACTATACACACCGGGAAACAACTAGTATACTCGCCGGAGACAGACATACAGAGAGAGAGAGAGAGAGAGAGAGAGAGAGAGAGAGAGAAAGAGAGGCTGCGCCGAGCTTCATCCTTGGAATGCCGGGCGAGTTTCAGCGTTGCGAATTGTTTCGACGTGTAATTATTGAAAACGTGATAATGAACGCGAGAGAGAGAGAGAGAGAGAGAGGCAGTGTGTAGTATAGAAATTTGTTTGGCCGTTGTCTTTTTTCTCTCGCCGAGGAGAGGAGCTCTTTCTTCTTTTTTTTTTGAGTGAGAGTGTACGTGTGTGTGTGTGTGTATGTGTGCGTACACTTTGTCGGGGAAATTACGGGGGGATTAGGTGTAATTACGTTTGCACTCTACGTGTTATTGAGGGCTTTTTGCCATGGTGATTCTTTAATAATGTGAGTGGTGTTTGATGCTGGTGTATATCTGTAATTAGTGATGTATAGGTACGAATTTTATGTGTAAATGATTCGAAGTATTTTGTTCCTATTATCTTCATTAATTCATTCTAATTAATATAATTATTTTAATGTATTGACTTATGTATATAAAAATCCTCATAAACTATGGAATGTTGATGTTATCTAAAAATAACTTAATTGAGATATTAACTTATGGGCGGATTTATAGATTTATGAGCTAGAGATGTTATTTTTTCTGTAATTTGCTTGTCTTTCTGACTAGGGAAAAATACTTTACTTTTCTCATAAGTATTAAAGAATGATTTTGTATTATTTATACTATCACTGTTTATAACAGTAAATACTTTTATACTAATAATTAAAATTTGAAGAATAATAATATTATTTACAAATATAATTTACTATAATCAAAAATGTTAAATGATATCTCTGTTCCACATAAAATGAAAAATATACGAAACCGATTAACAATAAGCACAAGCGAACCACCAGATTAACTTTGCGATATCATAATTACAAAATGGAATACAAAATTAAAAAATACATTAAAAAAAAAGCGCTGCAATTACGAGAAGCATTAACGCTCTCTTTTCAATCTACAAAACAGTTCAAAAGCAAAAAGCAAAGACGTCAAATGTTGAACGTAACCCAGCGCTTGGTACAAAACACGTGATGCTCCGCAGGCCTTACTCACAGAGGAAAACGGAGGCAAGGCCGATAGTAATCAGCGCGGGCACACCGCCACAGCAGCGTTGAAACCCCGCGCTCGCGCAGTCCCACACACTCGCACACCCAGTCCACCAAGCTCGAGCGTATACTCGCTAATAATTGATTAAGCCCGCGAGAGCCTTCAGCTCCAGCTTTGCCCCGGCGAATGATAATGATATTACGGCGCGGGGAGCCTACTATACGTGTAGTTGCGCACAGATGCGCTCGTGGACTCGCTTCCGTGCAGGTCTTGCTGCTTCTGTCATTCTCTTTCTCTTCCGCGCGCGCGCGAGCTCCTGCCCCGGCAGCTTCCCTCGCCTTTTATTAATCTCATTTTCCACCTCCGTGTGCGGTGCCTGGGTCTTATTGCTGTTTTTAATCGCGTATTATTTCTGCGCTCTAGCCGCGCGTCAGCTTTTAGATAGGCGCGGATGCTGTGGGAGCGCGCGGGAGACGTGAGTGGAAGTGACTGCTTTGAACTGATTACGGATCATCTCGAGAGGTACAGAGAGGAGACCGCCGCGCGCTGCCGTGTTTGATGTTGGGAACGTGCGGGGCGTGGGCTTGCTGATTGCTGTGGGCTTCCTTCGTTTTGCGGGATTTTGAAGCTGTTTCGTTGGGGAACGGAAATCATTGGATAATTTTGGCTTGACCAAGTTTTGAGAAACAATTGGAGGGACTTTTAGGAATATTTTAATTGATTTGTCTATTTTATGTAATGTTATTGATGGCGGTGATTTTTTTTTATTGAAAGTTCGAAGATTGTTTTGTATAGAATAGAATCTATACATATATTACATTGATGCTTAACAGCAAATGAGCAAGGCTAATCAAATAGTATAGGAAAAATTTAAAACAAATTGTTATAAAAATAAAATATGAACAGTTTCTTTAATAAAATTATGTTTAGGTATATTTAAGGTTTCATATTCATCAAAACTACTGCAAAAAAATACTTTAAGTTTGTTTCTTGAATAGATACTGGTAAGATTAACAAAAATATTACGGGTTTAACATGATTCTATATAGAAGAATCATTTTTCGTTTTATAGATTTTTTCTCTTGTTTTTTCCCAGAATTGCTCTGCAGTAATAACACTCTTATTATGAAATAAAAAATTAAAGAAACATTATGTACTAAAATGGTTCACACTCGAGATAATTCTTCACTATTTCGTAACATGGATTTCTACCAGGTACAGTCATGTACTCGCGTGTAAAGTCTGAAGTCTGACACAAAACAAGTGTCTTGACCATCTCGAGAGGAAGAAAACCACGAATACTTTCTTCCTATTCGCAGAAATGTCCTCTTGTTTTTGCGCTATCTCCTGTTCATTTTCAATTATCTTACTTCTGCCTTTTGTTTCCTTTATGGTACGAATTTTTTGTACTCTCATTCGAATTCTACTCTCGTTCGCATCCTCTTCATTGTACTAGTTTATATACCAAATTCTACTTACTTTTATGGATACAAGAGCTGATTAGAATTTATTAGTATCACTTTTAACTGATCTGAAACTGGATTTATATGACGGTAATTACTTATCGTATACAGTTTTCAAAATGTGCACATTTTCTTTATTTGACTATATTGTGTAAACATCTGTATCTTGACTTGAAATGACTATATTGAGATTTTATTTCTGTACCTTACTTTTTAGAATTTAAATACATATTTTTCGATGTAAATAATTATTTTTTAAGTCTTAACAAAATCTGTAGTCATAACATGTCTCAGGCAACAATTTATGTAAAGAAAACTGCGTATATTAAAGCACATTTAAATGTTTCTTTTAAAATTCTTGTCAAAGAAATATTATACTTCACCTACGACACCTTTACCTCAACCACCTCCATCCTCACAAATACGTGTCCTCCATGTCACTTTCTCCTCCACTCTCATCCCAACTTCGTACGTTCTTTCTCTGCGCCCATTGCTTTCATCTTCCCGCTTTTTCAGACCGCCCCTGCATGTATACCTGCATGTACCTCCCCTCGTAAGTAACAGCTGTTGCACGTTGACGGGACGCGACTTCTTACACGAGTCGTTATACACACTCACACACAAAGCGAACGCGCGACAATTTAACTCGCGCGATATAACGAGCGACACGCCGCGTGCAGTGCAGTGGAACAGCTTCTTGCATGGTCGCATGGTCGCCGCGGGACGCGTCATCTCCGCAAGGTGCGTGCCAGGAGTCGCGGACGTGCGTGAGACTTCTGGAGCAAGCGCACTGCGTGTAGCCATTGTCCGCGTTTCTCGAGCCTGTGGGTGTTTTGTACAGTCTGAGGCAAAATCAGATGATTCGTAGTAATTTTCGTTAAAGCATTGGTACACGGAGAGAATTTTCTAATAAAAATTATGACGAAATTCGCAGTAAAAATTACCGTGAATGACTATAAAACCGGGACACTCTAACTTTCCGGCAGATTTTATTGATATTTACGATAAATTTTACCGTACTGAAGGGTAAAATTTGCCTGCCGCAGAGTAAAAGTTCCCTGTACGAATCTTAGAGAAAGCCAAAATTTGTGGTAAAATTTGTACGATACATTTTTTAAAACTCTGGATTTTCTTCCAATTGTTGTAGCAGTATCATTAATACTTAAATAAGTAGTACATTATACACATTCATATTTGAGTTAACCTAAAATGTGTACATGCTCAGTTGTTTTCTTTATCAGCTGTCTTCTTTTTCTCAAATCAGGCAAATTTTACCATTCAGTGCGGTAAAATTTATAGTCTGTGCAGTAAAATTTGTAGTCAATGAGGTAAAGTTTTTAGTAAAATATCAGTAAAAAGTCCAGAAAGTAGGACTGTCCCAGCTTTATAGTTATTTACGGTAATTTTTACCCTGAATTTCGTTATAATTTTTATTAGAAAATTCTCTCTGTGTATAGTTTGTTGGGATAGAGAAGGAGGCCCTACCAGTTTGCGCTTGAAGAACGCGCTATCTCAAGAATCGCATAAATTTTTTTGGAAAAGTTTTAGTCGATTGTTAAAAAACTGGCTGTTTATTCTATCTAGTGATTAGATTTTAAAGGAATACAGTTTTAATTGGTGCATCGGCCGGGATGTTCTTACAGCATTCTTGAGGGTTAAACCTTCAAAGAATTGAATTTTCTGAAAATAATCATGTCGAACATTGGAAGGAAGAAGAAGCTATCTCAGAAGTTGCGTGAGAAAGAGCTATTTTAGCTAATAATTTATCGCTTCTAATTTTTCTGTGGCAACACTGAGAAATTGAAAAATGAATGTTTCGTCCGCAAAAAAGCTTTTTCATGTTTATAAAATATTAGTCCCTACATTATTAATTTTGATTTATACGATACTAATATTTAACTACTAATTCTAGTACTCTTACTATTAGAAGTCGCCTAAACATAGATATCTTAGTTATGCAACGTTATTATTTCTGTAAATTGTTAACTTTTCGCACATACTGTATATCTGGAGCTATTTCGAGATTTCAACTACACGCACAATGGATATATATGCGAAGCCTCCATATAAGAGCAGCACCTTTCTGAAAGACCGACGGCGACAACGACACCTGTCGCCCTGAAAAAGCCGCATAATAGAGAAGCGACACTTTTGAAGCTCACGCGCTCGCTACACATATTACGCTATTCCAGCATTATACAGTATCCTCGGATCCACTGCTCGTTTGTTCGAACGTTTGTTATCGAATAGACAGAAAGAGAGTCAGACTTTCCTCTTTCCCGCGTCTCACTCGTTAAAAGGTGCACTCGCCTCTTGCGCGTCCTCTCGAATCCTCACAGCTTCGACGTATAATAGGCAAGCCTCGACAGAGAGAATTTCTTGCGCGCAGCAGCATGTGCGTGACGTTTGAATTCGTTGCCTCGCTAGAAGCGCGTCTTCCGCACCGCGCGTATTGTTCCCTATTTGTTTTGCTCGATAGGAGGACGGATCGCTCGGACACCGTATGTACCTGCTGCTGTTGCTGTTGCTGATGCAACGGTCATTTGTAAGCGGCGATCGAACGGAGCGGTTCACTTGCTGAGAGCAGATGCTCGGAAGGCGGCGTGAGGCTTTAACAGAGCTTAGAGAGATTGTTGGGATTAGTGGAGCGAATAGATGGAATTCGTTAGTGTAGTGTTAAAAGTAAAATGAGTGTTGATTGAATTTGAGGGGTTTATACAATTTTGAGGTAAGATGATGTTAAGATCTGAAAATTTAAGTAATTTTTATTACTTGACTTTAAAAAAAAACAAAACAAAATAGCCTGGAATATTTGATTTTTGGTTCATCTATATTATACGTAACTTGTGAGTTGAACAGGTTTCTACAAAGAATGTACCACAATTTTTTTAGACACATTCATATTTATCTTGTTTTCAAACCATAAAGAAATCATTACCGCAATTACGATTTAATTAACAGCTCGATTTACTTTATAATTGTGTACATGAAATTAAACAATGTACAACAAATTAGCGAAATCTTATCTACATGATAAGTACTGTGTTAATTAGCGCGATAAATTTTTACAGAAGTTTCGTAAACAGTTTCTACTATTTACTTCGATTACTATTTAACAAGTATCACCTTTTGCATCATTACAGTGTGATTGAAAAATGCGCCTGATAAGAAATACTCAACGGAGTTGTTCATTCCCACTGGCAATAATCTGTTAATTCTCCATAGAATTAAAACTTCCAATTTAGATAAAGATCCCTCTGGACATTACATCTTATATACATGTATATGATCCAGCGACTTGCAACATTTTCCCATCGAACTTTTCAACGTTAATACTATCGACTTACCATCAGCCAATAATCAATTTTCGAAAAAAGTTGATAGATACGATAACTCTAATAAAAAAGGTAAACACGGACAACGAAATATCGAAACATCCAAGAAAAGAAGATAAAAAGACCGCGATACATGGATATCAATGAAAACATAAAGAAAAAGACGTCAAGTGCAGCATGTAATGCCTCTACTCCAGTACAGGTGCACTCGTATACAGTACTACTCAAAAGTTTAAAGCAATTAATTTTTAGAATTCTAATGCGATGGTCATGTTTAAATGACTTATTGTAAGGGAATTCTGATATTTATACTTTAAAGCAATATTGAAAATATAAATTTTACGCCCATAATTCGACATCTTACAACTGTGTTGCTTACACTTTGTATTTTATTATTTTTGAAGTTCGTATTAATTATTATTTTATTTTGTTAAATTTACTTCTATAATATGTAGAATATACATTTCACAAGTCTCAGTGCTTTTACCTCGGCTTTTTTACAGTTAAAATATTTTTCGTAAATATTCAGTGTAAATATACAGTGTTAAAATATATTTTTTTCTTTTATATTTTAAGCAACAATAGCACTAAGAAATATAAATATTCAACAAAAAAGTACAAAAATGTAAGCAACTAGTTTACATTTTTTAATAAAGTTCATGTTTTTTAATAGTTAATGTTTTAATGAAAGAAGTTCTTTTTTTAATCTCAACATGTTGAGACTATTTATTTTTCATGCAGGAAAACATTTTCTATTCCATTCAGTAAACTGAAATAGATCGACAGAAAACTTAAATTCTTTTTGTATTCACTTAGTAAATTAAGAACTATGTTCATAAACGCATACTGTGCTTTTTGCTTGCACCCGAGAAATTTCAAAATCGAAAAAATTATAGTACCAAATGCTTAGACATGTTGTTGCTATAAATGTATACTTATCAAATCATGCATCTTCTGAAGTAGCAGATTAGTTTTTCACGTGGATTTTCACCCATTAGTCGATTGATTCATTCTAGCCTGACGTTATTCTTAGACTGTGAAAATTCATGAAAAAAATGTCTTTAAAGCAACGCTAGGCGCCATCGAGTCAAACTTTTGAGCCCTACTGTATATACGAGCCTGCAAGAGAGACGAGCATACGAACGATTACATCGCGTAGCATCCGCGAGACTGTAATTAGATCGAGCTACGTGTTAATGGAGTCGTTATGCCGCCGAGATGCGAAAGCTGCAAAAAGAAGCCCGCGAGAATGACGCGGCCGTATATTCATGCGTGAGACTCGTCGAGTATGGATGCGTCTGTGTGTGTGTGTTCATAAGCGTGGGGACGCTGTCGATGAAGGATTAATCGGGAGCTTTTGCGGTCTGAAAATCGTGTTTTCCCGGATTTTTGTGTAACATTAACGGTTATCGGCGATGATTGGGGTGATTTTAAAGGCGGAGGAGAAGAAGGTTGGTAGGAACGGTGGGAGGCGTTTTGAATGGTGGAGATATGAGAAATTGGTGAGCGATGCTCTTGAATTTAAATTTTATCGGTCGAATGAAGACATTATGGAATAATTAGGGACTAAGTGGCTATGGTTAGGCGTCGCAGTATGTTAATTCGAAGTGTTGAACATTATTATGATATAAAAGATTCTGTTTACAAATAGTTTTTATTCAAAATGAAATATCAGTTTTTAAAATTAATGTTATATATTTATCATTACAAGATCGAGTATATCATAAGAAAATTGTTTTTAAGAAATAGACAAAACCAAATTAAAGTAAAAATCAATGATTCATTTAACAAAAATGCAATTAATTAATATCTTGATAAATCAAAGATCTCAGCACTAAAATAATACAAAATAAGGATGGTCATGAATATTTTTTAATAATATTTTTCTGCTGAATTAAAACACATATTTCTGTTCCGAAATAAAAGATAACTCAATCAAACACGCATGATTCGCTAATAACCATTTCCCCGATAAAAATAAGCACCAAAAAGAAGATCACCCAAGATTGCACGTTATTTATAATCATCCGAGCTATCTCGAAAGAGTATCAGCCAGTCCGATGCAAAAAATATTTCACAAACTCTCCCTATACATAACTTATACGCGCGTTCTCTCTTACGCGCAAGATTGATGCTGTGCATTTTTCACGCGATCGCACATCGACATCTCAATTGCCTCGAGAGCGTTAATTCGCCAATAATAACGCTCAATTTCGCCAGAAAAATCCGAGACGCTGCAGCGGCGCACACGTGAATTCACCGAGACCCCGAAGACGCATTTCAATCAAGTTCTAACGAGCGTCCAAACATCCATCGATCAGTCGCTCACGATGTATATATATATATTCACTCCTGTAATGGGTAATTTTGCCGGGAGGAGGAGAGCGAAGCCCGGGCTTGGCGGGACTCTATTATCGGGTTGTGCGATCGCACCGACGTTTCGCGTTTATATGTATACGAGGTCGATGATGCGCCCCGAATAATAACACAATATATGTGCTCTTTCGCTCGCTGTTTCGAATTTATCTTTCGTTTTGGACGTTGCGATCACTCAATCATCGACCGGCTGCGACAGGTTTTGATCGTGATTTTCTTCTTTTCTTCCTTTTAGATGGTTTTGCGTAAGTGTGATACAAGCATTGTAGCGAAAATTAGTATTTCTGCTTTATATATAACTGAGTAGTAATTATAACTATTGTTATTGTTTGTTTTAGTATTATATCCAGGTAATTCTGAAAAATTCAAATTGTTATAGATTTTAGTAAATAAATTAGTTGATTTGTTTGTTTGATGTGGTCACTCAGATTTTGTTTTCGCGAAAAATGGAATCTACCCTTAGATGATATAAGTCATAAAATAAAATGATAAACTTATTAAACAAAAATATAATAGGAGATTAATTTTGCACCCCTTACAAAACAAAAAATAATGTTTCTTTTTACATTTATATGATGCAGTTTCGATTTTGAGTTTTAAAGATAAACGGCCATAACTATATATCGTATATATTTTAACTATTAGAATAACGATTCATCATACTTCTCTCATCTTATAACCAGGCAATAGATTAACTAACAAAACTAACAAAATCATTTAATTTTACACATGAAATCCATTAATTTTCATAGGCTGAAAAGCGGTGTCGAGTACCCATAACAAATTACACTCAAATCACTCATACAAATTTTTGCGCGAACCTAGGAAAACCAGCGACGTGCACTAATATCTTTCCAAACTCTCAGCAAACCCTTCAATGCATTTTATTCATTAACCCCCTACGAAATATCATGAATGCTCAATCAAACGGCATGAATTATTTGTGTATCCTCTCTCACTTTCCCCAGTAACCCTCGTTCTCCCATCGCGTGCAGCGCATCACTCAATTACAAGTCATGAACGGTCCGTAATTTTGCAAAGAAAAGCACAAAAAAGAACTAACCTCTCTCTCTTTCTCTTTCTCTCTCTTAAAAAAAGCAAAAAATCCAGACGCCCGATAGATCCGATAGATTTCCAATCCGCGAGAGAGCCCGCATATCGCGCGCGTGATTTATCGTCGCCGTGTAATCCGACGTCGCGCGTAATATCTCGAAGGGCGAATGCGCGCGGAGCCGAAGCTGGCCGTCGTAATTCCATTGGGCCGCGCTGCAAGTGCACGCGCCGTGATATATTATGCGCGTCTCAGAGCGAGAGAGAAAGAGACCCTCGAATGCACTGCAGTGTAGCCGTATAGGTATATATGTGAGCTAAGTACATCCCGTTGCGCATTCTCTTCCGCGCTGCGTTTGCTGATGTAGGAAGTAAAAATGATTTGGTATATGTGTGTGTGCGTGTAGAGGATCGGAAGGTCGGAGATACTGCTGAGCTTTTCGTACATTGGATGATGCGATGGGAAAGTTCAAGTTGTAAGAGCGGGAAGTTTTATCATTTGGATAGGAAGGGTACACTTGCGGTCAGAGTGCTTTAATGTCAGGTTCAGAGAGTTTTTTGAAGTGTAAGATTTTTTGAATAATATAACAACCACGGATGTTATTTATGAATAAACTTAATCATGCTATTGCGGCAATTATCATTTCTTAAGTATTCTTATCTTTTTAGTTTTAATATTAAATAGTATCTAAAACCTCTTGATCAGTATAGATCTCGTCTGTATTGAGAAAAGAGATTTTGTACACGTAGTACAATTCTTTAACTTAACTTGAAAATTTCTAACTTGATTTTACTGTTTGACAGTTGGATACAGATTTCTTAGTAGTTAACGAATCTGAATTTGAATGAATTGTAGTTTACAATTTTTCAAAAGCATTAATTTATATACAGTAAAGAAATTCTTCTCTCGGTAAAATTATAATACAATATTTATAGATATCGATCAACACATATATTATAAAAATATTGGGTATTGAATAAACTGTTTCGAAGAGGTCGGCGAATATAGCCTTAAATTTCGCAGTCATAAATACAATATTTAATCAATATTCATTGTTATTTATTTAAACATATACGTAAGACCATTCATTCAGAATTATTAAATTATAGATTTCAATTTATTTTGTACAAAAGTTGTGACTCTATCTTTAAACTTTCCTTAACAAACCACTTACAGTTTTACCCCAAATAAGGTAGACAAACATTACTGTACAATGTATTCCTCGATCCATCATGCAACATTATAATAAACATCTCATTAAAACAAACAATCATAGTAATGTCGAAGAAGATAACCGGTTGCCTCGATAACCATAAGCTTCCATTTCTTATACAGTTAAAATTACTATGACAAATGCACGTGCAGAGTCAGGAGAGGCAGAAAACAGAAGGTAGCTGCGCGCGCATGCCTAATTTAACGGGGGAATTGACAATTTGTAGACGCAGCTGTACGCCAAACGAGCTTCCGCTTGTCATTACCGTTCGTGCGGATTGTGTTCGATAGCTTCGGTATCGCTCGTCGCGTCAATTTATCATTTTCCGATGCATCCTCGCTCTCTCGCGCGGTATTATTATTCATCAATATAACCCCCTTCGACATTAGCCGCGCGCGCGCCCATTGAAATTTATGATCAACTCTTAATGACGATTATATACTCCGTGATCATGCAAATTATCTTGGGACGATTTTTTAACGCCTGGTAAACTCGTATTAGAATATTCCAGGTCGCTACGGATTATGCAGTTCATCTGCATATAAACGATGATGTATCATTTTAACCGTGTGTTGTATTGAGACTAAAATCATTTCAAAAGGATTTTATATGTTTAGCAGTAGATATATGTCGAGCTTAGCAAAACACAGCGGAGTTAATCGTGTTGTTTATTATACAAATTCTTTGTTATTGCGAATAAAATCTAAGGTGTTATTTGTTTATATAATAGATTTACAGAAGGAATATTGTCATGGACCAAAATTTCCTATCAAATCAAATACAAAAAGTTTTATTCAAAGAGAATTTTCTTCTCCCAATATGATTCAATAAAGATTCAATTCAAGGAATGCTACTTGAATCAAAATTATTCTTTTTAAACTAACACATAATGATACAAAAGTTTCGTTTCATAATACGTTTCATCTATTAGCTTTCACTAAATAGTAAATCTGTTCTTTAAATAATCTACAGCCTTACATAATTAATTGAGAAATATCACGAAGTATAAGCAATATTCATGCATTTTTCATTTTATTGTCCAGCACGCCCTCTCGACTTCCATAAATAAACTCATTCTCCAAAACCAGGAAAAAAGTCCATCTCGGACTCCACCCAATCAGTAGTATACATACTCCCGCATACATTTTACTCCTGCACGATATTCATTCCTCGCATCCACTTTAAAAGAACCAACAGACATAGCAAGAATTCGCTATTTCATTGCGTCTCTACCATAAAAATCACAAACTAAAACCGAGGATATAAGCACTGCGGAAAAATCTTAATCGAAACACGCAGGTATTTACAAGCGCGCTGCCTCCTGCGCATATTTGGAGTAAAAGCGAGTGTATATACGCTTATCGCGTCTAATACGTTTGCCGTGTTTTCGCCTTTTCTCGGAATAGTTTGATTGATGGCGTTGAGGCGGGGATCTCGGGGAGTCTCCCTCGTAAATCTATTCGCGCCTTTCCATAAGCGGAATGCGCCACAGCTGCTGACGCTGTTGCAGTTGCGTATAGGCTTATGGATAAGCAATACAGTGTGTGTGTGTATATGGATGAAAGGGAAATCGGAATTGGTTAATTGCTCGGATCCGTAGAGTGGATTATCGCGGGATGATGTATTTAAGTGTTCCTGGTTTGTCTGGGGTGGAATTGAGCGCAGCTGATTTAAGGTGTATTACGTAAATTGAAGCTTTTTGGTGATTTATAAATTTATAAACGTGATAATGCTTAGTTTCTTAATAATGATGATGTGCGTGAAAGTAGCCTTTTTCTTTACATGTTCAATGATTCTAAAATCTGTTTGTGAAGAATATTTTTGTTATTTTACGATTTAAAATATTTTGTTTTGATCAATCAATCATTTTCAATATCTAGTGAAATCATACGTAATAAAGTAAAAGTTTCTGTGATTAAATGCAAGGTATTTTCTAATAAAAATCCTCACTAGCGATATAACATTTTATATTTGACAAAAAATGTGTAAAAAATGTAAAGTACGTTGCTCAACTATGAATTTAAAAAAGATCGTTCATCAACATTCACCGTATTACCATACCGCCGTTTGAATCCATACATTTCATAAAACACAGATGCATCATCCTAATGGTCTTATAATATTTATTAATGACGTCCATAATCACCCATTACAAAAACAAAATATTCAGTCCCGATACTTAAAAAGATTTTTATGACCCATCGACTGTTCAATCGCGCATAGATCAGACTTATACCTCTATAAGATCACGGCACTTTCATCGAACGCAAATTACGATAATTTAGCTATTTATTTATTCCTTTAACACACCTCCCGACCATCACCACAATGATTCCCCGGCAACGTTACAACGTACTTCGAGAGAATTCCTGCGTAATCACCTGTGCACACAACTTGGACTTCTCTAAATACGGAAACATAATGACGTTAAACAGCTGAATAATGCCGGTAGGTGTACAGAGTCTCGGGGGCCGGCCTAATGAGCAGCCATCAAGCTAACGGTTTTTTCGCGCGACAGTCGCGCGCGCGGGCGCAGCGCAAAAAATCTTCAGCAGGCGGATTGTGTCCGCGTGTGTGTATGTGTGTGTACAGGGCGCCACGCGCGACGATCAATGACATCTTTACGCGCGTCTTCTCCGCGATAGGTATTATGAGACGGCGCGCGGTTGGTCTCGTGGATCTACCCTTCTCAACTTGGGTTCTTCTATCTGGCTTTGTCTGTTAGTGGTTAGGTTTCTCGCGATTGTTTAATTGTGGGAATTTGTTTAAAAATCAAGAGGTATTAGTTGAGCGTATTTTTCATCTGTAGCATCATTTAGTTTATCATCGTTGTTAGCTACAGCAGGGTTGTGATGTTAGCTAACTTAAATATTATGAACAAATATTTCAAATACTACCTCTCTTTTTAATGTCTCTGATCAGATTTTGAAGAAAAACTTAAAGGCCTGCTCTAAATTTATAAGTTATCGATCAAAATCCATTAGTTAAAAGGTTAATTCTTTAACTAAAACCTACCTTTCACCCCACCAGGTTTCAAAAATATGTATAGTTTTTACAAAAGTTAAACTTTCGACAGATTAGATTGGTAACGGCAGAATATGCATTATGAACGTCAAAATGGTTTGGAGTGAAGTCAATAAGTCAATTATACTGATACATGAACATTCATAGTTTTTTTTTTAATTTACTTTATTCTGCAATAATTCTGTCTATTGAGCACTACTTCTTACAAAATGTTTTAAAATAAAAATGAATCTTCTTTCTTAAATATATAAGTAAAAATTCTACTCAAACTCTCAATCTCAAAACTACTATTCAAATCGACATACCGATCCTATGCAAAAACAATGCCTGAATAAGCCATTACCGCTTAGCATTTCGATCCTCCTACTTTACCGCCTCGAGATGTGCCATTTGGGGTTGTTGCACCTTAGGAGTGCGAGCCAGCTGATATCCCAGTCGCGGGATGACGTCACGAGGCGTGTCTCCTTCGTCTCTCTCGGACGTTTCATAACGTATATACAGATATACGCTATAGGCGCGAGTCATCTGCAGGAATATCTCCTCGAGTATCCGTAGGTACATGTATACCTTTCATCTGTGCGCGCTCGTCTGCTTTTCATTTGAGGTTGTTGCTACACGGGAAGGGTCGTTGTCGCTTATTGACGTCAACTGTGGTGACTGTTCTAAAAGGATTAATAAGAAAATCGAAGTGAAAGCTATACACTTTATACTTTAAGTATTTTATGTATACTTGATGAAGATGCGTTATATCAATTTATCTACTGTTATGAATTCACTATAAATTATAATATTTCAGTGTAACTCATGTTTTAAAAACTATATACTCTAAAATGGCACGTAGGAATAAAATTGTGTGTATGTGTGAGTTTTGAAGCACAAACTAAGCGAAATCAGAAGAAAATCGAACTAACTTATTCAAATAAAACTTGTAAAAATCAGAATTCAAAGTTACTGTTTTCCTATATTTTTTGTTCATATTAAATCTACCAATCAAGTCATGTTTCAAGGAATTGTGATTTCAGTGAATTTGAAGAGTTAGAAAGTAATAAAAATAATCAATACGTACAACAAAATTTGTTTTTATAACTGGCACATTACTTAGGTATATGTGTTTATGTTCATTAATTCAGTTAATAATCATAAATAATGAACGAATTTCTATTCTTCTCAGCAAAAACCAACTTGAGTGGGGCAATAAAATCACAAGTTCTAGAGATTCGCTCAAATGACACTAACTTATTCCATAACCACATATTTCCAATTTTTATATGCCTGATACAAAATCAAATCAGATCGTGTCCGTAAAAATATTACGAACATATAAACTCGAACAAAGCACAAAGCTCGAAGAAATATTACCTAAATGCACAACGATTGCGTCAACCAAATCTAAGGCCTATTTCTTCTCCTCACCTATCCAATTCATCTTAAAGCAAAAACCCGGCATCGCACAGCGTTACAAATTTCGTCCACACCTCGCCACAATTCATTGTCTAAACCCCTTGCGCCTTACTCCCTCCAGTCGCAGTGGAGCAAAAAGAAAACACAGCGTGCAACCGCGTACGTTATAAACCGGCACATTTTTCCGGGACAAATGGCGGGTTAATGATCTCGCGCGGAGGCCTCGTTAATTCCCCATCGCGCGCGTATCAGGCGCCCGTCTCTCGCTTCTCTCGCGGCCATTCGTATTCCAATAAAGACAATTACACTAATAGCGCGACATAACTTACGCCGCTAATAATCAGCCCGCGAAAGTCGACGCGCTCGTTATATCGCGCGTGTACGTATGTGCGTATATACGAGTGTGTAGGTAAGTGCGCTGTCATCTATTTTTTTTTCTCGTTGTCTTTAATACCTGGGTGCGTCGCTCTTCTCCATACGTCTTCTTTTATCTTCTAGATGTCGCGGATATTTGTCATCGCTGTATTCGTACAGTTTTCATCTGTCGTGTTTTTCTGGATTAATAGTCTTTGTAATTTTTTCCGCTTGTCTTATGAGGGGTTTGAATTTTAGTTGATTAAACGTTGCATGATGATTGTGGTACTAAGTTTCAAGAATGAACGCTGGTAGAAATCAGTCGAGTACTAAAACGCTTTTTTCCATCATAACTAGTTCATTTATAGGTATCTCTAAATAATAGGTAACAAATGGCTAGTTACTAGCAAAGTTTATTTATTTTTGAAACTTAACTGTTGAGTACACTGAGAGCAATGAAGTATCTGTTACTAAAAAATATACTAGAGTTTCTAGTGCACAATTGGTACAACTAAATTTTTTCAATATCATATTGGAAGAACATTCTAGTTAACGCATTATACTATTATTTACTATTTTTATGTAAATATGAAAAGATAAGAATTAAAAGTTAAGAATCGAATTCAGAAAAGGAGAAGTTACGTTTCTATTTGGATTTTTCGCAGTGTTAAACTCATTAATCACAATGTTTACGTATTATTAGGTGATACGGAAAAGTTTTTCTAAAAGTAGTAACAGACGAGATCTGCCAGACCGTAGATAACGCACTATAAATACCGTATTTAAATTAAATTTATAAATTAATAGTTACTTCAATTTTATATATCATCCTTTAGAATAATTTTAACGGCTTTAACATGTTTTTCATTATCACTTCTTTTCTTATCTTCTTAATTACATGGTTTTTCTTACACACTGGAGTTAATCTCCACTCTAAGATATTTCACATCGGCACGTACGCATCGTATTTCCGCGACTTCGCACTTTGCGCTTTCCTCTCTAGAATCGCCGCCAACTCCGCCGATGTCTTCATTCAACAGTAGGAAGAAAAACCGGACCAATATAGCGTTGGTCTGAGTTATTGGCGCGATTGCGCCAACGTTTTAACGGCAGTCCACGCGCAGGAGCCGCTCTTTTCGCGCGCTTTAAATCTCGCGGACCGCGGTGTTGTAAAATGTTTAATTGGCAAATAAAATGTCCGGCGAACATTTTTTTCTTGGATGCTATCGCGAATCGTTGGGATGCTATGCGAAAGATAACATTCTTTGGAAATGTGGTGGATGTCTTGATTTTTATTTTGTTGCTTTAGTTTCTATCGTGCTTGCAAATTACTTTAGGCTAATTAAGCTATTTTATATTTTATAGCTAATTTAAACACACAAAAGGTTTGTTTAATAATAACATTACTTAATAAACGAATAAAATGTTATGATGTATCTAAATTTACATACGTAATATAAAAAATGACGGTTAGTGATAATTTTAACTCTTAAGAATACTGTTACAACCATATACTTTAAAAATGTTTCAGCTTCTCAAAAGAAATTACTATTCTTAACATAAATGCAACTTAACGTCAAACTCGAAAAGCCCAGCACCAAAGTGAAAAATGCCGATCGAAATCGGTACTCCGCGGTCTTTTGAAGCGGCGCCGAAGAATCGCAGGAACGCTCATAACAATTTCGGGCCGCGTATCTTTCAGCTGCTGCATTAAGAGGCCCCAGACACACATCCGATTCGACTTAATTTATTAATCACGTCCCGACAGTAAAGTGCGCGCGCTGGTTTTACAAAAGTCTCAATCCTCTCCGCCCGTGCGCATCTTTTAATCTCATTAACCAGATTAAATTCACACCTCCGTCGATATAATAAAGCCGCTTGATGTTTATGACGAAGGGCTGCGCGTTTAATCACTGAGCGCATCGCTTAATTTTTCGATATTTACGATACATTACAGACCGGTGTGCTATGGGGCTCGTTATGCTTACACTCAATTTGCGAGTATAATATGTGTGAGAAAGTGAGAGGAAGGAGGGGAGGGTGGTGGGATTGGTGTAGATTTTGGAACAAAATGACGGATGTTTCTCATGATTGGGATTTAAAAGATTCATGAATCTCCTTTTTGCTAAGAATAATTTGTTTACATATTTATATGAACAATTTGTTGTACATTTATTTCCTAGTATACAAATGAGTTTTTTTATAAAATAAATCATTTTGCAAACATCGGTAACAATTGACTAATTACTATATTTTTAAAATCATTTCATCTAACATCAAAATGGTCATATGTTATACCAGAGTATCATTAATTACTCTACGTATCCTCTGTGTTTCTGTATTTCAGGCATAAAGGTTGGATATAATTATTAATTACGCAATGATAATCCGTATCTTAAGGATATCCAAATCGTAAGAAATTCACAACAGATTTTTTTCTTCAAGTAGAAATAAATTTACATCACGCAATTAATTATGTCTTTTTAATTTTACAATCTAAATATCATAAATTTTACGATATAATATTGTTACACTACAATATTGTCTTCTCATAGTGTATTTATATTAAAGTAAATTATTCAAATAGGTTTAATTAAATTCAAATATCCAAATAAAACACTTTGGAAGGTAATGAAATTCTCTTTTAGTACTATTCAATGTACGCACAACGTGCGAGTACTATTCATTAGAACTATTCAATGTACGCACAACGTTCAATGTACAATGTACACACTTTTAACAAAGATGCACCTAAAGTCACACCTACACTGCAAAAACCTCCACATCAACCGATCTACAAACCGTCAACAACAAATTCGACTGTATCCAGTATCCAGTTCTTGTCCGTTTCTCCGCCAAATCGACTGACTCCACCTTTAAAGTCCTAATTAAAATACCTTGAGCGTCTCTCCACGGCGCCGCGCAATACAATCCCAAAACCGTTCCGCCCTTCTTTTTCTTCGACTTTTCGACCCATCAAAGAAGCAGCAATGCTTCAGCACAAAAGAAACTTCTCTCTCCCTCTTCGACGACTCAATCGCGCGCGATGTTTATGACGCCAATCGAAGACGTCGTTATTGGGGCTCACTGCGCCTTTCGTTCGAGTCTCTCGTTAAAAATCGGGATAAAGACGATCGTAATTCCTTCGGCCCTTTTGACTTTTCGCGCTCTCGCACTGCGCTCGTTTACCGTTACGCGCAGTACATATGTATAGGTCGAAAAGTCTTCTTTCCTTATGCCTCATTCGGCTTCTGCTCCTCTTCTTCTTTATCTTCTTTGCTTTCTTCCTTTCGGCCGAGTGTGCGTATATATACTTTTGTTTGCAGCGTTTGGGCTGTCTTTGTTTTCTTTTGGCTGCGAGCGAGCGCGGCGCTTTCTTTTCTTTCTGCTGTCCGCGAGGAAAGCCATTCTTCAGGGGCTCGGAACAGTTATGGGCTCGTGCAGTTTCGTGGTTTCGGGTTGCAATTTGTGCTTTTTTTGAAGCAGTAAAGCACTCTTGTTGCGTTCGGAGCTTCTTGCCGTGGCTACTGGAATCCGACCCTAATTAGAGGTGAAAAAAAGGCGCTGTAAAGTAAGTTCTATTCGTTGATGCCGGAGCTCTTGCGACAATCAGGACGATTGTATATTTTCGTTGTCACGAGGTGTCCGGAAGAAAAAGACCTTTAGAATTTCTGCAAATGGTGACCTCTTGGAAACGGTCCCTGTGATAATGATCTTTATTTAATGTTTAATTTGTAATGAAAATCGCGATGTACAAAAAGACGACAATTTTTAAGCCTAATTTCGACGGTGTGCGCTTCTTGGACACAAATGAAGTTGACTTTAATTTTCAAATTTACGACCATACGATTTCAGAAAACAAACGAAAGCAATCCAATCAAGAATCAAGTTTATATCTACAATAAAAATTCTGTAAAATTCTTGAGTAATGATTTTTAATTTACTCGTAACTCTCAGAAATTCAATATGCAGATTTTGCAATCGTAAGAATTTTTCTTAATTGCTACAATTCAAAAGAAAAAAATGTAATAGAAAAACAAAGACAAACGTGTTCTTTTACTTTACCCTGGAGCTGAGCCACTTATCCTGTAGTTGTTTACTCTGCGTGCTGAAAAAGTGCTATTAACTTTTTGCCACAATAATCGCGGTGTGGAAGACATTAGGACCGACTGCTTGAGAAAATGTGTGCCACTCTAGACACACCCAACTCTTTCTCAATCTCCTCTTGCATTTCTTTTTAATCGCTGTGAAGGTGTTTAAAAAATGTAAACACAAATATGTTTAGCAACAATCAACCAAACTTACAATGTGTTTCTATATTTTTTTTAATTTTGTTAAAATTATTTTATAACTATTGAGGTCTATAAAATTAAAAATAGTTTTACATAATTTATGTTTATTTTCTGATTGATTTATGAATCTTAATTTAAGAACCGCTGATAAGTGGCGTAGAAAACACAAGATTTGAAATGTAGTTTAAATTTTAATAAGGATAAATAAATTGGTCAAAGACCTTATTACAGATTTTATATTAAAAATCCAATCTAAGCTTCCAATTTCAATATTTATTGAAAATCACGACTGTCTGCTCGAAATGTGATTTTTCGTAAAAATATTCCACCAATGCCACGCCAAAGTATGAAGTCCCCTAGCATCCATTCCACCACTCTCTCTCTCTCTCTCTCTCTCTCTCTCTCTATTTATATATATCCCTCTTTTTCTCCCGATACCTCGAAGGCTGGAGCGCGCGGCCCGCGAGTAGCTCCCATTCACCGTATAGAAATTATCGGGGGGCTGAGATCTAGCGCTGCGGCGCGGCCTAACTGCGAGTTATTACGAAGATAGGCCTATTACGCATTATCCACGCCGCCCTTTTTTCCTCTCGACTTCGCGCACATTTCCTACGTACACACGCGTGTGCATGCACGTGCACACACACGTATAATGTATCGAACGCCGGTTATATATAGAGTCGCGCGCGTGTGTGTGTGGCTTTCAGCGCGGCTTTTCCCGACGCTGCCCGGGGGGCCTTTGATGTTGACACGATTTACTTTGCTCTCTCTCGCGCGCGCCCGCGGAGAGTGATAGAGCAATTTGCGAATTCGCGGGAGATAATGGGACCCTGATTTTCTCATTGTCGGCTTTTCGTGATTGGGCTTTACGTGGGAATTTTTTCCTTCTTTTTGGGCTGAAGCTGTTTTTGTTTGCGGTTTAGATTTTTCCTTATTTTTATGGTTTACTTTGGAACTGAATGACTTAATTGTTCAAAATAAATGAATTTCAACAGATTTTTCTAATAAACATTACTGTGTAATCCGTTATATAGTAAATACATAGTGGACGTTTTGGCTTGTGACATTATTCTTATACACGGTAAAATTTAACGTTATTCGCTATGATTTTTACTGTACAGATGCCCTGTATTTACTATGATTTTCACACTCTTTTTGTCAGAGAATCTTACATTTGAGAATGATTAATTGGAACTAAGAATAGCTTAATATAATTATTCTAATTATTTGCATTATATATTTTTTGCTTTCTAAAATTTATTTTAAATTGAATTATAAATTCTATTTAATTAGCTAGAAAATAAAGAAATTAAAAAATTAAATAATATAAATAACATATTAACTATACAAACATTTTTTCTCTTAAACTATGCGATATGCACATTAAACATTATCATTACATTCCAGACCTTACTGTAAAATAGCTTACACCGGCAACCAGTGAAAACAATTCTTTTCGCAACCTAGGGTAAACGCCTGCAACTCTAGCGGCCTGTTTAAAATTAGTGGCGAAACAAGGGCTTATTTCACCGCCACCTCCTCTTCCTTCGCCCCAATCCACGCGCTCATTATCCCATGAATAATAAATTCGCTCGGGGGCAAAGTTTCCAGAATGCATTCGCCGCACAATGGCACTTCGCGGCGCTGAAATTCCCGTCGTGTGAGCGCGACACGCGCGCGCGGGGGTTTCGACTCTCGTTTCCATGGCGGCAGGCTTTTGAGAAACTTTGCCGTTCGGTGTGTCGTTCGCCTCCTCTACTCTTCCCTCCCTCCTTTTTTGCCTCCCGGCGGTTTTACGAAACTGAGAGCGAGGTGGTTTTTCGTGCTTCGAATATGAAGTGGAAATACTTTTGACGTTATCGAGGGATCGCTCTGCTAGAAGAAGTGGAACGTATTGATGAGCCTTTATTATAAGGCCTTTATATATATATATATATAATTTTTATAAGAAAGTATCGTAATTTAGTTGTAGACTGCCAAAACTCGAAAGGTTACTGCATTTTCCGACAAATGTTGCTATGCGTTTAGTAAATTTTACTGTACATACCGTAACTTTTGCTGTAAGCTTTACGAAACTTTAGAATCAGAGAAAACTGTATCGTAAAATTGATATCGTAAAAATAAGATATCGTAACTTTTACGATATTAATCGGAAAGCGAAGTTTTATTTTAAGTATGCTTATAAATCATTAAAAAATAAATTAAAAATATTATATAAAAATTAAAACATTAAAAATTAAAAAAATTATTAAGTTTCTTATATTTTTTAAAGGAGGATGCCCACGGATGAGTAGTAAGGCAGGGGATACGGGAGAACGTACAAGACTGACTCTATTTTTTAGAGCTTGCCAAAATATGAACGTTAAAAAATATTTAATCCGAGGAAGTGAAGAGAAATTTAAAAAAAAAGTGGACCGAGTTCGATAAAATAAGTGAAAGAATCAAGATTTTATCAGGCATTAAGTAGTAAAATTATGAGAATTAATTATTATTAATGTTTTTCGCTTTATACAGATGGAAAATTTGTTTAGATGTTAAGGCTTTACAAATTCTTCATGTTTATATCAGTTTTATAGCCCCCCAACAATGTTTTAGCTAGGGCCGGCATAGGCCAACCATAGACATCCACCTTTTATTTTTTTTTAATTTTCTTCAATTTTTTAAAAATCTATTTAATTTCTTCAATATTTACATATATTTCAAAATTTTCTTCAACCGTTTATAAATTTTCAATTTATTTAAATTTACAACATTTTAAAAATTTTTCAATTTTTAAACACCGTAAACCAATGTGTAAAATATTTTACGCATCGATTGCAGTGTGTAAAGTAACATTAATTTTACTAGGGTGCAAAATCACATTTATGCACTAAAAACGATTTTGAAAAGTACTTGACGCACAAACTTTACGCATAGAATCAAAAATAGTATTTGCAAAATACACTACGCAATGTTTTGCCATGTACGATTAATTATAGAATAAAACGTAAAATGTCTACTTCAAGTTTCGACTCCATTACTAAAATATTCCTTTTAGAGAACTAATGATTATCCTTAATAACACGATAAAACTGTATCAAATTAGGTAATAATAAATATATATTCTTGCAGAAATTGCCGTGAATAATTATATATAAAACTTGAATCTATCGTTCTTATAATATAACATTCTTAAAGATTTGTAAACAAAAATTTACATGGATAAGGGATTGTTTATAGTAGCTAAACAAGGTAATTAATATCAAAAAGTTTATTTAAAATACTTTTTCAACTTACGATTTTCAAAACTTGCATCATTTAGATTACAATTTTGCATAGTTCCACTAAACAACAAATGAAATACTTATTTTTCATATTTGGTATATATAATGATGGTATTGCAGTTTTTAAACGCAAAACAAGCTTTTGTCGTTAAGTATTTATTTAGCCGTACACATTTTATATCTAAATAAAAATGCAAGAAGAATCTGCAACAAATTTACATAAGTAAATCAGAATACACAATTAAAAACCAGACAGTCGTAATTCTATTTCAAGCTCAAGGGTTACACAGCCCATTGACCAAGCCAACACGGCTGCGCAATTTCAATAAACCGAAATAAATACTCCTACAGGCATCTTATGACAGGTAGCAGATAATTCGCAGACCGCTCGGCGACTACTCGCGGCACTTCGTCCCCCCCCCCCCTCGCATAGCTCCCATGTTCGCGAAAACAATCGCTCGTTCTAGTCGCGCTACTCGCCCACTTGCTCCTATATATATATAATACAACTTGGACGAGCGGTAGCCATGCCGTGCAAAATGAGTCCTTCATAAATACGCGAAACACACGTGTAGAGAAAGAGAGGATGAAAACGTACACGCGCGTAACGGTGAATGTGCAGACGCGCGCACACGAGAGGGAGAATCAGAATCCTAATTCGAGCTGTGCTTGTTTAAGTATTCTGTGGGGAGAGGAAGACGCGTGGGCTGTATGTTTGGGGCTTATCTGCGACGGGATAGTGTATGGGATGTGTGAGAAAACTGGAAACTGCGCGGGAATCGCGAGGATATGCGGACGGAGGGAGAGAAAGAGAGAGTTGTGAGGCTTGTTATTATTGGTCGATTGTTTCGCGCGCGCGCTGTTCGATTCAATTAAGACTTTGTTACAAATTTTGGTGAGGTATTTATTAGATAAGTACTGTTGTTTTAGTAAATTAAGTTAAAAAAAATGTTTAATTTTTCATTATAAATTATAAATTTAAAAATGTTAATCAGTATATTTACATCCCGAAATACGTCAGTTTCCGAGATGTATGAATCAGTAGTTACAATACCAAATGTGTGATATTTACTATTTTTATATATGTACTTATATAATTGTTAGATAAATATTCAATCATTCATGTCTAATATTTCAAATCACTGATAAATAAAATTAATATTTCTGCTTATACATTGGGGTAATTATTGATTTTTACTATAAATAGCTATGCCAATTTTTATGGAAATTCGACTATCCAATGTCTCCAATTATTTACAAACAGTTATCTTAAATTTCGCCTTTAATTTTTATAACATACATTTTCCCAATGGGTGGAAAATGCGTTTAAGCTAAATAATAAATTAAAATCAATGATACACAAACCAATATTTCAATAATTACTAAACCCTCAACAGTTCCAACAATCAATAATCCATTAACCAAACATCCACGACGAGCTTGACAATCAATAATCCCTTAACCAAATATCCCAAATCCCCGTCTTAGCTGCCGGTTTCATAAAGCAAACGTCGACCTCGTCGTCGCACCGCCAATGAAACATCGATCGCCCAGTCCGCATTACCGAATTCAGCCGCGCTGTTGCAGCCGATCGCGCGTGATTCCTCGCCTATATACCTATATAGCTCGCGCCGTCCCTCCGCACTTTGCCTGCCAAGGCGAAGCCGATAGTTTGCATAGGAAATTCGCCTTCGCCTCCGTCTCTTGGCCGCCGCCGCCGCCGGCTATTAGCTCTATCGACCGGTGAGTTGTGCAGTTGGTCGTGGGTCGACACGCTGCAACTGAAGGAACATGTTGCGGATTGTTGGCGATTGGATTTAGGTATCACGTGATGTACTTTCGTTTGTGTTTGTCGGGGATTTTGGAAGAAACTTTAGTATTTTCGAAGAGATAAAGATAAATTTACGGCCTTTATTCCATACATTTTTTGTATTGAGGACTAAATAATGAGATTTTGAAAATTCGAAAATTATTTTTAATACCAACGATCTCAACAAACTATATATACCTATATATGTTAGTTTACGTGTAAATATTATTTGAGTCTTTCGAGAAATTAAATATTTTTCAATGGCAATAAGTTTTTTCAAGCTTTGCTGAATTAAAACTCTTAATTAATTAAAGTCTGCACGAAACCAGCAATGATAACGGTATTATGGTCATAAATTTCGCAGCCGCAAAAGATCTTATAGTCAAGACCACGTGCTTCAAGCACAAGGATATACACAAGGCAACGTGGACATCGCCGGATGGGGCCACGCACAATCAAATCGATCATTTTCTTATTGATAAGAGGCGCCACACGAATGTACTCGACGTAAGGACCTATAGGGGGGCGGATTGCGACTCAGATCATTATCTCGTAGTGGCCAAATTAAGAGCCAGATTAGTAGCCGGTCAAAATAGTAAGCGAGCGAACAAAGTAGAAACCTTTGATATTGGAAAACTACGAAGCGGGATAGAGCGAATCAAGTACCAAGTAGAAGTTAGCAACCGATTTCAGGCGCTCGAGGAAACGGATGAACAGACGGGAGTAGATGACGATCCGAACAGGTTGTGGGGGGCTATCGAAAAAACTATAAAAGGGGCCGCGAATAAAGTACTGGGTAAGAAAAAAAGGCCGAAGAGCAAACCATGGTTTGACGAAGAGTGCGAACTCTGGTTTGAAAGGCGCAAGAAGGCTAAATTAGATAGTGTACACAATGAAAGCGATAGGGCCGTAGAAGAATACCATGAAATAAGAAAGCAAGTACGTGTGATTTACAGAAACAAGAAGCGCGAGTATCAGAAAAATGAAATTAGAAAAATAGAAACTAATAGTAGGGAAAATAACCCGCGCGAGATGTACAAAGGAATAAACGCTATTAGGAAGGGTTTTCAGAGTAGATCGCAGTTAATGAAGGATAAGGACGGGAACCTCGTGACAAGCGAAAATGAACTATTGAAATTATGGAAAGATTATTTCGATAAGTTATTAAACGTGCATGAAAACTCCGAGGAAATGGGAGACGAAATCCACACTGCTGAACTCCATATGGACGAAACGACCTACAAAGAAGTAGAGGCCGCGATCAAAAAGCTAAAAAACAATAAGGCCGCAGGAAACGATTCTATACCAGCTGAACTACTTAAATATGGAGGCACCGCGCTTACATCTAAAATTTTTTATCTAGTATGTGCTATTTGGAGAAATGAAACAATACCAGAAAATTGGAAAGAATCCATCATCATACCGATCTTCAAAACGGGAGATAAAACAGACTGCAATAACTACCGGGGAATCTCACTTTTAGCTACCTGCTACAAAGTTCTGTCAAACGTAATACAGGCCAGACTCACACCATTCGCGGAAGATATAATAGGAGATTATCAGTGTGGATTCCGGCGCAACAGGTCAACGAGCGATCAAATGTTTACCATAAGACAATTATTAGAGAAAAAGTGGGAATATTGCGAAACTATACACCAGCTATTTGTGGACTTTAAGAAAGCGTACGACTCTGTCAAACGAAGCAAAATGTATGAAATCCTAGTGCTCCTTGGCGTACCAAAAAAACTCGTAAAATTAATTCAAATATGTCTGAACGGAAGCACTGGAAAGGTCCGAGTAGGCGGTAATGTATCCGAATCGTTCATGATACGCGACGGTTTGAAGCAAGGTGACGGGCTTTCAACGGTACTCTTTAACCTGACGCTAGAGCATGTTGTTAGAAAAATGCAGGCTAGCGAGCTAGGCGCAACACTCAACGGAACAACGCAAATTTTAGGCTATGCGGATGACTTGGATATAGTGGGAGATAATGGTGAAACGGTGGCGAGAAATGCGGAAATCCTTATAAATGCGGCTAAAAACACGGGGTTAGAAGTGAGCGAATCGAAAACGAAATATATGATCATGGAGAAACTGGGCATTCGCGAAGCAGAGGGGGATCTCAGAGTCGGAAATTTCACTTTTGAAAAGGTTAGCGAATTCAGATATTTAGGTACAACTATAAATGATCGAAACGAAATTAAAGCCGAGATTAATAAGAGACTTCATTCGGGTAATGCCTGCTTCTACGCTGTGAACAGATTACTTAAGTCAAAGCTACTGTCGAAAAATGTCAAAATAAGGATATATAGGACTATAATAATGCCGGTAATCTTGTATGGGTGCGAAACCTGGGCGCTCACTAAAGCGGAAGAAAATCGTTTTAGGGTATTTGAAAATAAGGTTCTGCGGAAAATATACGGGCCAAAGAAAGATGAGGAAACTGGGGAGTGGAGGAAACTGCACAATGACGAGCTACATAATTTGTACGCGTCACCAAATATTAACAGAATAATAAAATCACGGAGACTAAGATGGGCAGGGCACGTGGCAAGAATGGGCGATGATCGTACAGCAGCGCGCATAATGAAAGGAAAACCGAAAGCAACTCGACCTCTTGGTAGACCTAGACGCAGATGGGAGGATAACGTAAAATCAGACATAACTGAAATTGGGCGGGAAGGCGCGAAATGGATGGGGTTGGCACAAAATAGGGAAACATGGAAGGCTTGCGTAGATGAGGCGATGAACTTTCGAGTTCGAAATGCCATTTAAAAAAAAAAAAAAAAATTAATTAAGTTAATATCTGGGAAAAAGCTATAAATAATTAAAAGTCGTTATGAAGTAGGTGTCGTATAATATGTATCGACCATAGGACTAAGCAAAAAAAGTCTATTTTCAAAAACATGAATATTATAATAACAGTATGTACTTGAGACGATTAAAAAAAATTTATATTTCGTTTATCGAACTCCTAGAATTTCTGCATCTTCGAATTAACATATACACTTTATACAGATTCTCCACGGGTTTGCGTAACCATTGCTTTCAGAAGTGGTTGTCGTGATTAGTCAACGTCAATATGACGACGTTATACAGGGTCGCTGACGACGCCCTCCGTTATTGTAGTAGTCAGCAGCAACGTTTAGCAAACGTTGCCGTTGCCATTGGCTGAAACTAGCTCGTTTCGCTAGAGATGTTTGATTTATGCTTATCGAATTATTACTCATCTGTAGCTGGGCATATGCTTAAACAGCTAAGATAAGGAATGATAATGGAATGGTAACCCCACGCGAACCCTCATATTAGAATCCAATGTGTGATTGAAAATTCGATATAGCAAATCGATAAATATGTACGAAAAAATAAGATAGACATATATAAATCGCCTGTATGCTTCTAATTTCAGATAAATCAATTCGAATAGAAAGATATAAAGATTAGAGAAGTAAGATTTATTCTACTACTATAGTATTATTATTTTATGGATGTACAAATGGAAATTCATGATGTATAATTGTGTCAATAACTCTACGTAATTGGCCGATTTAATGGTGTCATTGAAATCCAATACTTATATCAATTGCGCATATGCGTGGAGGTATCATTATCCTGAGGTGAAAACAACCTTATAACCGCATAAAAGACTCAAGATGTTCAATTGTCTAAACTATCCTTAAGAAAGTAGTTCCACTATTAATCCTCCGAAAAAAGCCAACAACGTTCGTAGCTAACGAACAATCGAAATACACCATTTCAAAGTTCACTCATTTTTCACCACTATAAACTTTCACTTATACAATCGAAATATCTACATACACAAAAACTCAAGTACCGAATGTAGTCCCACTTTCCAATAATCTCCCAAAAAAGATTATTCTAAAGATTATTCAAACACTAACCTATAGCCCTTTCCCTTGTGATTTCAGGCGGCAGGGCCGCCGGTGCAGCTCGAGCCCGTGGACCTGTCGGTGAAGACGCCGGTGGTGCTGCAGGTGCCGCGCTACAGTCCCGCGGCCCTGATAGCCGCGGCCGCGTCCGCCGCCGCCGCCGCCGCCTCCCGCAAGCCGCCCTCACCGGCCACCGCGACGCCCACGAGGACGACGCCGCCCGTGCACCCGCACTCGCAGCACCAGCACCAGCAGCACCAGCAGCATCCAGCGCAGCCGCTGCCTCCCTCCATCTGCGTCTCCACAGGTGAGTGCGGTCCAGGCTTTGTGGGTGTAACGATGGACGTGTAAAAGATAGACCGAGCATCTACACTGAGAGAATACATCGGTCAGACTTGCTGTATGTATACTTGTATACGGCAAGAATAGCGGAACAAGTTCGGCAGCTGAGATACACTCATAACCTCACTTTTTCACAAATAATGAATATTTTAATGAATTTCTTATTTTTTTGTTACTGTAACCTTTTTATATATGATTAGTTAGTCTACGTTACATTTTAGATGTTCTACTTTAACCTTACTTCTGTTTTACCTTATCACAAACGTGATAATGAGGCTACATTAAAGCGCAACACCACACACTACTTTTAATACACATCCGCCAAAACAGCCGAACCGTTCCGCAGTTTTTACCGAATTCCTCAGTAAGAATGACAGACTATGGCCTCCACAAACTTATCCATGCGACTTCGGCCAGCCTAACTGAACCATTCTCTCAGTGTAAATGCGGAGAAGTGAAGCAAATCATGAGAGAGACGGAAAACATTGGTAGGATGGTATCTCACTCTAACAGTGATGAAGTGGGGAGAAACATGGCGCTTGTTTCTCCTCCTGTAACAACCCTCTTTTTCCTGCGTATTGTCAACAAACCACGAGTTATTGTAACTTATAAGTAACATTTAAAACGAGCTTTTTTCACATGCCCATTGTAAAATGTAATTAAATAATAATTATGGTTACAACGGGCCGTATTGGTGATAAATATTAGCAAATACTGCAGCATCGAAATTCAGGTTATCTATTTGAATATATCCGCGACGTACATGCTACCCATTATAACGCTATCTCTTGTTTCCCCCACTCTTACTGTGTGCGAGAGAGACAGTCTCCTACCTATGCATTATATCTCTCTCTTCCAAGCCATCAATAAAATACATTGGATGATCGGTCTATCTTTGAAATGTGTATGGATGTAATAACGGTGATCTCTCGAATGCAGGACGTTCTGAGGTACGCGCTCGGTGCAAAACTACGCCATGTGGATAGGTTTTTTATTTAGAGAGCATTCGTTTGAGCTAATTTTCAGGACATCAACTATTAGTTCGCGGGGTTTTCGATACAGATTAAAGAATATTTCCTTATAGTTAAAGCATTTAAACAATTGATTAGATATTTTTCATTCTTTTAGACTGATGAAGTGTTGCAGGCTCGATTAGAGTACCAAATATCTTTTTATTTGTTTAATAAAGTTATACGATGAAAAGCATAATAATTTAAATTTCTTTGTTATCAAACCGTACTCTAGTGGACTACCAAATATTTCTTAACAGTTAAGAAACGTGTATTTCATTTGAATTCTATTGATACATTAATCCAAATTAATGCACGTATTTCCTTTTGTATTAAAGAAACCCTTTTCTTAGTGTACTCACCCGTACTTACCCACGCCCACTGAGCTTAAGAGTATAGTCGATGACAAGGCTGTATGCGAGTGTAAGGGTCTTTTCACAATAAGATTGTGTAACGAAGAAAATATTATGGACTTATGTGACAAAATTAAAATGTTTCTATTGTTCAACACAATGTATATTTTAACAATTGTACAAGTTCCAGTGTCTTATAACTCCATTGTATAGCATTACCGTATTAAAACATCAAAGAATGCCGGAATTGATACCATCATATTGCAAAAACTATGAAGCCCTATATCTTCATTAGTTTCCGAGATATTTTAAATATTTCTAAAGTTCATGAAAGAAGTATCATGTGATCTATCAATATATGGTATTAGATAAAATGTAGTTTTTACCCAATTGAATTAAAGTTCATTCTAATGTAATGATGAATTGAGTAGGAAATGCCTCTTCTTTAGTTAGTCCATCATTTTTCAAATAGTTTTAAAATTGTAAATTTTAGCATACAAATTCTTTTACTTATAATAAATTTGAGTGTCTAGCTTCAAATGATAAATTTCAGTTAAACTGTATTCATTTATATTGATTTACTAATTATAAATTTTGCGTCATAAATTCATTTAATTTTTGTAGATATTGTGGAAACGGTTACGGTTTAACTTCACATATAGTGTTGTCGTAGCATTACACACCTTCTTATATAATTTTTTGCCATTTATTTTTATAAGACTTCGAATAACACACATAAGTCTTTTGCATATGATTGTGAATACAGCTTAACGAATATACAGCAACAGCACTCCATTCGAGTCGCCCCGACTATGTGTTTATATTTGCTCGACGTCGTCGCGTATGTATATATGTACAGGTTCGCACGGTGGTTTTTCCGTGGCGCGCGCTCACGAGACTTCCGGCTTTTGTTTTTTGCGACGCGAACAATGCGCGAGAGGGAAATATTATTGTTTTTGTCGGAGCCGGTCGTTTCATTGAGCTCGGGCGCGTTGATTGTCTCAGTGTGTGGTTGAATTTGAATGATACGGGTAATTTTGAGGCAAATGACGGTCATTTAGTTCGCTTAGTGTTGAATTGTTAAAGTTAACGATGATATTTAAATTGATCATTATAAATATAATATATGATACGTATAATTTGATTCCCGATAATAGTATCTTTGGTTACAATATTACTATTTTAAATATTATTTTGATAATAGTTTTTCTATAAATTAGTTCTATTTATTCGAACGAAAATGATTTTTTCTTAGTCAAAATTGTAGCTTCTATAAAGCTATTATAAGATATATAGATGCATCTGCCTGGCACAATTAGTCTGTAATTACTTTCGCATTACATTTTTTTCTTGTCTTCAACAAATAAAAATATAATTCAATAACATTATTAATTTAAAGAAGTATTTTCACAGCGTTTAAAGAAGTATATTCACGACTTCTTTATCCCTTTACCATTTCCTACTAAACATATTTCGAAAAAACACAAGACTGAATACATTTATTCATGGTTCTTAATGTTTTCTTTTAATTTCATAATAGTTTTTCGCTAATTATCAACAAAATATTGATTTACAAATAATTTAGAATGACTTAAATATTCGTTCATTCATAAATATAGATAAAAACCTCAATATCTTGAAAAGAAACGAAATCAAAATCGGTATCATCAACACATTAACACTCGTCATACACCACATATAAATCCAAACCACTAAACAATCAAACAGCACCCTAACATACACACACACATACATACACACACACACACGCACACACACACACACACACGCACACATACATATACACACATACACACACACACACACACACACCCAACATCAGCAAAATCAAGAAGCAACCTAACCAGCGCCGTAACTCGCTTCACCACCACCGTAGCCTCTGGCAACCGGCGAGCCGCGGCGGCTAAGCCAAGCTAAGCGCGATGCACCGCTGCCGATATTACCTCAAACTCTCAGCGGAGCTCGCAAGAGAGAGATAGACTGAACGAAGCTTCCCCACGCCCTGCCGTAAACGACGGCTACAGCAGCAGCAGCAGCAGCAGCACAATTCCGCATTATATGGACTTGGGCCGAGAGCAGTGAGGATAAGCCCAGTGGATATCGCCACTTTACTGCCCACTAAGAGGCTTCTTTAGGAGGGCCGCGCGAGAGCTATACGTATATATGTATATACGCGGCAGATCGCCGGCGATACAACGCGTTGCGGCTGCTGCTGCTGGTTTATGGGTTAATTATGCGGCATTTTTGCCGCTTCCCGAGACGCCTGGGCCGTATGGCGGTGTGTAACGCGCGTGTACATGGGTGTGCTCGAGGGAGACGGTACAGTCTGGACCTCGATGCTGTTGTTACGTGTGAGTGGATGGTTCATCGGTGAGATCTGGATTGTGGAGTGGTGGAAAATAGGAAAATTAAGCGTGAATGGGATTGGTTAGAACGGCCGATTAATGTTATGTATTGCCATGTGCTCAAACCATTCGGTAGGTAACCGACAACTTTTTCGCTTATAACAATGTTGATATTTGATTTAATAAATAATAAAGAAAGCAGATATAAAAACTAGAGTTTTAGTGCAAATTTCATGATAAATAAGTGGTCACTTATGGCGTATGAGATGCATATATGTACATTTTTTGCTATAATATGCACGGATACATTTAAAATAATCTGAAAATGTTCTCACTGTCATTGCTATAACTTGACAGTACGAATACGTTGTTGAATTAACAATATATAAGTTAATTAAACTTTTTTCTCCGTGAAAAAATATTATATCAAGTTCATTTTAATATTTAATAATTTGTCTTATTACAATATTTTTGCAAATTTCTGCAAATTGATATCTAAATATAAAATACCTATAAGAAAAAAAAAGTTCTTGGAACTAAGCACAACTGAATTAAAAAATAATTCTGGTACATCATACCAAATAAGCTTGAAAAGAGTAAGCAGCGTCATGCAGGCTCTAACATTGATTATCACACTTGTAATCGCTTTACGTAACTACAGTTTCTGCATGGTAACAACTAACAAGTATTTTTATTATGAAAATTATTGTTCAAAAAGGATAAAATACTGTTAAAAAATCTCTTAGTCTGCACAAAAAGAAATGCAAGGAACATTGCTTGGGTAAAGATTTAGCCATACTGAAAGATGTATATAGACGCTTAAAGCTTCTACGGTCAATATTAGGTAATCTATACCTTCATATAAATTAATATTTTAGTAATTATCTTTCTCTTTCAGAAAGCAAAACTTTCTCAAGTATATTGATGGTCCATCATTTCCCAACGTATATTATCAATAATTATTACAATCTTTTATTAAATTTCGTTAATTTAAGATACATTATCGACGTTTTACCATCGATCCAGCCCAAAACTTTCCACCCATAAAGCAATTAATCCACTAATTGCAACGTCTTAATTTCGCACAACGCAGCCGTGTTTCCCCCCTTATTTTACTCAATGCCCGCGTGCACTTTCCCATCGCTTCAAACCACGCCACGATCCTACTATCAGCCGCTCGGCAGCAAACGTGCGAGATCGGACTGTATCGCACACACTCGTATTCACGCATGCAAGGGGGGAGGACGCGGCTTTCGAGCTTTCCGCGTCGATTCGCATCTTTATTGCGTCAGCTTGCTTATTAATCTCTCGAGTAAGGAGAGGAATATTGAGGTGGAGAGCGTTTTAACGGGCGCTGATTATTTTACAGCGAGGAGTTCGGAATCCGAAGAGCGCGATTGTGCCCCGCGAGTTGCGGCGTCGGCGGTTATAGTCGCCGATGTGTAGTGCGTGGAGGTATAGATATAATGTAGATAGAGGTTGGTGCGGTTGGTGGTATGAGCATTTCATATTTTGCATACTTCGGCGCGGGCGATAGAGTCGAACTAATGACTGCGCTTTTATGGGGATATGATTTCACGGCTTCTTTGATGCAGAGTTTATACTTTATTGATAAAGGCAGGTTATCTTGTGCATTCATGATTTCTGTTATATTTTTGATAATATAAGTTACTTCTGTGATACATTGAAGAAAGTTTGATATATTTTGAAACAGTTATTCTAAGTAATCTATAAGTACTCTACATTTTAGAAATCAATTAAAAACTGTCATTCATCTAAAGATTTTGTAAGTATGAGTTTAATAGTTTGCTTTATATTTTGTGCACGTAGTTTTAACACAATAATTCAATAAAACTAAAAGCAAAACCCTCAAGTTAAATCAACTTTTGCACGAAATTCCACATAACAGCAAACTCCAACTTATACAGCACTCGGAAAATTCCTACATACCAGTCTCTCTTGCATCGAGGTGGAGTAACACCATATACGCGCCAAGTCATAGCGCGTGATGCAACCGAAAATCGAAACCCGCCTCGTGTTGGCCTGCGAAGAAAAAAAAAAGGAAAACCGAGGAAACTCGCTAAACCCAGCGAGCTTCGACTTTCGGTGGGTTTACTCGGGTAGATATGTTGTCGGAGAGACGTGTGCCTCTCTCTCGGGAGAGACAGGCGGCGCCTTTTAAGGGACAGATCGTTGTACGGTTCGTGCCAAAAGTGACTCGTTTGGCAAAAAATGTATTTAGCAAAGTACGTTTTCGAGCATGATGTTTTATTGGTTTATATTAATGTAGACCTAGGTATAGAGATGAAACACTTTCAACTATATTGACAAAAGTAAAAATGTTTATAAAAGTATAAGTTAAAATAAATAAAGCTTACATTAAAAAAATTAAGATTTGTTTAGTTCATTATAGATTTTTCAATATAAAATAAAACTCAGGACGTGTAACAAAAAAGTATCTGTGCAAAAATACCTTTATATTTTAAAGCTATTCAGGTTAAAAAGAGTTTAATTATAACTAATCACCTCCGTGGCATAAAAATTTACTTCATTAACTAGTGCATACAAGCATAAAACTAATTATACATTTTGATATGAATGTAGTGGCAATGTATATTTTCTATTCTAGAAGAAAACCAGATATCCGTTAAATACAATGTTTTATAAATGATAATTAAAAATTTATTGTGCTCTTATTAGTGATAAAAAAATGTATTCAATTCATATATAGTATTTTCTGGATAATAAATGTTACTTTACTTCCCGTACTTTCATATTACAAATGATTTTTTGATTCTTTGTTTTTTTCCACTAACAAAAGATGCCACTAAATGAGTGTTCACAAAAATCAAATACATAAAAAGTAATAAATAAAGTGATATATTTCATTGTATTTGAAAAGTAAATATAAGTTTTGATAACTATGATGTTGAGTATACTGAGTATAATACAATAAAAAATCCATATCAAAATGGTACATCCTATTTTTTTACCTCAAATAGCTTTATACTATAAGCCAACAATTCAGACAGAGTTTAACAGTTATCTGCGAATCACCCATATATCTGACATGCTCGGGACATGTACTGTTTTTATCGAAGACTGTATATTAAAGACTACAGAGGTTCAACGAAGTTAAAGCCTGCACAATTGCCCAATGAGCTCACAACTCGCGCGCCGTGATTCATTCTCGTCACTGGAGCTCATTGGAAAAAGTGAAAATCAAGAGTATAGGGAGGCCGCGTTTCACGCGGACGTCTAAACTTCAAAATGACGCTCATTAAGAGCGCGCGCCTCTCGGACGTATAGGCACACGTTGTATTAGCGCGAGCGAGCAATCAATTTTGTTGGGCAACGAAAATCTCGAGAGCGCGCTCGACTTTGATGCAGTCAAAATTCTCCGTACGGATGATCTGTGAAGTGAAAGGTGTAGTTTAGGTACAGTCATATGTCTCTAGGTGCGACCTTTCAGTTTTGGTATAAGTGTAAGCATGTTATTTTAAAGAAAACTTTGTAAAAAATGAGTATGACAGTATGTTAACAAGCGGCTGAATATTTATAGGAGTTTTGAAAGTATACCGAGAGAAAGTCATATAGAAAAATAAACTATTTCTCTCAAGTAGATTGACATCATAAAAATGATCATTTTCGAAGTAAAAATTGGGAAACGTATAAACAATTTTATTATGAATATAGCAATTTCTTTTATAAATATGATAATTTCAAAGAAGATTGAGTGTGGTTCCCATGTCCAAAAGAAAATATAATATTTTGCTGTATAATATGTTTTTTTCTTATATAACTAAGCTCAGTGTAGGTATCTAGTCTCAGTGTACACTATTTGATAAAAATACATTAGAATCTTAGTAGAAATATACACCCGTCTATAACGTAACGTTTCTCCTTCTGCTCATCTGTCAAGCTTACACTGTCCCATACACGCGTGAAAATCGACCATTCTTTAAACAAACATACTTTCTCATCTCGCAACGAAAGCTAATTACCGACCTTCGCGTATCATAAAAACCAGCTCGCGACATTTACAGTCCCGTCTACCTATCTACCCAAGAGAAAATAATAAACAAAACCAAAAAAAATCGAAGTATATAATACTCATCTCTGCCTCTCGCTCGACTCGCGACCATAATGAACCGCACGACGAAAACTAATCGCCCGATTAGGACTTCATTGTGCGCGCGCACACACGGGGCACCGGGGTGTTAATTGCCATTCGCGCAGAAGGATGAATGGCCAATTTGCGCCGGGGTGTCTCTTTCTCTCTGCGGTCGCGCACGTATGCACTAATTTACGAGACGTCAGGCGAGCGTCGCGCGCCGCCGATTTTTCCCCCGCGCGCGCGCCTTTTCCTCTTTCTTCTTTTCCGCTGCGTGCATTTGCATTTCCTCGTTTCAATGGCGAGTCCGCGGCGTAATTACGGCTGCGCACGCACACGCTTTCAATGGACAGAGGCTAGCGCCGCTCCATTTGGAAGTGGAGAGGAAGATTTTAGCGCGCGGACTGATTGCTGGCTAAATACGGAAGAGACGCCGAGTGCCCGATGCTTCGTTTGTTTTTAGAGATTTATGACCGAGATTTTTATGTAGAATTGCGCGTGAATGATACGCGAAATTTGTACTTGATTTTATATTGTGACGAATTCTTGGTCTGACAAATGCTTGTTTTTTGTACAAAATATATCGACGTCTCTTACGAAGACTAGCACGGTACAGGGTTTCGAAAACTACTAATTCTTGTCAAGAGCCTCCTACAAAAATGGACAATTTTGGAAATCTCAGACAAAGACTATGATTTTCTCAGAGGCTCTAAGAAAGTGTTAGTATTTATCAGAAATTCTATAAAGTGCTAGTTTCTTTTTATAATAAAGCCTCTGTAAAAAGCTAGGTGTTTTTGTGCTAGTCTTCGTAAGGGCCATCGATATAAAGTAAGCAAAAAGATTACTATTATCTATGTAGTTTAATGGACTACAAATATTATCATTTGAACCCATTGTTTGATAAACTTGAATCAAATTTTGTAATTAGATTACTACTAACGCAGTCTAGTCTTTTAATTTATATATAAATGATACTAAAAATATAATACATAAAAGTACTAAATTATACATAAGACTTTTAAAATATTGCTACAAATTCAAGTTTTTAATCGCTTCAAATTATAGCTTCACGTTTTGATTCTGTAAAGAAAAACAAAATAATCCTAATTAAACTTCTTTATAAATATAAATAAATAATCTTTTTATAATTTTGAGCATTTTTAGGATATCAAATTCAAATATTTATAAAATATATAATGTGAATTTTGTACTCGAAATTGTCTTATTTATCAGAATGTATAATTATTAAGCTTTCATCAACGGTATATTATAGTTGTAATAGTTTTTAACTAATAGTGTACCTATTGAGTGATTAAAAACTACTCTTATCAAAAACTCCATTTGTAATGGTATCATTAAAACACATCTACGTAAAGTTTTCCGCAAGCATCCTTTCTTACACAATTTTTTGATACACATTCTAATGCGATTATAAGTATTAGCTTTCAAACCTAGATCATAGTTGCAAGAGTTTTTATCTAATAGTCTATTTATTGCCTGATTAAAAACTGCCCTTTGATCAAAAACTCCGTCCGTGGCGGTATCATTAAAACACTTTCATCTAAAAATTTTCATAAGCATCGCTTCCTATTACGCAATATTTTAATACACATTCTATTGCGTTTATAACTACCCGCAACGACTGAATACACCGATAAATAGTCGCATTAAAAACTCATTTCTCACAAGCATCTTATTAGAATTTAATTCTATTCCGCACGTGCGCGCGAACGAAAAAGAAAGAAGGATAAGAGCCTCGCGTCCTTTGAAAGCGGCAACAGCAGCAGCAGCAGCAGCTTCGATAAATCTCGTGAATCGCTTTTTATCGGGGCACAAAAACGATCGGCGCATAACGCGAGGCTTGCGTCACGATTCGCCACCGGATTAGACGCACGTTCGATTATTCACGAGCACTTCTCCGCACTCATCTTCGCATGAATAGGCGCGCGCGAATCATACAACTTCTTTTCCTCGCAAGCGCGGACGCGAACTTGCGAAAAATCGCTCGCGATTATTCCGTTATGCGCGCGCGCGCGGCGTTCGATTGTGTCGAATTACGGCCGTTCTTGCCTCGATGATCGAGCGGGTTTTGTGTATTGAAGCTAGTGTGCTGGGGAATTCGGCGAGGGCAAGCTTGTCCATTAAGGATGGTGATTATATAGAAACTATAAATTGCACGCGTCACTTGAATCATAACTTTCTAGTTGATTTGCATATGATTGAATATTGGATTTATTGCTGATCTGAAAATGATGTAATATAAGGTCCTTTTATATGAGGTGTTTAAAATTATATTCAGTGTACAGTTATTTTTCTATATATAAACACTCGAATCAAATTTTGTATTCATCGTCAAGAAATAAAATGCGTTTTAATTTTCAGAATATGCATATTAATTTTTTTAAATTCATCTTTTCATACAATTTGAGGTACCACCCAATATAATTATTAAGCTCTGAAACAATGATCGTTCAATAAGGATTTTAACGGAAAGAAATAAAAGACGATAACGGAGTTTATGTACTCGTTACGCGTATCGGAGATCGATCAATCTCGATTTTCGGCCATACGTACGGCGCAAAAAGAGAATTCATAAAAAATGAGGATACTTTCGGACGTGTAGTCTGACGTTTCAATTAAGGCGCGGTCGTCTTTCCGAGCCCATCGTTTCGCACGCTCCTTATATAGATCGGCGCTCGATGGGTTTTGCCCGCCCGAGCGCTTGTAGTTTATCGACGTAATTGTGCATGTATGCGCGCGAGAAGTCCGCGGTTCGAGAAACGATTAAATTTTAAATAACTCCATTATAATTTGATTAATTTTTTCTTGCGCGCGCGTTTGGTCCGTGGCAAGAGCCGGTAATTAAATTTCACGTGAGCTTAGTTGGGGCTGGTAGGGTTGAAAAATCGAGCCACGTTTTTTCTCCCTGGCAGCGAAACAAAACGGTAGCTATCTGCATTTTGTATCTTAATATTGAGGGATCGGATTGCATGTAATGCGTGTCTGATACTTGTTTCGAAAAGGTGGGCAGATAATTTTTAAAAATATCTTTATTTTCTTGAGTTTTATGTTTTTTATAGCAATTTTTAACTTGGGTGAGAATTGCTGACGAAAATGCGAAGATAATTTTATAAATATTATTTCAGTGAAATAAATTGAAATAAATATTGCATCAATATGAGTAAATTAAGTAATATTCGCTTAAAGAGTATGAAATTTTAAGTGATATTTTGTAAATTATATAAATGTAAAGTTTTATGAAGATATAAGATGCTGAGACTCATTTATATACTTCATTTTTTAAAACTTCCAGTTTTTAGCACTTTTGTAGTGTATAGGTCATCATAATATACAATTACAACTAACTATTTCAAAAGTTTCAGTCATTAATTTATTCATTAAATATAATAATTGTTTCTGGTTTTAAAAGCACTTATGAGTGCTTAAAACATTCTCTTAATATAATTTTGAATAAATAAAAATAGAAAATTTTATCGTCTAAAACCAAATAGGAACTTCATAAAATATAATACTTATATCTATACATCCGTAATCGCTAAAAATTCCCATCCTACAGCCTAACCGTCTTCGCCCATCACCATAAATTCACTCACTTCATCATCATCCTCTTTACACTGTTTGTTTACCCTTTTCCACCCATTGTTACAATCGTTTCCAGCTCTATCGAGCGCACCTTGCTCGCATGCAGGTATACACGCACCGCGGCGCCGCATCGTAAAACGTGTATCTGATCGCGGAAGTGAGTACGGTGAGCGCGTGCACATCGCGCGAATAGAATACTTTCTCTGAGAAGCGCGAGCGCGATGACGTGGGCGCGAGTTGAGCCTTTTTCCGCTCGCGGAAGCTCGGGCTGCTTTGCCCTTCGCGCGCTCATACATACCGCTTGTACGTAGGATTCAAACGGCCGTTAATTGGTAAGGGGGGGGGGGCGCGATTTAGGCTCCAGCTCGGAAATTAACGAGCGTGATTCGTCATTTAATGCGGGAGTGGATGTGCGGCGGCGGAAGGGAGGATGCGCTTTTTATTGAGCGAGAGCAAGCGGTTGTTGCTTTGTTGCTGAGTGTGAAAAATGCGGGATATGAGAGAAGGAAGATGGTGCTGTTAATTTCAATTGTGTTTTGGCTGGGTTGATGAATGGTCATTGAGAAGAATTGTAATGATCAGACTTGAGTGTTTTGAATGGAATATGTTTAATCTTTGTAGGCTGAGCTTACGCTTTATGCACCAAATGTTGTAATTTCAAAGTATTGTTTTCTTCTCTTAATTTGTTAATTAAGATATAGAATTAATTATTTATGAACCTAATTATTGTTTGTAATATTATTGTAAATAAATAATATGTTTCTTTAAAAGTTAGATTGATATAAATTCACAGACTTTGTTTTATGTCAACATTTTCGATCATTTTTTTTACAAAAATGGTTGCATTTAAAGGCCCTAGCATAACAACTGATGTCGGATAAAAGGGTTGTAGGTATCGTTTGATGTTGATAAAGGGTAGCGCATAAGAATTGACGTATGTTGAAAACATTTGTTAAAATTTACATATACATGTACATTTTACAGCTTTTTCCAAATCTATGTCTTCAGAATTCAATTGAAAATATTACCTATACGATAATGTTGTACGATATCTACATCAGTCCATATGCTGGAGCTTTGAGACCATAACAATTTTCTGTTTAAATTAAAGAAACGGTTATTTATTAACTAAAAATCTATGTACAATGCATAATAAGTTCCAACAATATAGGTTTTTATGAGTATTAAACCACCGAAAATTGGGTTGTGGAGAACTCTTATAGGTTAGCGAAAACTAGATCCATCACTGAAAAGGCACACAGAACATCTTGAGAATCAAAAATGAAACAAAACAATAAAGATCTACAACACATTTTGATACAACTTCTACATGAACAGAAAAGCAAATTCAATTTTTCAACAGCCTAATAATTCAACATCATACCCCAAAACCCCAGCATCCGAACGCAATGCAAAATATCCACGCAAAAACCTCAGATAAAAGACAAGCTCGTCATATCCGACACCTCGGAAACTCCTCCAGCCAAGTCAGAAAGACAATAGTGCACCGAGTAAAAGACGCGCAAACGAGGGAGCGATCGTTGGGAGTCGCCGCTCGGTGCAGCTCCCAGCCAGCGAGTTTGATTGTCCCTGATTAATTACGCGCGCCTTCGTTTGCTCCGCCGCCGACACACACGAAGCTATAATACTTACACGCTGTACTCGCTTCGTATGTCGGAAGCAGCAGCCGGTGGCCGTCGCGGCGGCAATCTAGATAATACATAACCGTATTAACGGCCGCGCGAATAATCTTTTTGTCTGAGCAGACGCCGGGGAATCCCCCGTGCGCCGATGTTTCTTATGCGCGGTGAAGGTTGATGGGAAGACGCGTGAGGCGTTTTCTTTTGTAGGTTTGGAATTGGTAAGGTGGTAGGTGGAAGGATTTCTATGATGCGTGGGTGAATGCGGTGTACCGTTGCGGGGAATTAATTAAATTGTTTGTTTTGCGGTGTAGAATGTGGGGAATGAGTTTTTTTGGGTGATTTGGGAGGATTAGATTGTATTTAGTGTTATGTTTTAGTGTGATGTATTGTAAAACTATATAAGTTAGTACTTCTTGATAATAACATCAGACAATAAACATTGTCTGATGTTATTATCAAGAAGTACTAACTTATATTATTTTATTAATTGGACTATTTACCGAGTGCTTTATTATTCTAAAAAAAATATATATATTTCTTTTAATCGATAAGGAATTATTAGTTACTGATTTAAAAATCATCTTATTGAACTTCAAAACAGTTACATTTTACTAGGAACAAAACTAGATGTTCTAATATATGGATCACTCAGAACTAAAGTGGAATAATTTCATTTCGAAAATTTTGTAAACGCTCATAATTATTATAAGTAAAATTCATAATACACAAAGTCAAGATAATTATTAAAAAAATTCAAATAGATTGTAATCAAATTATCACGTGGAATTATATAAATTTCCAAACAATCTTGAGAATTTGCAGTATAACTTATATATATATATATATATATACACGAATTTTCATTGAAATATTAATTAACTATCAAAATAACGTCATCAGTTAAATACAGTCACTAATAAAGCATTAAAAACATTACAAGTCATTCATGTTTCGTTTGATCTCACATCGCCCTCAACTAACGCACCCGCATAAAATCTCGTAATTCACGCTCTCACGTGTATACACGTTGCTCCCGCAGACCCCAACGAACTCTCCAACACCAGAGAGAAAAAAAAGAAAAAACCACGACCCTACAGCAAAAAGTCAGCGGCGGAACAGAGAAAAAGCCGAAAGGAGAGAACAAGAGATCGCGAGATCTCCGCTTCGGTAACACTATATAGCATCTGGCATCTAATGTCAAAAGATGCTATCTGCCCCCTTCGCTTGCCTATACTGCACCACGGCATATATCCAAGCGATAAGCGCGGCTGCTACTTGTCTTACGATCGTTTTGCCCCGATGAGAGATCGGTCTTATTGTCAGCCTCTCTTTCTCTCTCTCTCTCTCTCTCCCTCCCTCCACGGATCACACAAGCAAGAGCAAGAAAACGAAGACAGAGAGAAGGAGGAGGATATTATGAACGTCGGTAATTTGTTAACGGACGCGCGCGCGAAGGCCGCGCCGCCGGCCCCGATGATTTATGCCCCGCCGGCCAGTCCGTCTTCTCTGCCTCGCGCTGCGCAAAAATAGCCCTTAATGCCTTCCCCCCTCCTCTCCTACCTCCTGCGCAAAAAAGCAGAACCGAGCGCGAGCGCGCGATGCTTTTACGTATCGCGTTTCGAAGCATTGTGCGCGTGCGAGCTTCCGTTTTTCATGTACCTTTTCGCGTATACGCGCGCGCGGGGCCTTTTAAAAGCCGGACTGATTGCCGGGGAGTTCGCGCGCGTGCGGTACTCGAGACTCGTACACTGGTGCACTTATGTGCTTCACGCTGTGTAAGGTGAAATTGTGTGTGTGCGCGCAGAGTGCGAAGGTCTATGACGATGATGGCGGCGGCGCGGCATGCAAATCGCGGCCTTTGAGCGTAATCAAGCGGCCGTTTTTTGATTGATAAATCTTGGGAGCTGCGCTGGGTTGCGGGCTTACGCGCTTGCTACTGGTTAACGATTTGGCTATTCACAAGGTGGAGTGATATGGGAGTCGTGGTAACGAGTGGGGAGGCTTTCGTTTGTAGCTTTGCAGGAGCTGCTGGTGTTTGAGAATTTGTAGTGGATTAATGTGGTTATTTATGTGGTAATTAATGTGGTTGCGGATAGAAGGAACTGTAATGTACATTGAGAAAATTTTAAAATAATAATAAAATCAATATGAGTATTGATAATTATCGAAGAATTCTTTTTTCAAGTGGTAAAGTGGTCACTGGTCATTGTTTAAACGACTCAGAAAATACAAAATACTCCTTTTAATATTAATTATTAACGTTTATACCGTGAATGATTCTAGATGCAACTTGTGACAGACGGAATTGGAAATTTCAAGATCTTTTAACAATAAGTGGAGAAAAATTTTGAAACATTTAAGTAACCATAAACATTTAATTCGATTTTCGTAAAACTTAACTGCTTTATATCTAGTGTTATTATCAACATTAATTGCCTAGTTTTTCTTATTCAGCGTTTATGATAGACTTTTATGTTTTAGAGGTTTATGGTCCAAGTAAAAGGAGCAAGTGATCGTAACACCTCTTAAATCACCATCTATGAGCTGTATAAGTTAATAATAAATGAGTTTTTCATTGCCGTAGATCAAAGAGAAAAATATTAATTAAAGAATTTAATTTTCATCATTATATTTGCTGGATTTAATACTGGCTTATTTTCTTGTCTGCAATTGATGACTTCTAAGCGTTTTCATAGTTTTTAACATAACACTTTAACATACTGTAAAATCATTTACTGCAAAATCCAATTTACACTCTAGGCGATTCATAATACATTTCCCCAGACCAAGAATTTCAACCCAACAAACTTCCGGATCAAGCTACTGCACAATTCTGCTCCCTAGTAGTCCTCCACCAACCAAACATACCAAACCCGTTGCCCCCGCAACCACCTCACTAGCATCAAAGGCACCTCGTCACACTCCTCGCATACGCATCTATCCTGTACAGTAGCCGCAGCCAATATCGAGCTGAATCATCATCTCGCGGGCGGTGCGGCATTGCTGCATGATGTGCACGCAGGTGTGCAGCAGCAGCAACGGCGGCAATCGTCCAGCGCCCGACAAATTAACGGCGCGACTGGCGATTTGATTCAATTCCCGCGACCCTTTATGCGCGAGGCGCGTCTGATTAATGAGCCCCGAGTGAGAGAGAGAGAGAGTGAGAGAGAGAGAGAGGCCGGGCTTCAAAGTCGGAGCACGTGGCGCGAGATCGCTTTTTAATTGATTAATTTTGTCGTGGATGGGATGCGTAAGTGCTCGATTCGTTTGCTTCAGGCTTTCTTTTCGCAATTTTAAGAGGGTTTTTGTTTTTGTTTTGAGATGTACTAACTGTGTGTTGTGGATGATCATCGTGCATGTAGCTCCGGGTTACTGGGATATATCATAATAAACGTTTACTGTTTTGTGGGTGATAAAAAATCGTTTAATTTCTTTGAATCTTAAAATAACTAATTACACTTGGGAAAATTTCATAGTAAAAAAACTTGTTCTGTGAGGAAGTAAAATTATTGTTGAAATGTCTAATAGCTACGAGATTTTTATGTTTTGCAAATATTAAAAATTACCATGACTAGTAAGTTTAATTAAATCTACTAGATTTATTGAAAAATGCTTATATTATAACTCAATTTTTTCGAAAATGTAATTTCGATGGCTCCTGATAAAAAGACGTATCTGGCGAGCTTCAATTAGTAAAGACGTATCTTCTTTATGTAATTTTAAGCCTCTTTTTAAAACTGTAACGGACAGAAGCAGTGTACATTTTTTGCAAAAATAGAAATCTATATGTTTAAATGAATTTATAAAATGTAATGAAATTATTAAGAATGATTTAATAAATGTAATCATAAAAGAATAAGAAAATTCAAGAATGAAGCTACTTCGATTACTAGGATAAAGAACTAATAAAACGTTTGTTTAGAGAACACTTCCTCGAAAGGAATATGTAAGCATCGGAGGGCCAACGTTGGTCTTTCGTCGGCGACAAAGGAGCCAGTGCAGTTGCGAATCGAAGCTCGAGATCTACACACGGACCGAATTATTTTGATTTTGATTTTTATACGAGCACGTCACAGGATAATTATGATTTAAAGGTTAATAAAAAGAAACATTAAAGGTGAAAATTATTTGAGTGAAACTTATTTCATCTCGTCCGTGAAATTTAATTTGTTAAGTAACAAACACTGATAATCATTATAACCCATATGAAACAGACGAAACTTCTACTATAAATGTCTTAATTTTTATAAAACTGACAACATTCACCAAACAAACCAAAACAAAACCTTCGATCTCCTCTCTACCTCCACCTCCACCCGAAGATCTCCAACCCCAACCGCCGTCCTCGTCATTCGAACTTCCAAAATCCTCGAATCGTACCCGCGGAATGTCCGCGCGCATAAGAATGACCCCGCGCAACCGTAGCGCAAGAAGTCTCCCCCCCCCCCCCCTCCCTCCGCGTGCCACCGCTACTCCGCTTCGTACCCAGAGTATTCGCGCCGGGGAATGCGAATTACGAGCGCGTTTCGTATATTCTCTCTTCGGGGCCGCTCTCGGCCGGTGTTCCGCGCGGATTTCCTTCCGCTCGTTCGGCGGACAGGGCGCTGGTATGCGGGCAAACATCCGCGGAACGAGTCTGGCGCCGCGAGGCTCTCGTTCGTTCGCTCGTGGATACGGCGATTCGCGAATGCGCGTTTTCCTGCGGAGTCGGCCGGCGAGGGGACGAGGTACAGGTATAGTAAGCAGAGGTTTCGGGGGGAGTCGCCGCAGTCGGTCGGGAATTCGTTGCGGATTTATCGGTGGGGCCGGGAAAATTTGAAGATTCGATGCCGCGCGGCATCGCCGCGATTTCAGGCGTTTCGTCTCTGATGGTTGCCGGTATTTCGCGGAGCTGGATTTGAGCGGGATTTAGTGGTGAGGAGCTTAAGGTAGCGTGTACGTGCAGTTTGTAGCGTTACTTAGGATGTAGAATGAAAAGTGGTGATTAGTGTTGTTTTCGTGAATAGAAGAAGAATGCGGCAGAAGTTTTCTTATTAAATAATTTACATACTAATATACACTCAGAACACTATAATGTTACACTTTGTAAGATACAGATTAAGTATGTCAATTTTCCCTTGTAACGCGTTAACAGTTCAAAGGTCATAATAATACTGATTTAAAATTATCATGTCAATAGCTAAAACTGCTTTGGAACCGTATTCATCGATATTATTATAACCCAAAAAATAATTATCAGTTATAATTCGATCACGCTCTAACTGATATTTTATTTTACAAGAATTAATTATAGAGATACAGAAATATAAATTTATCGTTATCAATTACAGTAATTATTTATCTTTCTAAAAATATACGGTATTCTTATCTACGAGCGTCTTGATATGCTCGGGCATTTCTACTTATTATTTAAAGTTAAGTTTTCTATACTATACGTGAATAGTTTTAATCATTTTAAGCAAAATTTTAGATTTTTAATTGAGAATGATCTTATACTTAAAAGCTCATGAATAAGCTTAGCAGAATTTTTATTGGTGTCTCGCTGACATGCTTAATATTTAACTTATAATCAATACAGTTCTGTCAATATCAATAAAGCTCACACTATAAAATCAGAATAACTCAATAACGGATAAAAACCAGGTAATCTCCACGTCAATCTCCGATAATCCGAAGGAAAACAACGCGCAAAACTTACACCCACCGTTCCACAATAAAAAGAAGTCCAAAGTCACGACTCTAAATTAAAATAATTCGTTCAAATGCCACTTTAATTGCCGCGTCCCTGCGATGATCAGCCAGGCGAATACTTGCGTCCCAGCCTCAGCCCAGCAGCCCATAGAAGTTTCATTATCAGAGCGGCACTTGCGCCCGCATAATTAATGCCCCATGCGAAACGAGGCCTCGGCATCGGTGCGGCTCTCTAGCCTCATTGGCTTTGATGCGGCTTCTCTGTCTCTCGTCCCTCTCACGAGGCAAAACAAAACGCGCCCAAGCTCGCGACTATCACGGCGGAAGCCTACATAGAGAGCGAGCGAGTAATTAAAGCACTTTATCCGGCGCGCGGCCTGGCTCGTTAAAGCGCCCGCGCCGTTATGTATGTATATACGTGCATGCGCTCGCTCGAGGGCTCTCCTCGCCGAAAGAGAAATCATAATCGACGAGGCGAGCGAATAATAATCGATCCGCGCCGGCTTGTATATGGCGAACGGGTTATCGACACAGTTGTTGGCGCCCGAGGAGGAAGAGAGGCGGCCTTTGACGGGCAGGAGAGAGATGCCGGGCTTTTAGTCGCATTTACATGCTAATGCACGTGAGCGTCGGAGCGAGAGCGAGTGGTGCTGTGCAGTGTTTTCGGGAGCAAAGGTCACGAGGACGGAGCTTTGTTATGCTTGTTTCTCTTATAGGGCCACTCTTGCGTTTCTTATGGTTCAATCTTTTATGTTTTTTATTGACAATATTCACTTTTTCATTTTTTTTATACAATAATTTAGATTATTTTATATCTACCATTATAAAATTTTAACAATCGAACCTTATACATTCTAAGTGCTTTAGAGAAATCTTTCATTGATACCCAGAATTGGTAAATAAAATGTAAGGTAAGCAGTGTAAATAAAACTTTGAAGCTATATTCTTTAAGGTATTTCAACCAATAATTTGCTTATATTTTTCGTTAATTTATATTGTTCTGAAAATCGTGTATATTTTTACTGATAAATTATGAAACCATATAAAAAGCAAATTTTTATTGTTCTTAGTTTTGTTAATGCTAAACATTTCTTTTTGGACTGTACCTAGTTTGTACAAGGACTAATACGTATATATTTCGTTATCACTAAAAGAAATTACGTAAAAGTGAATAATTTAAATGTAACACAAATTACTGTGCAATTAAATATTATGATGAAAAACATAATGATTTACGTCCCAGTTCGCTGAGATTAAAAATACAGAATTTCGAAATTTTACCCGGAAGTCATGTACAAAGATAAACTGATAAATGCAAAATTTCTTTTTTATAAGAAAACTGTTAAAACAGAATCTTGTACAGCATAAACCCGGAATAAATATTTATATTTTTTACATATAATACGGGTACCTGTATTTTCATAAAATTTATCAAGTTGTATAGGTAAGTGTATAAAGTCATAAAGAATGAAAACCAACAGACTGCTGCAATAAAACACAAAAAAACTTTGACAATTAACCGATGCAAAAACTAATGACATACACGTAAAACTTGTTTACATTTCGCGTGCATTACGATGCAAACAGCCATTAAAGTGTCAAATCGCAGTAGAGACACTCACGACTCTTGTCTATTTATTTTTACTGGCTTGAACGATGCATACATACAAATGTACACAATCATACATACACAATATACATAAATACGTATACACACACATATACACACACCAACATATATAGACACACATAGACGCGCACATACCCACACACACAAATATATCCATACACACATACACACATGCACACACACACAAACCCGCAGCGCTCGGATAAAACGTTAACGGCAATTAAGCAGGTACATGCTAATCGCTCGGGTTCAGGTAAATATGTGCAATATACACCTAGTCGGAGTCTGCCCAGTTGGTGGGGAGGGGGAAGCGCGCAGCATCTCCGCTTCTCGCGCGGAGTGGCGGGGGCGTGAGAAGTGCCTTAGCCCTATGACCTTCTTCACCTCGCCGCTTGGCTCTCCTTCCCCACCGACGCTCACCTTCCTCCTATTCGCAGCACATCCAACGATATATATATATATATATATATATATATACACGTATACATACTCCAGCTATATAGCTCGGAAAGATCTCACTTCGGCGAACGCGAGTATATACACACCTATATAAGAAAGTGCAAGAAAGAGAGAAAGAGAGAGAGAGAGAGAGAGAGAGAGAGAGAGAGAGAGAGAGAGACGGACAGGAGCGCGCGCAGCCTCGCGCTCTCGGACTTGTCCGATTGAATTTTGACAAGCCCGACAAGTTCCTCTCGATCTTTCCCGATCCCGCCGGCCCGATTTACACCGGCGCAACATGCGCTCGCGCTCTCGCAGTGAGAAGCTGCGCCGCAGCGGTGTTGCTGCAGTCTATCCTCTCTCTCTCTTTCTCTCTCCTTCTTACACTCTCTGGACGCGAAGCAGAGAAGAGAAAGAGAAAGAGAGAGAGAGAGAGAGAAGGCCAGTGAACCGAAGGAACGTCCGCGCCGATACGCCTAATCGTGGGAACGAAATTGGACTTTCTTACTAGGCACTCTACTCTCTATATAGCTGCAGCACAGACAGAGTCCGAGTACCGGAGTATATACATACAGGCTCCCTACTCTCTTCGATGCCTCACTTATCGTCGAGCTGATTTTACCCCCACTCTGGTACACGAGGTGCTGCATGTATGGCGCGTAGAGATACCTATATATATATATATATATATATATATATATATATATATATATATATATATATATATATATATATACGACGAGAGCGCGAGATTAGCCGAATGATTAGCATATTCCTATTTTGATTATCGTCCCTGTGCATGTGCGCTTGCACGGCACGGCGAGCGAGAGAAAGAGAGAGAGAGAGTCTATATATAAAGCGCGGCGATTGTCAGGGATCTTGATAAGCCAGGGACAATTTGACCCTGCGAGCGCGATGCACCTCACTGTCAGCCCCACTGCAGCGCTCTCGACAATAGATGTGTATATACTGTACATGCACACAAACACACACACACACACACACACACACACACACACACACACACACACACATACACACACACGAAGACAGAGAGACGTGTACGAGTCAATTGTGTTTATACTGATGGGATCTAATATAGCTGATCTGCGGCGGTAGCAGCAGCAGCAGCAGCAGCAGCAGCAGCCTCTTATCAAAATTTCATTCGGCGCCTCGACCTTATCATCACGCTCTGGCGACCTTTCACGGAGTGAATCACACTCGCGCCAGAGCAATCTAATGTTCCGACGTTCGATTGTGCGCCGTGAAGCTGCATGAGGATTGACGGTTTCATTCGATTGGCAAATCTCATTTAGATATCTCGGCTCCTACTAACTCTCTCTCTCTCTCTCTCTCTTTCTCTCCCTCTTCCTCTTTTCAATTCGTCTATCCGGACGTTCCCAGCTCGACCTCTGGGGAGCTTCGGAGATGCGCCGCGCGAGTTAACCTTTCGGACGGCCGTAGAGAAGGAGGAGAACGACTATTTCACGGCCACTTCCTGGGTTCAATGCTCCTGCAATTTCTATGCAGGTATAGCTCGCGCGCTCACACACATCCCTGTCTCTCTCTCTCTCTCTCTGTCTCTCTCTCTCTTTCTCTCTTCTTCTCCCGAACTGTGCTCGTGTGTATCTTCTTCACCTTTTATCTCTTCTTCTCCTTTCGTCCTTCAGTGCGCCTCACACTCGTGGCAGAGATAGAGGCTACCTTCTCCCTTCTCAGCTCGACACACTCTCTCAAACACATTTCGCGCGCGCGCGGGGGATAAAAAGGGTGGTGGACCGTGTTATGCGCGTGTAAGCAGCGCGTGTAAGCCGAGAGGTTGAGAGGCATATAAACGCATTCAGGCAGCGGCAGCTTGCATAATATTAAGCAGGACTTATGCAACCTGCCCTTCCCACACTTATCACGCGCTCTCGCTCTCTCTCTCTCTCTCTCTCGCTCGCTCGCCCGTCCCTCCAGCGGCGGACCTGCGAGAGAGAGAGAGAGAGATAGAGAGAGAGAGGTCTGAGGTGCTCGTGCCCTTGAAGGGGCGCGGTGAGCGAGGGAGTTGTGGTATCAGAGGTTAGGTTGGTAACGCTGATTTTGTAGTGGTAATAAAAACGAGCTAGCAATAATCCAGAAATGTTAAAATATCTTCTTTCGTAGCAAGAGATATGTGGTAAAAACGTAGTTACGTGCCTGTATTATTCTACTACTTTCCAAGAACGTTACCTTTAATACGTACTTGAAACGTTACACAAGTTTTCTGATAAGTGCTGAAAGAGTAACGATGGTTACATTTATACAACGTGTAGTATTGTATATTATTGTTTAGTCATTTATTTGAGAATGGCAATCCACTGGTGTACTGTTATCCTGTTTTAATAATCGGAACGATAGATATATTTGATGAAACTTGACAGATCAATCGTTAATTATCTCTACATGCTATAAAGAAAGGGAATGACTCATTGTAAGATATGGTTATCAGTTCATAAGTTAAAAAAACTCATTCTCCGTATCTTTAGAGAACGTATGAGATTTTATTTGATTTTCAAGGACAGCTGTAATCTAGGAAGGTCCTGAATCAGCACATGATGTAGTTGAACTTTCAAGCTGGTAATTAGTTCAAGGATAAACAGTATAGAACAATTAATCCGTTTCTCGGTAAAAAGAGCAATGTAAACATTATTTTCAGTATCCAATATAACAGCCGATCTAATGAAAGGCGTGACAGATGGTGATCGGCGCGATTAGCGCGCACGGACATTCCCATTACGTTCATTTTCCATTTTAGTTTACCGCCATTTATCTCGACACTGGAGGAAAAATCCTGCATCGCGGATACATGAAAAATTGCCAGTCATCTGTTCCCCCAGCGACTTATCGAAAAGCATTACTCACCCAGTTGCAGCTGAGCATAATTAAAAGCACAATTTATAACCATAACCACTAACAGATCCCAGTATCGTCAAATACTCGTCCCATCTTCATCTACACGTGTCATGCATCATCTCAATTCCTATCGTCCCCGTCGATGCACGCGAAACACCGCGCAATATCGCATAAGTGCGATTGACAGTAGATTCCAATTCCGCGCATACCGGCTGCTTCTTCTCTCTTCAGAGATTATCCCAAGTACCTCGCAACAGTTTCTTTTTCTCCTGTGCTGTTTCCCTTGCCGGCGCGGGCGCCGAGAGACACGACGAAGGAGAGAGTGAGAAGGTAAATGGGACCCCGCGTTCGGGAACCCAAGTAGAAGAAGAAGAAGAAGAAGCTACAGCAAAAGCAAAAGAAGAAGAAGAACAGGAACAGGAGGAGTGTATATACCTAGTAAGCCCTCTCTCTCTCTTTCTCTCTCCGAGTGTGCAAGAGCGAGAAGAAGCGTACTTCGGTGGGCCCGTAGAAGCCGGGCAGCGGGGAGTCAGCGGGGGTCAGCTCTCCGCGGCGGAGAGCGGAGATGCGCGCAGTCGTGTCGGGCGGGGCTGCCAGCTCACGACTTGAACTATCGCACGCCCCCACTAGCGCGCACCACCACCACCACTATCCTGGAGAGTGAGTCGAAGAGAAGGAGAAAGAGGATGAGGCATGCAGAGAGGAAAGAAGCGTCGATCTTCCAGCTTGGCAGCAGCAGAAGCAGCCCTCGTCTGGGCTCCGGTCTGCTGCTGGTGCTTGCTTTTGCGGACGCCCAGAGGGATATCTGGACTGTGGTGTCGGCGGCGGTGGATACACGCGGGAGAGCAGATTAAAGAGAGACTGATTAAGAGTAAAGGTATATTGGATCAAGGTGGATATCGACGGGACGATACTGTCTTTATGTATCGGCGAGGTGGCTCGTGTGATTATTGTTTATGTAGAGGTATTATAGTTAACTCTAATTTTATTGGAGTGATTTTGGATTACAAGAGTTGTGCCTATTGGTTTAATATGATTTAGTAGGGAGCTTTTAAAATAGATCATTGTTGACTTTTAACTTCTGAAAGAAGAGTGTACAATGTTCTTATTCAAGAAAGTCGATAAGTTAATAATTTATATAAAACATATTCAATAGTCAGGGAGAGTGGCGCATTTTTGTACACTTTACTTTTTGAAACTTTTATTTTTTACTGTTCTGTAAAAAATCGTACCCTTGAAATTAATATATATTCTTCAAATATACAGTAACAACTATCTATTAAAAACTTTTCAGCCATTTATTTATTTATTTAATATATTCATTTTCAGTTTTAATGACAAGCATAGATGTACAGAAATGCTTCACTCTCCCCTACTACATATAGCATATTATGTATATGAAAATTAAGAGAACAAAATTTAAAAATTAGAATTGCAACCTATCTAACAAAAATGCTACGTGACATCAAAATATGGTTACACTATTGCTAAGCTAAGCTACTGAACTTAGTAAAGTTGCTAAAAGTCGATAAGTAAAGGTTAGTTATTGCAATATCGATACGTATTACATCAGCAAAATCGATTAAAAAGTTCTTTTAAATATATATTACACTTCGAATACTTTATTTTCCTACATATATATATTTATGCCTGTGCAAAAAAGCTTTCAAATCATGCGCTTGTAGAGAGAACAGTTTATGTTTTTCACATTATTAATTATTAACCTAATTTAAAAATTACTTTACAAAACTAGCAATCAATATAGATTGTCTGAAAATTTGTTCACGCAGAGACACGTAGTTCTGTGCAGTACAAGACTTCAGTGATACACTGACTGTCTTATAAACCAGTAGTTGCATAAATAATCCGTATATAATAAAAATTAATGAATAAAATAATTTTTATTTCGGTTCTGTTAATTCGTGGAATTCTTTTATCTGAAGATAGGAAATATAAATGGCTCGATTCTCTATCAAAGCAAATAGAACAAAATATAAAACCTTATCAATTAATATTCTTCACCACTGATGCTACTAGGAAATATGTAATGGGACAAATTTCAGTCATTCAAAGAATAAGTCAAGAGACACCTTATGTCATTATCAATATAAATAAATTACTTTTCATCAAGGACAATCGATCTTTAAGCCTACCGTTTTTCTCAAATCGTAGGCATGTGAGTCTTAATGTTATATTTGATACTGGAAACTTTAATAACACATATATGCTTTTAGACTTATTTGCACAGTTAGCGCCTATAGAAATTAGACCGCAATGTTTAATTATTTTCTACAATGACAGCTTAACCTCAAAGAATAATATTGAAATGATTCTTAAATACGCCTGGTCACACAAGTATTTAGACTTTTCCATTGTAGCAATGGCTTTTAAAAATATTTTCATCACTCACTCAATATTTTTTAGTTATGATCCGTTTCGTGACTCTATCAATGAGAGATTATTTAATTCGGAAGTTAACATATTTCCGCCCAAGTTGCAGAACGTCAATGCTCATCCCATCAAAGTAGCTCTTGCACATTATCCGCCACATCTTATTGTGAAAAGATACGAAAATGGGACTGCTAGGCAAAGTGGATATAGCTATCCGTACATCGAATTTGCGTTAAAAGCTATGAATTTTAGAATAACATTTTCTTATGAAATGAAATTTATAAAAGTCTCCGAAATGTATATTTATTTAATGGCAGGCTTAAAAACAGGCGATATAAATACATGGATTTCACGTCTACCTATGAAATGGATAAATGATAGCACATGTGCATTTGTAATAAGTAATATTAATAGTCAATTAGTTGCTCTTGTTCCAATCTTGCCAGTTGCTACGCTAAACATTCCCCTGGAAATTCTTGTATATGGGCTCTGCTTGCCAATAATTTTCCTTAGCTTAAATCATGCAATGTATGTTTTCAAAATAATAAATGAAAAGTTAAAAGCTTTTGACATTATAAGAACGCTTCTGGGTATACCTACAGACATAAAGTCTAAAAAAATACTGAATAAGTTAATATACTTAACTATGATCATCATATCTATAGGGTACACCAATCATTTTTACTCAAGCGTCTTGGACATGAACCTTGAACAAGGTGAGATAGCTTTCAACACATACGAAGATATAGACAAATCTGAGTTTCCTGTCTTCATTTTAGAACTCGATTATAATCGTATATTTATCAACGTCTCAGATCAGCATCTTAAGAATTTAAAGCACAAAGTACGTACCATTAATAAAATTGCGAATTGCGTAAAGACACTGGACAAGAATAAAAATATCATCTGCATCGTGAACACTTACTTCGCAGAGTATTATGTAAATATGTATCGAAAAATTGACGGATCATCTACAATGAAGATCGCTAAGCCCTTATTAAGTAATGATATGACGGTGTATGTTTTTGAGCAGGCATCACCCTATACCGAAAGATTTGCCGCTATTCAGCAGACGGTAGAGGAATTTGGTCTTTGGTATAAACTGAATACAAAAATTGAAGTCAATAAATTTACAAATATAACTAAAATAAATGAAAAGGTGATAAAAAATTCTCTTACGAAGCAGATAATTTTCATTTCTGGAGCTGGATATCTCATTTCAATATTTGTCTTTTTAGTGGAATTGTTTTCTGTGAATAAATATTGACATTCAAATTTATTATACTATTTTATAATATAAATTAATATTATATAACATACAATACAAACTGTGGATTGTGTATTATGATTTGTTGCGTAATGCTGTTTTATGCTTGTAATTAAATGAATAAATAAATCTAAATGATATTCAAAATATTTCTTATTACATTATACCTTTTTTAAAAATATTGTATAATATGTTTTGTTACATTTACAAACTTAAAGTATAATAACTTTTTTTGTACTGACAAATGACAAATACTACAGCAGCCTTTATAGCCTATTTAATGACTTTAACATAAAGTGGAATGTATTACTCAAATTACTTTAGATATAAAGTAATTACAAGAGAAATGAAACTCTAGATAGAACTTAACATCATAAAAGTCCGATAAAGAAATTCCTCTCGTCAACCAATAATACCCAAGTACAATAATGCACGTAAAAGTCTCGATAACACGAATTCATTTAACACTGTATTCAACGGGACTTTAATTAAGCCGCGCGCTCGACTATGAGTCAGTCAGCGGTCAATCAAGTCTCCAGTCAGCGATCGAAGCCGTACAACAAAATCGTGATATCGAGCGCGAGCTCACACGGGCCCCGGCGATCGAAGGGCAAGAGCGCGAGGCGTGGCAACGAAAGAAAAGATACGAGCGAAGCATTGCACCTAGGCGTTAAAACGCCGGATAATGATTCGCTCGCATGGTCTTTAGAGCAGCAGCAGCAGTAGTACTTCCACACCTCCGCACTCACACACACACACTTGCTCTCGACAAGTGAGTGCTTTACGCTCCAGCTCCATCCTCCTCCCTTTTACTCTCACCGCGCGCCAAAAAAGATACCTACACACACACACACACACACACACACACATACACGAAGCTCGCGACGTCGACTCACCGCGCTGCTTCACGCGAGGAGCCGTAAATCCTCTATCGTAATAAACGTATTATCGCGCAATATCTCGCGGCCGAGAAAAGACAAAAAAAATGGAAGCGCTGGGTGCAACCATAAACGAGCCTATCTGTATGCGAAACACCTGCCCTGGGCTCGGTGCAGCGAGCATAACGGCCCATCGGAAAATCGCGCGAGCACGCCAATAATAATCGTGCCGGAGATGAGAGTGGAGGGCTCCCCCTCCCCCCACCCCCCTTTCAACGTCGGTTTCGTGGATTTAGTGCCCGCCTCGGCGGTGGTGTTTCTCACCGGCAGCCTGCTGGAGGTGGGTAGTATAGATCGAGTGCAGGAGGGAGTAAATGGTGTACAGTGCAGTGGAGGCCAGCAGCTCACGGCCGAGTTGTTGCGCGGACGTACGAACCTGTCCCACATTCGAGCGAGTAGCGTACCGATGATTGCCCTTCGATGATTTTGTTTTGTTTTTGAAGTGAATGCTTTTATGAGGTGCAGTAGGGATTGTATATTGGGGACCATGTTATTGGCTGATTTGTATTTAGGGTTGGATTACTTTGATTTCTCGTATTAGAAAATTAAATTTTAGATATTAATGAAAAACGGCATCAGAGACAATGAAATTACTTTTAAAACTATAATACTTATCTGATTATTTAATAAATTTATTATAGAATAATATACACCTTTTCAACAAAACGTTTTTCTGATAAAAGTAAACATGAAAACGTCACTTATAAAGAGTAAGAGTCACTTATAAATGTATAAAATACTGTTGCAGCACTCGATAATTTTAAAAGAACTGATGAAAATTCGGATTGAACTGGTGACTCCTATAATACATAAAAAATGGCCAGTAAAATGATAGTTTTTATTGTCTATAAATTTACTATCATTTAGAGGTCAATTAGGTATAAATACATTACGTTATTTTTTTGTACTTATGGATTTGCGGTTAGGAATAGAAAATATTATGTTGCATATGCCAGAGCATAATCCAATTACAAAATACAACGCTTCTGAACAATGCATGATCAACTGTATTAGCTATCAGTAATTAAGGTATCAAAAGATAATACAATAGCGTCAATACATTCAAAATTAAGAACAACAATACCATCAATGACACCATTTCAAATGATCATCGCCCATTAGACTTCAACTATAACGTTTACGACTCCTGCTCGACCGAATCTTCAATTTCCACCAAATGCAACTGTTCCCATTGTACCTAGTAGCGCATTTACTAATAGCGCTGGTGGCTCATTCTCATTGTCTGTGGTCAGCAGCGAAGAGGGTAGCAATAGGATAGATTTCCCATTGAAGATAGTCACACCACGTCGGGCGCCCGTCTGCCTTGCCTCACCGCGGAATAAGAGAAAGAGTGCGAGAGAGAAAGACCAATAATCTCAGGCGGAATGGGCTACTCAGCCGATCTCATCCTCGTAAAACTCGAGCCTCCACGGCCTCGACCAGTTCTGTGTTCAATTCTTCTCCCCCCCCCCTCCCTTCGGCAAAAATGTGCATACATCCGCGAAGGCGTCTCCCGGCGTTTGACCCAGTGGCACTGGTATGAGTAGTCAGTCGCTTCCTCCCTTTTTCTTCGTCTTCTTCCTTTTTCTTTTTGCTCGTCTTACTTCTTTTTTTGTTGGTGTTCGAGTGCACACGAGGCTAACTGCTCGCGCGCGCGCGCGATGTCGATGGCCTAGCGGGCGGTCTTCGGACTTCTTCTTTTCTCTCTGTACGTTCCGGGGGTACTTTCTGCTACAGCAGCAGCAGCAGGAGTTGCCTTCTTTCTCTCATACGTTCTCTATCGTTCGGCATCATTAGCCGAGCATCTTGCTTCGAGTACTGTCTTGTTGTTGGTTTTATTGCTTGCGTTGCTGCGCTGTCTACTCGGCTTTATGTTGCCAGAAACATTACGTGGGACACGCCCTGGCTTGGGAACTATATGGGTAAAAGCTTTGGCGTTAAATATTTTAAGTGTTTTCAGAGATGATATTTAACTGGTATCCGTGTAGATGAATATTCATTTCCAGGTATGAATACAATTTTCAGTGTGAATACACTAAGCAATCGTATTGGTAAATGTATTTAAAATTAGCCTTAGTAATCAATCTTAAGCTCTTTTTATATTTTAATAAATACATGCGTATGTATGAATTGATATTAGAAAATATTAAATGTATTTAGACCTCGTAAAATTTTTTAATAACTTACTCATAAAATATTTAACAGAATTTAATTTTTATTGAAGAAAATTATAATAAAAATATATTGATAGGGTGCAGAACATTATAATAAAATAAGAATCAAAATAGAACTCAGTGACCAATAGAAATTGAAGCCTATGGTAGACAATTATGCAATTGTACACTACTCTTGCCTTTTCCCTGTCTCTACTCAAAGCAATAGTACAAATTTGCCTCGTACTTTCCAAAATAATATATTCTACATTGTTTCTTCGAAACACTCCAAAAAGTGTCTTTACCGTTACCGCAAAAACCAAATTTCCTTCCTCCAACGCTCCGCTATCTTAACAATCGCCGCGTAAAACTACAGCTAGTGCATCCTATCACCATCTCATCTAACCGCAGCAGCAGACACACTCCCACACATCGTTCCAGATTCATTCCCGATTTCGGATTCTCCGCGCGCGGCGCGATCTCGAATGCAGCAATTCTCACCGCAAAGCTGCGCACTGCGCTCTATACCTATAGCCAGCCAACGAATCTTCCCCCGCTGCAGCAGCAGCAACAGCACAAAGCGTCACCACGGATTTTCTGCGGCGTTTCCTCGTTCTCTCTCTCCTTTTGCGCGAACGCGCCGAGTCACGAGGGAGAGACCCCCAACAACAAATGTACGCGATTCCGGCGACTTAGGCGCACATGCAGCAGCAGCACACATAGGAGGTTGGAGTACGGATAACAACGCAGCGGATTCTTGGAATACCCGCGGCGCCCAATGAACTCGCTGCGCGGCTGTATCAGAATTGATAACGCGTTTCGAATTCTCGCGCGAGAGAGGAGGAAGATGAGCGGCTTTTGTGCTACGCGCAATTAACGAGTTTACAGCGTTAATTTACACCGGAGAGGTTCATTTGCGCGAGCGAGAAGGTTTCGCTGAAAATTTATGTACGCTTTGCATTCACGTTTATCTGCAGGTAGTGTTTTGTTTCAAATATTAAATGGAAACTATCGTTGATTTAAAGTTGTAATGACGTTAAAAGTACTAAAAAATGACCTTTTCGTGGTTAAAATTACATAGCTTTAAAGAAATTGCTTAAAACCTAGCATTCGGTAAACCGCAAAAGATACCTGGGTGCGAATGTGCACCCGCAAAACATTTTTAATCGTCGTTCTAGATATCAAAGTTTTGATACTTTGCCACAAAGTGTTCTTTACGGCTATCGGAAAGAGGCATATCATTTGAGTGTTCATGAAAATAGACACATCAGAAAGAACAGCGAACCTAATAAATCATTCTTTATCTATTAGAGATACGTAAGTATAAATATTAGCGAATTAACCAAATCTGTATATAAAATTCAAAAATTTAGTAAGAAGAAACTACACTAGCCATTCAATTAGAAATCGTCACATGACATTTTACCATTTCAAGCCTGAGCTTTGGAGGGATAAAGGTGTAACAAATAATAATTAATTAAATCAGACATCGTTATTGCACAACACACCCAAAACAGGATTGAGAGAAAATTCACGGGAAATCAGTAAATTATTTTGGTTTGTGGATATCGATTATGTTTTTTTCCTTTCAGTATTTTTTCTCAAAAGTTTATGATATAAGCTTTTTACTATACAATTTTATCAAACTTTTATATGAGAATAATAACACTATGATAAACTATCTTTTGGTTTTCATATATATTCTTTTTAAATTTCAAATGCAGCTGATGAAAATAGATCGACCGATGAAAAAGAAGAAAAAAAATCTCGCTCGAGGCGATGTCTCGATAATGTGAAGCAGAAGTACGAGGTTCCAAGATCTCTCGCTCTCTTTCAGAATCCGCGAACATGACCTACGTGTCAGAGCCATGTGTGCGCGCGCTTGATCCATGAACTAGATTCGCGTGTACGCGTTACAATGGGAAACTTACACGCATACGTATGTGCGTCTGCTGCAAAATCACTATGAGGATACAACGATTGCGGTACATAGCAAAGGCAACTCGTTCTTTCGATGGATCGTGACTCATTCGGCAGTGGTAGAAATGAGTCATCTCGCGAGTTCGAGGGAGACGCCGCATTCGTTCTTTTGCAGTTTCCCGGGGAAATCAGTTAAATCATCGGCGTTGTACAATGGTAATGAGGGAAATTATTTATTGGTTATCTTCGGTTAATCAGGTGTCGAGTTGTAATGCTCATTGTTGAAGAAATGATCGTTGTGAAATTAAATTTTATTTTTATGCTGTTATGATTTTGTCGAGATTGTAGCAGGAAAATCGTGTATCGCGTGCACAAGCATAGAAGGTCTTTTTAGGTCAACATTTTCTTTTCCACAAGAACTTAAAAGCAAAGTTTTTCTTAGTATTATATCATGAATAAGTATGTAGAAAACTGAAATTGCTAAAATATATAAATAGAACTGATAGTTTTACTGAAGAAATGAAAAAGACTTCACTGCTCTGTATATGTGATTTTGCTACTTTTACAACTATTTTCATTTTTTATCATTTTTAAGCAGCATATTTATGTTTTCTGTGGGAAAATTATTAACAAGCCCTATTCACTTATAAAAGTAAAACACGAAAGAATTCTAAGCACATCATAAATTCATCAGTGCTAACCAGCACACGTGCAATTTGCCACGTTGTGGATCGACTCCTTTAATTACAGGTCCCAAACAAAGGGTAACGAGCGCAAAACAAACTCGCATTCATAAGCTTTTATAAAATCCCGTGATTTACGCCCAGCGTACTCAGATAAAACGAATTCGATGGATTTACGAAGGGAGCGACGAGAATATTGCGTTGAAACATTGTCGCGCGCGTTGAAAACTATAAATTCATGCTCGCGCGTTGCGCGCACCCGTGATTGCTTTTAATCGTTGTGCGACGCGCACCGAGGCCTTGAATAGCCATAAAACTCTATCTTGATGAGAGTGTCCTTGCCCGAGTCTATCTATAAAACTTATCCAGTCTTGAGCCCGATATGGATGCACGGCGACAGCGACGCGCAAACGAGGAATCGCGCGCGCACTCGCTCTCCGTGAAAAACAATCGAGTCTCCTGGGATGTGCGATGAAAGACGGCTGAAAAAGCACGGAGAATAACGCCTAAAAGGCTCAACAGTGGTATAGAACGTTTCTATCATTGAGCACTTTTTTTCTAAAGATGGAATTGTATTGTTAATTTAATAAATTTTGTCGTATTAAAAAAGAATGTTAATTCTTTAATTAACAGTTAAATTATTATGATAATTTAATTGTTTAAGTTGATTCTTTACTTTTTAGTAATTATATAAGACATTTTATTGTGTAGTTTTTCCATTTAATAATGAAAAAAAAATATGTTAGTTGTACAGAGCCTATGCATAAAGAATCTCTAGCCATCTAATCATTTAGTTGTAAGGAATTGATGTTTAGATTATGTATAAAACATACATCCCCATTTTATAGTTAAATTATGCATAACTTTTACAAAATCAATTTTGTATAGTTTGTGCATAGTTTATGAATCAATTTTTTTGCATGAGGAAATTAAATATTTAATTTATTGATAAAAATATGTGATAAACTTTATAAAAATAAAGATAAGTAAATGATTTAGTAACAGAACATTTAATCAATTAATTAATATGAACATTTCTTACTTTTAGACCATAGCTTGTTACTATTGATTCATCGTATCTTTATTATAGCTAATTAAAATTTGCTTTAATCTACATAACAATCATACGTCATATTTTGAACGTCTTACATCTCCCAATTCCGCATTCCAATTTAATCAAATCCACAAACCCAACAAATTCTAGCACTCGCGCGCACAACACGGAATACTTTCACATCCTCTCATCTAGTTTTCGAGGGAGCTGCACAGAACGGGTTTAGTCCTCAAAGGAATCCGACTGGCGTACCCATGAAACCCGCTAGAATATTAACGAGCTCGCTTGCCCACAAAAACAATGCTCCCTTCTCTCTCTCTCTCTCTCTCTCTCTCTCTCTCTCTCTCTCTCTCTCTCTCTCTCGCTCTCGCTCTCTCGCTCTCTCTGTCTTTCTCTACAGAGCGCGTGAAAATGAAAATTAAAATGAAAGAAAAATATATGAAACGAAGCGCAAGCACGGCGGCGATGCTTGCTCCGCGTGTCGTAACTCACTCGGACATTCATAGCGCGAAGCGCGCACGTACGCCGATGAGCACTCGTGCTTGGCCACCCCGTCAATCACTTAGCCGAGCACGAGAGGCATCTTGAATTGGCGCGGATGTGAGCGCGGCTGAAGAGTCGAGTATAGCGTGACAATGCGTCTCTTTACCGGAGAGATTCCTGGACATTTGGTCCTCGGTGAAAGTGCTTATACGATGGGTGCTGTGATTAATAAGATGCTTTGAGTGACAATATACATTGAAAAAGTATTATAAAAAATTTCTGCATCTTACATTTTGAAAGCACCTTAAAATAAGCAGTAAAAGGTTGCTAATATGTACCGATTGTAAAATGATAAAACTACTAGTCATTTCAATGCGCAAAAATGGTATAGTCATTGATACATCCTGCAAATCATATGGATCACACTTACTAGTATTTCGAACAATACTGATCAAACGTTGCATTCAATCCTAGTCAAAACCTCAAATGCGAGTTATACACGTCCGCAAGATACCTCGAAATCCCTCTTAAAAATTCCATACGTCCAGCAGTCCAGCAAAAGCGAGCCCCGCTCCAAAATTAAATATTCCTCACCGGAGCACCGGCGAAAAAAGGAGAACTAGATGAGCGCGAGGGAGCAGCAGCAGCGAGAAACAAAGTATGATTTACGGCGTCTTTCCGAGAGCGCGCGCGCGCGCGGCATGACCAGGAGGCCTGACCCCCGTCGCGGCGTCCCTTCGTCCGTGTATATATACGTGTATTGGCCGCTGGTTTGCATATTCGCTGCCTCGGCGGACTCGATGGCCGAGTATACATCATGCGCACCTCGATGTCGTGTATAATAACACGCGGCTCCACCCACAAGCAGCGACAATAAAGCCTCGCGGACAAAGAGAGTCTTTTCAGAGGTTTATTGAGAACTGACGGAACTCGAACGAGGATAAAATTGCGTTTTAATAACGTAAAGAGAATTGAGATATGGCTTGACTGTTTAGTATATTTGAGGTTTCAGATGTGGGGTGATGTAGTCTTCAGAGGAATTTAATGGGTTTTTGGGTTCGTAGAAGTCGATTTAGCTTTCACGAATATTGAATGTGCGTTCTTGATGTGCATTTTTACTTCATTTTGACTCTCTTCTTTGATTTGTGTCTCGGAGGCAAATGGATCAATTTAAAAGTAAATGATCTAGCATCGAATATACTTTGCAATAAATTACAAAAAGTTTTTAGAAATTTTGAGTATTGTAAAAGAAAACTTTCATTTTGAAATCATTTTTTTCCTAAATATAGTTATGGAGGCATGGCCATAATCAATGGAATGGTCTTGAGTTGCATTTTATGAACAAAATTCGCCCATTTGATTTATCAATAAATGTAAAAATGGTACTGATTGGAGATTACCCATTTACCAACTTTGTAACATTATTATTCTGTTGTGCTTAAAAACGTAACTACATCAAGACTGGTACATACTAAGACACATGCTATGATCCTTATTCCATGTAACTGAGGGTTAACATATTACGTCCTTGTAAGTACATATTAAAAATTTCGAAAATACATTATGCTAAAGCTCATACTCGAACACAAAATGTTTATGAATACCAAATCAAAACTGTACCAAGTATCCAGTAGCTTCACGCAAACCACTATAAAAATCCCTAATATCAGAAACCAAATTCACCTTACGATCTTTGTATAAAAGCTCCAACCGCACTCCTCCTAAAAAAAGCCCCCTGCAAAAAAAATAAAACTCAGACTCCCGCAACACAGAAGCGAGAGACAGGAGCCGGTCGGACGACACACAGCCTATAAGAAAAAGACCTCTCTCTCTCTCTTTCTCTCCTTCTCTCTCTCTCTCTCCGAAGCTCACGATCGGACGATAGTCCCCATCGAATTTGCATCCGTGGAATTCCGGCTCGCACAGGTCCTCTCTCGCGCGGGGTACAGGCGAGGCGCGCAAGTACCTGCGGTATACACACGGCCGGTCAGCGGCGGCAGCTCGTGCAGCGTCGCCTATGATGCTATGCAAACTCGGCCTCCTCTATGCGCACGCCGTTGACGTTTCCTGGATACGCTGCATCGTCGCGAGCGCGCCGAGCCGAGGTAGCTATAGCGCGGCCAGCAGCGAGAGCGCGCATTCGTTAATGCGACACGACTCTCGGCTGCATTATCGGCGAAAAATGTGCGGCTTTATCTTGATCCGATTGTGGTGGTGCTGCTGCTGCTGGAGTCGAGAGGACGTACCTGCTTGAGGATGGAATTGGATTCTTTTTTTTTGGTTCGCGAAACGGTGTTTTTTTTTTATTTCTTTTGGTTTTGTCTGTGTGGCTGGTGGAGGGTTTTTTTTAAGAGGCTCGTGGCTTCTGTTGAGATGTATATAGGAAGGCGTGGATTATTATGTGGTGTTTGTGGTACGATGAGTGGTCGGTGATACTATGGAAGAGTTGCGATTTTGGGGAATGGTATATGGTAGATGATTTTCGGGGACTAGATTTTTTATGGAGAATTGGTAGCACTATTTTTCTTTTTCTAGTTAAACAGCTTTAATCCTTCCAAAAATATGTTTAATATTGCCACGTATCTCTCTATCATCATATTAAGTACCTTTGGTGAAGTATTTTTGCTTCTTTGACGGGTATTAATAAAATCTGAAAATTAAGAATGTCTTGCTAGACACAAAAGCTTTATGGCCCTGAATAGATATGTTCTAAAAATAGTCGTTATAAAAATATGTAAATATTTCAGTTTTACAACCATTTGTTTGTTGAAAAACTATATTTTTATTTTTATTAAATTTTGTCTTGTTATTATAATAACAGACATTGTTGAAAATTTCCATGAAATTTTACGAATATTTCATGTAGGGTGGCGGTTAAAAATGGTCGAAATTAACCTTACGCAATTTATATATTTAAAACTATATTTGCTTTATCGATTATAAATAAAACAAATATGATTTTAATGATATATTTAGCAATATTTATAAAATTTATGTAGCATAGCATGATGTATGAAAATATTTTGTAATCTTTGTCTGACCTAGCCCAGTTAGTATCTACTTAAATACTCATGAATATCCTTTTTATATATAACTATAAATTTTAATAACATTTTCTCCTGATTTGGCATTTTATTTTCTCTTTGATATCATAGACCAGTACAAATCTATTTTACACAAGTTCACAAGAATGATGCATCGTATTCAGTTCAGTGTCTATTTAGTAGTTGCATAGTAAATTCACGCGTAACAAATTATCCTAAATTATACACCATTGAATCTTGATTAATAGTACGCATAGAGCCAATTCCGCCTATTACAAAGCATAATGTAGCGGCGCGCGTGTCAACAATTAGGAAATTGACGATAACGATGACATCTACCATAATTAAATCGTCTATTATGCCAAAGTAATTCAATAAATAGCAGGCGATTACCGGAACGGCCACCGTATCATCACGGCCAACTACGGTAGCAAGTGTAGCAAGCTGCCGCAGGCCGCGGAAAAACAAGCCAAACCGGAACTCCCTCCCTGTATACACTCGCCGCTCCTGTATCTCTCGCTCTTCTTACTCTCTTTCATATTCTCTATATCTTTTATACCGATCGCTTGCACGTCGGCTTTTCGCTCTTTCTCTCTCGCTCTCTTTCACTGTCTTACTATATCGTTCTTGTTTTGATATCGAATGGATTTAATGGCACAGTATGTAGCATTATACGAGTGATAAAACAATACTTGTGGTGTTCACTTTTTCAGTTGGTATTTTTCAGATTTTCTTTAATTATACATTGTTTTATTACCCTGAAAAATTCCTCACTTTTGTTATAAAAGTCTGATATCTAATACGTACGTTATTATATTGAGTAAAAGTCTTATACATATTAATTATAATTATCTTTTGTAAACTTTCTCGTTATATCTAAAAGTTTGTCTATCCATCTTTGCATACCGTGAACAAATGCGTACTGAATTTTAAAATAAAATCTAACTCTCACTTAATAACTAGGTTGACAGATAAAATTATGATTTCTTCATTTGAGAAAGTATATTCATATTTTACATTGTTTCAAAGACCATGTAACAATTCTCATGATATAAAATTTATTGATTTATTTATTAAGTTGTGCATGGGTTTATAAGCCTATATAATAAATAGTAAGATAAAATAATTACTTAGATATATATATATATATATATATATATATATATAATAAATCGACGAAAGAAACGAAATAAATTCGAACCTACTTAACAATAACGCTTACATTTACGTGTAATCAGAATATCTAATTCTTTACACACAAGTTCTATAAATTTTCGACTTATGATTTAAATCGCCATCTTTCAATCTAACAAGTCAAGTCTCCGAATACATCACAGCCGACCATCTGAAATAATTATTTGACACCACATCCCCTACAACCCTAACAACTCAAGCTAACAATACAATATCACCCTACCAAGTTACAAGATACGTCACAATTCACCACCCCGAATAACAGTTTGGCACCACCCCCATCCCACCTACAAAACCTCATGCTCGTCCCTTCCTCTTTCCATCCTCCCTGCTGACGTCAGCCCATTTTCACCCAGTGAACACAACTACACAGCTAGAACCGGATGCACCGGCGAGGATGAGCTCGTTGCGGCAATGGCTCGCATGCCCTATATGCACGGCGCATTATCGTTTCGCGCTCGTGTCGCGCCGCCGCCGCGGCTATCTTATCGTCATCGATGATCTCTCACGCTGCGCCGTAAGCTGGAACGTGCGCTCATGCTGCCGGCGTCGGTGCGCGCTAGGGAAGAAGAAGAAGAAGCGGAAGAAGAAGAAGAAGTAGAAGAAGCGACGAGGCGCGTTAAAGGCGTCAGGCGGCGTGATGGTACGCGTTTGGGGATCTACGATGTATGAGGAATTCGAGGGAACTTTTGAATTTTGAGAAGACGTTTCTAGAAGGGGTGTTATTTGGGTTCCTTGCTGAGGCTGTGTAGATCTTTATAGAAAGAGTGGAATATGTAAGTAGTTGAATAGGAGGTCATGTAGAGGTGGAATATGGTATTTTTGTAGTATAGAAAGAAGGTTTTACTGCATCTTTGACAATATTCAAAATAAACATTTATGCTCTTATTGAATGCTAAACTACATTAGCTTGACCAATAATAACATTATGAAATATTATTACTTACTAAATTCTATGTTTATAGCTTAAATCATGCCGTTATAAATAAATTCATGGTCTTTAATTTATTTTAATTTTGTTTGTAATTTTAAAAAAAGACTAACTTGGTCTAGTGCAAAAGTAACAATTAATGATCGAGCAAAACCATTTTTTCTATATAGATATAAATATGTAGCTAGGCGAACCTTTTTACTAGTTTTTTTGAAACTTACAAATTCTGCAGAATTCCTGATATAGTTATTTGTACAGAGAAGAAGGATAAGGTCTTATATTGCACTTCTTTGGTCCAAACGCCACTGGATGCGTCGCGGTATGCGCCGAGGATTCGTGGAAGAAAAGGTTACGGTAGCTTGAAAATCGAAAGGAGGAAACTAACTACTTCGATATGCGGAGAAGAAACGTCGAAGGTAAAGGGAGTCGGTTGAGTAGTTGCGCGAGTGTGTAGGAGGGAATTGACTCGACATATATGGCGCGTTTTGACTTTATTAAGGATTTATTCAATTTGAGCGATGCGCACGTGAACGGAGTTACGAGATTACTGCGGGCGATGAAAAAGGAGTTCTGGTTTATAGAGATATAATGCACTGCTTCTGCCAATCGTCATCGAACTATTTCATGTTTCTTGCTTCTGGGTACGTAGTTTCTGGATTCTTGAGCCATATCGAGCGAAATACTTCGCAATCTTACTTGATTCAATTTGCTAGCTCGCAATGTAGCACCTGCAAGTAGTTTGAAAAAAATATCAATTTGTACAAGAATTTAATAGTGATATATTTATAAGAATATTCGTAGGAAGTAGATATGGAATGTAATTACGTAATCTGACCTGTGATATTAACTAAATGGCAAAAACATTTTGACTTCTAGCTCAAATAAATTCTTAAACTATAAACTATAAACTATAAATAATGTACTATTTACACGATGACTATTAATATGTTACTTTCTATGTGTATGTGTGTGTGAGTGCGTTATTTATTATCTTTTTTTTTACAAAATTGGTAAGAAAAGGATAATTGCTAATCTAAAAATTGTCTTATCTATCCTCAATATATAACTTTTCGCCTCATTTAATATTGAATCTCTATCAGAAATAAAATCATTTATGCAAATCTCTATTAGAAATAAAACCATTTATGCAAATCACTAGAAAACTAATTAACTGCAGTTTTTACAATATCGGTATGAAATAGCTAATTGTTAATCTAACAATCGTTTCATTTACCCTCATATAATTTTTCTATAAGAGACAATATACTACTAAAAATGTGCGTACTGTATTAAAGTTATTCTAAAGTAAACATGCATTAGTTTGTTTAATCGTTTTAAATCTGTATACTCTGAGTGTTTTTTATGTCATACTTCTTTATGTAAGATAAAATCTTTTAACTGAACAGATCAAAAGATAAATGTACCCACTATTTTCAACAGCCTGTAGTCATGCATGTCAAAAGATACTCTTTCAAGAGAATCCGAAGAAGCATAAGAATCGAATGAGCAAGTCGAATTAGAATACGAAACCCATCTTTCTCTCTAAAACGAAACGCTTGTATTCCACGATTCTGACTTCCCGTATTGTTCGGTGTGCACCTATCGCGCCCCTTATCGCCTACGACTATCTCTCAGATACACAGGCGCACTCCGATGCGCCACGGAGAGTTGGAACTAATAGTTCGGCCTCGCGGTGTCTCCCTTCGCGTACGCGAGAGGAGGCCCTTTTTACTTTGTACGCTGCAACTTTCGTGCCTCTATGCCACGTGACGCTGGAGACATTTTCGCGTCTCTTTTTGCGGATATTCAGATAAGGACACGATTCTGCGACGTTGTTATGTGTACTTTTTGCGGTATGTATGGTAGGTAGAGAGAAACGTACTTGATGTAAATGAAGAAAACCGTATTTTGGACTGCTTGACATTTTCATAAAAGTGAGCATGGTATGAAGAGAAATGGATGTTTTAAAATTTGTTGATCCTTTTTGTTTATGAAACTCATTTTTCACAGAAATAATCTTTTAATGATTCATTCATTCATTTTTTTATAAAATAATTGGTTACTAAATATGTATATTTGGATAATATATAGTTTCCTTTTGCCTCACGATATGTCTTTTATTAAAAAAAAACACTATTATTTACTATCAAAATAGCATTATAACCAAAAATGATTAGAAAGTATGCATTAGGAACAGCAATGAAAAAATAAAAAGATGCACTCGTGCAATAAATGTAAACAGAAAAAACTAGATCAGCTGTTACAAGACTAGATCTGATGGAATAATCTGATTACGTACGAAATTTCAATTTAATTTCCTGAACTAACAACTGTACTCCAACCGTACATTTTTTCGAAATCGACAATGAAACATGATGCGATTAAATCAAATCTCCGTACAACACAAAAAATGCTAAAAAACAAAACGTTGACGCAATCGCATTCCTACGGGAAAATCGCATTACCCACGGCGTAATAATCGATCAAAAACTAGATCATCGATCTATTTCCAACAAAATAATCAAATCTCTCTCTCAATCATCAATCCTTTCTCGATTCGCCACTTTTTGTACTCACCGCGCTCTCCGCTAAATGGATTCCCCGCATGATTTCGTAACGAAAACGCTTGCGCGTTCGCTGCAATTTCGCGTAACGAGTGAACACACACATAACCCGATATGCCTAGTCTCTCGCGAGCGGCGGCGTAAGTTGTAGAAGTCCATCGATCATCCCTGACGAGGTTCCCAATTCTACGACTGCAAATAAATAGTTTGTTGCAAAATTTAATTTTCCGCGCGGGCGCGAGTTATGGGCCCGATAATTCATCGGAACTACCGTTGGCTGCGCTTATTGTGTGGTACAATAATGAACATTATGTCATAACTGTAGTACTTAGTTAATTTAATTAAGCATATGTAAAGTGTATGATTATATGTTAGGATGAAAAAATAAATGTAATATATTGTTTTGTATCTAAGAGCTGTCTTCATAAATCGTTTTAATTAAATTACACTAGATTGAGAAGTATCTTATTACATGAGATACTTCAATTATAATGAGTTATACTCGAGAAGCGGAAATTTAATTTAGTTGCGTGCATATTATATTTATGCGTTAATGCTTGAGGAAACGTGTTTTAATCGTTGTAACAAACTTTATACAGCCCATAAACATATATTCCAATTATTCATATATGTTACTTCTTACTTTTTCAATTATATAATTTAATTTTTATTTTCTATTATTTTATCAACTTTAATACAATTTTCTTTGTAAATTTTTTTCTTCAAGCCGCTTTTTACCTTTATTATCATTCGACAATAAATTTGCGCCTAGCTCCGAATTCGTATTTTGAATAATGCATTTGCGGCAGTTAAAAGAGAATCGCAAGTAATGACTTGCGAATAACCTTTATCGGAAGCATAACGAATTTACAATTACGGCAGATAGTTATGATTACTCTGTAGTCCCGCTTACGGCACTTACCGAGAGAGCGCACTTTCCTTTCTGATTCTATACCTCATTGGAAAAGCAATGTATTTGACTCTCCAGTTAATTTGAATAGTGAAAGATAAACAACATTGAAAGTAATAAACCTTAAAAATATTTGAAAATTATTAATGGGTTTTGAAATTTAATGTCTATTTTAGCTGAAGACTTCATTAGTTCCAACATTTGTAAAATAAGCTTTATCTTGATTAACATATATATAAACATACAAAACTATAATACTGTACGAATATACGGCATTAAAATTAAAAAGTAATAGTTATTAAAGTATTTGAAAATTATTAATCGTTTTAAAAATATTTCTATTATAGATTTCTATTTTATTTCAAAATTTCATTAGTTCAAAGCATGTAAATTCCCAAAAATAATATGAAACGCAAGATATTCTGATTTCAGAGGAAACATTACTGTGCAGAGTCACGGTTAAACCTATATTCCTCAACGGTAAGAATTGCACTCTTATTCACGGTAATATTTTTCATACTGAACGGTAAAATTTATAATAAATAATGTTAAATTTTACCGATCATGAGCGTAATTTTTCCCTTAAAGTCAGGATGTTCTACGTTTACTATGATTTTAATGGTATTTAAAAAAAAAATGATCTCTGTGTATCAAGATTTGTAAGACAATAAACCTTAGGTATCTCGATTAGACCCGCACAACACAAAATTTGTATCCATTTTTCAATATCAACAAAAATCATCATAAGAAAACAATAGAATTATTAGAATCCCCGACAACCTCCCAACAATCACACAATCATTCTACGAATCGCAGAGCTAAAGTACGCTGAAAATAAACTTCGGGAAAAAATTCCCGCATACCGTTAACATCGCCGAGCGACCCGCAACAAAACAAAACCGAACAATCTCCCCGTCAACGCTCATTCACTCCGATTGACAACAACAGCAGCAGCAGCAGCATTAACAGTCCTAACCGATCTCGCGCAGCGAAATAGCCTCGGCGATAAACGATGCTCGTTATTACGCAAATGACAGTGCGCCGCGCGTCCTCACTTTTTCCCGTGTCTCTTTTATTTTGCCCGTCCCCCCTATATGCCTTGCGTTTCATCGAGATTACAATGCGCGATTCGTCGTCCACGGTGACCAGGCATTTTTCTGCCATTTTCGCGATAGGTACGTATATATATATATATATATATATATATATATATATACCTGTACCTACGTATACGCGTGCATGTACGTAGAGGGAGAGAAAGGAAGAGAGAGAGAGAGAGAGAGTCGATGAAGGGAGATGCGAGATACGGCGCGTGGAGCTGTACAGCTGGAGCGGAAAGTGGCCGTAAAAAGAGGGAAGAGAGCTAGGAGACAGGAAGATGGAGTAAGAGATGAGAGGACGGACAGATGTTTATGCGCGAGGGTGGTAGGAGGGGGGAGGAGGAGGAAACAAAGGAGACGCGGGGATGAAAACGAGAGAAGCACTCGAGCTGGCCGTTGTGTTGAGAGGACAATCGACGATAAGCCTCGGCCAGCTACGACGAGCACTCCTGCCACTCTGTATAGGCCGTGTATGCGTCTGAGTTGGGTATGCTGTTAGGTGTGACCGAGGGAGAGTCGGTGACTTTTTTTTGCGTTGAAGTTGAGAGGAGTAGAGGCGTTTGGACACGTTTTCGATTTTAAGATTTCTTTTTAGTCGAAGTGTGATTGCGAGAAAATATTATAGGGCGCACTATAATATTTTCACTGTAGGCTTTGACTGATCACTTCGTCAATAGTAACACGTGCACTTTTATAACTTTTTATTATAACTATGACGCGGAAATGTATGTTTAATTTGGAGAAGGAATAAATGACCACTTGTTTAGAAATTATATAAGGCGTTGGATTTTAAAAAACTGTCAACTTCGCATTTCCATAAGGACTATAATTGTATGACAAGTTACGTAATTGTGGATCTTACAAAGTCAAATGGACTTAACAGGGTTTGGAATCTTACGCCTCATCTATAAAGTTTATTTTATTTTATGTATACTTATTGACTTACGGGCTGAAAGTCCTTTTAGAAAAAGATTTATTTTTATCAATATATAGTTTTATAACCTCGTCTGATGAAAAACTACCCTTTGCTCATAAAAAGTGGATCCTTTATGATGCAATATCTTTTTTATGACATTTTAAATTCTATAGGATACTACAGGGTGTATTTTATGAGAATATTATGCTGCTATAAAATATTATAGACTTACTTTTGTTTTAATACTTACATTTCACATAAATGTGATAATCATTTTATTAATGTCCTGAATTAAAAAAGACTAAAAAACTACAGAATGTAAATACTATTTTGAACACACATAAATGATGATATTTTGCGAATCTACAGTTACTCTACTATACGGAAACTACTATATAGTACAATCGTTCAAACGAGAATATCACGTTCAAATATTTTTCTGCTGTTGCCATAATTAATCTCCCAACAATGCGATTGATAACTAATAACACACAACAAAGAACAAGAAAGAAAACACGTAGATTCCACGCTCTCTTATGTACGATCAGAATGCACGCGCATTCTCGCGGTACCGCCTTGCCTATATAATCGGCACCGGCCCTATTTTCCCGGCGCTGATCCAGAACAAGCGCTAGTCTCCCGGCCGCAAGATTGCACCGTGCGCAGGTGGAAGGTCGGAGGAAAACTAGGGAGTACACGCGCTAACGTTCAATTTGCCAATTGAAAAGTTGCCGAGTGCGTGTGCCTGGATGCACCGCCCTCGCCTTTGCGAGTGCGCGAGTTTCAGTTTCCCTGCTGAATGTGTTATGTCGATGGTGCTCGAAGTGAAGAAAACAATGGTGTCGAAGAAGGAGGAAAAAGTTTGTGATATCGATTGCGGCCGAGGGAAAAGTTTATTAATGAGATGGAAAAAAGCGTGAGCGATGGGAATGATAACAGAGAAGAGGGATGCGGGAGAGATGTATGTAATAAGCGGGAAAATTGTTGTTGTGACCAACGAGGAAAATATAGAAGCAGGAGAATAGAAAAATATAGAGATGCTCTTCTTATATTTATAAATCTGTAGTGTCTATGTTTTTACATAGACAAATCCCGTGTTATATAAATTATAGGGATTATCTTTGTTTTAACGAAAAAAAATTGCAACTAGAATATTAAAATATTTACTATGATTGTAATGGTTAAGATAAATGTATTGTTAAGAAAAACCTGATGACTAGTCAATCAAATTGTTAAGTAAGATATACTTAACTAAAGTTTGATTTTTTTGTACTTTTCAACTCATGATCCTTTTTAAACAAAAATGGGTTAAATCAATTAATTAACAATTACTTAGATTAAGTAACCATCAGCTTCTTCCTCACAAAAGAGCATTAATCTGAACTGACTAAATTGAACTATAAATAATTTAGAAACTGCATTGCCAACATAATTCAGAATTCCCGTCAAATCATTATTTATTCCATAATATACTCTCCAAATTAAAAACAAAAGTAAAAAAGCACCAACCAACCCAACACAAAAAGCCAACTCCCAACCACTCCGCATCCTCGAACCAACATTAGATTCCACTGTTCCTCTATACGCAAGCAAAAAAAAAGTCCGCACGAAGAGGGTGGGCACATAAGTGGGGGCCGTTGCCCCTCAATGAACCTCGCCGCCACTTCTACGTAGATAGACAGAGAGAAAGAAAGAAAGAGAGAGAGAGGGAGAGTGCACGTAGCGGAGCTGTATCTATCCTTATACCCATGCGGCTGACGGCCGGACCCCGCCCGGGTCGAAGGTTGCTCACCTGTTCCTCTGCCTCGGCTCGCGTGCACACACACGCGCGCGCGCGAAGCCGCGTATGTAGACTCCCCTTCTCTATAGGTAGGCTTCGATTTTTCTTGCTGGGGGGGTCTGGTCTTGCGTCCTTCGCGACAATCGCCTCCTGCCTGCGCGCGTCTTGCGGTTTTCTTACGTGATGCTTTCTTGGGGGCTTTTTTGCGAGAGGGCGATTGCTATGATTGCTTGGGGAATAGGGAATGGCTGTTTTTTGTATTGATTTATAAATTGTATTGCATATGTTTGGAATTTTAGTAATAATGCGTTAACGTTATATATATTTTTTATAAATGAGAAGTAAGATGCTGAAAAAAATGAACAATTTCATGTTTCAGTTTTTAAGAAATTGGAGTTAAATGAACTTATAAATGATCTTTTTGCAAGATGAAATTTTCAATATTCTTCTAAAGACCAAAAATTGATTTTTTCTATAAAAAGTTATGATGAACTCAAAATGACACAATAAATTCGAATCAAACTTCAAATAGTAGGTAATTCAGTTATATCAGTTTTGTTCCTGCATTTCTTTAATAAAAAGTTACTTCAAATACAATAATTATATAAGAAATATATAGAATAGGTAATGAATTATTATTTTAAAAACTGCAAAGATATTTCATTCCATTCTTAATATTGTATGATATTTATATACATTTAATCCATTCATATAAATCATTCAGCAAGCCGCGTATACACTAACTTCAATTAAAATATATAATACAATAAAACAATTGAGCTCAAATAAATCCATGCCTTATTCTACTTCGACCTTAATGCAGGTACACACGACGTTGATTTATTTATTTTTTTTTAATCTTCATTTTCTCTTGCGGTTGATGCGCCGCGAGAGCCTCAGGTAGGCTAATTATGCCCGATTGCGTATACTTGATCATGTAGCGTTTATGTAAGTTTCTCGATATCGTCGGACGTCACTCGTTTATGTCCATATACAGACATCGATTCTTGTTTGTACCTTTTATCTTGATTGTTATAAAGAGAGTCGAGGTGAGGCCGATGGTACGATTGTTTCTTTTTATTATGAAAAACATTGAAAAACAACGAATTTTCTTATAAAAAATAACCCTTATTAGAAAATAATTGTAAATTTTACGCGAAATTTAACGTATTGTACGTTATATTTAATATATATTTATATTTTGTCCATGCATCATCAATCTCGACATTCAATGTTCGTCTCTTACTATTTTACCTCAAGATTATATAAATACACTCAGAAAATTGATGTGTCTCCAGTATGACTATTTTCTATAAAGATAACTATATTTATATTAAATATCATTATATTCATGATGATTTAATATTTCTTTGGCATTTTATTTTATATATTAATATTATAGAAATATTTATAAGTATACAATTTTCACTAGTTTATTTTATAAAATTTCGTTAATAATAATTATTTTAACGAATTAACGCACTTACTTTCCAAAATACAAATAATATGATCTAATGAAAATTCTAAATGATATGAAAATCAATATTCGAACCACTTGTGAACATTTCTCCATCGCCTACTTTCCTCATCACATGATCCTCTCTTCGTCTTCCTTCTAACTTTTCCATCCTCTGTCCTCTCTCACTCCCTTCCACCGTTCTATCGATATTTCCCTATGGCACGACAGCGGCCACTCGGCCGATTTTCTCGCGCCGATAAGATCGCACATAAACCCGCGTGCAGTATTTGCATGTGCCGAGGGACGACGAATCGGTCGCGGTTTCACCTTACTTCTCTCCGATCCCGCGTCGGCGACGCGACGTGTGTCAGTCTGATTGCGCGCGCGTGCGCAAAGGATTACACACGGACGTACACGCTCGGAGATGACTATCGAGGGGGGGGGGGGGGGGCGGGAAAATGCAGCTAGGCTGCAAGAGTGGAGTATAACGTCGTATTTTCTTGGAGACTAGGGTGAAAAGTTGCGAGAAGGATGAATTCTAGATGGGCAAATATTTATTTGGTACAGGAGGAATAGAGTTGGTTTTTTAATGAATTTAGATTAATCTTTTCAGACGCATTTTCCCTTCTTTAGAATTTAATTTACTTTTTTAAACTTAATTTTTTATTAATTGCTCTGATGATTATCATACGTATAGACTATTATTGTACCAAAGTACAACAGTATGTATTAGATTCCAATAGTGTATGATCTATATAACTCCTACAATTACGTAAATATTATGAGCATAGAATAATCTAATTACTGTAAACTATCCTGTGCGAAAAATCTAGTTTAAATATATATATTTGAATTATGAACATTGCCTCTCTGAAATCAGAACTTAAATTAATGTAAATATTTAATGCAAAAGATTAATTAAAATATATTTTCAATTACTTAATTTTTAACAATATTAAGAATTATTGTAACATTGGGTTAGACTTATTTAGTATTAGCCTTATAGAGTTATACACGCACGCGCTCATGTTTCGCAGCGTCCTTCAATCATTTTCCTTTTAACTCATAAATAGCGAAGCCGTTTTCGGCTCAAGTCATCACTTGCGCTACGCGAAAATCTCTCGGGACCCGAGACGAACAAGCTTTCGACGTCCCCTAGAACAGCCACGTCTGCTCCACCGCGTTGACGTCTTGCTCATCTTCCCTTATATACAGCTACCGATTCAGATGTAATGCGACACAAAAAGAGAAGTCCACTGCAATCGGCATTGAAAAGAATTTACTTGTTTTGATCTTCGTAAGCTTTGAGACTTAAGAAATAGAAACATCAATGTACAATTTTTTGTAAGTTTGTCATAGAAGGATAGCTTACGTCTTTACTGTATTTCAAAGTCGATATTTAGTTACAAGTAGATTAAGAATGTTTCATTTTTAGTGTTAACTTTTATTAAATGTTTATTATTTTTATTTGTTACAGGTGAGTTATCATTATTCTTAGCTCCTCTACACTTGGTAAGTCCTCACTATCATTTAACTATTTCATTAGAAAAGTATCCATATCATCAATGAAGGTGGTCTACCTAAATTTAGCCAAGGCCAGAATCGTCATAAATGATGAGCGCTCATCAAACTCTATGCCTTATCGATCTCTATATCGCGCACTTCAAATTTTCGGACACGGATGTACCTCGGATCGAAAGGCACGGCAGCAATTAGCGCCGTCTTCTCGCGAGCTCCTCATTCTGCGCAGCTTCTCGTCAGCTGACTGGTGCGAGAGCCTAATTTTACCTCTCGCGTTGATTGATTTTTAAACGCGGGGCGTTCTGGTAATTCAATGCCGCGCTTAATCGTTTGAACTTGCGTGAATGTTAGAAAGATCCAAGGGATTTTCAACGACCAGTCTGCAAGATGTTCTTTTTATTATTTTATTAAGAAAAGTACATTTAATGATTAATTACGAAATGTTTTTCTGTTAAATGATTTCTTAATTTAATGTACTTTTCATGTTTGCAGCTGATCATAATTAAAATTTATTTTTTCAGTAGTATGTAGATACTGTAGAAAGTATTACTACTCAGTTATCTAAACGAATTAATAAAATCTCGTTTAATTAAGTCTTTTACAAATTAAATCAGTCTTAAAATCTCCATAAAATTAGTGACTGTAAGCACACTGCACTCGTATTCTCCGCCAATTTTTTCATTGAATTATATATCGGATATATCGCAAAATCTTCCTAATCGTCCGCATCGACCTAAAATTCCACGCCTCGCTGCGCGCCTCTACTCGAAATGCACCGCCATATACTTATAATCGCAATAACTCAGCGAATGCAAAGCCGCGCATGACACTTAGTTACTCGGTTTTAATCGGATTTTACATCTCCCGCGGGAAAACTCGCGCGAGAGAATTTCTCCTTAACGACACTTTAGCTCGCGAGTAAAAAGGTCGTGTAATACGATAGTATCGCGATGCGTAATAAAGAAAAAAGTGCGCGCCTCTCTGTACATTTCGACGTCATATATTTTCGCTTTACGCGTATTTTACGCGTCAATTATGTGAATCGAGCGCAGAACGTGGCCCATTAATTACGAATAAAATATTCTCATTGGCGCGTGCTCGGGATCGACCGAGGAGAAAATCTGCTTGCCATTCTCGAAATTGACTGACACCTCGCCGTCATATCGCACGGTGGAGAGCAGTCGTAGATTCGATTCTCAAGGCCGATGACTGAAAGCGCATGCGCGCGAATAAGAGTGCACCATAAAGATCACGATTAATTTCGCGCGTGGACTTTTCACGAGTCTGTGGGAACGGATTAACGAGTTTTCACGTTAGCCTCGATGCAAAAGCCGATGTGGGAAAGCGGAAGAGGTATTGGTTGAAGGAAAGTAGAAGGTATGGCAGAGGAAAATCTATTTTTCTGAATCAATGGGACTGATTGAATTTGGTACCCAATACAATCATTATTAAATCAGAGTTAATTTTTCTTATACTTTATCATACTTGAAGTCATATTAACTTCTGACACTAAAGTTTTATTAACTTCAACAGCTGAAAGATAGCTGTAATATATTTTGTTGATTTCTAACTTACATTTTGACGGAACTATGTATTATTTTTATTTTATGTTCCTTCCATAAGATCAAATTTTCACTTCTCATGATTACGATGAGAAATTTAATAAGTTCATTGAATTAATATGAAAAATGAATACTGCTATTACAGACAGTTTCAACATGCTGCACTAAATACAGACTAAACTATAACTGGTATCGCAAAGTTACTGCATGTCCAATATTTGACAGTTGAATAATTAAGTGGTTATTATTTATTAATCACGTAGGATTTTATGAATTTGCAAACAAATATTGTAGATGTTCTGATTATAATGACATAGTAGTTAGTGCGCCACAAAGTCAGAATTCGCACCTATTACTAACAATAAGATTATATGAATTTGTCTGAATATCTATCACATTTGAAGTATTATTGATAATTGAAACGAACAAAGCTGTTTCTATATAAATGCGCATTATGTTACGTTTTCATACAGAATTTGAAGTATTAATTGAATTTTCGAATGGATTAATATTGAAAAATGCATGAACTACGAGCGATTGGATCACTGCATCAGTAAAAGAACTACTTAATCTACTAATTTTTCTAAGAATTTCATCATTAACCCATTATAGTAAATTTTCTCCTCTCTGCAACCAAATCACAACGTGAAAACCGCCTTTTTTACCGCCTGAACCAAGCGTCGAAAGTCAATTTGTAGCCCGTGGCGCATCTCCCATCGCGCTCTCGTCAAACTCACCTGCGAAGTGCGTAACCTTGCCCTCTACAACTTGTATGCAGACGAAGCTGAAAGCTGACTCGTACATTTTGGCACGTAGTACTCGCGCGCGCGATCATCAAAGGCGCTGAAAGCGTGCGTTAGAAGCTCCGCGAGATGCTGCTGCACCTATTAATGTATTCCTCTCGGAGCTTCTTCTCGTTCCTAGATTACTCTCGCGTCGTAATTTCATCGTGTAATCAGGCAGTGCAAACTCTTAATAATCCTATAGAATTTTAATCCTATAAAACTTTAACTTGAAAATTACTTTTATTATTTTGTTGTAAAAGAAAGCTGCTGATAATGTACTTAATGTTGTTGAAATGTGATAAAAACGCATATTTCTTCAGATATTTTGAAATTAGATTGATTAGGCGCAGACACCTTATTAATGCATGCTCAATATGTTCTCCTGGTTTTTACTGTATTGCATTCTTGCTTTGGTAAAAACATGAAAGAACTTTATCATGTTATTCTGTATTCGTGAAAACTATTTTAATAGGAGGAGTTTTTATACTGCATATGTATTACAAAATCATACACCAAGGCTATAGGCACAGTATTATGTGTATATGATGAACAAGTACATTAGAAAGTCCAGACATAGCACAGTGTAATCAGCAGAGAGAATTATCGACTTTGTCACGGAATTGCAAGAAATTTTCTGATGCTAGGTGTGTTCGCAATTAAAAGTAATTCCAAGTATAAATTTCTGCCTTGAAAAAATAGAGAACAATTCTTAATTTCGTTGAAAATAATAGTAATAATAGAATTTGTTACTCACTCTCAGAAGCAATAAAAATTATCGGATGCATTAACGTCAATATGACTTAATTACCTCTAGTACCTCTACGTCAAGAACCACCCAACGATTTATATTGGACACCTGCAGCTGGGTGCAAACTTTTCAAGTCTAAAACAAAAATCCATTTGATGCATATTTATACTTCTTCCGAGAAGTAATGAGTTTTCGCGCGAGTGCGGGGCATCAATAAACGCGCGTGAGCTGGAAGCTCGCGCGCCGGGATCTAATGGCGACAGCGAGAGCGACTAAATCTAAATCTTCTTGAGTTAATTACGCAGGCATCTCAAGGTTATTTTATGCACCTCGCCGCATCGCTCAAGATAGCCCTTGACAAGCCCACGATTGAGTTTCGCTTCTGCGGCCAGGCTACCGTCCGTCCGTCTATCTATCCATCTATCTATCATTCTGCCTCTCACTCGCGTAATCCTCGCGTTGAAAGATTTGATTGCCGCGTGAATTTTATTGTGCCGAGGAATTTAGCTAATTCTGAGGCTTCGATAAAGAATGATATATACAAATAAACGATGAATTATCGTTTTATGGCTGCAACTTTAATGTACATTTGTAGATTTGCAGCCTGACGGTTTTATTTCTATATTAATTACTTTATATTTTTAAATTGCGTAATCTGTCGTTAATGGTATACTACAGAGGGATAGTAAGAGGTTTATTTTTTATTAGGCGTAAAATGGAAACATTCTTAAGGGAGTTCTTGCACGCAGGTGCGTGTTATGCGGGAACTTTAGTGGGCTCAGCCAGATTTTATTAGTTGACAGATTGAAATGTGTATAAAAAGATAAATATTTTCTCCGTTTGAAAACTTTCATACAAATTAACATGCAAATTAAGATTTACAAACAATTTAAAAAAAAATCAAGGATTATGATTAATGATATTCGCGTTTTTGCATCAAATATTTTTTACTTTATCTGAAGTTACTTGACCAAACTTTAAATAGTTTACAATGTTCAAAGTGAATTTGGGTTTCTCATGATATTAATAACCTATGCTTAGTTGTCTCTTAAATTGCATTGGCAAGAGCTATATTTATTATTCAGATAAACAATATAAAATACCAATTTCCCACAAATCTGAAATTTCGCAGAACCGTAACTTATAATCAATAACACATTTCAATGTTATTTATCTCTTAGATATTTACTTATCGTGCAAGAATTACCTTAAGCACCCATTTCAATCGCAATTAATCGCTAATTACACATCAAAGCCATTCGGTTAATTCCCAAATCACTGCATCCCCGCGCATCTCGCATTCCACCTCTCTCTTTCTCTGCGTGCACTCTCTTCATCGCAGTCTGCTTCTCCTGCAACTACTGCTCTCTTATACGGGCCGAGCGCTTGCGTGCCTCGGCACAATTGCGCACCGCGCGCGATTTGCATTCGCGGATTATTCGCTCTCCTGCTCTCTCAAGCGGCGGGCGCCGCTGCTTTGCCAGTGTAGTGTATGGTTCGCCGACCGGTTAATTCCTCGTACGGAAATAGCGGCTATCCGTCCGGAAGCTTACCGGCGCCGCAGCAGTTGCTGGAGCCGAGCTTTGATGATCGATCGCGGAAAAGTTGCGTGGAATGTTGATTTTTTTAGAAGGGAGATGTTACGTTTGATTTTGTAAATGCCAATTAAAACAGACGATTTGCGCTTGTTGTATGTTGGGTAGATTGTACTTCTTTGATACTTGATCTTTTGTTTTGACCTTAACTGTATCAGGTGGGGTGAATCAATCATCACAACAACAAGATTTGATAAATCCGACGTTTTTACTTTGATAGTAATTACACTAGAGTCCGAATATATTGGCAGAGGGAGATAACGCTCCAAATATTCTGGAATATGTATAATGTGACGCAATAAAAAAGCAAATGAAATAAAAAAGTGTAAAATCTGAATTTTTATTAATTTAAACATATTTTTATCGGCAAATATTAAATCACTAATATAATAGGACTTTTATTATTTCCCTAAAAATAAAATGTCTTTTAACTAGTAATTACCAAATAGTGTTTCCATTGGGTCACTCTGCACACTCAATTATATTATATCTTTAAAATTTAAACAAATTGTAGTTGTTCTACGTTAATTGCTTGCACTATTTCAGTTAAGAATTACTATATTACAACAGTTATCCAAAATATTATAGTATTTTACGAAAATCTGTTCTAAATATGGTATCCTATTTACAACTGAAATGATATGAGGGACCATTCATTTTATTTCTTTAAATTTTTATAATAAAAGAATCTATTTACAATACACCAATAAAGAAGCCTAAACAAATGTTAGTTATTCTGAAAAAATGGAAACTCTTTCTCTCCAAACCACGTCAGCGTTGCCGCCTCAAACAAGAGAAAACCGCTCCCGCAACAGCAAATCTCCAAAGAAACAGCAGGAACAGTGCGGCAGCAGTCGTCGCAGTACACAGCAAGAGATCGTCGGAAGGAAACTAGACGCGTATATGCTAATCGCGTCAAAGCGCGCGCTCTCGCGCACACACAAGCAAATCCGTTTTGGGCTCGGCAGCAACCCCGATAGTCCGACCGCAAAGATAAGACGCAGACGCGGAGAGAGTAGAGGCGCGTATAAGGACAGGGAGCGCGAATATAAACGCGAGAGAGAGAGAAGGCTTATTTGAGGAGCGACCGGTTCGTGTTCCTCTCTACGACGAGCTGTTGCTCCTGCTCGCGACTGCCTTGCAAATTGGGTGGGAGCTGCTGCGCTTGTTACGCGCTCTCCTCGCGCGCGCCATTTGCATTTTAAGGGTCTTGCTATAGAAGAGAGAAAGAGAGAGATAGAAGGAGAAAGAGTGGGGTGCGGTTGGGTCGGTCTCTGTGCTTTGTTCGTTAGGAAATGCAATTTCGCGGCTCTGCCTTTTGTTTATTAAGCGAATGTAATGAAATAAAAAAAAATAGGAACACCGTGGTCAGTCGCAAGGATGGAGAAAGAATACAACGCTGACAAGTGCCATTAAGGTACGTCGCGGCAGCGCGCGTTATTTGCTACTACTTTTACGAGGTATCTGTTTCACAATGGAATTTACATGGTAAGAGAATACGTAATTGAACACTGCTGCTGCACGGCCTGTACGCGACGAGCTTTCGTTTTATTCGTGTGCTCTGTTGTTTTTGTTGGGCGAAAAAATGCGGTCAGGTCGTTTGCCCATTTTTTCAGTGCTAAGAGTAGAAGTTTGTTTTATGTCGATGCTGTTGGTTCGAGTAAATGAAAAATGAATTTGTATTCAATAGCTAACAGTGACTTTAGTTGTATTGCGGTAAAACAGAGCTTAAACATTTGTTAATCATTTACTAACTTAAAAGCATTTAGCTAAACAGATCACTTAAACAACATGTATATTTATTTTATTTTAAAATGAAATTAATCCGCAATTTACATATTATAGTATTATCATTACTTATCATCATAAGATATATATTAAATATAGTATAATGCAAATAACGAATTTAATATGCCTTCGTAACTTTATTGATATCATTCTTTTAAAAACAATACATCTCATTGGACAGTACCTAGAAAATCTCATTCACGATGACATGTTTCGAATAGGTCGTTTACCTTTTTTTAGTGCCGCTGTGGACATTTATTTTGTTGCTGTTATAAATTTGTATAAATGATAAATGAATTTGTATGTAATAGCTAAATGTGAGTCTTTTTCGTTATAATAAACTAGAGTTAAAAAATTTGTTAACCATATAACAATTTTAAAGCAATTTATTGAGAAGATAATTCGTACATTTTTCTAGTATAAGATCTAAAAGGCTTTGTAAGTTTAACAAGTATATTGAATACAATACAACTTTAACTATTTTCTTCATGTCTTTCTAACCTTATCAATATAGGGTTTTTCTTTAATAATACGCCATAGTGGATAGTACCTAAAAAATGATGACACCGCGACAACCCACTATTCCCTGAATAAACCTCTCTTGAATCTCTAAATCCTCATCCCCATTTTTCCCATACCGCACTCCAACGCGATCTCGACTCTACAGCTCTCGTTCTCGATATTCCGAGATCGCTATCGCGGGCATTTCGACGACTGGCGTATCTCTCTGTGCCTCATGCGAAGCTAAGGCCCCCCGCTCGCGCACAGAGAACCTCCGACTCACGACGTATATATCGGTACGCGAAGCAAGGGAGTTCAAAGCTGGGAAAGTTTAAGTTCTGGTGGCTTTAACGGGCCGAGCGATTTTACCGTTCGCGCACACACGCGCGCGAGAGAGCGGAGGGAAAATATAACTAATTGCGGGACTAGCTCGCGCGCGGTGGAGAGTGGTGTTGGCGCTTGACCTTGCGGGTGAGGAGCCACGCGATGTCGGGGGTATCGTTATTTTTCGGTAGCCGAAGAGGTTAAGGAGTTGTAATTTCGAGTATTTGCTGCCTTGTAATTGCCTGGTGGTGTAGTTGTTGGAAGGAGGAGGGGAGAGGTTTATAATTATGGGTTACTGTTTGACGGCAAATGATGTATCGTCTTTAGGCATAGGATTTAAATTGCGTATCGTTCTGAATATAATTACGTTCTTTAAAAAATATTCCTTTTCACTGTTAATAAATTAATTATTGCTAAGATAGCTGTTGATAATTAAACTCTTTATATCGCATAAACATCTTCAACCTACCAAATTGAAGCTAAATAGCACAGCGTTAATTTATTAGAAGATTGCGGAAGTTTCTAAAATACATAATTGCAAATTTATATTCGATTAAATAAAAATATGCGAAAATAAATGTACAAGACGGATACGTTCTTATAAATTCTGAAAATTGGTTGACAACAATTTTAAAATATGGCAGCTTAAACCACATGGAATACCATAACTAAAGAAGAAACCACAACTAAAGACGAATGGAGACATAGGGATTAGCTGGTCATTCGGGCTCCTTAATTATAAGGAATATTAATAGTTTTGAATGTTAAATACGTCACTATAATCCCAAGCATATATTTTGCAACCTAATAATTGCTGAGATAGCTGTTTATAATTAAACGTATACGCATGTAAAATATTTTTGATAAATTATTTACACCGCTAGGTCTCAGCTACTTATCATCTAAGATAAAGGTAGAATCAAAAGTAATTTTTCACGGAATAATGTTAAGTCGCATAAAATTATTTCTTATGTATTAAAATATAGATTTAAATGTCGATTGTTTGAATACAAAAGTACTGTACATCTATCACAACATCAACATTCTAATATGTTTATTTTACAGCAAGTTTTCCTTAAATGACTCCAATAACCCCATTCTCTTCTAAAAATAGACTACTTTTTCAATCATCTATCCAACGCATTCTATAAATTCCTATTCAGCCAACACTCTCAGAAAACCACCAAGTGAAGGGTTCGCAATCCCAGACCAATCCGTACACACCAATGGAGCAAATCCCCGGAGAAAACGTGTCCCCCATGCAGATCACCGACACACAGTCTAAGCAAACGAAACAAAAAAGCAGAAAAAAACCCAAGCAAACGACATTCGATCCCGCACTCGTTGGGCGCCGCAACCGCGTCGATCGTTCATCGTCGGTCCCCTGCATAAAGCAGCCCCGCGACCTTAATATCCCCGGCGCTTTGATTAATCGTTCGCGGCAACTGCTACGGCGATCGGGGCCCCGTTCTAATACATTGTACACACATGTATACACATCCGAGGCCACTACACACGCCGATCATCCCGTGTGAAAAAGTATGCACAGGTAAACCCCAGCTCCAGCTCCGAGGCGATTGCGATCTATCGCCGCCGCCGAGAGCGTATTATCGCGCTCGATCTCGCGGCATACGACCGATAGCCCCTCGATCGTTTGTAGATATATATGAATACGCGCGAGTGCAATCGGTATGGGTCTCCAGGGCTTAAAATATGACATTGTTCGCTTCCGTCGCGCGCGCGAGCGCCCGAGTGTGCATGTATATTGATCGCGGTGGTGAGACTTTGTAATGCAGAGTGCGCAGGTTGAAAGATGAATTTTTCAGATAAGTATTATGGCGCGAGATTGATACATAAATCAATGCCGGGGTAATGGTAATAATTGTTCGGACGATAGACGTGATACTGCGGGTAGCGGCTAGTAGGAGGACTTCGGTCGAGATCGGAAGATTAATAAGTGTGTATTCAGATTTATCGAAATTTCATCGATATGTGGAATTACCGCGATACGGACTTGTGCGGGGTTTATGAAGGGGAATAAGTTAATGGTGAAATATCGTTTGTGTGTTTTGTGTGGATGAGGGAAATAACGGAGTGTTTACTGGAGGTATAAATAACTACTTTTGAGTTGTAAATTTTATAACGCGTGGTTTTGCAGAGGCGATTAACGAGACGGTATTTGTAAATGCTTTTACCGATTTATGTAATACTGAGAGTATATGTGACTGTTATATATATGATGAAATAATTAATTATTATTTGTTAATCCTAAATTATTTAATTAAATTATGTGTCGAAAGTATCAATATGGACCGTATCGTTATAATTTTAAATAAAGCATTAAACAAATCTATAAAAAGAAAAAATAACAGTTATTGAATTATAAATTATAATAGTGTCTATTAGCGGCAATAATTTATTTCAGGTAATCAATAAACTTGTTAAACTTCATTAAAATTTCATTAGCTATATGTTATAGTACCGTGGATATGCGTAACGAAGTTCATAAATGTTCTAGAATAATGAAATATAACCTCACGAGATAATACATTATAAGTACATTTAAATTAAATATCGGCGTATGGAGTACATACACCTCACATTAGAATAAATAAATGAAGGCTCTCATAGTTCATACAATATATTATCAACTTCCAAACAGAAATAAAATATTAACAAAATTTTAAAATAAAGCATTTTATATTCAAAATTACATTTTCTTTCTTAATTAATTCCTAAAATCGTGCGCTCACTCAACAAAAGCTCGGCATCAACCTTCAAAACGTCTAATAACCAAGAAGTCAGCATCCCTCCGCAAAATCCATCAATATCCCACCTTTTTTCCAACCTCTCTCCACATCAATCCTCCCGTACATTTCAAAATCCGACGATTCCACAGCGAACAAGCGCGCGCGTCTATACCTTTCGGTCTATCTGTACTCCCTCTCTAGGAAAAACTCTCCTTGCGCGCGCGCGCGCGGTGATAAATTGAGCGTTCACCGTACGAGGCGAACAACGGGCTTCGATTTCGCGGATCATTTTTCAAGTGGCCGATGTTCAACTGCTAGCGGCCCGCGGTGGAAACCCGTGTTTTCGCGCTTACAGTCGTTATCTGCGTCTCGCTGCTCGTTAGCTACGCGCGGCGCAGAGTTGCGCGGCTTGTCCCTGTGTACAGATACTTGCCTGCACCGCGTCTCGTGCACGGTGTTTCGTTCGACGATTGAATGTATTGTTGATACTTAGTTGTAAATAATTGAGCTGTGTGTTGCGGCGAGGTTGTTGGGCTTTCTTTGGGCTTTTTTGTAGGTGGGTTTGATGGAAATTGATTGGTGCTTCGGTGTGGATAATTGATTCTAGAGGTGTCTTTAGTTTGACTGATGAGGTTTCGAGTTAACGATTTTTTATTGTTTTGTGTTTGAGATTTTATGTTATCAAGTATTGTTTAGTTAATATTTAATAATTTTATTTTAGTAATATTATTATATTACATGTTCAAATATTTATACATGAAAATAAACATACTGTTATGAATTCAATTGTTATTTATTTATTTTTTTAAATTACTCAATATCTTTAATTTAAATAAATAATTAATGCTTACTCCAAACAATTTTCACCAACATAGGGTTGTGTTATTTCTAATGGACTATATTCAAAAGAAACTTATTTATACGACTTTAATTCATACGAATATGTAACCTACTAAAGTAAAATCATTCTTTTTAGCTATACCTGGAGCTCCACTCTATTCATAGTGATTAAAACACTATTAGATTTTACGCGTATCAACAAATTCAAAGAATTGTTTAAAATTTATTTTTTTGTCAATATAAATGTATAATCGATAACTACACTTAGCTGATCAAAAATTGGACCCATAATGGTATCACAACTATATACATACCATAATATTAACAATTATGATATACATAATAAACAATAGATTTTTAATTTATTTTTGTTATAATAAGCAGATACCATTTGATCTAAATTTATATTCTAATCGTCATGATATAAAAAATTATCTTTTTCTTGCGCTTCTGATAATTAAAAATGCTACACTTTCTAATACAAAACTTGCACAAATCCAAGCCGATTTCAAACCTCGTCGCACTAACTCAGCGCCTCTCCCCGCAGGCGAGCGCGATTATCAGTGCACCGGCGGCAAACCGTATGTACAACGGCACACATTTCCCCCTTCACCCTCCATACATTAGCGATTTACGCTATTGCGGATTTGCCATTAATTGAGCGCGCGTTCTGCTGGCGAGAGAGTGAAAAGGCTCTCGCGCGTATATTAAATCTAGCCGCCGCGGTGATATATGTTCAAGCGCAAAACGCGCTCGCGCTGCTGCTGCTGCTGCTGCTGCGGGGACTCGTTAATATTATAAGCGCTCTCGCACCGCGGTGTGTACTACTATATACTGCTACCGCGGTGATATTTGCATGCGTCGTGTCGGCTGCTGTTGCGGCTCATTATAGCGAGTTTAACGTTTAGCGCGACGTGCAGTGACCTCGACTGTCCCTCCGCACGCGCGGTGCCATCGGTTGTAATGTGTGTAAGAATGAATATCGGGGTTTGAGGCTATTATGAGATTGTAGAGATTAGATCCGTGCTGGAGCTGTTGGACGATTAGGCGGTGTTATGGTGCTTTGTAACGTGTGTTTTCGATTTGATTTGGGTATGCTGTGCTCTAGATTTATGATTTATCGAGATAATGAATTCGGTGATTCAAATTTATTTCCATTTTAACTTTTTCAATAAATTCATGAAATTTATAATTTTCATTTCTTTGAAATTTTGCCATATTTACGTTTACGTTTCTAAGGGCTCAAATATAGAGGGGATTGAGACTAAATTTTTTTTAAAGCTTATTAAATTATATCAAAAATATTAAGGCGATGCTAAAACCATCTGTCACCGACAAATATGAGGAACCACTTTTCTCATTTAATTTTCAATTTTTAGCAAATATCTTTATGAAACGTTATTGTCCTAATCAAAAAAGACAACTTTTAAGAGAGATATTGTCTCAAAATTGAGAATTCAATAAAATAAGTGGTTCCCCGTATTTGACGGTGACAGGGGGTTTAGTATCACCTTAAGTTATTTAGTGATCAATAGTGTCTTTATATGTAATGTAAAAGAAAAAGAGTTTACGAGTTTCACATTTTCAGATTTTTGAGTTCTGTCGTATTATAAAATGCATATATAATAATGTACTTTGAGATTCCTACTGTCTACTCCAATCATATTTTATTATAATCCTTAGTGCATTTAAAAAATTTAAGAAATAAACAAACTAACAACATCCGAATAGAAAAATCTATAAAAATATTTTTGAAGTCTAATTCGGTAATAAAAGCAAGCTCAATGTCGCGCTCTCAACACTCAACTCGTATTTGTCCAGTTCCATTAGAAAGGGCTCATTTCGCCTGATTTACGCGTGGGAACGCGCAGCGCCCGAGTCCAGCGCTCGATCTCTATACGTATATACGAGCAACTCGCGCTGCCATGAATCATCATCCCAAGGGCGCGCAGCAACAAAACTGTTGTACCGCGCGCTTTATTGCAAAAATCGTTGAAAAATCCAAAGACATCTCGCACGAACTCGCATAAGACTCGCCATGTAGATCGGACATTCGTACACGCGCGCTGCAGAGGAAAATGAACGAGAGGCGCGAGAGAATGAAAATAAAATGATCGAGAGCGGGTGAGAAGTCTCTCGCGTCTGTTGAACCAAAATACAGTTATAAGGCGCGATAGATCAATACAGCGATTAAAGCATGATGTTTTATAAAATAAAATTGTAGAGATTGTTAATTTTTAGAATTGTTTAATCTGTCGTTTATTGCTAGCAGAGTATTCTTATTGCTCGAGAAAATACTTAAATATCTATAATAAATTTTTATACTTATTCAAAGAAAACAAACCCGTATTAATAAGTACTTTTAAATATATTATTGTAGAGCATTTATTAAGATGAATTAAAAAGATGATTATTACATCTCTATAGTAAAAAAATGATTGTAATCACTGAAACCGGAAATAGGCGTAACGCTAAATTAAATATTTTATAACTACGACATAGTGCTAGAAGGGTCAATTTGGAGATCATGGAGGGTACGTTAACATAGTGGAACCAAATTAGGATAAGTAGGAAAAGTGAAGGAGGGTATGGGGGTCGTGGAGGGCTATTTCTCTGAACAAAATAATGAAAATAAGGATATGGGTATCGAAATGCTACATTAAACATATTATTAATTTAACATACTGCTATGAGGATTAGTGTTGAGATGGTGGAAGGGGTATTTTTTCTTAAATAAAACAATTAAAATAATGATATAAACATTTTTAACTCTAATCAAACGTGTTAGGGGCATTGAATAGATGGCGGAAGGGTACGGTAGCATAATAGCACAAAATTAGGATATGTAGTAAAAGTATGGGGGGGGGGTATGGGGAACGTGGAGGGGGTATTTTCTTCTTAATAAAATAATGAGAATAATGATATAGGACCCACAATGCTAAATTAAACGTGTTATTTCTTTAACATAGTGCTAAGAGGATTAGTGTTGAGATAATGGATGGGTTGGGTAGCATAAGGGGACAGAATTAAGATAGGTACGAAAAGTGGGTGGGGGGGGGGTGATGTGGAGGCGGTATTTTCTTTTGGGTAAAAGAATGATTGTAATCGCAAAAATCGAGACGGAGAGTTAACTTTTCATTTTCTATGTAGTAGTGTATTGATGAATGAAGCGAAGTGGTCAGAAAGGACCAGTAGCGTAAAAGAATGAAGAAAATATAACTAGATGGAGTTTGGTAAAAGGGGAGAAAGAGAGAGCGGACGGAATTGCATGTACTCAGGCATAATTATTTAGAAGGATGACATGAGGTAAGTTTGAGGAGGGGCGGAGGGATGCGGTTAAGATCACTTGCACATATACATGCGCAATTGTGCCCATGTGCACTTTTGTATGCGCAGTAATAACAGTGTGCGCAGAAGTTATTGCGTATACAGAGGTATGCGCAATGGTGACTTCGTGTATGTAGGCATGCGAAGTAGTAATTGCGTGCACACAGGCATGCGCAGAAGTGACTTCGTGAACGACAGCATGCGCGATTGTGATTTCATGCACACTCTTTCTGCATGCGCAGTAATGACTTCTTGTGCATAAAAATGTGTTAAAATTTAAAGTATTTTTTACTTCATTTTATATTTAGAAATCATCTAACGTTTTTCATTAGGGATTCTTTATTCTTTTATATAACATTAACAATCATATTCTTTATATTATAAATAATACTTATAAATGATTTTATGTACAAAATAGATATTAATATCTATTTTCTGTAATGCATATTGATATCGTCAACAAACGAAATAGCGTCTATGATTCCTAGTATTACCTAAAAATGTTGTTCTGCACTGTATATTAAATGAATTAAAATTGTATAAAATACATATTAAAGATGCTTATTTTAACTCAAAATGTAGTTATTAACAAAAAAATTTGGAGAAATCTAATTCTTTATTAATACTTATTACAATTTTAGACCGATTTGAAGCTTAAATTTCGTGTAATTCTATAAGCTAATACATTTTTTGAAGATGAAGTGAATTATGACATCGAGGCGCAAACGACGTCGTCGACAAATGTACTACATAAATATTGTACAAGATTCTGCTATGTTTATTTAAAATCTTTATCTACTATAGCTAAAGAACACTAATAATTCAGACGATAAAGTGACATGACAGTTTAAGAACTCTAGATTATCTTGCATAATCGCACCTACGAACTCGTTACTATATAAATCATAACCACTCGTTCATACATCATCATTGCACTAAGCGCGGTAGCAGACACCAAATCCACCACTCAGCACCGCTCGGCAAAATAAAATCAAAAGGACGTACAGGAATACACGCGCGAAGCTCGGAGCACACCACACAGATCAAGATAAAAAGTAGAGCAAGCTCGGAATTGATCAACACGAAGTCCGCGCGCGCGCGAGAAAATTTCGCACGGATAATTAACAGGCCGAAGCTTATATATACACGCGCGAGATCTTCGGAGCCTCTCTCGCGCCGATACCCATAAGCAGCGATGCATACGTATACGGAGTCCGCGATGCGCGGGAGAACAAGCGGGTAGTACCAGCTGATATTATGTTGAGATTCGCGATTTACAAGGTCAGTACCGGGCGCACGCGCGAGACCTCGACACGGTGTCTATTTCTCTCGTGTATGTACAGTCGAGTCTTGATAATTCGAAGATGAAGGGACTGGGAAACGAGTTTGAATTATTGAGTTTCGAATTGATAATTCAAAATTATAAAAAATTCGAAGTATCGAAAATTTTCTTTCTCTAAAGGATAATCTTAAGTTTTAGAAGCTATCTTCGAATTGACGAAAGTGAAATTCATGAAATTCATAGGGATTTGAATTAATATGAGTTTTCTGTTCACATTGTTAAGTAGAGGAGTGGATAAAATCTAGACTAGAATCATCGAAAAATTCGAATTAGGAACGTTTGAGTTATCGAGAGTCAACTGTATATACATGTGCATGTACACACGAGCCGACCGATAATATGAGAGAGCAGAACTAGCGCATCATCGGTGTATTAGGATACCCCCATACGTACGACTATACGTGTAGGTTCTCGCGCGAGCGCGTATAATATGTTACAACGCGAAAGCGGCTGTTTTTTGTGCGTTATTTTGCATCGCGAAGCAGCGGCAGCCTTCGTGACTTATGGCGATTGCCGGGACCTGGCTCGATCTCTCTCTCTCTCTCTCTCTCTCTCTCTCTCTCTCTCTCTCTCTCTCTCTCTCTCTCTCTCTCTCTCTCTCTCTCTCTCTGCGCCCGAGAACAACTTCATCCCCCTTATGCTACTTATGGGATAAACCGAAGTAGTAGGCTTGTAAGATCTCGCTACGGTCGTTAGAGGCTGTTCCCGCGGGAGAGCGAACTCTTGTTCTTTCGGTGCTTCGATATTGCCGAGCTCGGATGATTGCGCGCTGCACTGGAGGCTGTCCTGGATTTTTTGCTTTCATTTATTGGAGGCAAATTTTTGTGATGCGGGGATTTATTGGGAAGGGTTGCAAAATAGTTTTTATGATTGTGTTAAAAATTGATTGAAATTTATGTTTTTCTTAATAGTAGATACGCTAAATAAGAATCTATAGCAGCATTGTGTACTTGGCTGATTTGAATTACTGAGATGCGATCATGTTAAAGAATAAAGTGTCGTCTTATTTTAAGTCATTTAAAATGCAGTCTTCTTAAATTTGTTTTGTTTATCACGTTACTTATAAAGTTAACATTAATTAATTCTTAATCTATACTTAGACCGATCTATTCTTAATCTATACTTAATCTATAAAAATACCGCAGTTACATATCCTACAAAAAAGTACCGATAATAATATTAACAACGAATGAGATTTAAATAAGCATTAAGCGAATGCAGAGTTGCATACGCGCAAGCCTGCACGCGCGTTTAATTATGATAATTCAATGCCTTCTGCTTATCATAATTATAAGATACGCAGCGCATTAATAAACCAAGGAATTTCCAGGAGCGATAACCGAAATCCGTATAATTAAACGTATCTATGCATACTTTAGATGTCCATAGCACGCAACACGTATTACGACGCACAGATATTATTTCCAATCACTTATTATAAATATAATTACATGAATTCCAGTGCTATTAAAAATTCATTAAAACTACATTGTTTGTGACTCATTTGTGCAATCATTATGACAAACTTTACTGGCTATATAGATTAACTTCATTGCATAAGTTTTACAAGAGTTCCTGGTTGTTAAATCTTTAAATATTGCTCAATAATTGGATACATGTGCATTGCCCTATATATTTTTAAATACAAAAATCTCGTAACATTAACACATTGACTATAAAAATCATTTGATCGATTACTATTATATAGATCTTAGATGATTTCGAATTATATCATACAATTAATACAAAGTTATTTTAAATTTATCTAAATATTGAGCCAAGTCTGACCAATGGTAAGCTGATTTAAGTTATTTTGAAAGTTTGGTAATACTGCAAAGAACTCAACGTCTAAGTTATTACCCATTTAAAATAGTTCAATGACAAATGTATCAAACAATTTCCATTTATTGTACCCTGATAAATATTAAAGTTAAAATATATAAATGAGAAAGTCATTTACAGGAATCTAATGACATGTATAAACGTATGATTGATGTAATTAGTTAACTGTAATTTCAATATACAATTTCAAACATACCTACCTCAACAATCGCTTCTTCTGCAAAAAAACAACAAACTTATACAGACAAAAATACCTACTCAAAATAAATACCTTCACCTATCATCACTCCACTCCCTCCTATTCTCTCTATATGCACATTTCCATCTCATCCCTTGCACGCGTGACTGAGAGCACGTAAAATACCTCGGCAGCCTCACTGCAGCTCAATCGTATACGTATTACCGCCGCTTCATTAACGCGCGTATCGCGTTAGACTCTATTTTCGCCCGAGCCGCGGTAGCAAGTGCGCAGCGGTCCACCGCCGATTCCGCAGATAAGACGCACGAACGCGCGCGCCCACAGAGGCGACGCCTTATAGTCTGTCTGCAGCAGAATGAATACACGCACCTGTGAAAGTAGCGGTTTGACAGTCGGATTGATTTTCATTTTTTTCGTTCTGCAATCGGCTTGAATAAAGTTAGATTGGCAGCTGAGGGATTTAAGAGGGTTTACTTAATGGTTTGGGATATTTTTAGTTTCGTTTGTTAAGGTGCTAGAGCTTATTATTGGTTAGTAGGAAAGGGATGGATGTGATCAGACATTGTACTTTATCAATTGTTTTATATGGTTCGAGGAGATTATTTTCTTTTTATACTCATGATGCCGCTTGTAATGATGTAGAAGGATAATTTTTAGTAAAATCTACCTGGGTGAAAAAGATTTGTCGGAGATTTATCGTAGAGTTCTTCAGAATTATGAATATTGACTTTAGTTTATATTTTATAACTTATTACAACTACAGTGCAGACTATTATAATACATATGTTATAATGCAGACTATCGAATTCTAAAGACAAAATACGCTGGTATGATGTCCATATCCATGTAGTTATCAATCTGAAACAAAACTCAGAGTTTACACTTTGGACAAATTCTGCAAAATTATTACAAGTCGTTTTGACCAAGGTAAAATAGTCACATTAATTTTACAATAGTATATTATAGTTGTTCTATAGTTATTTAATATTATTTTATTGTTGTTCTTGGTTTGTATAATGTTTAACTTTCATATAGAATTTGAAGCTTTATTTAAGCTTGCTTCTTTGTTTGACACATCGTTTAATACATATTTTTATTGCAAATTACATTGTTATATTGTTTCATTTGCGCTGCAGGATGATAGACATAAACTCGCAAATAAATCAAATGAATCGGAAAAACGTGAATGTTTCAATGAATCACTCTTATAAATAGAATGTTTGATAAAATCCCTTTTATTGTTTTGCGCGCTGATCAGTACTGAGAAGGAAAAAATTCGAAGGTCTAATACACCCATTTTACGGTATGAAAGTGCACAATAGATGAACGAGATTACAATAGTACAAAGAAAAAAGGTATACAGAACAGAAGACCTTGATTTTATCACGTGACAAGTCACGACTATGCAATTAGAATACGAATTATGGATAAGTGGTAATCGTGAAGCTTAGCGCGCGAAGGGAGTTCCTACATTTTTCTTCAAATGTATCATTTTTATTTCGATATGTATCTCGACTATCTGAAATTGTATATTATTAGAGTCAAATTACTTAATCTACAAATGTCATGATTTTTTCACTTTGTTATATTTTAGCCTTAATTACATGATTTATTTATTTCCTAACATAAAGGCAAATACATAATTTTATTTCTATCCGAATGGGCGGTTAAATATCTTTGAAAGAACATTCGAAATAAATATACCAAAAAATATTTAACAATCAGTTCACATAGTATTTTTTGTAACACAAGCACAATTTTCGCGTTTATCTGTACCTATTAAGCGGGCCTAAAGGACAATTTTTTAGATCGGCGGGCGCAAAAGTAAATAAGCGGGCGTAAAAGTAACTTTTGCGCCCGCTAAAATTTTTCGGAAATTTTCTATTGTATATATATATATATATATATATATATATATATATATATATATATATATATATATATATATATATATATATATATATTTAGCCCCGCTGAATATGCTAGACAAACGCAAAAATCAATACATGCGTTACAAAAAATATGGTGTGCACCAAGGGCAAAGTGGGCTTTTTGACCTCGTGTAGTTGCTGTACTCGTCTTCGGCTCACAAACACACACGCCTTCGGCTCGTGCTAGCTCGCCTTTGACTCGCACTGCAATCTCCACACTTGGTTTAAAAAAGCACACTTTGCGCCTTAGGTACACAATAGACTATTAGAACTTTAATACATGCAATTATTACGTACGTAATACTTGAAAAATTAAAAGCCTAATAAAGTTTGTGTTATTGCTAAGCAGCGATCTAAATGTCTGCAATAAAACGATCATTTAATCTAAATGGCTTCCATTTATTATACTACTTTAGTGCAGTTACATTTAATTCATTGGTAATAAAACTAATGATTGCACCCAGAAAAACAACGCTTCTCGTTTTTATGCGCATTCAAAGATATTCCTTAAGACAAAAAGATAAATGTGTAATATTTTTATTCTTTTTAACGAATATAAAATTATTTTATAAAATTTATGTGCAATTAAACTAATTATATTCTTACCAAGATTTTTAAAACAATTATATCCACCATAAATTAATCTCTTTTCCTTTTCAAGAATATAATAAAACCATAACATTGAAAAGTATCTGACAACCTAGCACCCTATTTTTTATTCTACTTAATGAATAAAATTACTTCATAAAGCGTATTTAGAATTTAATTGTTTCTACTTACCAACATTTTTAAAACAAGACTATAACCTCTGAAATAAATATCACTTTCCCTTTTCAATGATAATAAAACCATAACACAAAAAAATCAAAAAGCAATGAATCATCAGCTCCGTAAAAGCGCGCTACCTGCTACAAGCGAGAAGAAAATCGATTATCCCTCTAAATCGCAATAATTCCTAATGAGTCCCGATCGCTCGTCGATTAAACCGTCAACCATAATTCTTTCTCGCTCGAACGAAGCCTCTCCCCCGACGAAAAACAAAATCCCGAGCTTTTCGCACCGTGTGCTCGCACTCTTTTTCTCTCTCGAGGGTATATAGCCACTATATATAGCAGCTGGGAGAATAAAAGCGAGAGCGCCGGCCGCCGCGGCGTCGGTAATAGAATAGAGGCCGGTAATTATAAGGTTAGAAAATGGGAAGCCGGGCGTCATTACACCCGACGGCGGCGGGCGGCGGGAATTACGTTCGCCGGCTACCATTTCGCCGGTGTAAGTAATATCAAGTCCGCGAGTTGCAGAGCGTCTTCTTGTTCTTGCTCTTCTTTTCCGGGAGCGGCAATTAGCCAAGGCGGCGGCGCACGTACGCGAGAGGGTATAAGAGCGCCGGAATGACACTGAGAAATTAGGAGATTAATTTTATTATTCTGATAATTTGAGGAGAATGCCAAGAGGTGGTGTAGAGTGTGTGTGTGAGTGAGGGAGTTGAAAGATATGTTTGCTATTAGGCTTGGCAAATGGGATTGTGAGTGTGGAGGTGGTGTGATTCACTTATTTGTTTGAGTCAAGGTTTCAAGGTTGTTGTTTTATTGTGTGTAAATTAATAAAGAAGATCTTTCGAATTATTGTTGGATATACTAATGACAAATACATTTTAATATGATAATTTTCGCATGAAGTCATTCGCTTACATTAGTTTTCATTAGCTAAAATATCAATTTATAGTACATAATGCTCAGAACTATTAGTTTTTTAATGAACGTCATACACGAATTTAGTCATGTGTCATGTGAAATATTTATGATTTTCTTAAGAAGATTTACTACAATCAATGTGAAAAATATTTTTCACATTTCTCAGTTATACGTTATAATTTATATAATTTCAGTTTTTTTAAACGTTTAATTCATTAATATGTATTTAAAAAGTCAAATATAAATATATTCACATTTCGAGACATAAATATGTATAAAAATTCACAAAATTATACTTGAACTTTCAGTAATTAATTGATATTCGATATACCAATTGCTAAAATTATAAATTGCAGTAAATGAATATTTAATAGCCTACTTAGAGAAAACTTTAATTGTATAAAAAGCAAAAAATTAAACAAAAAGTTATTAACATTGATGTTCATACTACCGCGCTCCCTTGTATTATTACATAATACAAATTTTATCAACGCAAGTTTCATCTCTTCGCACAAAATACTCCTGCAAAAATCTCTCACATCAGTCCCACTCCAACGCTTCAACGTCCAAAACTACAAGCCGAACTCATTATAATCGAATTCCTAGACAAATTGATACCTCGCTCCAACCTTCACTACCTTATCCCGCCTTTTCCGTCGCGAAAATCCGAGCATCAACGCAAAATGCCACATTTTCCCGCGAGCGCGCGATGTGGCAATCGCGCGGCACAATATACCGGGAGGGTAATTGATTTTCGAGTGCAGCGAGTGCTCGAGTTCCCCTTTCGCGCTATGCCGCGTCAAGGATATCAGCCTTGTTTAGGCGGCAGCGGTAGCGGTGATTTCAACGAGCGGCCAGCGAAGGTCGCGTGCACGTGATCGTGTAAAGTGTGTACATGAGCTTATAGTGGTGGGTTCGAACAAGAGTACGGATTTCTGAAAACGAACGAAAGTGAGGGTATGTAGGTTTGTTTTATATGGAGTACTATGATTAATGTGTCTTTTTGCGTGGGAGGTTTCTTTTTATCGTTGAACACGTTTGTGGCCTTTTGTTGAAACGAAGTATAAATATAGTGGTTGCGAGAATTATTATATTGATAAATTGAAATATTTTATATTTATATAGGTTAGTTAGAATTGTACTTATCGAAGGAAGTAGATTAATTAATCGACGTACTTAACTGTAGATCTATTTGTGTAACTTCAAACTTTCTTTACAATAGCTCTATCGGTGCAAAAATAAAAAAAAATTATTTTAATGAAATTTGTGAAATCGTCTATTATGTACCGTAAGTACCGTATTATTTTTATATAATAAAATTGCTATTCATGAATTTTATTATTCTTTTATAATTTCTCAACCTTCTTAAACCAATTTTCAGAGTGTATGAATGGCCTCTAGTTCCTCATAAGCCAATTTTTGCATTAAAATCAAGTTTAACACATTCTGAGTTATCATGGTCTTATTCTGGGGGTGCGATATTATCTAGCATACAAAATTTCTTTAAAATGTTTTCTTGTTATTTCCCTTACAGATTAAACTATCTCAGCCCCATCAATACATTCAGAGCTGTATTAAACATTTTTTTAAAATTATCCATTTTATTTATTTTTTGATTGACACACAATTAAACATTGTTTTTTAATTCATAAAATAATCTCCACAAGAATCTTGATAAATGCATACAGAAGCCTCCAATCATCATCACTAATCAATATCAAATCTCGCAAACAATAACCATTTTCATCGTTCCAACTGTAAATGCACCTGCCATATCCACCCATAAATCACACTTATATTCTTTCCTCGATATCAACCCGTAATCGAAGAAAATAAATTAAAAACAAATACCTCGCCTACACCTCCCCGTCCTCCACAAAATACCGCTGCACCGAAAAAGGGCATAAAGAAAGATTAAGCTCTAAAAACAAAGAAAAAGAAAACTACCGGCACACTCGTCTAAAAAGAAAAGCCGCACCGACGTATCAAACACAGCAGCATTATCTCTCTCATCGCAGAGACGAGTTTCTCGCGTTTCCATCCTCCTCGTAATTCATTATAAAATCGAAAGACACATAATAGGGACACGCAGCAGCCGACTCGCGATATATTCCCCATGAATCACGCGGCTCGCCGTCGCGTCTCCTCGCGATTTCACAAGACATCCACGCGCGCGAATGAAGTCGCGGAAAGTCGATCTTGAACTCGCGTGCGCAGCGAGGCGCGGTGGCGATCGATCGATGCGATCGGGCAAAAAACTTTTCAAAAGAGACGCGCCGCCAGCGCTGCACGAGTGCACTTCGTCGCCGCGCGTCCGTATAGAGCGAAAAAGCAGGCGCATGCAGGCGCCTTTTTATCGCCTGATGCGCAGTGGGGAGAGACGGAGATTATCTCGGGATGCGTTGGACGCGAGAGCGAGCGATTAGTTCATTTGGCGCGAGCGGCGCGCCGAGTATAAGAGAGCGAGTGAGGAATTGCGAGAAATCGCCGAGGACGTTTTGTATCGCTTTATCGCGCGCGATCGAGCGGACTGTGTGTGTGTGTGTTTTACGGCGATGGATGCGAGCGTGAATTTAATCGGAGTAGAGGGGCTTTTTTTTGGTGGGACGTGAGGTTGGCCGTGTCTTTACTCGGATGTTTTAGTATGGGAAAGTTTTTCTTTTTAGGGGAGTACTGTTAGATGACCATTTTATGGTATTGGATTAACAAGCAAGAACCTAATTCAATTATAAATCTGTAATAATTATATGGATTATTATTAAGCAATGTATAGATTTTCGATGTCCTGCAACTTTTCATGTTATTGTTGTTGTTTTTGTTTAAATAAAAAATGTATAAATATATCATTTTGGCAATAGTCGATAAGAAAATGAGATCCCTTTCATATTTTGGTAATAGTAATAGGCATACAATGAAAACCATTATTTTAACGTTTAAACGTGACTCATCTGATAATTACATGACCATTACTTATACATGATTTAATTAAGAACGCGAACCTTTTTCGTAAAATGTTTCCATCAATGAAAAATGAAAATAACTACAATTTTATATTTAAAATTGTCAATAATCGATTAATCCCTAAATTACCTGCAACGACTTCTGCAAAACTCAGTAACATTCCACACTCGCGATCTGTAACATATTTAAACGAAACACCAGCCTCAAACCCACAACCTAATGAATTTTGTAATTTCCAAGAATCTCATACACGCTCTCAACAGATCCGAGGAATAAGAAAAGGCGAGCTTGAGCGCGCGCTCCTTCGCAATCTCGAGCGATAAAATCCACTCGCCGCGTATAAATCGCCCTGCCGATCGATACGTCGTATATACGTCACCGGCGTCGTCGTCGATCTACGGCATGAGCGACCTGCTCTTGTTGCGTTTTCTGCTCTCGATTTTTCCGCGAGTGCGCGATTTTATGTTGACCGTGTCGCCCGAGCGCGTGGGCGAGAAAGTACGAGAGCGCAGGGAATCGTTTATGTGGATAGGGAAATCGGTTAATGTTTGTGCGTAAAGCATTCTGAGAAGGATTGATGTATATAATTTTATATTGGTTTATTTGCGATATAGGTGGGAATGTTATGGTGAATTGTTTGCGTTATATTTTCTGAAGCACTGTCTTTTCGGCAGAAATTTTTATTATTCTGTACCCTCGTAGATTAGAAATTTCTTATTTCTGGTCTATATAGCGTCTCACAAATGGTCTGATTTCTATAGGGTATCCAGAATAAATCCGTTATTGTCTAGTCTATTTGAATAAGTAATAGATAAGTACTAGAAGAACTAGTAATACTACTATTTAGTACTAATAAAGTTATTACTGAAATACTATATATTTTAAACCATTTCATTTATTACTCTTGTTTTGCCAATCGATAATTTTACGATTAATTTCATAAATCAGAATGATGAAACCAGTGGCGACGATTAGTAATTTTTATGATTTTTATTACGAACCACTTCAGATTGCATTAGCAATAGTAACAAAGAAGCCTCATATTTACTTTTTTAAATTTCACCCATTCATAATAATTTTCACTTTCTATCCACTACAAAATCATTGCATCTTTGCATTTCCACATCATCGCCATCCAGACACTCATAGACCTGAAAGCAAACATCAATAAACCCATCGATAAATCACCCACCTCACACATCTCATAAACAAACACACGCGTGCATACGATCCACTGCCCATAATCATCCTTGCAATCCACATAAACCCTCCTCCCACGCTCTCTCTCTCTCTCTCTCTCTTTCACACACACATTCAATAACGCGCTACTAGCCGCGCCGACCGATAATTATTGTCGCGCGCGCGCTGCGGCTCGCTGACAGGTACTAATAGGCAATTCCAGTAGCATATCCCCTCAGCCCCTGCACTCAACTTCTCTCTCTCTCTCTATTTCTCTCTCTTTCTCACTCTCTCTCTCTTTATCTCTCTCTCTCTCTCCTCTCTCTCTCTCGTTCTACCGCAGAAGCTAACCCAATACGTACACACACATATGCAGAAGCCGGTAGGATAGTCGCTCGTTGCATACTAACGAGGCTTAGGAACGGGAATCCGCGCTGCGCGGCGCTGCAGGGACAATGATCCCGAGAGATGTCGGACAAAGTAGGAAGCCGAAGCTGCAGCTGTAGACCTGAAGCTCACGTTTGATCCGCTTTTCGTGCTCAAAAAGTCGTGCCATATAACTCTCTCTAGCAGCAACAGCAGCGGCGAGAGGCTGTTGCTGTTGTTGTTGTTGTTGCTGCTTCTGCTGCTGCTGCTGGTGGTAGGGATACTGCTTTTCTCTCTGTGGTGCATCGCGAGTAAACTTTGCATATACGCGCGAGGTGGAGAGGAGGGAGAGAAGAAGCTGCTGCTTGATCGTGGTTCTTGGCACTTTGGAGGAAAACGGACGGCGTCGGAGGAACAATGAGGAAGAGGATATGGTTGTGTTATGGTAACGAAGTTCGTTGGTGAATCGTTGGGTTGGTTATAGAGGTGGTTGGGGAGTTGAGGAAAGACTTTTATGTTTAACGGAGAAACTAAGAACTGGAAGATGGAACATACGAAGAATTTAAATGTAAATGTAAACATTTTCAATTATCCGACCTTGATAGCGGATGAAACGACTTTTCTTCGCATTTTTCAGCAATTTTTGTGAAAAATGGTCATTTTTTGCAGCAAACAATTTTTTAATCCTAAGAGCCTTGAAATATGATAAAAGTTTATTTTACTAAAAAAAAGAGAATATTATTTAGGTAGCAAAGTAACATTTTAAATAATTTTTTATAAATGGACCAAAAAAAATTTACTTTCTCTATATAGAAAAGTCAACAGTTATTGGGCAACAATTAGCCATTTTTTGTTGAAATAACTGGTTTAAGGTGGTCAACTATAAGATTTAAAAATGTTCTTAACAGCTCTCGTTATCAGGATATCTTAAGTAGATCTCAAAAGAGAACCATTTTAGATAATAGTTCTCTTTTTTAAATCGTTTATTATTTTTTTACGCGGGATTCTGGTAAAAAAGTGTTTATAAATGTCCCAATAAAGTACCAAGTTCCAGATATTTTTCACGAAAAATTTTTTTATTTCTACTTCATTATAAAAGGATAACACCATCACCCTTTTCGTAGATTTCCGCTTCTGCAATGAAGCGCGCAATTGCCCATCCGTGTCCTATCTTTCTATCGGCGTGCGAATCGAACTTCCATGTAGAAACGCGATACGTCCGAGACGATTGCGCGGAGTCTATCATGGACCGGAAGCTGCGCAGAGCGAGAGAAAGCGCACAATTAAATCTGGGTTCGATATGGACGCACACGCGAGTATACGTAGAGGGCTAATCGAAGCGAGCGCGCGGGAAAAACTACTACGCGGGATTATAATTGTTGAGTAGAGCGAAGAGGCTGGAGGATGTTGTCGAAAGAGATACCAGTGTGCAAGGTGTAACCGAGGAAGCGCGGGAAAGTCGTCGAGTAATGAAGGGTTAGAATTGTATTTTTTAATGCACTAAAACAGCTTTCCGAATGAGTAGTTATAATTACCTAGAAAAAGTTGGATCTTCATTGTTTAAAATACGGACTGAACATAACCTTAAAATGTAAATGAAAATTCTGAAAAAATATTAAAACGTAGAATATAAAAATATATCATTTTTAATGCTTTGTAATCTACATGTAATAAGGCTGAAATAAACTTTCATTTTATGTAAAATGTACGTGAGTTTTAATAAATTGGAATTTAGTTTCTCCCCATGTAGCACGCACTTTTTAAATCTGTCTTAAGACGATTTTACAACAAACTTAAATAACAATATGAATAAAATCTTTTCTTATCATAGTTAAAATAATACATTTTCTTGAAAGTAATCAGTCTCAGGTATTTACAGTATATAGCTAAGTATTAAAACCAATTACTTATATTACGGAAAAAGATCGCATAAAAATTATATTCTTGCGTCATCGTCAAACATATGTTCCACTTTCAAATCTCGCTTACTTATATCCGCTACTGCGGCGGAGGTAATCACATTTGCGAGGAGCGAATGCTATTACAAAGATAATTTATCGCAACTTGTCCATGTGCCGGTAACAGAACTATATCTCTAATCGACTTATAATTCCCATCGAACAGCTGGATTGAAAAAATATCGTGTGGCGATCGAGAAACGTTGTAAAATCGAGCGCGAAAAATACGCAGTATTTAGCTTTATAGTTTGAAGGCACTACGCTTTTTGTGGCAATTAAGCAAAAATTAAAGGAAATAGAATAAGTATTACGAAGTCAAATCGATATTGTATCGAATTCCTTTTATTCTAGCTTAAACATGATAGCCTATAATTTCATATCCGGAGTACTTCAGTAGAAGGAAACGATACAGATGTTTGATTTATAGATCGTTAAGCTAAATATAATTATAGCTCCTAAATTTTCAATAGAATGTTACACGCAATGTAATGACAATCAAAAAGAATCAAATTTTAATGTCTCTAAACAATACAAATTAATAATAATAATTTCACTTGTATCACTGAACTACAATTTTTCTAACCATCATATTTATTTAATGTTTCAGGTGAGTCAAGTCAATTCTTTCCTTACTCATCCATACATCCATAGTACCCCACCTGGTAAGTACATATCAATACAATCTTTCCGAAACTACCACCCACGTACTAGAAATTCACAAAATTCAATTACCGTTACACACACCGCGAACTTTCTTCTTCCTCCACGCGCGCTAAAGATCAGCTCACCAAGCAACAGCCGCCTCGAAGATTAATCCTTTACACGCGCATCGTCCTTTATCGCTCAACACGCGTAATCCCCGGGCGAACACACACGGGGCGGCTGAAAAAGGGGAAAACCCACCACCCGCCGCCGGCATTTAATTAGACCGAGGGGAAGAGAGAGAGAGAGAGAGACTCCGCGTCGCTCTCTGCCTAGTTAATAAATCAGCGCCACGACTGCGGCGGCGCACGCATTTTCCGCGGGCCCGAGCGCTCGCGCGCAATTAGCCCGACTAATTAAGCATCACTCGCCGTTAATTTATCGGCTTAATTTGGCTCTCACGCTGCTTCCCTTTTTTACGCTGTGTGCGTATGCACGAGGCTGCGTAATACTGGTTTCCTGTGTGAAAATTGGAAAATCGGTGCGTTTAATTAAATCTTCATTTGTTGCGATAAATTTTGTGGGGGATATATATGGGTTGAGACTGATTTGATAAGATTCAGACGGAAATTTATTTACATTGCGATTCGGAGTAATTGGGTTTAGTTGTTACGACAGTTGCAATCGTTGAAATAATCTAGTTTTATTAATGATTATGGAAATAATTGGAAAAAATATTTTTATTATAAATTTGTAAGAAAAATTTATTTGCAACTCTTTTTAATTAAAAACTCTTAATTATTTATCTATATAAAAATTTAATTATTTATCTTAGTTTCTAAGAAAAAGTCAATTTGCAATTAATGGTTTGTTGTGATTATGAAGAACGGTATTATATCGTAGGGGTTAACAAATGTACATGCCAAGGAAAACCATTGTTTATATTTTATATGAAAAAAGAGAGCATAATCAATTCAATGTTAACTGATAACATTATTAAACTGTGCAGATAAATTATAATATAAAAGCTACAATGCTATGATCACATTCATGTTACACAAACTTTCTACTGTATTTCACTTTGACTTTAACTGATCACGAGATTGTCTCATGTAATTAGCGTATTATATATTATGCTATCAATAAATGTTTTTAATTTGTCGTAGAATTCAACATTCATAAAGCCCATGGAAATGATGTTTATTTGTACGAAATGAGTTATTTTGAAACTTGTCGGTACTTTCAATGTGTTTAGCAATACAAATCTAAATTAAAAGTTTTTGCAATGTAAGGAATAATTGTGTGTAAATAAGATTCATGCTGATGAACAGTACATAATCCACAATTTTATACTTTTCCAAGATTTGATTTTCATTAATGAAGTATGCGATTTTAAAACGAAGAGAAATCGCTTAATTGTATTTTATAAAAGGAAAATACGACTGATTACATATGTATTGCTTATCAATTAATTATAATTTCTCGATCATTATAATGAAAACTCAATTATTTCATTATTTCATTAAAATACTCTCTTAGAGTGTTGCAAACTACAGTGTAATTTATGCATTCGCCATGATCTAATGATTTGTACATTTGATTCCTACAAGTAGTTTTCATTCACAATTCATAATCAAGTCACCTCATTTTTGTTCTCGCTGCGTGACCGAACTTTGCAAATGCAATCAAATGATTAACTTCGAAAATCCTTATTCATCTGCATTATCAATAAATGCGTAAAAGAATAAATATCTTACTTTCGCATTCTCATTGAATAATTATCAATTTGCATACCTAAGCTATTCCAGTCAAAGGAACAAACTAATTCTCCTAAAAATCAGCAGTGCAATACAAATCTAAATACCCTCTCATCAAATAACTCATCGTAATTCACTACACAGAATCCAACTGTAAATCCCGTACGAGCACAATTCGAAAAAGCAGCAGCAGCAGCGGCGAGCGGCGAGCGCAACCGCTGTCAGCATTAGCATACCGTGGCATCATCTAATGGCCTCGGCGGCGTCGGTACATAAAATTGATTCGATGCCTAGAAAATCTCAATTCGCGCAGCATCCACGTACCTATATATATATATATATATATATATATATATATATATATATATATATATATATATATATAACTCCGCGGCGGAGCACAAAATCGTCCGCGTCTCATCCGGTACGTAGCGAACTCCTGCCTCTCCGGCGCGGAGCACAACTCCCCGAGTGATTGAACGTGTCCGTGAAGAAGCTTGCCTTTCGGCCGCGGACTAAACAACTGGCGCGTCGTTTGTTTTCCTACGTACCGTCGTCGTCGTCACATGCGACTTCTGTTCATGTGTTATAGTCCATGTTGCACAATGGGCCGACGGCGGTCTATGCGCTCGCGGAGAGTAATGCGCGCAAATAATCAAAGTGATTTTGCGACTGCGGGGGCCTCCCGCGCTACGGCACATGTTGTAAAATGCATGAATACGCGGCATTAATGCGATGCGCGGTGCTTGCTGTTGCTGCTACTGCCGAGTCAGTCAGTCAGTCGAGCGCGGACCGATGCCGAGAGAATGCGAGGAGTGGGTATGGTGCCTTGCACTGCGATGCATTCCGGTTTCAGGCTGTCGCGGTTGTTAATTTTTTAGGTGGGAGGAGCCTGGGGAGAGGAGGACTGGGAGGTTGTTGAGGTTCATGAACGTGAAATAGATGTATGCGATGGGATATATTGTTGAACGCTTATCGTTTGGTCAATTATTCAATATAAATATTATTTCTACGTATTTGTTTCTTTTTGGCTAAAATTTTAAATATGACTGAAAAGAAAAATAACAATGCTATTATAGTTCTCAGTAAGGTTTACTCGCAGTAGTATGGAGTACTATATTTATACAATTTATAAACGTGAAATTTTGGTGACGTAGAATACTTTACTTTTGAAAAATAAATTTTAAATATATGCCTGCAATAATATACCTATACTTTGATTCCAAAAATTCGCACATGTAACGAATAGGGATAGATGAATAAACTAACAATTAAAATTTGTAAACATGCGTTTTTTCCCAAGTCTGCGAACTGAACTCGTCACTAAAGCTATATATAGGTAGATTCTGCCTTCGCGAATTCATAAAACAATAAACTTACATATAGTCGTATCAATGTATTCATCGACGACTTTAAAAAAGTTCGAATTAAACGATTCGAAACTCACAGTAATTTGTAAATCACTTAACGGTCCGACAAATAAGTTCACGGCTGTCTATTACAGTACTCATACATGGGCGGTTTACAAAACCTAAGTACATTTAGAAGTAAACAAGCAAAAAACGCCAATTTAAATTTTAAAAACTATTGGTGTTTCTTTATTTCTAATAATGTGTCAAGTTCTAGTATCTCGCGTATTCTTCTGTAATTATGCATGAAACCAAATTATGAAAAAGATTATCCTGTCAAATATAGTAAAATATAGTAAAATTTTATGTATGGTATTGAAGTAACCATTTTTATACTTTCGACTTCTTAATTCTTATACCTTTACTTATAATAATACAAAATATAGATAAAGATATTAATTTATATATCCACTTAAATTACTAGACATTTTTTACATTTGAAACGTATCAATAGTAGTTGACAATGTATATTATGTCACTCATATAAAAATAGAAGCAAAAGTCTATCCAACGCATCAAGCAAACTCTGAATATTTTGTTTCATAATGACGCTCTTTCAGGTTCCTCCATAACCACAACTCATGAATATTATCTAACCGAATCTTCTAATAAACTTTAATTTCCCTCGTGCCCATTCTCGCCGGGTATCATCTCGCCTTTTTTCGCCCCCTCGGACAATCAGTTCAAATCCTCGTAGCATCGATTCCACTCCTCGATGGCCCAGCACACGAGGAACAATCGCGAGGTCCGGAGGCCTCGTAATCCCTCGGCACCCACGCGCACTTTTAAGCGTGCACTCTTTCCGCCTCGGAAAATATCGACTTTGCCATTATCGCAGCAGAATGCATATATACGTGCATTATATACTTTCTCTTCTTTTATATCATTAGTTATTGTTTGCTTTCTCGCGAGGAGAAAGCCGAGCGCGCGATAGCGCGGACGGACCGGACGGCGAGATGTCGATGAATATATTACGGTGATTTTGTTGTAATTACTGTGTTTAAATTGAATGCAATGGGATGAGCGCAGTTTTGCTTCCTGATGGGGAGAAGCTTTTTTTACGATTGCTGTGATGGATTGTATAATATTTTTTGTTTTTTGTCGGTTCTTGACAAGTTTAGCAAGTGATTTTATTATTTTAATAAATGCTGTTACTTAGGTAAAGATGTTTTTCAAAATTGTTTATTCTGCATTCATTATATTATTAAATACCTATTTTAGATATATAATTGTACATTATTATGTAACAAAGGCAAAAAGTCGAATATTTTTCCCGCGGGTGAGTTTACAATATCACCCGAGGGAAAAATCGACTTTTCCTCGAGTTACATATAGTACTTTATACCCATCTCAACTGTGGCCATTTTCTGACTTGGAAAGTGGGACTAACGGACTCTTAAAAGACAACCGAAAATCAGGGTTATTGGTAGAACTTTATGAAATAAAGGAATTTTTACTATTTTCTAGTGAAGTAACTTTTTTCCCGTTAATCATTTTTGCGGGAAAAAAGTGTAATTTTGGTCTCGCTTTTCAGGGAAAAAAGTGGCCATGTTCGTTCAGATGGGCATAAACATATATTCATTTCGTTGAAATGAGTCGATGACAATTGATTTTCTTCGGTTAATTTGAAAAAATTTGATTTTGAAAAAGAAAGTCGTATATAAATATATCAATATATTAAATTATATTGATAATCTTTTTAAATATTTTTAGTTTTATTAACAAAATAGCTAAAGTAAAGACGAAAAATAATTGATTTATCGTAAAAATAATTTAGTTTTTTAATTTGTCCAGTTTGTCTTATTTATGAGTGAAAAAATTATAATAAATTCATAAAGACTTACTCAAATCGATTGAAATTTGGCAACAAATTTTCTTTAATATGTAAAAACACTAAAAGAATAAATTTAAAAATTATAGTTAACATTGTCGTTCAAGGAAAAAAGTTACTAGGACAAGTTTGTTCCTTTTATCGTAATGCTACCTCTTAATTATTCATTATCAAACCAAACATAACTTTTCGCCAACATCTCCCTCTTCCATCAAACAACAAATTCCCTCTTCCCCAACCAAACCCCGTTAACCACAAATTCCTCTCTCTCTCTCTCTCTCATCTCTCCTCCCTCGACTTTTCCCCATTCATTCGCTCTGACGGCCACAGGTCGATCCTGCTACGACGAGGAAACGTCTCTCGAGGAGTCCAAGCTCACGGGCCAGCAGCAGCACGGCCGGCGCGCACTGGCAGAGAAAGAAAGAAAGAAAAGACCGAGGTCAAGCGAGCGTGCATTGTCCAAGGGGGTCCTCGAGGCAGCATCGTATAGCAGGAGGAGGATGCCAGATGAGTTGTGCCTTCATTGTCGGGGCGGCATAGCATTAGAATAACATTAACGTTTTTTCTCCCTCTCTTCCCTCTCTCTCTCCCGAAGCCTTATTTCTCCTCTACACACACACACGCGCGCGCGATACGCCTGGGTTTTGGGCTTTTTTTCATCCCGCGAAGAATGGGCGTCGATCGCGCGAACGACTAACTAGACGCGGCCGGGCAGCCAGTGCGAACTTAATTTGCTAATGGCCGCACGCACGCCAGATTTTATCGGGCTTTCCGCGAGCGCGGCTGACCCACGCCGCGGGATGAGATACACATCTCGATGCCGGAGAGGGACTCTCGGAATTCTTCAGAGAGAGGAGAGAGGTCTGTTATTAATTTTCTTGATTCGCGAGGGCGCGAGGGGAGTGTGCTCATTGTGCGATGGAGAGGAATATAACAATGCTCCGTGGGGTATTGCGGAGGAGACGAGGGGAAAAAATTCAGCTCCGTTGTGGACCAGACGGTGTTGGATGTGGAAAGAGCTGCGATTGAAATGTGTTGCAAGTTTATGGAGATGCTAATGATATTTCGTGCGACAATTATGGATTTGATGGATGGCATGGGTTCATTTTGCAGTGTAATTATAATTTACTAGGCTATTGTGTAGATCGATGCCTTGTTAGGGAGTTTTTAAGGAAGTTTCTAATGCTTCGTGCTGTTTCTAGGTATAATGTTGGTCATTTAGTCATGGTAGCATCTCATTCTATAAAATATCGTGTCTATTTTTCTTGATAACTCTTGTCTTTCTTACAATGATTACTAATCAAAGTGCATGAATATACATTTGTAATATAAGGGTCAACAATATTCTACTATTTCATCTTCTAATTTAAATACCTAACTGCATTATCTTATGAATCAAATTCGAAATGACATGCTCTCAATCTTAGCCGTCGTATATTATGCTCACAGACATTGAGATCGGAAAATATTTCCCTAGAATTTGCTTCGTCATAGTCCAACAAAGAACACTGCGCTTTGATACGGTATGAATGTTATGAACAATTTCGAGTAACACGGGTGTACGCATCGCGGCGAGTGACAATGCTTTGAACATTCTCGCATTGTTCGCCTTAGTCATCTACTTTTTGTTTCTGAATATGACATTAACTTCTCACTTTTCTTTTATACATTTTTCTCTGAAGCATTCGATACACTTTGACAAATATATATATTTTAATTATCGTGAAATCATATAATTCAAAGTATCATTCACATTACCAAAGAAATGTTGATGATACTCGAGATGATACTACTTTCCGAAACATATAAATCTTGTATAGTCATAACTTCTTTTCACCTTCTGCAACTTTGTTTTGCCTTCCTTTCTAATTTTACTTTTAATCGACACCAGACAACACTTGAAACAGCCTTACAATACTTATCATTGACTACGTGTATACCGTCTATGGCGCTCTTTGATACATTCGAATGCCCGTGTGCTCATACATATGTGTTTCTCATAGAGATCGTCGATCGTCCCATTGTCAGTGCGCATCTGTGCCCGAGAGCGTCAACGGGTCGTATTGTCGTCGATATAGCTCTCTTCAAGGGTCCGATTACATCGATCGAGAGAGAGAAAGAGAGAGAGAGAGAGAGAGAGAGAGAGAGAGAGGCGGAAAAAAGAGAAATAGAAGAGTCTTGATTATCCGAGCTGTTTTGATAAGCGCCGGGGAGGAGCGGATAAATACAAGCTATTGTTTATACAATAACACGGTATGAAAACAAAAACGCTTGATACGTATATGAGTATCTACTTTCAACTATGCATTTGTCAGTATCAATATGGTATTAACATTTTATGTATTTATAGAATTTATGTAGCGCTTTTAAATGTAGGTAGACGTTCTTACTAAATAATAAATCAACTGTTTTTTGTTACAGATAACATGCAAAGATAATATTCATGTTCTTTATAAATACGCGATAAATGGAAATAAAATAAAATACGTAAGTTTACAACTTTATAGATATTATAAGGGAGGTCTCTACTCATAATTTCAAAACCTATCCTTTCCTTTTCATTATTTATGAATTTTTATAGTTTTTCACGCAAAACTAAGATAAAATAGACCAACTTCAAAATGTTTCCTACTATTAATGTAAATTTTAATAATTATACTTATCGGAGAAAATGAATGGTCTTCAACCTGACTTTAAGTGAAAGAAACATCATGTATTATATATAAAATAAGTGTATTGAACAATATAAATTCATTTTGTAATAAGTTAATATTACTTCAAATATCTGAAAAACGTCAAAAACAGCTAATGATCCTTATTAACTAACACAGTACCTACAATTTACTTCCAAAATAGATACAAATTCTAACAACGTCTATATTCTCTCTAAAAAAGAAATCAACAATCACCAGAAATCAAAGTCAAAAATCTTTTCCGAGATAGTTCCCTCGTCGCGCGTCGAAGCGCGTGTCTTATAATACTCTACACCGCTCGCGGCATAATGCACATACACAAGCTCTGCTCACCAGAGAGCCAGCGTGCAGAAAGGACTATCTCTCGTCTCGGGGATTAGCCTCGAGAGTCGGTGCAGCGCTATATACACGGCGTGCCGCCTCTCTCGGTTAGCGCGCGGCGAATATAGGAGAAGATAGGGACAAGGCGAGGCTTCTCTCTATCTCTCTCTCTCTCTTGCAGCCAAGTCTGATGAAGAAATTGAATCATAAATCACGCGCGTTTCGATCCCGGGGCTGCCGCGTTATATCGATACATTTAAGCTGAACTTACGGAAAATTGTGCGGCTAATGGCTTCCCTTTCTCGAATTCCTTATTGCGGAGCCGGAGTCGGAGCTGCGGACTCGAGGCTTAAGTAAGAAGGCATTAGAGCGCACTGCTGGGGTATACCGTGTACGTGCTGTATGAGCTCGGATCGCCGAGGTGCGTTTTTTTTGTGCGTGACAATGCGCTTTTCTGCGAGAGGTTTCCTTTTTTTTTACTGGAGATTGTGGAAAATGTTGATTTGATTGTAGGATAGAGCTGTGAATAATCTTGGTGTGTGTTGTTATAGTTGATTGATATTGAATTAAACTCAATTTTACGGATTATAAACTTAGGCTTGTGAGTTTTGAAATGAATTGGGAATACCAGTACGATTGAACATAATAGTTGAGCTTCATTTATATACTTTTATGATTGAAAATATGATTACTCTATTAATATTGAAAATACCTAGAATAAATATTTTGCTTTAGTAAACGAATATATTTTGTAAACTTTTTTATAAAATGAAAAACTTCTATAATATCTATTTTTATCAACTAAATTTATGATCTATTGTCATATTGCACTTCAATCAATACATTTGCATTAGGTATATCCATTCGAATTACATAAAAACGTAATTAAAATAGAAAACAATCTATATTATTGCCATTCCGCAAGTACGCCTTTATATACCTACAAGATTCATAGAAATCCTTTTCCCGCTCGTAATTAAAACAATTATTCCCGCACAAATAACGCTACTGCGAAACCACTGTGCACTGCACATCGAGAGTAAAGCTAGAGATGCTATTGAAATTCCTGGAAAGTGCACATATACGTGCAATCCCGGGGCAATTATTTATCACTCGCGGCCCGCCGCGCAGTCAATATTCATCGAGCGCGTCCCCTCCCATTTCTGTGCGGCAGCTGTTGTATACACCTCAGCTGAATGTGCAGAAACACGAAATTTCATCACCGCATGCGCACGAGGCAGCGCCGCATCAGCGGCGTCGGCAATCCCGTCTGACGCTATAGGTACTTGCAAAGATAACCAAATGGCAACGTGACGCTATTCCGCAGCAGACGATCTTGAATGTATATGTGGCACGTGCTGTGCCGTATTCGCTCTCTCTCTCTCTCTCTCTCTCTTTCTTTCTCTGTCTAGCGTCTTCTGATGCTTCGGCAGTTCTTTTTTTTCAATTTGAAATTATAATTTAATTAGGACGATGTAGTATAAGTGAAAGTGCCTTTGGTTATATACCGATTTTTTAACAATTGAGTAGATTACAATTTATGTTTTTCTTTTGTTAATATTAATCTTTATAAATATTTGTATACAATAATCATTTTTAATTTCTTATTTATGTATCATTATTTATTGAATGTATTTATTTATTCATTTGTTTATTGATTGTTTATATACAGGCTTAGCTCTTTGTATTAGAATTTGCACTTATAAGAGAAAATTATTATTTTCAGTAGAAAAGGTACATTTTTTACATTTTCAGTAGTAAAAGACAGTTCTAAACAAGTTTAAATTTTTTGAGTAAAATTTTACTAATTCTGAAGAAAAAGTTCATTAATAATCCCTAGTGAGTTTCACTCAATATTTTAGTAAAAAATTTGTAATTGGATGTATGACTATTTATTGAGCAAATGCCGCTATTGACTCTTTAAGTGATTTGTTCACAGTGTTCGGCGGTACTTAAAGAAAAACGGTATTTAAGTACAGATTTCTAAGTTCCTGTACTTCAAGCACAGTACTTGATAAAGAATACTTCAGTACAACAGTACTTAAGAATTGTCGGACGAGTACCGAGTATTTTAAAAATATACTTAAGTACTAAATATATCTATATACATGCTTTCAAAAAACCTAAAAAAATTTTTTCATGTTTTCAAGCTTTATAATATATTGTTTTTGTATTAAAAGATCAGGGTACATTGCCTTTAAGCGTTTAAATGGAGTGCTCCCGTTAAGTAATAAGTACCAATTTTCCCAACACTGTTTGTTCATTTGTCATTAAATATACTGCAAAATTACACTCTACATTTTTAAGAATTTTTAAAGCAGCATTATATGAGTCAAATTATGTCTTTGATTTATATACGTTATATTATACATGAAAATCCTACATATGCAACTTGCAATTATAGAAAAAATACATAAATAAATTTCCAAATAAAAGAGTTTTTTGATCTTGTCATATTATTTAAAACAATAAACCTTAACAATAAATCAATATATTACATTTCAATATCGAATCGAATTTCGTCAGCAAACAAGCAGAACTCGCTTTCAATTCTACCTACCACTTTACAATCGAATCAAACGCAACCAAGCCACAAAGAAAAAAACAAAACCACACAACCCAAACAGAGCAAAAAGTCATCATCTCAGCAGCAGGTACATCGCATAAATCGCATCTCTCTCTCTCTCTTTCTCTCCCTCTCTTAGCTCCCGAAGGCTTTCGCTGCCGCTGCCTACAACAACACCGCGCTGCTCATTCCGTTCACCCTCGCTCTCCATACGCGCGTATACAAGTATATATATATATATATATATATATATTTACACTTTTGTGTATGTATGTATATATATATAAAAGTGCCGGCCTATGGTAATTCGCGATGCTCTTGCACAGCGTAGTCGGCTGACCTCTGCGATAATGGCTCGGAGAGCGGCATGTCGCGCGCGCGCGCGGCGCGTGCACACTGATCTGCACTGTGTGCAGGAGTGGCGCGGCGCTCGGTTGCCGCAGTGGGCTAGGTCGGTATCTGTTTTGCGCTGCGCTTCTTTTTGTAGGTAGGTAGAGAAAGAGAGGAGGATTCAGAGAAAGAGAGAGAAGCGGGAGAGGCACTCGCAGGTGGGTGGAGCAGCAAAATGCGGTCTGTATCTGGTCTGGTGCACAGGTTGCATGTGGTTGTATTGATGATGGGAGGGGAAATGAGCGATGCGTGTGGAATATTTAATGGAGATGGTTGAGGTGAAAGTAGCAGCGCTTTGAAGAGCTTGAATGTGAATTAGCTCGGTGCGATTTATTAGAAGTGGAAGAATCTGGCGGGTTACGTGTGTGAGTGGTTTTTGTCACTTTGATTTTGTATTTGTCGGTGTTTGAAGTCTAACGATTATAGAAATATTGTATTATCAAGGGATAGAATAACAGCAATCTTAGCAATGCGGTATTTCTACGATCCGCAATTAGTGCGTCACGAATTAACACGTTTCTGGCGGTTTCTACGTCACGTGTACATAATAACTCACCCGATTTATCGAATTTCTCCTGACGCAGTTTTCGTGTTGCAGATTTTGTGTATCACACGTAAAATACTTTTTATTTAATAGGAATACATTTTCCTACAGTAGCTTTCAGTATTATTATAATTGAAAATCTTGAACAGAACAACAATTATACTGCTTAAATAAACAAGATTACTTTACTGATTACTTAGCTGCAGCAACAAAGTTATTTTCAGTATAGCTAAACAACACCATAGTTTCCTAATCTACCTTAAGCCCCCACGTTATATAAAAGAAAACCAAAGAAAAAGTTCTAATACACCTCAATATAGAAGGTCAGCGCTGTTCATTAATTTTCAGAGTTCAATTTCCTATACGGTATATACACCCAGCAGCACCATGCATTCCGAACCTTACGTAAGTCCGCAGAACCCCAGCCACTGCCTGTCGAAGCCTCGGTACATAGTGAAATAAAGAAGAACGGCATAAAGTGTATGAGAGAGAGAGAGCGTGCACAGCTAAAAGACGAAATAACGTCTACATGAATCTCGCTGACTTACCGATGCGTTTCAACCGTTTGTTTACCTCCGCGCGCTCTCTCTTATATATTCTCTCGCTCTCTCAAGCTACGCGAGAGAGGCGTGTTCGATATTGCGACCTTTATCGGCGCGCGGCTAAGTGCCTCCGTGTCGAGGTGCACCAAACGCGAGTGCTGCACTGCGGATAAGACGCAGGTGGAATAGATATTCGGGGATCCGTTCATTCTTTATAAGATAACGGCCGCCAGACAATCGCGCTTGTTTAGCTAGTGTTTTTACTGGTGCATCGATTCTGGGTGCTGGTGAGAGATTTTTTTTTCTGCACGGTAGATGGTGAAAAACACGTGTGCTGATACGAGAGAGTAGCATTTTTGGGATCGCCGGGTAGTTACTTTAGGTTTTAGTTCTCCGAGCGAGTACATAAAACTTTATGTGGCGTATAAATTTCCGTTTTGTTTTATATACGAGCTTGAGTTTAATACGTAGTTTAATGTGTTCGAAAAAGTCTTCAAAATATATATATATACATTGTCATATAATATAACAGTATATTGTATAAATATTTTCTACATGAGAACATTACGTATATTTTTGTTGTATTATTCTTCTCAAAATCAAATATTTACTACAATCTCCAGTAACGTAATGTATTATCCAGTCCTCGTGCCTCCATAAATCAGAAAAAAATCTCAACATTGTAATCAGCAATTCTTTTCCCGAATCCTCGCATCGCACAAACAACGCTCGGCAGCAAATCGATAAGAAATTCCTCGCTACCAATAACTTTCCCCGTCCAATCAGCCTGCTGCTCCCGAACCCACATATCCCCGAGCATACCCCTAATGTGTCTCACCGTGCCCCGCATTTTTCCACTCCGATCCCACCTTTAAACTCTAAATCTCCTTGTATTCCCAACTGCCTCACGGCGCGCTTATTAAATCGAACATCTTGTACGCTAAACCGTACCTGCACACACACACATGCACGTTTGCTGAAAGTTCAAAGCTGCAGCGCGCAGCATGCAGCGAAAGAGAGAAGATCTTTCTCTCTTTATCTCTCTCCCTCTCTCAAGGGGGTCCTATATAAGGCAAGGCCTGTGTTAATGGAAAGGTGTGGTGTGTGCGCGCGCGCGCCACAATCTCGCTTCTCTTCTTGCGCCTCATAGCTGCAGGAATCTCGTCGAAGAAAAGAAAAGTTTATATGTATCCCGATTTTTTCGGTGAGTGAGTCTCTGGCTGTGTATGTGGGTATATGTGTGATGGTAGATATCGGGATTGTCGCGCCGAGATCGAACAAGCCGCGCGAACGGAGGGGACAAAGATGGATGGACATGGCGCACGTTTTCGTGTTTTACGAAATGCCGGGGAATGTCGAGCGCTGCCGGACGTTATTTCTTACTCCGATGCAGAGCGCGAGGCGATCGCGAGCTAAGCATTCACGGTTCTTCGATGATGCGTCATGAGGAGCGATGGGCAAAAAGCGCCGTGGATTTGATTTTTCGTTCTGTTGTTTTTGTTTTAAATAACCGTGATGATTTTTATTATAAATACCTAACTTAGCAGACAGTATCCATGTTATATTAAACAGTAGGTGGCAATTTCTTCTCACGCGTTATAAATTATAAAAATTAAAGATCCATTTTAATTCGTACGTATTGAATAATGTCAACCGACTGAAAAATAAAAATTGTACTGTATCATTGTACAAATACATTTATTTTGGTGCTAAGATATAAACAATTTTTTTTATAATTTGACAAACCAATCTAATAAATATTAGTTATTATAAGTGTTTTACTAATATTATAACTGTTTATGATACTTTGGTCAACTACTATCTTACAAAACACAGTATTTAACAGAGTAATCTGTAAAGCATACATTATTTTTCTATGAATTTCTTTGAAAATATTTTAAACAAAAATAATTGACATAATTCATAAACCATCTAATTTGTCCATTCTCTTTCAACAATCTCTTCAAGTACTCAAAAGAATCATCACTTTGCATCAGACACTTCTAAAGAAAGTTCCCTACACGAGATAGCTAACATCAAGCGTACACACTCACCACCGCGAACACCGAGAGAGCCATAGAGCAAGATCAAAAGCAAGAGCAAAATCAAGTTAGAGAGCGGGGGAGTACGTAGTACCCTGCAGAGATCGGCGCACTTCAGACGCGAGATACACCCGCGCACTCGCTCCTCTCGGACGCGCGCGCGCGCGCGCTCAGCGAGCGGCGGCGCACGAGCTCGAAATTTACGGCACGCGAACCGAACCGGCCTAACTATGTGCTCTCTTCTCTCTCTTAAGATTCAAGGCGCGCTCCTCTCTGCGTTCGGCCGCTCCTCTCTGCGCGCGCGCGCCGCAGTCGTTGCGCAACTGGGAAGGCGAAAAATCGCAGGTAGGTATGTACAGAGGAGAGCGCAACAGCTGTTTGGAAGTGCATAGCGTAGCAGTAGTGAAAAGAAGGGCTGACGCGAGAGCGGCGAGAGAGGGAATTTTTATGGTAAAGCGCAGGAAGGGGTTTAGAAGTGTGGGATGCGAAATGCGTGGTTAATGTATAATTATGGTATTTTTTGTAATTTTACATTTGGGTTTTATTTTAGAATTGAGGATTATTGTGGCATATCAGCCTGATAGTTGTTATAGTAAGATTAGTGTTTGGAAAAGTTATGTATGGGTTATGTTTAATGAGCTGAACATATTTATCTGAAATCGACCAAAGAATGTCTGGTAAAGTACTTAAAAAGTAGAATCTCGATTTTATAAAAAAATGTTGGAAAACTACGTTTAGATCAGATAATGTATTATAACACTCCAAGCTATAAAGGTAGAATCAGATGATTATTATCGATTAAAAGCATTAGAAATCGAATATAGGTATAAGTAAAAATAATATAAATACATATAAGATATTATTTTTCGACCGAAAATATGTTCTGCACTAAAGTCAGATTCACACATATATAATCTATGTACTAGAAAACGGAAAAACATCAAAAATACGTGTATGTAGTAAAAGACGAGTTATTAAGACGTGTCAGCACTATACTAAATGAAAATATACTTGCTCAAACATATCTTGTCTTAAAGTAGATTTAAACACAAATTCTGTAAAACTGTACAATCCAAATAAGAAAATCCAACCACAAACAACACAAATTAATCCACAATATCACAAAACCGTAACTCCCACCAACTCCCCAACGAAAGCCCCTATCGTAGTAGGAATCAGCCAAGCATCGCGCTCCGATTTTTTTCCTTTATCGCCCATTCTCGATCGAATTCTCCCCGCACCCGCTTGGCGATAAAATATAAGGTGTCGCATCACCGCCGTGTCATGACCCGTGCCAACTCGCGCTGCAACGATATATCTCGTGTCTGCTCGCACTTATACCGTCGACGCGCGCGGACCCGCAAGAAAAAGAAAGAAAGGGGAAGACGAATGCGCGCCGATCGAAACGCGACGAAAAGGGACGAGAAGATTGCGCGCGACGAAGTGTACCGGACGGAAAGTATATATGTGCGCGCAGCGAGGTAACACGCGGAAGATAAGGAGACACGCAGAGTAAATGGAAAAACGGTGGTTTTCTGCTCGAGTGATTATCGAAGTTCGATTGATTTTAATCGCGCGTTCACTAAAACTATGTTTGTGCGAAAGACATGATGAGAAATGAATCTCTATTTAAAAATATTGGGACTGATTTGATTGACTGATTGCTAAGAGTTCGAAATCCACTATGTTAATTGAATTTAAATGATCTGAACAATTATTTATGCTCAAGAAAAACTTTAATAAATTGGTATTTAGTTTATTAATGAATTTATTGTTCTATTATATTATTGCGTTTTTAAATTATCGTTTTATCTATTGTCAATAGAATTTATCAATTACTGTTTATCAATGACTGCGTATCATATATCTAAAACAAATGATTTTATAATAAAAATTCTTTCAGCTAAGCAAAAACGAATACATTTAAAAAAGTTCAAACAATAAATTTATGAATTTGAACTCTGCTACGAAAGTATAAGAACAATACGCATTACTTTCCTTGAAGCTACATTACCACCATGAACTTACAATATCCGATTTCCATAGCTTTCGATAAACTATATCCCCAGGACTCGAGCCAGCCGATAAATCAATCGAAATTATTTGAAACTCTCTCGCATTCTCCTTCCATACGGTTCGTATATAAAATACAGCTGCGCGAAGAAAATGTGCATAGAAAAGAGGCGCGCGCAGCAATGGGTGGAAGGGCAAGAAGAAAAGAGTCGCGCATATGCGAGAGAGAGAGAGAGAGTGCGCGACCATAGCGCGTGTATCGCGGCGTTGTACCGTTCTGATTAATGGGCTACCCGGGTTTATCCTATGTGTGTTTCCTACACGGTTGCCGGTATTGTCGCTGCCGCCACCGCAGCCGCGGACGCATAAATCCGAATTCCGCAGCAGCCACAGCAGCAGCAGCAGTAGCAGCCCTTGCTTCGACGCAGGTTGGCCGCGGAACAAGCTCGAGAAGCAGAGAGAGCCGCTGAGAGGATAAGCTTGTGGTCCGCGGGATGGAGAAAAATGGGGGGACGTAGGGGGGAGCGGGAGATGTGGGTAATAAGGATGGAAAGAATGGGAGGAAGATTATTGATGCAAGATGTCACCTGTCGTTTGAATTAAATGAATTCGTTCACTATAGTATCAAGTTATGATCAAAATTTTTTATTGATTAAACTACTTCTAGCAATTATTATTTTTTAGTTGCCTAAGGTATTATCGAAATTTTTTTTTATAATTTTTTCGCTCTGTATTAAAAAATACTAACCATTTTATTTGGACCTGGGTCAAAATAACTCGGATACTTATCAACTTCGTTAAGTGACGAGCTTTTGAGTATTTGCTTGTGCGTTGATTTGATGAGAAGCTATGACTACTTAAGCTCGTAATTAAGATTGTCAGAGCTGTATTGACGTTAGTACACACTACAAAAAAACTAGCTGAACGGAATCGGAAAAAATCTAAAGCTATACGTTAAAGGGTTAAAAGCTGTTTGTTTTTATAGTAATAGATAAATTAAATTAACGAGATAATAAAAGATAATACATGATAGCAAGGTTAAACACGTTTAACTCCACGTCTTTTACAGTCAAAAACAAAATTCAAACTGATTTTTACTTTATTATTGTTAATTTTTACTTAACATTTACTTTAATTGCCGATTGATTTATATAATAAATTAAAATAAATATCAACATCAATATTTATATATTCTTTCTATATTTACTAATGGCAACGTAGAATAGTTTTAGTCCTAAAATTAATAATTCTTAATATACTAATCATTCAAGTTATATTCAAGAAAAAACTTGATATTAATTTTAAATTAAAACAATTGATATTATAATAAAAAATTAAACGATCATATAAAAACAGTTCAACATCAATCATAAACCCAGTATTCATACGTACATGTTTATTTTCCATCAACTACATCATTCTACCGTCCTCGTTTCACAAACCAAAAAATGTCCAACAAGAACCACGCAGAAAATCCTCGAAGACAGGAAACACCCTGAAGCTCCAGCAGTACACCACACTCTCTCCCTCCTAGCATACAACCCAACCCAGCCCCACAGCCGTAAATACACTACGAGCTCGAAGAGAAGCACTCAGATGCTCGCGTCATCGCGATGCTTGGTTGCCGCTGCATCAGCCGCGCTCGGTCTCGTCGCCTTATCTTACATAAGGCCCGCACCGGCGCTCGCCTCTGCATGTTGCCGCGGCCTTTGAAGTCGGCCCGGCGTATTTCACCCGGGGACGCTTGTAGATCACGGGGTAACAAGGCGCGCAAACCTTCGCCGGGGCGCTAGAGCTTCCACGCGCCACTGCTGCTGCTGCTGCTGTCTCGCCGGCGGTGCTGGTAGGCTGTTTTATTGTCGCTGTGCAGCTTCGCGTGCTGTGTGCCGATGGTGCTTGGGTATGCGCGTGGTGTGGTGTGGTAGGAGACGATCTAGTGCGAATGAAGATAGCTGGAGGTTTTACGTGGGTTTGTTTACTGAAAATGAGGTTTTGGATGGAGAGGGGAGTGAGAGAATTAGAGTGGTTTTTAAATATTGAGTGTTTTCGTAGAAATAGTTTTCTGTGTCGGATGAAAATTTTTCTGAGTTTAAGATTTTTCTGGATTGAATATAGGAATATTTTTTATGAACTGCAGCAGATAGTGTTGACATGGCGACTAATATTTTTGTTCTTAAAGTATATCAACTGAAATGATCCAGTAATAAGGTTGGCTCTTTTAGTAGGAAATTTATATCTGTGTTATAGTAAAATGTCAAACTCAGCCTTAATTACAAAATTTATTTTCACGATACTATTGTTTTTAAGAAAATTAAATACTTTATAATTATAATTATAATAAATTCTTTAAATGGTTCTAATAACGTTATTAACAAGTTACCTTTTTATAATTAATATATTCAAAATAAGTGCAGAAAAAGAAACAATAAATTTTGTTAAATAATTTGAAATTTGTGCCATATGCTTTTACTCAGTGTATAATAGAATATTTTAAGTGTCACTTAATGCACATTTGTGTGATTAATAATGATTAATAATTTAAAATTATTCGAATAAACAAAAATTTATTATTTTTGAGCACTTTGTTTTGAAACTAATATTATTATTTATTTTTATGCGTATTAAGCGTTATGAATGTATAAGTTAATTATACCTTTAACTAAGTAAACAATATTAGATACGTATAAATTAATTAGATCAAGAAGAATCAGATAAAAAATTGGTATAACATTCTACTGCTCCATTGAATCAGGAGAACCTAAAAAACCTTATTTTCCAACAAATCAAGACTGACATCAATTATTTCCTACAGCTTAATCAGCTGCGATCGCAAAAACTACCTTCCACACAACTTTCCTACATTCGCCGCATTCGCTTTTGGTCTTGGCCAAATCGAGCTTAGACCTCTTTCCCTCTCGCTCTCAACTCCAATATATACTTCAGCTTAACTAGCCAACTCCTTATACACAAATCGGCGTATTTCGCAATAAACTCAAGCTCTCTCCCTCTCTCTCTCTCTCTCCCCTCTTACTAAAACACAAAATAAAATCCCCCTTCCCGAGTTCCATGCAAATTCCCAATTATTCCCCGGCATTTTTCCGCGAGCAACGCACCGCGGCAGACAAACTCAGGACTCGCGACCCAAACGAACGCCCCGATAAGCATCTACCCGCAGAAAACGCATCCGCAGATCCTCCTCGATACTTTTCTCCTTCTATCCGCATCGGCAGCAGCTCGTCAAGCCTCTATTAGCCCTTGCGCTAAACGGAATTCAAATGATGCGCGTGGGCGTGGATTTTTCGCGTGCGCATAATTGGCCTCATCTCAAGAGGGAGAGGAAAAGAGAGCGAGAGAGAGAGAACATAATCGTCGATCGTTACCTTATTTCTCGCTATCGCGGACCCACGATCTCGCGGCTCGTGCCGCGCATAATGCAACGTGCGAGAGAGATGCCTATATAGGCTCGCGCGCTTTTGCCTGTGCCCTGCCCCCCCCCCCCCCCCCCGGGTCTTACGTATTCCAATCGCGTCAAATGTTGTCTCGTGCGCGAGCGCTCTCTAAGGTCTCTGAGCCTTTTGTGAGGCAGCGGCGACGGCGACGGCGGCGGCGTTGTTCGTTGCGCTTTTACGAGGATCGTTCTATAGGCCATTTAAGGAGATTGCTCGAGTATACCTGTGGTGCACGTGTGTGTGTGTGTATGTGTGCGAGTATGGAGGATATATTTTTGTGAGGGGTTTATTGAAATTGCTGTGTATATGTGGTTTTGGTGTTAAATGAGGCTTTGTACTTAATAATGAGTCACTCGTTTTAAGTTGTTACTAGAAAAATGCGTTTAAATGTTTTAAGTATTCTACAATTTGTTATACATATAATCAACACATACATCATATTAATTAATATATCATTTATTATTATTTCATGTATCATATTATTTATTATCGTATTAATCAACTTTAAGTAACAAATATGAGTAAAACTTAATAAATATTTTACCTTTTGTAAGAATTTTATAAATTGAAATCCTACACTTGTAAGCACACACCTACGAGTCTGTTTAATTAATTTTGAGTTTGAAATATGAATCTGGTGAAAATAATTCGTTAGAATTTTGCAGAATTTGTCAGAGACGCGAATTATGAAGCTTATTGTTTAGTTAGTAGAATAAGGCTGCGTGTTTGCAGACATGTACTTGACTATTATTTTATATGGTTCAAAGAAATTACATTTTCATCATGTTCGTGATACCAGTTTTAATATAATACTGTAAAGATGGTAGTGTTATATAATATAAACTTTGGTGAAAATGATTTGTCGAAGTGCAGAAATATGAATTATAATTTTTGTTCTTTAAAAACTAATTTTGACTGATTCTGAGAAATTCTGACTATTCCGGCACTATTATCTATAAAAATTTGACATAATTAGCCAGAATTTCTTAGAATTAGTCATAGTTAGTTGTCAAGTTAGAACAAATGTCATAATTCATACTTCTGACAATGTGGATTTAGTGTTTGTGGTTTTTGATTTTATCAGTTTTGTTTTTCTAATTAAGAGTTCTTCTATTTTAGTTTGTTTCTTAATTTGGGCTTATTGTGTTTTTAGGTTTAGAATTAGGATTATGATCTTTAAATTTTTTAGTTTAAAATTTTTAGAATCTTAGCCTTGGTTGCTATTTGTTTGGGTGATTTATACCTTACATCCGTATGCAATAATTACAATTTTAGGATCTGTTAAGAGATATATCTCAAGAACAAAGTATTGCAGAAAATAATTATAATGAATTTATAAAGGAAAGGTTATCAACTATGTGTATATATATTATATTTATTTATTACTATGTTATACCCCCTAGTATATATTAAACACTTTAAAGTAACTTGATATAACTTCGACAATTGAATGTTGTTTATTTCTGACATTCTGTGTAATTAATAATTATTCATTCTATGTTCACACTCAATTTACTGTATTCAGCTATAGAATATTTGAGAAGGTATTAAATTGATGTTTTAGTATCTGCAATTACGTCGATAGGATGTAAGACTTTATTTATGTGATTAGTTCCTTAAAGAGCCTTCAAATTATACAGTAGAAGTCTCGTTTCCAGTCACGTCTTCGCAATTTGTACCTACTTTTATCAGAACTACAGAACTTCTGATCAATTACGTCACGGTCATTCCGATTTTACTAATTCAGTATAAGTTGTTTACCGCTGAAAAATTAGATTCTTTCGTAAATACAAAACTAAAGTACATTAAATAAAAGTACATTGTTGTATTTTACATTATTAAAATAGCAAGTGGCTGTTTGCACATTCTTCAGCGTTTTAGCATTGCACTTAAAATATAATATTTATGATACCATATACACATAATTAGCTGCAAATCCATTACATTTATCTTTCATTTCAAATGCCACGAAGTAGTAAAAGTATGAAACATGAAAATCCACTTAAACTGGACTCTCGATATTCCGTCTGTTTCTACTTACTCCGCCCGCACATAGCATGATCACTTCCGCACCCATTATATTCTCTTATTTTCTCCATTTAATATCCTCAACTTCTCCTTCATTCTCTGTTATTGTTTCCTATTCTCTCATTTCCAGTTTCGAGTTCTCTTATATTTATTTTTTAACTATTGATTTTAATTGTTATACTATTTTATACAAATTGTGTTTTCTGTCATTTGAAATAAAATAAAATAAAAATAAAATAAAATTATGAATAAAAAAGTTATTCTCGGAATATGTAAAAGTATCTTTAAATATTTTTTATCGCTTTTATATTATTTTAATTTGTTATTTCGTTTACAATATTTGATGTTTCTTTGGTTTATTATTTAAAACGTATCATTATACAAATTTCTTTGGTGTTCTAATTTACTTTTTTATCTTCGGTTCATATAGCTCATTAAAATTTAAAGAAAGTTAAGAAACTACAATAAATTATGTGAACCCAGTCCAAATTTGAGTTTATATAATTATGTTTATTAATACTCACAACTTAAAAATAATGAAAAATATTTTGATGAATATTTAAATAAATGTATGTGAATTTACTTAACTGATTGACAAAAATGAAAATCAATAGATATCTAACAAAATACATACGTTCAAAATACCAGATATAACATAAATGTTTCTCATAATAAATCTAAATTTAACTCATAAGCATTAAAAAACATAATAATTATAACTCTTCTTTCTTGTAAATGTTGGCGTAAATATTTTACATTATTTAACACACGTACTAACTAGTCATCTATCTCAACGACACAAAACTGGACAAATGCAAAATTTTCCCCAATATAGATCCACAAAATCACCAACCCTGATTACCTCCAAACCCATTAATCAACCAATTACTCTCCCTCGCACACCTACCCGATTTCAATGGGACCACACCGCGACGCGACAAACACTCGCATTAACATGGGCGCTTCTTCCGTTGTTTCCTCGTGTTTTCAGCTCGACGCAAACGCAGTTGGAATAATAAAAGACACCGCGTACGCGAGTCTCGTGGGAGTTGCACCGCTGCAGCAGCTCTTTCTATGCCTATTGATCGGACTCAGCGCGCCGCGCCGCACAGCGGAGTATACGAGCCGTGTGTTACGAGGATAGGCCGGCGCGGCCGGTGCGGGGGCATAAATTATTAATGATGCTGCTTTGTGGAGACGCGACTGAGAGAGGACTGTGTAGGTATACAGTGAGCCGAGGGATACGCGAGTTGCAGAGAGGGGGATGGTGGTCTTTTCGAGGTGAGGATGCAGGTTTGGAGAGGCGTTCGTGTATGCAGAGGTATGATGATAGAAGGTTCGCTTTGTATCGAGTAAATTTTCTGCCGAGTTTGAATATAAGAGTGTTTATAGCTACTGATTTATCAGAGTTTTGGGCAAATTTAGCATTATAAGTAGAGTTAAGTTTGATTCGTTTTATGTGAAGGATCGTAAAGGCAAACATTTCCCCTATACATGTAATGAAGAACTATAACATAATATTTGATTAAAAGTTGATTAATGACTAGCAAGTGAGAAAACATGGGTAGTTTGATATAAATGTTAACACCCTTCGTAGAAGGGAACGTTATAAAATGTCATTTTAAATTAGGTGTCTTGTCACACTCATCTTTTTCTACTTCATAGTTTTATTATTGTACAAAATAGAATTACGCTTATATTTTGACAAATAAAAAACATTCAATTCGATATAACTTTGAAATATTTACAAAATATGAAAGTTATGCAAAATTGATTCAAAACCAGTATACACAAACTAATATGTTTCTAAATTTATATAATCATAGAAAACACAAAAAATGTATGCTAAAGTCTGACTTACCAAGTGAATGCAAAGAAAATCCTTAACAGAAAAACAACATTCATAAGGTGTCAAAAATCATTCAAACAAAATATTTTACTTTTACTGACAGCTCACCGCAATCTATCCATAATGAAGCTAAATATACCAAGCCTAAGTAACTGCCCATTAAATCCCAAAAAATCATACTCGCCAATACACACTCCCTTACACACGCAACGCTCCCACAAAAAAGGCTCCCATCATAGAGAAAGTAAATAGAAAAGGACAACCTATATTCCAGTCCTACTTGCTGGCGCGCGCGCGTTCGCGCACGTAAAAGCTATACACAGCGAAGACGGGTGATGGATCGCGAACTCGTTGGCCAATACCCTCGTGTGTTCACGCGCGCGCGCGCGCGATGTATAAATTGCGCGATGGTGATTACGGATTGAAGTTAATCGCGCGCACTGATTTACAAGTGCCGACGAGCGCGTTACGGGGGCTTGTAACACGCGGATGTGTACTGTTGGCTTCGTTTAGGAGGAGAGCGTCTTAGGGTGTGTGTGTTTCTGTTGGTGTTGGTATTGCGCGAAACGAGAGCGAGAATGAGAGATTGTGTAAGATGAGGTGAGGATGATTAAAGGGGGATATTTGGAGTCTTGATGGTTTAGAGGGGGAAGATGTGGTTAGGAGAATTATGAGTTTAGTAGAATTTAAAAAGCGTACAAAGGAATTTATGATCCATATTTCAATGTTGTGTAGTACAAAAAATCTTTTCTTTTGCAGATTTTTGTGTATAGCACTATCCTGTTTAATTTATTTGTCTCTCTCGTTTTCTTTAATTTAACCACATATTCGTATGTAGAATTCGTTATAGGAACTATAGCAACATGCATATTCTAATAGAATGCAACTATTTCAGTCGGTTGAACTGTTGTAATTAAATTTTTCTGTAACATTTTATATTTCGTATTTCGAAATTAAAACAAACTATTTTATGATAAATATATCAAATAAGATAAATAAATATATCTTCACAATCAAATTTTCGTTATTGACAAGTTCATTGATGCAATATAAAAATATATTCATCTTTATATTACTTTTTACTGAAAAACAGATAAATTACGAATAAGTCTTAAATAGTAGAAAATTCTATGCTTGTTTCTGCAAATATCATTTAAAGTTTTTATCTATAATCTATATTAGAATATCGAAATGCATAAAACCGTCAGTCAGAATAAACTTACCATATAATTTCATACATACACTACCAAAAGAAAATCTTATTTTAAGATTGACCGATCTTAAATTTGTTGCATCTTAAAATTTCAAATGCTTGAAAAACATAAAGATAATATTAATATTAAAATAAAAATAATTAATAATTAATATTAAACTAATTAATATTATTATTAAAATAATATTATTATTAAAATAATATTAATATTATTTTTATGTTTTTCAAGCATTTGAAATTTTAAGATGCAACAAATTTAAGATCGGTCAATATTAAAATAAGATTTTCTTTTTGTAGTGTATAAGTCAACAAAAAACTTGATTTTTCAACGACTGCAACAGTTTCACCCCAACCCCTTAATCACAAATCTTCTTCTTGTTCGTATTTCCTTCTTTTTCAAGTTCTCTCTAAAATCATCAATTCGCATTTCTCTAAGTCTACACAGACACGCGACGAAAAATCGGAAAGATCAAAGTATCTGCGTTGGCGGCTAAATTATATACAAAATACAAACGTACATGCGCACGATCTCGAGCGCGCGCCGCGCTCGGTATATCAGGCGCGTAATTGGCGTCGCGCACACTACCAGACATACACACATACACATACGCGGGGCGACCTTTCACCGCAGTGTTATCGCATCTTTCTCTTCTTTCTTTGCCGAAACCATTTCCCAGTTCTCTCTACGCAGCCGATGTCCAACTGCAGTGTTTGCGGTTTTCGAGCTAACTGGTGTACGATCTGCGCGGAGTATCCCTTACATGTAGGCTGTAGCGGAATTTCTAAGATTCTTTGCGTGGAATGAGATTCTGTTGAATATTTTGTTTTATGTTTTTTTTTTGTGTATTATTAATTAGAATTGTAAATTAATTACTACATTTTTTCTCGTTTAGATGTTCCAACAAAGATTAATTACATGCATACTGTCAACTTAGTTAAATAGTATAAAATTGCCAAGCGACATAAATTATACATAAACTAAGAACGAGATTCCGTTAAAGATTCTGTTAAATATTTCGTTTTATATTATTTGCATAATAAATTAATTAAAATTGTAAATTAATTATTAACTTATTTCTACTTTATTTGTCCCATATCAACGATTAATTTCATACGCACTGTCAACTCAACTAAAAAGTATTAAATTTTCTCAAATTAATTAATCGCTAAACCACATAAATTACGTAAAAACTAAAAAAAGAGATTCCGCTAAGCGGTTATCTGCAGTAGACTCTTGAATTTTATCTCCAGCCACATCGTGAAAAGCGATACTTCGCGCATTTCCACGAAAAGCGGCTAACCCTCCGTCATGCCTGCAGTATGACAGACGTGCAACGCGAAAAAGAGGAAGTAGTAGAACAGTTTTTCACCGTTTGCGCGGTGTGAGCGTCCTGTAATCGTGAGATTTTAGCCAGCGATGAACTCGCCGATATCCGCCTTGCTGAGTTCAGCTGAGCCGCGGATTTTCCGCCAGTCGCTCCTACTTCTGCACGGCGCCGTGTCATTTTGCATGTATTTTGCATAAATGATGGAAGAGCGTAGATACAAGAAAATGGAGAAAAGCGGTTTATGGGACGCGTTAGTCTTGAGAAAGGTCAGGTGTGTTTATTTGCATGAATCAAGGAAATATGTCTTGTGTGTATATTTTACGATTTAATTTTACGAAACTATTGTAGTAACAGATACCACAAGAACTAAACTCTATTTAAGATTTAATATTACATTTTTAATTCATATTTATATGTGTATTTAATAATACTTTTCTTTTTATGTTACAGGTAAGTTACAGAAATATTCACTGAGCCAAATTGTCTCTGCCAACTCACGTAAGTTAAAACTAAATCGTAAACAATAAGAATTTAATTTTACCAACCGTAACGCTAATAAGCTATAATAATTCAAGATATAATAAATCAAGAAAATACCAAAACTATTTTATGAATCAACGAATGTCCTAAGAATAAATTACATTTAAACTACTCGAACCCAGATTAAACTGCTTTTAAAAAAAGTATTCCGCGATTGCATACCGTTACATTTTCACCGTTAATAAAACCTAAAAGTACAAATAACGTTTTCACGGGCAATTGAAGACGGCAAAACAATCGTCGCGTGCGCTTCGCAGATCCACCGAGAAATTAAATCCCTTTTTACGCGGCGCGCCGTCTGCACCAGCAGTTCTTTATCGGCCAGAATCCGCGGCCAGCGCGCACTTCTCACGTAGAATCAGTCAAAGAAACGCCGATGAAATTGGGATTTACACAACTCAACTGCGAGCGGTGGCGGCTTCTTCTTAGCTTCCCTTTGGAACGTTACAGTACCGCACTCAGCGCCAACTTTTTTCCGCGTCGATCGTGCGCACAAGCTTCGACTTCCGCGGAGTGGTATGACGTATACTTCGTATAGTCTCGTTTTTCTTGAACTAATGGTTGAAACTGTTAAGGGTAGCGCTGACTGTACACTGTATTGAAATGAATCAATTTATATTTAAGTACTGATATAATTTTTTATTAAGATGATTACATAATAATATTTTTAGTTTATGATGCAAATAGTCTGATAAAAAACTAACGTTTTTTTAAATAATTCAGCTAATTGTTAATATATAATCCTTAGTGTGATCATGACATGCTTATACTATCTATAGTATACTGTGTGTATAGATATTTATAAGAATAAGTAATTAATAACTAATTTTAGGAATAGCAATTTACATATATAATAGTACATAAAGATTTTGTACTAATATATAGAAATCTTCATTTATTGCCACTATTGAAGGAGTTTAAAAATATTTTTTGAAGATATGATAGTTCCATAAAAAAACATTTAAATATATTTATGAACTTGATAAAAAAATAAAATAAAATAAACATATAATTTTTTCTTAGCAATGAGCTTTTTAATTGACTTAAAATTTTAATGATGACTTGCTACTATTTTTCTTTACTAGTATCATTTATATGTGACTTTTTAAGTATTACCAAAGATAAACGATAAAGTTTACCATCCTTGCGTAAGAAAAAGAAGATATTCTAAATATTCAAACAACGTCAATAAAAAATCACCATAACATTCAATAAACAGGAATCAGCAACATTTCCAAAAAAAAGCACAATAAGAACAAACAGAATACACCGCCAGTCCTCGTAACTCATCGTTTCTACGCTCGACCGACGTCACTCGCAGTCTGCACGCTCTCGTCTATAGCCTCTCCACTGTCCTCCCTCGTCCCCCCAATCAATTTCCATCCCGCTACAGCACGCGAGCGCAGATTTACGCGAGGCGCGCCTGGGAATCGCCGCGCAGCCACGGACGTGTCGAGCGCCGAGCGCGAAAAAGCGCGAGAGCAACAAAAAAAGGGTCGATGTATATAGGGGGAAACGTGGCGAAGAGGCGAGAGTGATGCAGCTGGAGTGTCGTAAGGTGTATAGTGAATAGGGTGGAGCGAGATAGGACAGTGTAAGCAAATTATATTTATTTCGAGATAGGACGATTAAATAAGATATAGATTAGTTGACAGTATGAATTAAAATCACATATAAAATACAAATCGTATATAAAATATGACTTTTTGTATACCTTCGTGTGAATCAATAACGATAAAAACACCAAGTATAATTTTTGTAGCATATGTGCCAATAAATTAATTGTCTACACCATTTTATTTGGATATCGAATCATGTCTGTTACATTTTTCAAAAAGGTATTTTTATGAATTTTTAATTAATCATACTGAAACAATGCGTAAATTTCTATCCCACTATGCTACATAGATATTTAATCATTAAAAGCCCGAAATCTAATCAATTTTAATTTATTTATTTTATTTAATATTCATTCACAGTTTTCTATTGTAAAAAAATTGTTGAGAAATTGAGAAATGAGACAACAGATAATCTCACGAAAAAGTAATCATAAAAAAGTTTCAAAGCAAAGTACACAATAAAAAGAAAGCATTACTCCTGCAGCTTATCGGAAGAAATAGGTGAGATGCCTTCGCTTGTCCGACTCGGAATAACGTATTATTACCCCGTTATTAATCAACTTTTCTCGCTCCTGAGCTCAGCGGCATCGACACTCTCGCGTAACAAACACACTCCACGCGGGCAAAATTATGGACGCAGAGAGATTGCGCGATTCACGGGGCGCCGGCCGCGCGCGCGCGAAAGCGTAAAAAGCCGCATTTATACTTTACTCGCGCGGGGAGGTTTTTCGCGCCATTCCGCGCGGCACCCGGTCTCGCCATCTACGGGCCCGGACAATCGTTTTAGTTTTGAATTTACGAGAGCTGCGAACGTTCGCGCGCTCGTAGAAGCCTCGAGCTTATCTGCGCTGCGGTGGCTTTTTTTCGAAGGAGGAGCGTTGACGTTGGTTGTTGGCGAGCTGCTGGTTGATTGTTTACACGTTTTTGCGAGGCTGGGAAAGCTCTGGGTTGTATGAAAAGTGGTTTTTGTGAGGTGAGGAGCTGAGATAATATTTAGGTGTTAACATGGGTGGGATAGTGAACTTGCTTCGTTATTTTGATTGCTAATTGTGTTAGGTATTACGCGTTGTTGATAAGAGATGTTAAGATGTAATGTTACTTTACGTGAAATCGATTAATCGATCAATGTTTTTAATGTAATTAGTAAAATTTGTTTTTTGAAGGTAAGAAGATGGCAAGGATTACTTGAACCGCCAACCTTTTCAAGGCCAATTATAAATAAAACTCATAAACGTAGTTAATATGATAGGCCTAAATTTAGTGTAATTAGTGTTAATTATTTTTAAATCAGGATTCTAATTTTGTAATTTTATTACGTAACATCGTCTGTTAAATTTTAATGCTACTTTACATTATATCGTTTGAATCAATAAAAGTTTAAGAATTTGTTTTATTTCAAATTAATAAGATAGCCAATAATACGTAAAGGAACATTACTGCCGCTTACACCAACCCTATATAAACGAGTATTTTTTATACATTTATAGACATAAAAGATAAAACCTTCCGTACTTCAAACCGAATTTAATTACTCCACTAAACGTGTAAAATTCGCTCGCAAAAATATCTTGTATCCGCGCCTATTCCAGCTCAAAACACTGCTCAAATTGCCCGTAAACCGCTAAAATAAATTCAATTGAAGCCCGCCCCACAGCCTCACTTAAGAAATTTTATTAACTTACCTTCGTACCATCATTTTCCTTTTTCCTCAACCTTCACAGACAAGCCAACCATTGCATATAAATTTTATCCAATATACGAAACTCTAGTCATCGTAACTTATCCATCCCACCTCCCTATATAACACATAAAAGCGCCTCCTGTTCTTTTTCTCATTCCTCGTCATTTCGTGCACCGCGATCCGTTCAATTGATAACATACAAATATACACACGCATACGTAACTACGAGTGGGGGCACGTTTACATAAAAGCAGAGTTCGAGGCGCGAGCGCGAATAAAATTAAAGCGCGCGCGGCAGGCAGTAAACTTTTCGCGCCGCGGGAGGCCAATTACATAGACGGACTGGTAATGGCGGCTATGAAAATTCTAATGACATCGCCTTGTCAGCGGCGCTACTGCCGCTTACGAGTCTGCGAGCTCGAACCTCGCACTGCGCTTGCGTGTATACGGGTGATTCCGCCGTATAACTACCCCACATTGCGCCAATGCCTTTTTGGACGCTTATATTTTCGAGAAAAATGTCATCTTTGTTTTGATACATGTGCGACATAAGTAACTATAATTATAAAAAGCTAGAAATTACTATTACGAACTATTCTTTTTAAACAAATCAATAGAATAGATCTCAAATGTTCTGTAGCATGTCAAAAATTCAAATTTGGGTATAAAACAATTTTGGATAAAATGTTTTTGACAATACTGTCTATATCAAAAAGTAGAGTCGCACTCAGAAGTTTGATATAAAGTACTACCTATCTGTGGATTCTTAATCTATATATTACAACTCGTCAAACGCATCCAGAAATAGCTCACAAGTATTTCAATGTACAGCAGTGCAGGTCAAATCCGTCACACTACCTAACTACTATCTAGATATTTTATTATAAGTAGCACATATTTTTGTAACTTACTAAGAAAAGTTTGCATATTAAGTTGTGACAGAAGTTTCAAAGCAAAATTTCAGTAACTGTCTGTTCCGTAGCACGATATGAAAAATATCAAAATAAAAGGATATCCGATCATTTGTATGAAAAACTTATTATACCGCGTGATTTTACGGTCAAAAGATTATAAAATATCAAACAAATTTAAATCTCGTAAAATTAGGCGAATCAAATTAGACTGGGGGTAAAACTGGACAATATTCACTTATCCGCCGTTTTTATGTTTAAAATGCACATGTTACAACGGATTCATCCATATATACGTAAAGAGGAAAAGTCGAGCTTGGCAAAATTGTGCAAAGGACTCCGTGCGCGAGGACATTAAATGGGAGACGAGAAAGTTACTCGGGTTATTCTTGAAAGTGTAAGCTTTATATACACGTTGGGTGAAGGCGGATTATGAATACTATGAAGAGTGGTTTGCGTATACATATTTATGTAAATGTCCTTGTAAATATTACGGTCCTGCTCTCTAAAATCTTTGGAGTTATAAATGTTAGTCATATATGGCTGTTCTACTCCAAGTATGAGAGTAATTTAATTTAATTAGCACTTTTATGAACATACTTTCCTCATTAAACTCCCACGCCATTTGCGTATTTAGAGATATTATTCATATAAATATTGCTTATATTTTGTACGATTATCAATCAAATTTCGTGAAAATTCCGGAAATTCTATTCAAATTATATTAATGACTCAAACTGAAGAAAAATATCTTGATTTACTCTCCGTTAAACAGAAAAGAGCGTTTTTAAGTAGTAACGACAAGAACTGATAAGACTGTACACACACTTATAAAGTAACCACTAAAACAAATTAAAAGATACAATCCAATATACACGTAAGCAGAGAAATTTACACAAATTTTAAATAAAAATAATTTATTTCTTATTAGTATTCCACTTAAAATTATTTTCACACCAATCAAGGTAACAACCCAAGCTCTGCCAAAATTGAAAATAAAAATTGCTTCAGCATTGAGCAAGCCCCAAATAACAACCTTCCCAGGACGCGCAAAGCAAACAAACCAATTGACGCGCAACACCCAAGAGCCACACTCCCGACTCGCCTCAAAGGATGTATCAATGACATTCGTCAGAACCCGAAATTTCTCGAAACGCATTATCCCGTGGATAAAGGAACGCACGCCGCGTGCGATAATGAAGACTCCCCATTCCGTTTCCCTGAAAAGCAGCGACAGCGCCGTCAGCCGTAATTTTTCAATTCGCCGCAAATTCCTCGGCAGCAGCTCGCGCGTTAAAAACATCGCGCCTCTGGCTCGAGAGAGAGAGAGGAAGAGTCGTGCGGCAATTACGAAAAACGTTCGCTCGCCAGAGCCGAGGCGCTTGTTATTAGGAACGGGCGACGAAAAGCCGCGCGGCCGCGACATTCTGAGCTTCATCCCGTGCGAGCGAGCGAGGGCTTCGTGTTTGGCTGCGAAGTGGACGCGAGTGGTTGGGTATACGGATGATTCTGCGGGAAATTGGATGTGAAGTGTTTGCTAGCTCTACGGGAATCTTATTTTTCTCTTTAGGGTGGTTTGAGTAGGAAAAGTAGAATACCTATACTCGTCTGATTAGACTCGACCTGACACTACTTATTCGTTTACAGTGTTCCCAAAGATGTCGTCAATATTAGGTACAGCTTGTCTGTTATATAAGTAGAACATTTTTGTATTATATATTACGTACTTGGCTATATCTGATTTTGCAAATGTGTATATGTTACGTTATCACCGGGTTTCTTATTATATTTAATTGTATTCAAAAAGTTTATATGATATATCTTTTTAAGATCATCTATTTTAAATAGTATCGGCTGAGTACTTAATAATGGACTATAATTTATAGAATACTTATATATATATATATGTAAGCGAAATCCAAATTCATTTGACTTCGCTAATGGAATAATCTACCATTTTTTAAAGTTACAAATACATATTTTAACAGTACCCTTAAAAATATTCGGAATCCTGGTCTCACAAGATAATTTCGACTTCAACATTTTTTAAGGTACTATTTAAATATACCTAAATTTCTGTAGAGTAGTAGATTATTCCAATTATGGAGAGCAAGTGAATTTGAATTTGAATATAAATATGTCTTAAATTGTAACGGATTGTAACATTCAAACTAATATCCTGAAAACCATAATAATTCGATGAATCAAATATCTACTATAATTAAATAATTTCTTATAAAAAGTGTCCAAAATATTTTTCTCGCATCTTTACCTCGCTACCCATCCATTTCCCAAAGAATGCCCCATATGCACACCTGCATCCACGGCACATATAAGCCAAGCACACGTATGGCGCAGCATCGCGTGAGCGCGCGGCCTGCCGCAATTTCTCGGCGGTAGCAAAAGAGAGCGAGCGAGAGTGAGAGAGAGAGAGAGAAAGAAGCCAGGAGGGTCTCCTCGTAAGTCATGCTAGGTGTTCGCGGCGGTAATGACCCCCACGGCTTCTTGTTTTACACGCGGTGCGCGCGCCCGCGGGGACGATGACTTTGTATGCGCGCTCGCGCTCGTACACGCATATATAGTCTACTACGTACTGGGGTTCTTTCTTTCTCTGTCTTGCTTTCTTTTATTTTCACTGTCTTGCATCGCTGAGAGAGATTGTGCGTGGCTGGATCGTGATTTGAGATTTTGACAGTCGATAATTTTGAGGGATCGAGTGGACGAGAGAAATATGTGCAGGTGTACGCATGGGAGCTCTTTAGCATGGGATAGCAGGGAAGTAAGTTTGCACCACGAGAGAATGAGAACGTTATAAATAATTTACGTATGAGTAGGACTCGAATTGCTGCTTTAAGAATATGTATAGTGAATCTCTGGTAATTTTAGTAAATAACTTGAAATGTGCATCTTTCTTATATTTTAATTTGACGTAGTTTTTTATAGTAACTACATAGGCCAGAAATGCGAAAATCTGTCTTTAATAGATGTTTTCTTTTTGAATACATTATTTTTAGTAAAAGTAGTCCTTGTAAATTGATTAATTGATACTTATATTTCAATGCCCATTTCTAATCAAGAGTGTCTTATGTATCCCATAAGACAATTCTAAAAATTCTTCTAAAATTAAAACAAATTCAAATTATGACTAAAACATAATATTTTTTATATGTACATAGATTTATAGATACAATAACTTTATATGAATCCTAAAACATCTTCTCAAGAACTGTAAAAAGAAAGTCAAACGGACTCACGCCAATGACAAGCCTGAGAACTCACAGCTCTCGCAATACCACCCAGAGACAAAAACGACTACAGCACGAACAAAAAAAAAGAACGAACATTTCGAATCTCCTCCTCGCATATCGACGCGCCGCGCTATCACAAGCGACTAGAAAACCTTTCTGTCCGCTCAGAAAAGTCGAGTCATTCCTAAGCGATGATTCCACGCAATCCACACTCGTCTCCAACAAACGTCTCCTCGCGATGGTTGTCCGAGTCCGAGCTTTCACGTCTCCTCGCCGTATAAACGCCGACTGTCGCCGCCGCACGCAGCCTAGATCGCACGTATAAGTGCACAAAAATCCGTCATCCTTCCCGAGCAGCAGCGCGTTCGTAAATTTGCATATGCGCGAAATTGCGCGCGCCGAACGCGGCCTATTTAACAAACTGGTTCCGTCGGGGAGACGCGCATGCAGTATACGAGCGGAGGGCCGAATTTCTATTAAGGATATGGAGTCGCATTTGCATTCGCTTGGTGTTTGTGTGAATGCGAGCAATTTCTGATAATTTAAATCATTAGGTAAAATAATGCATTTTCATTTTAGTCCTTTATTGTGGGATTTAATAAATTCGAGGTATAAGTGGTAAGATGTACATTTGTTACGCGATTTAATATTATTTACTGTGATACGACTATTAGGCTGACTCTATAAACTATGAAACAAGCACTTATAAGCGTTTCTGTGAAAAATAATGTGAATGTTTTCTTAAATTCTGTAATATTACGTTTGAAAGAACGTACGTTTATGTACAAGAAATAACGAGTTTTCGTTGAAAACTCTTCGCTGCAAATATTTTGCCAATATTATCGCAATACACGCTTTTTATCCATTATTAATAATAAAATGTGAAGAGATTCTACTTCTAATCACGTTGCAATGGCTTAAAAGTCCATACTTTACGGTGAATTTATTTATTAAAGTATAATCTCGAAAATTTCGTCTATTTTAAGTTCTATCAACTTTAAAATAACATACACACAGAAATACATAAAACCATCAATTCCCACATACCTGGGTATCTACAAAAATAATTCATGCAAATACCCAGCACAAACGCACTCACCCACAAATATACGCATAACGCAGTATAGATCGTCAATCGAGGCAGACCCCGTTTACGACACGCGCAGCGATAGCCTGCAGCGATGACCCTCCGCGCCATTCCAAGCGTATTTTTCGCGCACGCGCGCGATCGCCATCGTCGATTTCCAATATGCCATCTCTCTCTCTCTCTTACCTATACAGCTGGGTCTAACGTAATGTCGCAGGTTATCTTCCTCCTATCCCGTACGAACAAGGACACACACATAATCCCTCGGCGGCGCTGCGCTGCGAATTTTCATGCCGAGAGGAGTGTGCATAAGTGTACACGAGTGTATACACCGGCGAATAACGCCTCTCGCGTGCATTCGTTTATCCCAGATAATTATCTACCTGCCGAGGCTAACGCGTGCGTCGGTCACGCTGGCTAGGGGTTAACTTCTCTCTGTCTCTCTCGCTTTCTCTCTCTCTTTAGAGGTTCGAAGTTCGCGAGTTCCCTGCTTGCTGCTTCCTTCCCGTTCTTTTGTGTTGTCTTGTTGCACACGAGGCGTCGTGATTGTCGAGGAGAGAGAGAAAGAGAAAGAAAGATGGGAGAGATTGGCTTTTCTCCTCTGTTTTTATTCGCTGCTGGCTGGTTTTAGCAGCGCCCAGGGTTTTCTCTCTTTTTTGCGCGGGGGGTTATCGCTATTGTATCTCGGGATGATGAGTTTATTACGGGAGTTTCTGGAGGAGATTCGTTTAGTTGTTTGACAGGATGTCGGAGAACCCGTCGATTCGTGTACTATGGAGGTATGTAGGCAATTAACGGATTTATTTACATTGAATGAATGCAAGGATGTCTTTATATTAAGATTGATTGATCTGACTATTCATTTATAATATCATCTTCTTTGATCTCTGATAATAAGTACAATGCAGATAATATAGTAAACAAGCCTACAATAATTCTAACTATTATTATTGCTGTGTTACTAAATTTTAGTCATTACAATAAAATGAACTGCGGTTAGCGGTTAATACTAAACAAACTAATTGATTTGACTATTTCATCTACTACTTTTAATTCTTGCTTTGATAAAACTGATTTATACCTCATATTTACTGACGCTTTAATAGAGTCTCACTTTATTTCTTAACATTAAATAAAATTACAGTGATAATTGCTAGTAAATTTTAAAGAGTTCTTTTATGCAGATAATTGTTTCTTCTATTTTTTCATAATAAACTGACAGCGAAGACGAGGCATTGGAGTGTAATCACGTATAAATGCTCTTTTAATAATATAAATATTGTACTTAAATTTTGTGGTTATTAGCAACGATAAATTAAACATCTGTCTAGTGAACATTAACTGCAGGTCTAATCAACATTTCAGAGTATATTAGTTTCATCCACTACAAAATATAATTATGATTTTAATAAAAGAAGTGGTAGCAAAAGTCATTTACAAACTAATTGCATTGATTTTTAAATCGATATGTATAGATGCGTTATATGAATAACGTTTCTGCTTTCGACATTCAAAATTTTCTGCCTAATATTGTTAATTTTATTGTTAAATAATACTATTAACATTATTATATTTACTTTTATTTAGTTCAACAATGTAATTTAGTATAATTAAATTAAGGAACATTATTTAGTATATTTACTGTATACTCTATTCCAAAAATGACAAGACTGCGAAAAATACTATACCCGAGAAACAATAAACCTCAAGCATATAGAACCCATCTGCGACAGGTGAAACCAACCAAAAGAGAAGCGAACGGCCTCAGGAAGATTCGCATGAAATAGGAATGCGCGCACCGCGGCACGGCACATCTCAGCTGTCGCGGCGAGAGAGTCGCGCGAATGCGTATAGTACAGGTATATCTGATCGGTTGGAATTACGCGACTGCGTAAAGCAACGGCCTGCGGGACCGTTTGGTTTACGCGCGGCCGCGGCGCGACTTATGCGCCGCGCATAACCGTGCATCATCGGACGCATGCTATGCGCGCTTCGAGGACGAAAAGGATAAGGCCGTCTCGTCGTCGTATAGTCGTGCCCGAAGTTGCGTGCATTTTTGTCGTACGGCAAAGGGGGCAGGGTAATTAGATTGAGATATTCGGTTAGCACTTTCTTTATCTTTATAGTAATGAAGTATAGAAAACGCAACGGTTTTTTGAACGAAAGCATCTCATAAATAGAGAAAAGATGTGATTTTAATTTTTGACTTTTTTCCTAATGAGTTGTACAGTACGTAAGACTTTTATTCGTATACCCTGGTAGAAATTGGAAAAGAAATTATAGTCAAGAAACTAGGAATTAGGTACTTAAAATAATTTTTAGAAGTGTCTATAGAAAATGTTTAAGAAATGTCTAGTTGTACTGTTATAAAGCATTCTAAACTAAAAAATATTTGCATAGCAACAGTCAATATCATTGATAACTTCAATGTATTAGTACTAGCGATTTTTGGGTTATATTTTAACACCTTCTCTAATAACTTATTTTTTTTGCAATAAATGCCTAAGATAATCAGTTTGTTTCTAGTTTGAATAAGAGTTCAATCGTCAATAAATATCAAATAAATTAAATCTGTGTCTACCAAGGTAATTATAACGAAGTAGTTTGATAATATTATTAACGATTTTGAAAATCTTCATTATTGGGTTTAATTAATCACTATCATATTTCTGTTAATATTTTCGATTGCCTTTTAAGTTATAAAACTTATCGCTGTATCTCGAAATATGTAAAATCATATTACGAATAATTTATTCATTACGTGTTTGCAGTTAAAATTTATGTTAAAATGTTTAAAAATAATAGAATTAAATAAAAGAATATTTAAATTAAAAAATCGTGTTAACTTTTTTAAATAAACTAATAGATTTTTATTACTTTTTAACTAATATCATTACTTATACTTCAGTTTCATTAATATTTTATACATCGATTGCCTGCAATGCATCATCATACAGGCTATTCGCACTTTGCTTAAGCGCTATAAGTAACTTTCAGTGCCCAAAGATATCAAACCAAAAAATGGAGCTACCATCTTTATATTACCCTACTCTACACAAAAAATAATTTCAATTTTACCTTACACTTAACATCACCAAGTTCATAAATTGAGAAATGCGAAAAAATGAACGAAAACACGAAAACGATAACTCAAGTAAAGTATACACCCACCACCAAATTCATACCGCAATAACTCATATCATCGTATAACATCTGCAGATCTTGCGAATACTCGAATTTTATTTAATTAAATACATAAGCCGCATCGATAAATGCGTAGCGATCCTGCATAAGTAGAATATTGACTACTCGATTCAAGGTTAAAGAAGATCAATGTTCAAGAAATGGGAGGTGTAGTGGATTCGAAATGAAAGACAACGAAGTTTTATAAATATAGTATATTATGGCATAGTTACATACATATATATGGATTAAAGTAAAAAGTACATTTCTATTATACTTTAAAACATACTATAAAAAATGTGTGTTCAGGCTTTCTGCACATTTACTTGTAATGTTTAGGTCTACCATAAGATGCACTTTTCTTTGGGATTCATTTTGGAACCAGGTTTGCATTTAAAATCCTCAGCAAATTCTGGTATATTTGAAAAGGGAGAAATAATTTTGTCTGTGAGTTGTTTAGACTTGACTGCGCTGCACCAAAGGCTTGCAGCACTGATCCAATACATTTGTCGTGAAGTATAATTTAAATTTCGGGAGCATTCTATGATATTATTGTTACTCTTCGTCCACTCGTTGTAAGCTTGATAAGCTGCGGTGAAGCCCATATTGTCAGCAATGTTAGCGTCCTGCGGTTTAGCTCCACTCTCCTGCGCAACAAAAGTAATAAAGCTCGTTTCTATTTTAAATAGACTAGAATATTTATCAACGTATAGCTTCATTCTAGCTATGACCAATTGGTGCTTTGAAATTACAGACAAAAAACTGATGTTAAGAATGTTAAATATTTGGATGAAAGACTTGAGTTAAACTTAAATATTTCATAAATTATTTTTGCTTTGTACAAAAAAAACAGTTTTTTGTCAGCGTTTCAACTTGTAATTTTTTTAAATAAAGTACATATTTAATTTGTAGCTATGTGTGATTCTGTCACTGGATTGAATTACACTGTGTAAGTCAGGAATCTATCGATCTCTCTGAGTCAATTTATTTATTGTGAAAGGGTATTTAAATAAATAAACCTTTCATTAACGTTTCGGTGGTCGATGCCACCCTCATCAGAAAACAACTGAAATTTATTATAAAAATTTTTTAAATGTATACAATTATGATTTTTTCTATAATAATTTTTTTGTATAATCTAATTAGTTATCTTTGGACAAAACGCTTATGTATGAATCGACTGTTTTCTTTCGTCGCATGGTTGTGTAGGCGAGAGAACGTCGGTTATAATGTTACAGATCTTCACGTTACAAAGGCTAGACGATAATTCAAAGAATAGACGATAATAATATCAAAACACACCTACTTATAAAAACTATTTACGTCAATGAAAAGAAATGAATATACATTCGAAATTTGTATATAAGGCAATCAGCTGCTCAAACATAAACATTGATCTCCGAGTCTTTGTAACGTGAAGATCTGTAACATTACAACTGACGTTCTCTCGTCCACACTATCATGCGGCGAATGAAAAAACTCGACTCACACATAAGCGTTTTGTCCAAAGGTAACTAATTAGATTATACAAAAAAATAATTATGTAAAAAATCATAATTGTATACATTTAAAAATTTTTTTTAATAAATCTCAATTGTTTTCTGATGAGGGTGGCATCGTCCACCGAAACGTTAATGAAAGGTTTATTTATTTAAATACCCTTTCACAACAAATAAATTAACTCGAAGAGACCGATAGATTCCTGACTTATATATATTTAATCTTTGAACCCGACTAGCACAAGAAGCCCAGGAAGACCGAGACGACGGTGGCAGGACACTATTAAAATAGACTTACGCGAAAAAGAATGTTATGCGAAGGACTGGATAGAACTTGCAAAGAATAGAGAGAACTAACGTGATTGTATGAACAAGCCTATGGACTGCAGCTCTTAACAGCAAGTCCTAACAACTAATCATGCTGGCTATAGTGATGATGCAAGCATGATCACAGCTGACATATAGATTATGATAGCTGAAATCTTTCCAACACTATTCGTTATTACTGCTAACCATTACTAGCTGGCCAGTATAATAATACTACTATTACTACTAATAATACTACTATTACTACTAATAATACTACTATTACTATTAATAATACTACTATTACTATTAATAATACTACTATTACTATTAATAATACTACTATTACTATTAATAATACTACTATTACTAATAATAAAAAAAAATACTAATAATAACAATAATAATAATATACGAAGCAAAACAGAATGAAACTCTGTATTTCTGGCCACTTATATAACATATATGTTTTACTACATTGCTACCAAATTTTTTGAGCGTTAGCTGAATAGAGTGGAACTAGATGAGTTACTAAGAAAAGCTGTTTATATTTTTAGATATGCATAAAAAATTAAAAATAAAATTAGTTAATACATACATGTAGACCAACTTGTTCCACCGTGAAATTCACATATTGAGGAATCATACATTGTACTTTTTTTAAAAATCTCTCTTCGGTATCAGAATCCCACAACTTTATCGCATTCCCATTTTTGTCAAAATTTCGACCTGTGGTGTCAAATGAGTGAGTAAATTGATGACCTACTATAGATCCCATCGTGGCGTACTTAAAGTATTGTGGTCTATCATTGTGAAACAGTGATTGCAGAACCCCAGCTGGTATTTCTTCATGAAACATATTTAAGAAAAAAAAGGTAAATATCATAATTTTTTATAACGATAATTAAATTTAATTACTAACTGAAATAATAACTTCACTTTTCGAGTAAAACACGAATTGTGACTAATAATTAAATTGAATTTTATAACGTCTTACCTAAATCATTTTTTTGGAAAATATAGTAGGTATTGATGCTAGAAGCACTTTGATATGCAGTCCAATTACTAATATTAAATGGTTTACTATATACATATTTAAAATTTTTAGTTTGATAAAATAAACTCAAATTAGAATCAGCTTGCAAATAACTTCCAGGATTGATTTCAAGGTCCCTGTAATATCCATTGACTTTTTCGTTGTCCATTAATTCATCGGCATAACCAATTGATACTCTGATAGCTTCTACTTTTTCTACAACAGCTTTTCGTGTCTTGGCATCCATCCAACTAATCTACCGCATGATTTAAAAATAGTAAATATATTTTAAATAAAGATTCAATTAAAAATTAATTTAAAAGTACTTCTGATCTTTAACTTTATCATATGTCATACCGTTTCCAATTTTTTTTTAGTCTGATTCTTAATGTTTTGGACCACTTGAGTGACTTCTGCTTTTATAGTTTGATTAACATATTTTCTAATATACATAGCATCGACAGCAATTTCAAATCCTGTTATTGCTCTTTTTACACATTCGCTGTCTCTTTCAGCATTCCTTTTGTCAACTTCGTTTAAGAAGTTAGATTCCAAGACACGAAATTTACGGGGCATGTATTTGACAACGGCCTTAACTGTTCTCCACGCTAAATAGTTCGCCAGTACCCTTTTTGGTGTGACCTCTATTAGTTTCTCAAGCTTGGGAATGTACTCAAGATCTTCGACGATGACTACTTGAGTTTCATCAATACTAATATTACTTAGATTAACTACTGTATTGAATAATTTTAGCCAAGGAATGCTCGGATACTTTTGAGATAATTCTTTGAGTGTCATTTTGATCTGCTTTTCTAACTTTTCCACTGGTTCCTTTATTTTAAGCTATTATCATAATCGAATTACTTTATTATTATTAAGATTACCGTAAGAATACATTTCACCTTATCCGATCATTTATGTGATACTTACATTGTACAAATTTACTTCAAAGTCAAGAATTTCTTTAACTTCTTCTAGAATTTCATCTTTATCCGCACCAAGTGCTACAGCAGTGTTAACCATGTACTTATAGTAGCTATTTCGTCGTTTTTCACCCGAATCATCTAGAAAGTAAGTTTTATCTATGTGGATAGCAGCTGGCATTACCTGCAACGAGATTTTTCGTTTTGATTAACGTATACGGTTATAAATAATCGTTGAAATATTGCATTTTAAATAAATACAGATACATTGGTACATATATTTTAATATAGCAAACAAAATAAAATTTTCAATATTCCAATTCGTCAAAAAGTAGAACTATAAAATTTAAATATTATTGTATTTGTATTTATTTATAATTTTATTCCATTAATATTTAATTATAAACATCTTATTCATTTAAAACAGAATATTTATTACTTTAGTGAATTTAACTTACTTTTAGCATCATATTTTTACTATTCTCATAATCGAGGTCTATGGTTAAAGTCACAGGAAATGTAAGAAAGAACTTAAGCTCACGGTGAATTTTGTAAACAGTTTCTTTCCAATCGAAGTTAGCTTTACTCCAATTTTTCCCAATCAATACAGGCCAACCACCAATATTATTAATAAGTTGTAAAAACCGTTTTGTACCTTCTTCTTCCATGCGAGCTAACGTATAATTTTAATGTTATAATAATTAATTAAACGCTTTGTTATCGCACTCTGTATGCATATATAAAATAAATTTCTAATGTGAATTTATTGTAAAGTGAAAATAAAAAAGTAATTTTTTTAATATTTATCCAAAGTGAATTCGCTATGCATAACCATCATTTTATATTAATACAGATTTACACTTTAGCATCGCGCCTTTGTATAATGGAATTTTAAAAATTATTCAAAATATAATTAATCTGCATTATTGATTATTGTAATGAAGCATTCACTAAACATCACCTTCTACTTTCCTGATTTAGACACTGAAAAGAAAGTTTCTAAAGGTGAGTATTTCTCTACAAGATTCATGTTTCTATAGAGAATCTTAGACTAAAACTAAAAAATCAGCTAGTGGGGGAGTATGTTATTAATAAATTACAGAATATAGAAAATTTAAACTTACACTCGTTAAGACAATTCCGATAATATGTCTTTAATTTTTTAACTGCGCCCAAATCATTTGGCTTTACTTCTTGTTTGACCATTTCTTGTAATATAGTTGAAATTCTATTTTGGGTAGCTTGTTTATCAATATAATTCCATTCATCATGAATGCTCTTATTATTAATGTTCCCGCATACAAAGTGATAGAAATCTTCGCATGGATCTAAATTCTGGTTCATAATACTTTTGAAAAATTTAGCTGAAAAATTATTTATTATTAATATAATTACTAGCTGAATTCACTCGCTCGCCAGTATTCGCTCGTGTAAGTTGAAATTTATTTGATGAAATATGATCCAGGTTTTTGTGGATTTATTTATTAAGGTTTTTTAATATTTTAGAATTAGAATGTTGGTATAGTATATATATATATATATATATATATATATGTGTATATGAGCCGTTCGCTCGAAAAAGGGTCTAAGTCGACTTAAGACTTTGCACAAAAAATTAATTTTAATATTTAACAATGAATTGTCAGTTAATAAAAATATGATAATACAATTTTTTAACACAAAAGTATGTAATATGTATCAGTTAAAACAATACCTGTTGATTTAAACATTAAGTTTACTTACTTTGTAATGCAGACAAGTATAATAGATTTTAATCAATATTTCAATCTGTCATCCGATGAACGGTTTATCCACGCATCCACGCATCTCTATTCACGCACCTCTATCCACGCATCCATCTTCGATTCACCCATTCCTGCATATATCCATAGATCCACCTTTACACTATAAACCCTCTACCCATGCATCGATTCATTCTCCTTTGCACTTCAACCCCTCCATACATGCAACAGTGCATCCACTCACTCATCCATTCATCTACCCATACAATTCCACTCATATATTCATTTATCCACGCATCAAATTATTCATCCATACACCCACACATCCATTTACCCAATAGCTCATCCACCTACATACCCATCCATTTACCCAATAGCTCATCCACCTACACACTCATCCATCCCACACCCTTCGACCCACCCATAAACTTATTCAACTATATGTCTGCTTACACCACAATAAAGACAGCAATCTTTATCCATCCACTCACGTACATGTATCCATCCACTCATACGCCCACTCACCCATCGATATACACCCATTTACTCACATATCGATCTACATATCCATTCTCCATTGCACACGCCTTCTAACGCAAAATACACTTAAAACGAAAAATGCGGACGGATGGACGAACGGACGGACACATTTCTAATCTTAATATAATGTAGATATAGATTGCATAATTCTTGATTTAAATATTTAGTTATAAACAATTTTACGATTTAAATAAATTGATTCATATGAAGAAATAAGAATATAATTCTTAAATTTGCTATGTATAAAATTATTGTATGCTTACCCGTTTTAACACAACTCGTACAGGCATTTTGACACGATTCTTCAGCAATTTCATTGCTTTTTTCTATAAACAAAATTATGGTTCTGTAAACTCACTTTCTGGTTCTATAAATCTAAAAACACAGTCCAACAATAAGTCTAAGTCTTTTGAGTTTAGTATAATATATGAATAGTTATACGTGAAAGTTAACGTCAAGAATAATATATATGTATTATATGTGGGGGTAGAATGAAAGTGGTACATAAGTCACATTTTTCTAGTTGAGATCAAAGTTGAGACTCGATCGATCGGCCGATAACATAAGCGGACAAAATTAGGATAGGTAGGAAAATTGGAGAGGAATATGGGTGACGTGAAGGGGGCATTTTTCCTTCAACAAAATAATGAATCATTATTCTACGAATGTTTTCTATTTGAATGAACCAATGATGAGCCACTGGAAAATGCTTATAGTTTGTAGAATTATCAATAGCAGCTCTTATTCTCAGATTAAATTTATGATATATCTGATATATCTACATACCTGGTACATGGAAAACTGCTGCATCAGTTATACGATACTGTAGATTTATAATCAAACTGATAAAAATCCATAGTATTTTGCTTGTTGGAAATCTGTATCAAGTTAAAATAATATTAATATTGATTCCTCAAACCATTTTCGTATTATTCGTGACTTACCGAAATAACTGATTTTTCGATAACATTTCGTTACTTCGGATGCTATTTTACTGTAGATTTTTAATCAATTAAATTTAGTGAAACCAATCATTCTTTTATGCTTGGATTTCTCGAGGAATTCTCATTGATTAGCACGGGATGAAGTGTTGGTGAGTATCTCGATGAAGTGTATTAGTTTGACTCTCTAAAAATAAATTTTTTATAATATAATAAAACTTATTTACTGTTCAATATTAATAGTAGCATCCGCAAACTTAATTAAATGTTGTAATACGAAATTTACTCTTCTCATATATCAATTTGACATGTTATTTCTTAACAATCACTTTATTTAAATTCAATTTTTAATAGTAAGAGAATCAAACAGTTTACGTTTTCTTTAAAAAATTGTTCTTGTTATTGAATTTAAAATGTACGAAAATCTTAAACGTAGATAGCCACTTTCTTCATTTGTACATCGGCTCTGTTTCAGAGATTTTTTGAGTACTCTCATGCAGAATTTTAAGCCATAACTACAGTTTCACATATAAACGAGTGGATACGTTCAATTTTTACACCGTAGATTTTTAAATAAATCATACATGAAAAGGAATTGATGAAAAGTTATATAAAATTAATTCATTTTTACTTTAACTTATACTTTTATAAAATATAAATAATATATTGATAACACTTGCGGAATATCACTACTAACTTTCATTCAAGACGTAAAGCTTACGCGGATGAGAGTTTGATTAGCGTGGGAAGACAAGCAGGCAAAGCAAGCGAGTAGTTGAGTGTACCAAGACTCGAAAATATTTGATAATAAATAAAGCATATATATGTAAATGTTAATTAGTATTTGTAAATGTATTGTGTCACCGCATGTGTTTATGTGTATGGATATGTGCATGCGAATGTGTGTGTTTAAGTATATTTTGGATGGATTACCTCTACTATTAAAGAAAATGAAGAAAACACTTATCACACATTAATACACGCTTTGGTTTTATAACGCGTGAATTGTTTCAGTCTCACTGGGTTGGTTACAATGTCGCAGGTACAATCGGATAAAGCTTTTGCACTCTCCAAAAATCATTTGGTGACTGTGCTCGCGTCGGATTTGAACGGTGCTTTTTATTAGCCAGTGGTGCTGTGTATGCGTACACGTGAGTGCGCATGAGCATACGTGGGTTTTTTGACGGAAGCCAAAAGGCTCCTATCACTTAAGCATAAATGGACTCGTTATAGCCTTGGATACTGCGGTTGCCAAGTGCGGGCATCTACACGGCTGCAGTGTTACAAAATTAACTTGAATGTCTTAAAAACTTCAATGACAAACGGAGAAGAGATCGAGAGTAATATCGAGAGTAATAAGGGGGCAGGCAAGGGCTAAACAAAAAGAAACACTTTTTATTTACGAATCCAGAAAATATTTTATGTTTAAAAGCAATTATTCTGAAAATTTATATGTTATCAAAACACAATAATGTCTTAAATTGTACCGTTATAAAGCCTCAAAATCTTGATTCTACGTGTAACAATAAATCATTATTTCCAATGCCATATTTATTAAAGGACCTTTGTTCCTCACACGAATCTAGGTGACATGATGAACGAAATTTTTGTTTAGACGGATAAATCTTTTTTGGATTTAACCTAGATCTGCCCCCTTAAGAGTATTGGTGTAAAGAGAATGTCATTAAGGTAAAATGTTTTGATTACATAAGAAAACGGTTGGGGATTTCTGACCGATTAGCTATGAGTGTATGAAGGGAGAAATTCAGGATTCCTTGTTTGTTTTAAACGGGAATTCATTTGTTACTACCAGGTAAATTGAGAATTTATATTAGGCGCCACGACAGGGAAAAGAATTTTAAATAATGGATTAAGGAGATGACTCTACGTTAATGCTTAAAATAAAGGTAATTTTTCGTTGATTTATTGTAGGAAAACTATATGTATTAAAAAGCATATATATATATAGGTATATTAAAGCTATTTGCAAAGGCTTTGGCGTCGAAGGTGTGAATTGGCGGGAAGTCTAGTATTAGCTGTAAGCGTCTAAAATTAATAAACGAAAAATATTTTGTTGTTTATGATAATACGCAGCGACTGCACATGATTTTATTAAAAAAAGTATAAATGTTATGAACTTCCAAAAATATGAGAATTCAGAACATGTAGGAATGAATCTAGTGGCAGGCTCTACCGTGTAATCTGGTTCTCTCACAACCAGATACCTGCTTATGTTTTTATAGATTTTTATGTTTATGTGGCCCTCGCTATGTTAGGGCGACAAACTACACCCGTGCGAGAATCATCTGCTTTGCCTACTAATTGCTTAATGTATACTATTTAAATTTCCAATTGATTAATAGTTTGTATAAAATAAATGGGAGCTGGTGTAATCCTACTAGTTATTAGTCAATCAAATAGATCAATAAGTTTGTGTTTCGGCTAATCGATGTCACGCTAATTGTACTCTAAAATGTAATGAATTGTACTCTAAGTCTCGCATTCAGTTAGACCAACGATGCTTCGACCACGTGGGGACGTTATCTATACGAGCGACTTCCATCTCGAGCAAAGCGAGGTAGTGGCGAGCGAGGAGCCAATGACTGTTTGGGAAATACGAAAGATAAATAAGTTAGTTGTACATAAATAATCACGTTAGTAAATTTAGATTTGTATAACATTATAAATAAAATAAAACTCAAATCGATAACTTTTAGTACATATACATTTCATCTTGTATTTATTAAATTCACCATACCATAATCTCTTGCGAAAAATATATATATAATAATTATAGATTACAATTGTTGAATAAAAGGGAGGTGCAGTGGATCTTTGAAATGAAAGTAAACAAAGGTTTCTAATTATAGTATATTATAGCATAGTTACATATAGTTATATGGATTAAAGCAGAATGTACATTTCAATTTTACTTTAAAACGTACTAGATGTCTAAATATTGTTTAATTTTAACTTGTTTCTAACTTCACAACTAACATTTTTTTAGTAATCATCTCCAATGCTCAAATATTAAGTTTTTTAAGTTAGAATTATAAATTAAAAAAAATCAATAAATTATGAAGTATAAAAAGTATGTGTACAGACTTTCTTCACGTTTACATGTAATGTTTTGGTCTACCACAAGATACATTTCTCTTTGGGATTCATTTTGGAACCAGCTTTGCATTTAAAATCATCAGCGAATTCTTGTATATTTGAAAACGGAGACATAATTTTGTCTGTGAGATATTTAGACCTGACTATACTGCACCAAGGGCTTGCAGCACTGATCCAAAACATTTGTCGCGAAGTATAATTTAAAATCGGGGAACATTCCTTGAAAATTGGGTTGCTCTTCGACCACTCGTTGTAAGCTTGATAAGCTGCTTTAAAACCCATATAGTCAGCAATGTTTTCATCCTGCGTTTTAGCTCCATTCTCCTGGACAACAAAAGTAAAAGGCTCGTTTTTATTTTAAGTAGACTAGAATATTGCTGAATGTATAAACAGTTTTACTCTAGCTATGACCTACTAGTGCTTAGAAATTAGAAACGAAAAATAGATGTTAAGAGTGCTAAATATGTGGATGAAAGACTTAAGCTAAACTTGAATATTTCATAAAATATTTTTACTTTCTACAACAACAACAAAATTAGTTTTTACTAGTTAGCTTTTCCACCTGTAATTTGTTAGAACAAAGTACATATTTAATTTTGAAATGGATAGGCGCAAGCCTCCCAGGACGACCGAGATGCCAATGGGAGAACAATATTAAAATGGACTTGCGAGAAATAGAATGCTACGTGGAAGTTTGAGAACGAAGCAAAACTCAATGGCACTATGCATTTCTGGCCACTTATTTAACATATTTGTTTTACTACGTTCCCACCAATTTTTTGTATATTTGCCGAATAGAATGTAACTAGATGAGATGCTAAAAAAAGCTATATATATTCCTACGTATGAATAAAGAATTAAAAATAAAATTAGTTAATACATACATGTAAACCAACTTGTTCCACAGTGAAATTCGTATATTGAGGAATCATACATTGTGCTTTATTCACGAATTTATCTTCGGTATCAGTTTCCCACAACTTTATCGTATCCCCATTTTTGTCAAATTTTCGGCCTATGGTATCAAATGAATGAGTAAATTGATGACCTACTATAGATCCCATCGTGGCGTACCTCAAATATTGTGAACTATCATTATGAAACAGTGATTGCAGAACTGCAGCTGGTATTTCTTCATGAAACATATTTATATTATTTTACTACAAAAATTTTATTTAAAACTTGTGCAGAGTACTTTTTATATTTAACATAAAAATATAGATATCAAAATTTTTTATAACAATATTTAAGATTAAACAACTAAATGAAATAATAACCTCATTTTTTGAGTAACAAACGAATTGTGACTAAATTATTAAATTGTATGTTCTAATGCCTTACCTATAGCATTTTTTTGATAAAGATAGTATGTATTGATGCTAGCAGCACTTCGATGTATAGTCCAATTATTAATATTATATGGTTTATTCAAAAATTTATAATTTTCAGTTTGATAAAATAAACTCAAATTGGAATCAGTTTGCAAATAACTTCCTGGATTAATTTCAAGGTTACTATAATATTTATCAACTTTTTCGTCATCCATTAATTCATCAGCGTATCCAATTGATACCCCGATAGCTTCTACTTTTTCTACAACAGCTTTTCGTGTCTTGTCATCCATCCAACTAATCTAGTGCATGATTTAAAAATAGTAAATATGTTATACATAAAATGTCAATAAAATATTGATTTAAAAGTAGTTCAAATATTTCACTTTATCATATGTCATACCATTTCCAAGTTTCTTTTGGTCTGATTCTTGATGTTTTGGACCATTTGACGGACTTCTTCTTTTATAGTTTGATTAAAATATTTTCTGACATACATAGCACTGACGGCAATTTTCAATTTTTTTATTGCTCTATTTACACATTCACCATCTCTTTCAGCAGGTTTATTTTTTCCATCAACTTCGTTCAAGAAACTGGACTCCAAGTCACGAAATTTACGGGGCATGTATTTGACAACGGCCTTAACTGTCCTCCACGCTAAATAGTTCGCTAGCACCCTCTTCGGTGTCACTTCTATTAGTTTCTCAAGTTTGGGAATGTACTCAAGATCTTCGACGATGACTACTTGAGTTTCATCAATGCTAATATTACTTAGATTAACTACTGTGTTGAATAATTTTAGCCAAGGAATGCTCGGATACTTTTGAGATAATTCTTTAAGTGTCATTTTCGTCTGGTTTCCAAACTTTACCACTGGTTCCTTCATTTTAAGCTATTATCATAATCGAATTATTTTATTATTATTAAGTTTGCCGTAAGAATACATTTCACCTTATTCGATCATTTATGTGATACTTACATTGTACAAATTTATTTCAAAGTCAAGAATTTCTTTAACTTCTTCTAGAATCTCATCTTTATCCGCACCAAGTGCTACAGCAGTGTTAACCATATATTTGTAGTAGGCATTGCGTCGTTTTTCACCCGACTCATTTAAAAAGTAAGTTTTATTCATGTGGATGGCAGCTGGCATTACCTGCAACGAACATTTTTGTTTTGATTAACGTATACGATTATAGATAATGAATGAAATATCATATTTCAAAAGAATCAAGTATATAAGAATTGATGCATATATTTTAACATAGCAACTAAAAGAAAAATTTAAATATTTGAATTCATTGAACAAATACTATTGAACCTGTATTTATTTGTATTTTTTCCACTCGTTTTATAATTATAAACATCTTATGTATTAAAAATAGAATACCATTTAAGTCAGTGAATTTAACTTACTTTTAGCATCATATTTTTATTGTTATCATAATCGTAATCTACTGTTAAAGCCACAGGAAATAAAAGTAAGAACTTAAGCTCACGATGAATTTTGTAAACAGTTTCTTTCCAATCGAAGTTAGCTTCACTCCAGTTTTTACCAATCAGTACAGGCCAACCACCAATATTATTTATGATTTGTAAGAACCGTTCTGTACCTTCTTCATCCATGCGAGCTAAACATATATTTATCAAAAATGTGTTTTCTGATAGAGTTTAATTTATTTAGTACATTTTGTGAATTTAGAAACAGTTAATTCCTTAATATTTATTCTAATTAAGTCCATTATGCATCAGTAAAGTCTCAAGTAAACATAGAATTACACTTTAGCATTGCATTTTTAAGTACAGTCTAGTAGTAGTCTAGCCTTGCTATATTGCCGAAGATATAGAAAGAGTCACTTGTAATATTCAGTATATATAGAAAATGAAAATTCGTTTTTATCAGTTACAACGCACATTTTAGAGCTAAAATACTCCAATAGAAATTACTATTCTTCTCATATATTCTTGGATATTATAATATGGCTCTACTGTATAATAACGCAAAGGTAATAAGACGATAATAAAAACTTAATAAGAAAAACTGTTATTAATATATTAGAATATTCGTAAAATTCAAACTTACTCTCGTTAAGACAGTTCTGGTAATATGTCTTTAATTTTTTAACTCCGCCTAAATCATCTGGCTTTATTTCTTGTTTGACCATTTCTCGTAATACAGTAGAAATTTTATTTTGGGTAGCATGTACGTCAATATAATTCCATTCATCAGGAATATTCTTGTTATTAATGATGTTCCCACATACAAACTGAAAGAAATCTTCGCATGGATCTAAATTCTGGTTCATAATACTTTGGAAAAATTCAGCTGTAAAATTATTTATTATTAGTATAATTTATGCTTGATATTTTATGTATAGTCTAAATATGTAGTTTTATAAAAATATTATCAGTTTAATTTTGTCACATATAAAATGGAATAAATAATACATATAAATAATTTTATTTTTTAAATAAATTGATTTATATGAAGAAAAAATATTATTTTTAAAATATTATATACGGAGTTATTGAACGATTACCAGATTTATCACAATTCCTACAGGTATTCTGACACGATTCTTCATCAAGTCCACTGATTTGTTCTGTAAAATAATCAATAGACTTATATTCTTAACTGCTTTACTAAGTGAGTAAGTCTGAGGACTGAAAGGTGCGGTTGAGTAAATTAGTTCTCTCATTCTTTAAGTCTATGCCTATCTAAATAATCACAAACTCTGCAGCACCTCTATGACACACTTGCACATTAAACGTTAAACCACATTAATACTCTTTTATACAAATAGCGGTTTTTAAGTCCTAAACGTCGAAATGCATTTAATTCTTTCAATGTAAACTGTAGTTGCATGAATCATTTTTGCAATGATACCTAATTAAATTTTTGTTCTAAAGTATTATTAAGCAAATCATTATACAACGAATGTTTGTTTTTATGAACAATTGACAAGTATCTGCAAAAGGCTTACAGTTTGTAAAATTATGAATATCAGCTTTTATTGTTAGATTACCTGGTGTATGGAAAGCTGCTGCATCAATAATATGATACTGTAGATTTATGGTCAAACTAATAAAAATAACTAGTATTCTGCTTGTTGGAAATCTGTATAAAGTTAAAATATTATTAATATTAAATACTAAAACTCTTTTGGTACTATTCTTGACTTACTGAAATTGTTGATTTTTCGATGACATTTTGTTATTATACATACTGGTGTCGATTTTTAAATAATTAAATACTGTGACAATCAATCAAGCTTTATTTTATGTTTCGAATTCACAAGGTACTTTTCACCCAATAGCAAGAAATAAAGCGTTGATGAGTGTGTTGATGAAGTATGTTAATACAACGCCCTAGAAATAAAATTTCAGTAAAAGAAATAACTTCCTCAAACTTAATCTATTGTTCTAATACAACATTTATTGTACTAATATGTGAATTGAAACTGCTATTTTCTTACAAAACGGTTGTTACAATTTATAAATTTATGATTTACACATTTCTTCTTTAATGAGTACGTATCATATTCGATGGCCCTTACTCAGGCAGGCAGATTTATTGCGTTTCCCACGAAGAGTAAGACATTTGGATTTTCACAACAAATACTAGCACTTTTCATGATTTTTTCGTGAAGACAAGCACATTTGGCAATTCTTTGCTGCCTGACTTTTTTTGACTACTTTTATCTATTCGGGTAGCATGATTTTCTCGGGTAAGCCGATAATTATTTGAGTATCAAAAGAATCTAGTACCCGCCCAGAACCTGATAAAACAAGAATTGACCCCACTCTTTGAGAGTTTATCGGTACAGCACTAATTTAAATATTCTGTTCGGACAGAGCCTACTTCGTGGAAAATTTATGAAAAGTGATAGTCTTCGTATAAAACTCGTGAAAAGTGATAGTCTTCGTATAAAACTCGTGAAAAGTGCTAGTCTTCATGGGGAATATCCAAATGTGTTACTCTATGTTGGAAGTGCTGAAATGTGCTAGTCTTCGTAAGGGCCGTCGATATGCTGTTTGTTGTACTGTTCAAAATTATAGCGAAGAAAGTCCATTTTGAAAATTATAATAAAGTGAAATCTTAAATTGAAAAAATAAATTTAATGGATTTAATAAATTATTCTATTATAATTTTATTGGAATTAGCACCATCAAACTCGAGACGCGTCGCTTTGTATTCTTTTTTCACTTGTATTTATAATTAAATCCAAATATTTATATTAAATTTCTATCGATGAAAATCACAAATTATATCTGCACAACTCAATCACATTAAAATTATCAGAAAATATCATATATAACAATTAAACGTGCAGATACAGTTTCACATAGCAACGATTCGATACGTTCCATGTTTACATCGATGCATAGATTTTAATTATAAATCATACATAAAAAGGAATAGATAAAATGGTTTTACATGGATTATATTATTTCCGTCTCGAATGTAGCTTGCTACTTTTGTCATTTATACGGCAGAATTATATCTTTATTCTGTTTTATTTTTAATTACACTTCTAAAAAATATCATTAAGATGTCGATAACTCTCGCGGAAAAGCACTACTATCCTTGATTCAAGCAGAAAATCATACATGGACGAGAGTTTGATTTTTTTAATTTGATTTGCGTGTCAGGGCAAGCAGACCAACGGAGCGCGTAGTTAAAAAGTATATACCATTTATAACTGTCCATTATAATAATATATATAATATACGTAAGTGCTAGTGTTAGTGTTGGTGTTGGTGTATGTGTTGCGTGAGTGCATCTGTGTATATGTGTAAATATGTGTATGCGTGTGCATACTTCTATGTATATTTTGGATGATTTACCTCTACTATCTAGAACAATTGAAGGAAACACTTGTCACACACTTAATATACACTTTAGTTTTATAATCCGTGAGTTGTTTGAGTCTCACGCGGTTGGTTACAATATACGTACGTGCAATCGGACAGACCTTTTGCACTCCTCAAAAATCATTCGATGACTGTACTCGCCTCAGATTTGAACGGTACCTTTTATTAGCCAGCGGTGCTATGTATGCGACACATGAGAGCGCATGAGTATACATGAGTTTTTCGACAGAAGCCAAAGTGCCTATCACTTAAGCGTAAATGAACTCGTTGTAGCCTTGGATGCTGCAGTGTCCAAGTTCGGGCATCAGCACGGCTGCAATGTTACAATATTAACTAGACTGTCTCAAAAGATTGAACCACAAAGAGAGAAGAGATCTAGAGTAAAATGCCACATGATGTCACCCGCAGAGATTTAATAGTAACGAAGCAAACAGGATGTCACTGATGAAGCAAAATGTTTTGATAACATAAGCACTGGGCTTGGAGTTTTTATCGATAACCTATAGATTTAAGAAGAGAGAATGGGGATTTGTGATGGACGTCTTGACAGACATAAGAATTTCAAAGAAAATAAATAAAGGCGATTGCCAGTATAGTATAAGAATAATGTAATAACAACAATGTGATTATAAAATAAAATTTGTATGTTAGTTGATACTCATCGTAGCATAAGTCACAACTGCAAATATTTTAACTGTTTTTCTACCAAAAATTTTATACAATTTCACTTTCAACTAAAAACTTTTTGAATCTCGTGCACGGGTGATGGAATTCAAATGCCGCTCCTATGCGAAACTTTCATCATAACTCATCAGCTTCGCTTATTATCAAGTTCATTTTTAACCTTTCGTTGATCACCTTTAAAATGATCATAAAATGTGTCTACAAAAGAATTCAGTGGTCTCTAGTAGGTCTTCGTATTGTTATCACCTTAAGCCACTTATTTTTAATGAAAAGTATTTATTTCCATGTAAATTTCAATTAACGTATAATGTTTTATCTCTCAAATATACATTTCAACCAATAATCGACTTTTTACTCTTTATTTCTATTGAATATTAAACGCGTATCTTGTTATAATTCTGACCACTGTAATGCTTTATGAACAGACACATTTGGATGATGATAAAAATAATAAGAAGTATCTATATTCTATACTCGCTAAACCTATTAGATTGACGAGTTGCACGATTTCACTCTACTTATGCAGTATAATTCTGAATTATCAATTTAATTGAAGAGGTTTAAAGTCATAATGAATTCGCATAGCTAGCTATATTTTAAAATTATCGGAGTCGGATTCTGTTAAGATAAATAAAATATTAAATATTTTTTGTGTCTAGAACTGATCATTTATTCATAAATAAAACTGAAATTAAGCCAAACCTTATAAAAGTTCGATTTCAAGTTCCATTACACTTTATATATATATAATTATTTTTATGGAAATTCTATATGTGCGACAGATACTTTGAGAAACACCCCCTCCCCCCTCCCCCCCAGACCCCACACTCTCGATTCTTAAGACACTTGAAACCACCCTCCCACCGTATTAGCCCATTTTTCTATTAGTCTCTATAGATTATGATTTCTATAGAAGATGTATGTTTCTTAAGAGATTTTGGTCATGCGCAATCAATTTTTCATGCTTAGAGCTAAAGATCAAATCAGGGGAGTGGAGGGAGAAATGCGGTAAATATAGAACGAGCATTAATTTTACTTGAAGTCTTAAATTCTCTAGTATAAAGCCAGTCATTTTCTACACTATACTTCTAAAATACATATACAAAGAAATTTTTACCAATCTTGTAACCCTTTATAAATAAGGTAAATCCTTTCCACCTGGACAACCTACAATTAATCCGTTATACAAATCGCGCATTCTTACCTCTATAAATGCAGAGCGAAGCGCAAATCGCGCCGCCTCGAACCCGTAAACAGCCTTGCGTCGACATCGTAGAAAAAAAACTGTCGTACCAGCTCGAACCACCAGAGTGGAGGGGGGGGGGGGGGGGGAGAGTGAGACAGCGAAGGAACGAAGAAGGCTCATGTTTACCGCTAGTCCCAAGGCGAGAGATAGGATGACCCAGTTAGTTTCTCTCTCTCTCTCGCTCTCTCTCACTCCTCTACTGTGGCAGGCTCCTCCTATACAGACTCGGCTAGAGAGGTGGCATCGCACGCGCGCGCGCGCGGCTCCGATTTTCTGCGATCGGAAAAGTTGCGACGCCGTCGACCAATCGACGTCCTCGCTTGGCACCGCCTTCGCTCCGTTCCCCTCCTGACTCGCGGAGAGTCGAAGACGCGACGCGCCTATTAGCCTGCGAGCGCGACGGCACGTGGGCGCCTTTTTTGAGTTAGATATTCCTTCAAGTGAAGAGAGAGAGAGAGAGAGTCATGTGGTATGAGGTAAAGGCGGGGGCTAAAGACGTTGGCTTGTGTGTGCATGAGTTTCTTTTTTTTGCGCAACGAGAGAGCCTTGCATTGGATGCTTTTTTTTGTTTGGGTGGGGATTTGTTCTTTTTTAGGAGTGGAGTGTACGAGGTATGAGGAGCGGTTTGTTGCTGCTTCCGTGACGAGGCTATGATGGGGCGCCATTTTGTATCGAAAACGAGATTTCGGTTGGATCAGAATTGCGTCCTTAAGGGTGTTTGTAATGGCTTGAATAATTTAACTGTTGATTAATCTGATTAAGAAGTATTACAAGACGCACTTGGTATGAAAATAACATTTTTAACTTATATTTTCAGTTTTGCATTAGAATTTTTCTTTACTCAATATTCTATACATTTTGTGTGTGGTTTTTCATTAAATTTATTTATATTGTACATGGCGGAGTAAAAATAAATAAGTAGGTAAATAAATAAAAATATAGATAGATAAAATATAATAACTATAATTTAAGAATGTTATTTTAAGAACAAGTGTATCTATTTACAATATAAATACATGAACGTAACTTCCTGGTCATGTACATCCTTCAATGATTTAGGCCGATGTAGTGTAGCGAGATTGAATTTGTCGAATATTTTCCGATGTAAGTGCTCAAAGAAAGTAAGCATAACTAAATATGGGATACGACATCCAAAAAATTTCAGGCATGATGCATACATAAATCACTAGTTTGATGTAAAAAAATATGTATAACAATTCGAAATTCTATGCTTTTCTAAAACCAAACAAGTATCGTACATTTTTCACGAAATAAAATGGGTTTACTTGAATTTTATTATATTATTATAATTTCTCAATCTTTCCTAATGAATTTTCAGAAAATATAAAGGACTTTCATTTTTATATTAGTTACTTTGTGTACAAAAACAACTGAAGAAATTTTGAATTGTTTCATAAGTCCCAGATTATAGTAACTGTTTAGCACGTTTTACAATATAATTTGTGTCTACATAAGTAGCTTTAAATACTGATGAATACAGTAAGAAAGGAAAACGAGCGCTGGTAACGTATTTCATACTGTTAGCTCCATAATTCCCATATATTAATTATTTAAATCCCCAATTTTTTTAACTCATATAGAGTAAACCCACTGTTACTCAACCACTCTCTACTTGTCGACTACCACCTCTCATTTAGATTAAGCTATCATATAAATCAATAAGTTTCCAGTAACAAAATCCACTAACTCAGATTAATAGAGCATCGAATGACTTCCACAACGAATCCCTCTCCCTAATCCTCCTCTCTACTCCCAACAACTCAACCTCATCAAACCTGAGCAGAAGAGCTTGACCAGACTAGCGCACCCAACCCTGCTCTTCTCTGCTCCTAATCAAGAAGGAGACACCAAAAGCGTGCTGGAGCACTCTCCGCGATCATCCTCGCTTGTACAGCATCATAGCCGTGCGCACACTCTGATCCACTTGGCCATGGCGCGCAATTTCTCGCGCTTAACCTTAATGACGCGTCTTTAACGACGAGCGGCTCGCGCGCGAGGATGCGCCCATCACGGGCCTTTCCCACGAGAGCAGCGCGTGCCTAGTTCCCAGGCGCAGAGCAGAGTCCATCCCTCTCTCTCTCTCAGTCTTGCTCTCTGTGTCTGGGCTCGTTGGTGTATTATACTAAACCACGAGAGAGGTCTTTTCTTGTGTGTATTCACTCGCGATTGAAAAAGAGCGAGGAGCGCGCAAGAGGTATTTCAAGTGTTTTGCGAATGTTGGGGGAAGAAGAAGCGCGGCGCGTGCGGGGTGAGTCTCTTGCCGCGGGGATTTTTTAATTACTCGCGCGGTGCTGGATGCGCTGTTTAGAGGAGTATGATCGATGCGCTGGTGCCGTGGTTCTGGGTGAGAAGGAGAGAGAGAGGAGGAGGATCGCGAGAATTGCTGCATTTTCGTGATTGGGATTCAGAGGTGCACGCGGAGAAGATTGTCAGGTCTGGATGAGAGCTGCGAGAGTGGTGTGGATGTGCACGAAGTGGTAAAGTGTTTTTAAGAGCGATGACTCGAGTTTAAAGAGGTTGAAGTTACAATTGAAGCGGTGAAAGAACCATTGTAGTCGACGTGCATGATTATAAATAAAAATTGAAAGTTTTTGAACGCATTTGTAGACACGAAATTTCTTTATGAAACCTTTACTGTGGAGTTCAACTAAGGTTATAAGGAAAAAATCTAGTAAATGTTCTAAAGTCTGAAATTACTAGTAGTTTCTCGCCTACGTTATTATCGCTTAATTTATAAATATTATGGATATCTACAAAATTTCGCGGTCTAATGTCCAACTAATCAAATCGACGTACTACAAAGGTGGCGCCACCGTCTTTTTGGTAGTATAAACCAATTAGTAACTGTCTGAAATCATTTTGATTCTAAATAAGGTTTATCAGACGTTTGAATAATAAAAATATGTGTAGATGATACATTCAATTAGGTTAGTATACATATTTAGGTATATTTGCTCACAATTTATTTATATTTACTTCGAATAAAAATACTTCAGAGAAATAACAAATGAGTTTCGTCCTCATCGTAAACCAAAATCACAGTGAATCGTTTAACCTTTCCTATGTAACTGAAATCTATCTGAAAAATATCTATTGTGCATATATTTCAATACCCTTATCATCGGTACTCAATCATTACCTCCTAAAGTGTTTCACCGATCCGTCGAGAGGCGAGCGCTCCCAAATCAATAATCTCCGCCGCGGCGGCAGTTCATCCCGAATCAATATCTCCGATTTTGCAATCTCAGATGCAAAAACGGCGGCGCGCCGTGCAGTAATCGTGTCGCAATGGAGCGCCCGAATTTGCTAAAATCGTGAATAGTAGCGAGTGTCGCCCGCTCCCCTCGAAAATAGCGCAAAAGCATTCAATGCAATGTAGAAGGAGTTGATCGGTGAAATGAAGTAATGATTGCTAGCGACAAGTCTAGTTTGATCTATAACTTGAGCGATTAGGGCGGGCGTTTTTATTGAAGGAAAACAGAAAAAAGAAACTGGGAATAGGCATTGAAAAAAGAATAAAATTGCATCGAAGCGATCGCTTTACTACAATAAGAGAAGATTTTTTGTCGTAAAAGGAATTTCATTTCAAATTAGTCATCTAAAAAATTTTGTGTGGAATATCATTTCCATGCAAAGTTGCATTGTTACAAAAGTAAATCCATTTACTACAAAATGATTTCGGTTACCTAGTCAATACTGGCCCATATTAATATGAAACAATACAAAATTCTAATAATACTTTTTTGAGCGTATTATACTCAACTGGTGTGTTGCTTCAACAAAAACGACAGAAACCAAAGAGGTGATGAAAAAAACTGACTTACCTGGAATCGTACTCGAGCTGACAAATTAGAAAACTAACCGACCTTTTCAAAAAGCATTACCTGCTTGATCGTTATTTTTTGTAGACTTTAGGAATTATTGAAGAAAAAAACGATTTAAATGTGAATTTATTAAAAGTTCCTACAATAATATTTAATTATTATGTTAACGGAATCGTATTTGCATCAAACACTCATGCTCTGAAAAAAACTTTTTTTCTTTAAATATAAAAGGAATTAATTTTTGCCTGGAAAGATTTAATTCAGTTATTCAGAGGCGAATCATTTTGCAGCACAAGGTTTCTTAAGTGCAACCATCGACATTAGAAAAAAAATAAAACAAATAGATTATTATGAACAATAAAAACAGTTACTATATTTGGTGGGCAACTTTGCAACTTTGAAACAGACAAGAATTCCTACAACGTTGATACGTCAGTTATGTAAACTAGAGAATTCAAAATATCAAACGAAGTTTAAACTCCTCCTTCGATTGACCGCAAAACGCCTCGTCAATAAGAAACAGATTTTCAACACACCGCATACACACGATCCAAAAGCATCTACACCAAACCGAGAAAAAAAGGAAAAGAAAACCCCAAGAACGACCCAAGAAAGCAAGACTCCGTCTGTCCCTTCGGGCTGGGAATGAGTTAGCGTTGTTCCTCCCACAAGACCCCCCCCCCCCCTCTCTCTCTCTCACTCTCTCTCTCTCTCTCTCTCTCTCTCTCTCTCTCTCTCTCTCTCTCTCTCTCTCTCTCTCTCTCTTTCTCTGTGTCTCGAATCCCGTCGTCGTCGTCGTCGGCGTCGTCCTCTCGCGCCCGGCGATACGAGAGAGAAAACTATTGTCCTGCTCGGTGTGCATAGGGTATACAGACACACACACACGTTCACCAGGCGACGGATCTCGCGTTGCGGTGCCGCAATCCCTCCGAGGCTCACGACTCGTCGAACTGCGCTGCTGCCGCGCGCGCTCTTTCTCTCTTCTGCAAGCGCCACTATACTGTATGCCAAACCCAAGCACGGGGCCTCGCGGGATATTGTGTTACGGCGGATGCTGGAAAGAAGAAAAGGCCCTTTGTCGCGCCTATATATATATGCGCCCCGCGTCCTGCGGGTTTGCAGCAAGGATGACCGATTTGTTGGGGGAAAGCAGTGGAATTTGTTCCCCTTTTCATGCACGGGTGTTGCGTTTTTTGTTTTTGGTGAATGGAGGGATTGGAAGGGGGAGGTGTTACGGCATGGTGGTGTTTATTTGGTTTGTGGCAAAACGTACATTTTTAACTCATTAAATCATTATCTTACAAGTGACCACGCTGATTAGAAGTTTTTTTACTGAAAAAGCAAAACAGTTTAATTGGTGCAGATAGTATTTTACCTAGAATAACGAAAATATTAGCAGCCATAGAAAAAATATTTGCTTTAGTCGAAAACTTTCGTAAATACTTACCTCAGAATTGAAAAGGGTAAATTAATCTTGTTCAGAAATCATATTATTTATCGTTAATTTTATCAATTTTGCACTATTTATAAACAAATAAGGATATGTCTTTGATAATGATTATTTGAAAAGTAATGGATTGCAAGAAGTTTTTGCGTAAGAATTTGCAAATATTTTACGCGCTTTTTATAACTCAGAAAATCAGTACCTAAGTATAATTGTATACATATAATTAGCATATGCAATATAATAAAATCTGAAAAAGAATTTGATTTATAACGGAATTTCACTTTTAAGGTTGACTATAATGATACACTCAAATATTATCTGGCTGCTCATTAGTTAAATGTTATGTTTCCTAATCCTTACATCAAGATTGATAGATTTAGAAATAAATCGATATTAAAAGCATTTTTTGTGCAAGTACAGAAATGCTTCAATATAAGGTCGTGCACTTTTCTCGTGCCGTCTTTGTCTCAGTTAGTTCCCAAGACGTTTTTGAAATCGTTCGACATTAGGAAAATTTATGGAGCTTCGTCATCGACTCCCTCGACAGCATGACAACTGTTTGATTTGTACCTTTTAAGCGTTTGTTATTCGATTCCAGCATTTGCAATATTAGTTTTATTGAGTAATTTGTACATTTACATCAGGAGCTATGGTTCCCATAAGGTTTTTGAAATAGCTATTATATTAAAATTTTATAGCTAGAAAGTTAAGTAATTTCCTATTCACCACAATGTGAATAATGTTTATTTGAAATATAAAATATTTAGGTCCTTTATTTCAGCCATTCAGAAGTTTATTATTGTAGTAAATAATTTAACTTCAAATATGTGTCATGTTTCCAAAATATTAAAACAGTAATCGTGTACATCATTTAAAACAAATGCCTTGTACAATCTTCGTGACTAGAACGATACAATTTATTTTCAAGTCACGACCGAATATGACATCTACAAATCATTCATAATATATTTATTTTACAGTATATATTAATATACATACAAACTGATCTAAAATGCGAACAAGTAACATTCGATTATAACGAAATATTTCAAATAATATAAATGAATTATTAATATTTTAATTGAAAAATATTTAGAAATATTATTACTAATCGATAATTTGATATCAGCTTCAAAGGGATATTTCAATAACTTTTTTAATTTAGCAAAAGCTAAATTTTGGTTTTCTACATTTTAACTATAATTTATTTAAAAATATATTAAATTTCCGTTTGACAATATCATACAAATAAAATGCATCTTAAGTAAATACTTCGTATTACCGCCATTCAATGCATACATGATGGGTAAACATTGAAACACAGTCTAACGCCTAAGGGTGACAAGCTGGTTAAGAATAGCTCAAGAATGAACTTGATGTTTCTCCCCAGCGGCACAATGACCTAACTTTGTGCTCTATGTTCTTATTTTCTCATTTCGTGAATAAAAATAGAGTAAAATAACGTCAAAGACTACTATAATTTCCAGGCACACACGTAATACGCACATAGATAAAGACACATATACATTCACAGACGATTCTAAATACATTACAAAATATTTCTAACATCTTTTTGCAAAAATGTTTTTATTACCATAAAGCTTCCAAGCTTTAAAGATAAAATACAATACGCAATACTTACCAACAACGCAAAGCTCTTTCTCACCCCCACTAGCAGCCTCCTCTTACGCCCTTTCCAAAATCTCGCCGCATTAGGGGTCAGTCCACGCGTCCAAATCCCCCCGTGTGCAGCCAACACATCGTGGGAACAGCAACGCGAGCCCTCCGGGGCGAAGACGCTAATGATATCTGATTGCTCGGCATTCACGGCGCGCGGCGGCTCGGCGCTCGTTATCGAGCCTTATCATCGGCGCTATAGCGCGAGGGTCTTCATCTTCGTCTCTGGCGACTTTGAGCGCACATGGCGAGAATAATAATTGCGCGCAGGTTCGTATAAGTATGTGCGCTACGCTGCGGTTGTTTGAGATGCAGATGCGGAGTTGCGATCGTTAGGGATTGGAGATGGGATGGAGCGTTGGGTGGTTGGTAAGATGTATATTGTTGGGGCAGGAAACAATTACAGATTGGGACGTTGGGGATGTGTTGTTGAGTACTGTGGTATGACTGTTTTTGTTTGTTGTATGTGTGTTGTATATAAATGAATAATAGTCTTGTATTAGAATAGGATTAATTTTGTTCATAAATGAGCAAAATGCGAATCTGAAGTGATAGAAAATTATTAATCGTGACGAATGTTGATATTTTAAAATGAAATATGGTCTAACCCAACACTGATGTATCTACTTAAGAAAATAGTATGAGTTTTTAGAAAAAAAATACATATCAAGATTTTGTTATAATGTATCATAAATAAAAAGAATGTTATACTTATAGATAGTCTAAATGCATCTCATTTAAAGTGATTATACAAAAAAATGTTTCGTAGTTTTAAACTTCAATAATGCTCAGAAGAAAATATTCATATTTTGTTTAATAGCATCCAGTTACGTAACAACTTTTCTCGTATTCAATTAAAAAATACAATAAAGAACGAGGAAATTCGATAACAGCATCTCATTCAGAAAGTATTGCCCGCGCACACAGACACGCAAAACAAATAAAGTTCACACAGATTCGCATGTACAACACGGCGTGCGCTCATGTGCTTCGTGATCGGGTCGCGCAGCGCGATGACGACGATTTCTTTCGCTACTCGATTAGAAAGGACTACCACACTAAACCCATTCAATCATCTTCCATTTCGCGAAACAATGGCTCTCTCTCTCTCTCTCTCTCTCTCTCTCTCTCTCTCTCTCTCTCTCTCTCTCTCTCTCTCTCTCTCTCTCTCTCTGTCTCTCTCACTCAGCGAGCGAGTACTCTTCTCCTCCTTTTCTTTTCTTTCATTATTCGACTTTTTTCGCGTTTCACGACTGCTGCTTCTCCTGCCATATGCCGTCGCTGTGTGCGCGATTCGAGAAATGCCACACGCGGGCAGGACAATGAAATTTACGAGCTCACGATGGGTAACGAGGCTGCGGCTGAGAAAATTTGTTCCGCGATGTTTTCGGAGAATCGTATTTCCGTAAAATATTTTTATGAAATCGAGTACAAGAAATAAATCAATAGAAAAAAAACTTTATTTAATTTTCTCTAAATTAGAAATTAAATTGAACACGTATAAACTGGATTTATATACAGTAAATATCATTTAAATATGTTATGATAATTGTTTATTTATCTATTTAATAATCAAAATAACTTTGTGATATGAAATAATATTTAGATTTTTATTCATGAAATAATACGAGAAAGCTAATATTTAACTAGTCCCTTAAAGTGTATGAACGCATAACTGAAATTCAAACATGAAAGCCAAGTTTACATATTGAAGTGTAATGTAAAAAGAATACAAAGCTATATAACCACAAAAGCAAAAAGAGATGATAGGTATCGATCTATTCTGTTTCCAAATTACTTTTTCCCGTTCGTCGATGATGCTGCGAAGAAGTAGACTCGAGTATATCGTGGCGGAAAATTTAGAGTATGCGTTCGCAAATCGTGAGATGATTTGATTGCGTGGCGCGGGAGAGATAGAGAGAAAGAGAGAGAGAGAGAGAGAGAAAGAGATAAGGTCTCACGTGTTTGTATATACGTATCGTAATGGCAATTGCGAAATTGCCGGCCAAAACGCCGTCAATTTGAGTAATGCGCTTTGTTTGCCAAGTAAGTGCACGCTTGCGGTATCGCGGATCCACTGTGCAGAAACTTAATATCGATGTACGCAGACGCTGTAATATGCCCTCAGCTCTCGGCTCTCTTCAGATTGGGTTAAAGCTCTTTCTTTTTCAAACGGTTGTAACACATTACCGGTGTATTTGTTTCGATATATTTATACTCGTAACACTATTTTAATTAAATCAATAGATTTTACTACATGGTATACGGATATTTTGAAATTCAACGATAGTTTTATGTTAACTGAAACATTGAAATATCTAGATATATAAATATTATAATTTTTTTCTTTGAAATAAATTACAGAAACAATTATGTTAGAAATCTACTTTAAAGTCGCAAAAAATACAAAAACAATAAAGTTTCTGCATTCGTAATTAAGTATTATATATTTTAAGACTATGTGTAAGAGAACCTAAATCAATCAATTATATTCTCAAAAATGAATTGTACCAATATGAACAATAGAGTCAATCAATTAAAAAAAAACATCTAAAAATTTACTTTTTTTTTTGCATGAATGTCTTAATATAAATCAGCCTATTTAAATGTGGTTCACTTTTTAGACTAGGAATATGCCACTCTTACAAAATTCGGCTAGTTATTAATTTAAAAATTATTCCACCTAATCTGAAACTTTCTGCGTTTCTACCAATATGTTCATAAATATAAGGATTCACAACAAAAACAAACATTCGTAAATTACGTATAACACTCAACCTCTAAACACACCATTTTAATAATTTTCCCCAAATTCTAATAATTTATAAAGGCGCTCGCGCGTTTTCATCACAATCCCTTCAATGTCGCGTGCTACAGCTCGTTTAGCGCGTCTGATGGTGCTCATCGCGCAGCTTCTCACTCTCTATCCCCCCTCTCTCTCTCTCTCTTCTCCCTCGTCCGCAGCGTATCCCGCGTCGCCCGAAGCATTAAATTAGCGTTCGGCGCTTAATTGAAGCCATCCGTTAAATAAGCCGCCGATGCTGCGCTGACGTGTGGCCGCTTAATTAATGTCGAACGGAGCGCTCGCGCGCGCGGCTCGTACTTTATGACGACTGCGCGAGACGCGACGTGTGATTGGCGCTGGCAGGCAGACGCTTCGGGGGACTTCACACCGATGAGGTGCGGATGTGAACAAAGAGTGTATATTGTTTCTGCATCTATCTAGGTTTTTTTTTGGCTTACTTAGCGTGTGTTGAGTAAAATATGTTTTGCATCTTTTTGGGTATTGTAATAATATTTATTAGTACCTGTGCGATTTGAAAGTTTAAGATTCTAGGTGCTAAAATTATCGCATTTGGTTGATTTTCACGTAACTGTTAGGTCCTTGTATCCACGCGTTTTATGAGTGGTATGAATAAATAAATATATTGTTTTTGTGTATGTTTTATATTATGATCATCCTGCCTCAAACTTGGAGGGAAACTTTTAATATTTTAGAGTCTATATATAATATTTATAGTGATATACCTTTTGTACTGTAATTAATCCTTAAATGACACTGGCGGTCCGATGGATCCCACATGTTTATCGGTCTTTCAAATTATATGTGAACTTTAGGCATAGATTTATCCTAATTTATTAATGTTTTCAAAACTAGTTATACTATAAGTACTGCTTAAACTTAAAAAAGATCTAGTAATTTTTCAAAATAATACATCGTTTTTCATATATTTAGAGGTTGGGGTCAATTTGATTCAGTGTGCCATCTATGTGATTGTCTCGACGTATGTAATTTAATCGTTAATTGAATAAATCTGCCTGAAAGGTGTGTCAAAGTCAATTTTTATCCTCCCTACCTTATCGACCTGTGAATTCTAAAATTTTAGCTATAATTAAAATAATAAACAAAATTATGCATAACAAAGAGGTAATTGCCCTTCGTCTTGTAATTACCTACCACTGTGTGAAATTTCAAGTAAAAATTTTGCTGCTTACATCAATGGCATTTGAACATTTCGTGATAAACCGAAATTTCATTCAAATCCCATTTGTATATGCAATGATATTATTGGGTGAAACTTAGCAAAGTAATTTGGTTTATTTGTTAATTGTAAACGATTATTCATACCTCGGTCAAAGATTTGAGGTTAAGAATTTCGACGGGAAATTTGAATGGTTTGACACTCCCTTAAAATGACTCCAATATTATATTGTAAAAATGAAAAAAAAATATGAAATTTTTCATAGATATTTATGGTTGTAATTTTTAATTTTATTAGAATCTCATAAATAAGTTTAATTTTACTTTTTTTAAACTTTATCGCTGTTCAATTTAATGTTACTAAACTTTCTAGTTCTCCCAATTCATCATTGTGAAGGTTCCTTTACAATAGGTCTTGAAATCTATATCTATACCTAGTACAACTTGAATCGCGTGATATCCTCATTCAGGGCCCCGAGACTCTTTTAGCTTTTATTTATGTTCATTACGGGTGGAACTCGACACTTTGCTCTGCTTTGATTCCGCTCGAAATTTATTAGGGACGTTTGAATTTACTTCTTTGGTACATAACCCTTTTACTCTGCAATGAATGAGAGCACAGAACACAGTCACGCCCAAGAATGATTATAATTTCGTAAATAAAAGAATAATAAAAACGTTTTATATACGTAGAGCTAATTTTACAATAATAACTATCCAATAGAAATTTACGTTAAAAATATTTGAATAAATGCTTTTATTTTAAAATGTCCTAAAGTTATATTTGGGTGCGTTCAATTATCAGCGGTGAACACATACACGCTCGATCCATAACCAATGTAATATATATATATATATATATATATATATATATATATATATATATATATATATATATATATATATATATATATATATATACTATATATTATTGAGTTTGACAGCGCTAACACTCTACACATTTAAATCCTACACATGAGTTGTTTACTATACTGAAATATTCTACACATTAATATCTTACACGGTAATTCCCTACACATTATTTTCCATTGCGTTTCATGTACAGACAAATTCTACACAGTAATTTCTTACACGGAAATTTTCTACACAATATTTTCCTTTATTATTTTTTCTAGTGCACTAAATTTAAAGAAAAACATTGTGTAGAGAATTTCAGTGTAAAAAATTCCTGTGTAGAATTTTTCTGTGCATGAAACTCAATGGAAAATACTGTGTAGGGAATTACCGTGTAAGATATTAATGTATTGAATATTTTAGAGTAGTAAAAAACGCTTGTGTAGGATTTAAATGTGTAGAGTGTTAGCGGTGCCTTGGGTTTTCTAAATATAAAAACCACAGCTAACTACTTTAGCAGAATGCTTTCTCAAATTGAGCTCCTGAAAAATGGAGTTAAAGAATTTTGAAATGGAAATTTGCATTAAATAAAATAATATTAAAATTAACTCCATAGGCGCAAGCATATAAGTATTGTCAGTTCGAGATAATTTAAAAACTTGAAATAATTTTCAACATTTCTGCATACGGAAAATTCAAAGTTTTAAATGATACCGATTAAATAAAAATGGCAATTTTATATTATTTCTTTTTAAATTAATATTTTTAACTTTCTTTTACTAAAATAACTCTAAAATGATTATTAGATATATTATACAAATTGTAAGGAAATTATGCCTTCTTTTTTAAAACTTATATATTTCTAACATATTTGTAATGCATAGACAACAACAATTTTTTACGATCTTTAGAAATTTGTATTAGATTAATATTTTTATTTTTACTACACTAAAATAGCTTTAAGATAATTGTTAGATATAAAAATCGAAAGAAAAGCTTTAAGATGATTATTAGATGTACAAACTAGAAGGAAATTATCTAACGTATAAAATAAATTTTTGGGTGGAGGGGATGGCGGCGCTTAGTTCCCAAAAACATGGTAGCAACTATATAATAAAGGAATACATATATATGATGAAATAATCTCTAAATAGGTATATTTTTATTAATCACTTATTATTTTACAATATTACAGAGATTGTGTTTTAATGCATAGATTTAAAATAAAATTTATCTTAGTTATTTATCTTCTCTGCATAACATCCGAGTGCACTCAGCGATTGGGTTCCATATTCCATTTTCATCCTGTTCATTACCATAACAAAAGCAAGTATTGCAACTATCTGCTGAAAAACTCTGTCCTACAATGCATTTTTCAGTTTCTGCAAATAATATATCATTTAAGTTATAACGTATTGCCCTAAATAAAATGTAGTTTTCCTATACTACATTATATTCGAAGTTTATAAAAAATCATTATTAAAAAATTTACTATTGAACTAAAGTTAAAATGTACCTGAAATATAAAAACTTATATAGGGAAGAGTCGCCCACTTTATCCATTATATACACAGCAAATATATTTGGACGAAATCTAAGTTGATGCAAGTTTCTAAGTTGTCACCGGGGCTTTAAACTATTCTTTAAAAGTGTACTTATGGACTTTCAGGGCTGCATTAAAAAAAATTAATTCCAGCTGTCAGACGCACATATATTAATAATAATTAATCGAATTTGTATCGTATTTTCATAGTATCATTGTTGATTGTGTGTCTAACAGATTGAATTTTTTTTAATGTAGTCCAGAAAGTTCAAGAATACAATTCTAAAGAATAGTTTAAAGCCCCGGTGACCACAAAAAATGTTCCGCCTGATTTAAAACTCTGTGTTAAATAGTTAAAAAGGCTTAAATACAAGAATGTAAATTATCAAATTCTTAGAAGACTATAAAAACCACTTAGAGGAGGTCTAGATCATGGCAAAATCACGTACAACATACATATTTAAGATATAGTACAATATAGTAGAAACTTACATCAACTTAGATTACGTCAAAATATTTTCGTAGTTTATATAAAATGGATAATACCTTTTTACAGGATTTAAATCAGGCTGGCCCCCTTAAGGATTTCTGTGTATAAAATCTTAGTTTGTTGATAAAATTTAGTTTTACAAGTCCCTATAGATTGCTTTTAGTACTAAGAAACAGTGTACCAAAGTTTGATTATGATAAGGGGAGGCTGGAGCGAACTTTACCATTGTAACTTTCACCTCGCGCTGTAGTTTTCGCTATACGTTTAAAATTAACGTGTTAACACTAAAGTCGAAGATAATAATGATTTATTATCATGTAAAGAATTGCGGACGACAGCTTTTTTGGTTATAAATAACTTAAAAAGTTTTTTATCATGAAATATTATTATAATTAACCAATGAAGAACGATAAAAATGACAGTCATCTTACCGTTTTCTAGCACTCACCTCGTGCCGTATTTTTCGTTACTCTATGAAATTTTTCCTAAATATATAGATTTTAATTTTTATTGACATTTATTATTATGGCAAGAAGAGGGGACAATTGCGTATTTGCACCATAAATTCCCACAAATTTTTATTTTTATGGTATAAATTTTTTAAGTTAGGTTGACTCTCTATTAATCAGCGTTAGCTACGACCTCCCCTTAAGGCTTAGAAATGAGGTTTAAGTATCGCCTACTTTGGGGCGCGGTCCTCCACCTTGGGACGATTTTTTTACTATAATTCTAATCGCCGTAAGTATGTTTCAACGGCGCGGTCATTTTTTACTAATCAAATTTCATTATTATTGTTTCAAAATGAAGATTCAAAATTCAAAAGATATTTCAAGAATCATCGACTTGTTTTTGTTTTATATCGATTTTTCGTTTTTTCAATTTTTAAGTTTTAGATTTTCTGCTTTTTTCGTATATTAGAAATATTCTGATAAATCTATTGTAAATTCATTAAAAAGAGCATAAAATTACCTATGTTTTACAACTGTAAATTTTGAATAGGCTCTTTTCTTTTTTCTAAATAACTTTTAGAATAAAAAAACGTGACTGCACGGAGAGAAATGGTCTAGTAAAAATTATTATTTCGTATGGTAATGAAGGGGCTTAGTTGCACAATCGCAATAATTATTTCTATTGTAGTAGTAAATGTTACATTAATAGCAGTTATTGCTATTTATCTATTAAGAATGTACTAGCGAGTGTAGTATAATCTGCTAAATAAGTATAGTAAATGTAGTGTATAGTATAGTGTTGTTTTAGTTATATTTAGATTTTTTAGTTTTAGTTTTCCTGTTTTTCTTTATGTTAAAAGTATTACGATTAATATAGAGTAATTTTTAAAAAATCATATTGATTTTTCATCACAGAATTAAATAGAATAAATAATTTCATATTGGAACAATTTATAAAGTTTAAGGAAGCTAAGTGCCAATAAATTGGCAGCGGTTTTTTTTTTATTTCCCAAAATTAATTAAAACTTTATGATGCGTTTAATCAAAGCTCTATATTTCTAGTTTTACTTTATTTTAGAATCACAAAGAATAAAACAATCTATTAGGGATATAGTTTAGTTATTGTTTACTTTTCAGCGACACAAAATACAAAAAAACAATTTAAAGCATTTCTCTGTACATATATTTATCATGTACAGCTATTATTAATCATATTGGCAGTAAATTATCTAGTTTTGTCTAGATTTCTTGCTTATAATCTTATTTCTAAGAAAATTCTATCATGTTTTTAAAGCTAGAAATAAGTGATATTCGCTTTTAATTTGATTTGATTATTTATTATATAGCTCTGAAAAATATATGTGATTTTGTTTCAAAATTGCTATATAAATATCGTTATTTTATTAAAAATTGTATTACCAAAAAACTTTAGAGTATTAATTAATAAGAGAACGATCGAATTTTTGTTGAAAATACCTTAAAGGATATATTCTCAAAGTTTCAATAATTTTTTTAATTTTTGGTATTTGTGAGGATCAATTTATGTCCAAATTCAGGTCCTTGATAAGACCATTCATCAAAAGGTGTCTATACTCCCAAAAAAAAAATTTAATTTAGATAAATTTTTTTTCTTGTACATATAATAGTAGTATTAAACAAACTGAATTGTTTCCAATATTAAACATATGAAAACGTGAATAATATTAATAGAAAGAAAATGAATAGAAAAATTTGTCAAAACATATGAAAAAACACCAGAGAACCACCTTAATAAGCACCTGAATAAAACTCTATACATTTTTACCAGGGGAACATTATATAAAAAATAAAATAACATAATTTTTATAAATATAAAAATAATAAAGCGGTACGAACCAAACAATGCTGCGGTATTTACGTGATAAATGCATGCAATCAAAAATACAAATAATAACGAATATGACAACTTAAATGACATTTTATAAAAATATAAGAAGCTTGAGTGGTCTGAATAAGAATGCTTTTGACAAATAACTGAGTTATAAATCATATTGAGATACGATGAGAGACTATTTATACGTGAGTCTCGTTATGCACGTTCAGTTATATCTAAAAACTTTCAGTGTATCTATATAATTCTCTAATAACAGATTAAAACATTTGATTCATAAATACGGAAATTCCTTGTCTTTTATATAAATAAAGGAATTTCCATTTTCAATATTTCAGCAAGTGTATCAGTTTAAACTAAGATGAAATCCATGATGCATTTTTAAAATATTCAGTTACGTAAATACAAAACAAATATATTATTATAAAGGTCTGGTAACTATCGCCGTTTTTTTCTTCTCGTACAGGAAGCTTTGTGATGATAAAAAAGTTTTGATAAAAATGGATGGATTGATGTATATGTGTGTGTACGTATGTGAGTGAGCATATCTTGGGAAATAGATTGATTGATTGATATGTTTTTATTTTTCCAAACACCATGCGCAATATAGCTATTTTGCATACATATTCAGTGTTCAAAATTGAATTTAAAATTATTATTATAATTATTTGTATGAAATTATATTGTACATCATTATAATATTCATGTTTTATAATATATAATTTTATAATAATTATTTGTATGAAATCATATTGAACATAATTATAATATTCATGTTTTTATAATATATAATTATATAATAATTATATGCAATACATAATATATACAACAAAATTGTAAAATTTGAAAAAATGGAAAATTTTGACAAAAGTAGAAAATCTTGGAAAAATTGTAAAATATATGAAAAAATCGTAAAAATTTATAGATTTTTAACAATGTTGAAAACAATGAATAGATCTCGCTTCGTTCTGGTGACAAACTTTACTCGTGCGAGAATCACCTATTTTGCGGACTTATTGCATAATGTACTATGCAGTAATGTACTATAAAGCAATGCAGTATGATTGTCTGGGTAAGTGTGTTCGTGAACATATGTATGTGGATCAGCATAACTTGGAGACGATTCGACCAATCGTAATGTTTTAGCGGCACATTTTCTATGTTTTTTCTACGCCACGAGGACAAAAATAATAAAATTATTGTCATTGATCGATGCGTCTAAACTTTTTAAATACACGCGATAATTTTTGCCATTTATTTCTTCATAATTTTTATTAGAGAATTCTCTCCGTATATACGAAAAGTATTGTTTTATATATTAATTTGAAAAAACTAATAGCTATGCAAGAGTTTCTTATTTACGACGAGAAATCAACTTTCGTAACTCAAAGCTCGAAAAGCTCTACGCGCTAGTCACGCGCGCGTAGCACCCTCTCCTCCCCCCTACGTGACAACTTTAATTTGCCTTGCGATTAAGCACTCTCGAATTCCATAGCGATAAAGAGAGTCAGCCTCTCGTGATGCACGTAAGCGAGAGAGAGAGAGAGAGGAAGAAATTAAATGGCCTCGTAGGAGTCGTCGCATGGCCGCGGCAGACCGCAAACTTGTCGACTACGGCATAAATCCCCCTTTTCTCTCTTCTCTCTCTCTCTCTTTCTTTTTCTCTATCTCTCTCTCTCACATACACACACACACTCCTCTCTTTTTCTTTCTTAGCTTCTTCTTACCCTACGGAGAGGTTGCAGGCACGCATGCATGCGCGCAGAGGCATATATGCGAATGAGATCCCCGAGGTGGATAGCGAGAAAGTTGCAAATCGAATCTCGAAAGCCTTTATAAAGCTGTCGATTCGTGCCGATAGCAGGTGCCTTTGCACTCGAGAGTCGTTATTTTCTTTTCTATTTTTAGTTTTTTGAATTAATTTTCTTTTCTCGATGTTTTGCTTTGCTGGGATGAGGTCGAAGGGTAATAAATACAATTCCTATGGCGATGTGTTCGTGCGTCGTTTAGTGTGCAAATCGTTACGAGGATGAACGGTACAAAGACAACTGAATTATAATGCAAATGCATGGATTGATAATAAAAATTACTTAGAAATTATTGTCAAAATCTTTTAATTTGAAGAAATGTAAACATGTGTATATCTTACAATTAGTCTCACCATGTAGCACTTTTCTATTTAACGAAAGTTTTCTTATTTTTATATACTTTCTAAGAATATTTATGAAATCTTACACTTAGAAAATCATATCATCTAAGATTAATTGAAACAGTCATTGAATTACACAAAGAGAATTTCCTATAAAAATTATTATTTAAATTATAAAGTAGACATAATATTCTAACTTCGCAAAAAATATCCTTATTCACGGTAAAAATGAATCTACTATAAGGTAAAATTAAGTTGTACATACGTTGATTTTTACCAGTATAAAATTTAATTATTTAAATATACAAAGACGTAGTCATTTGTCATTCCATTTTCAATAATCGAAATTAATTCCAACCACAAAAAAGTCACTCCTAAAAACCATATCATCACCGGTATACATCTTATAATCACCTAATGACTAATAACCCAGGTCCACTTGTCTACCCACATCCAAGATAAAACTCCAGCAACAAAAACTCCGAACCCGCAATCCCAGCCCCTATTCACCGCAACTCTTGCGTTAATTTCTGCAGCGGGCTGGAAAAAGTCCGCGGCATCAATCCGCGCGGCCCTGCACTAATGCGAAACCTAAATGACCAACATTTGTTTCGCGCAAATTGATCGCACAGGCACGAGCTCGTGCCGTTTCCAGCTCCGGCGTCGTTAATAATTAGCGGTCGAGAGCGCCTTTATAACAACCTCATCTCTGTGCGGAGGGAAGTGCGCGCGTATGGTGTGTATGAAACACGCAACGCGTGCATTACGCCAAGTGTGAATATTGTAACGTGACTGCATGGTATCTCTCGGCCGAGGCGACGATTCGAGCGGTAATTGAGTCGTTGATTCGATTATTAATCTTGTATGAGGTTGTCGCGCGCGCGCGAGCATGCGCCGTTGTGATGATTTGTAGGCGCGCGTGATGATGATGGCTATTCTTTTTTTGTGTTTTTCTGTCGGTGAGAGGTTTAGAGTTTTTAGAGACTGCTCAATGTTCATATGTTACGAGACTTCGGAAGTCTAAATATATTGTTTTAAGGGCATACTTTGAGAGGTGCGTGCTAAATTTAATCATTCAAATTTGGACAATATTATGTAGTATAGATTTTTTTTAGAATTTGGTCAAAAAGTATAGTTTATTAATTATAAAATATTGTCGTTTATCAAAAATCCGTATTACGTTAATCTTGTATGACTTGCATTTAAAAATCAAAATTGTCATCTTTTGTAATGTTTATTAGATCTAACATATATAATTTTGGAGAAAATATATGTAATTCAGAAAATACAAAACTGTATACATAATTTTATAATAATATTTAACTATCATTATTTATAACTTTCGTGTTTAAAACATATAACTTTTTTACAATCACCCAGGTATCTTAGAGTAAATTTTCTTACCTATTTAAGCACATGAGAATTTTGAATCAAATCGTGGCAAGCTCGCGCTTTAATTAGCTCCGAGGGTAAACAGCAGCGGGCAGTTGGTATTGCACACGTTTATAATGCGATCGTATTAACGTCGGCGCAGGGACCGCGAACCATATTATAGTCCACATCCCTTACAGGCTGGGTGGGCGCGCAAATTGTTGCACATGTAGACTAGCGTCTCGGTGCTTCTTTTCGTCTTCTTCATGAAGTTCCCACGATACGGAGGCTGGACGTTAAGTTCGCTGACTGTTTACGTGCTTTGAGAACTATTTATGCTATGTGTCATATATAATATGCCTGCGTAACTATTTATGCCTTTGTGAGGTAATAAAAAACGGTAAAAGAAAATACGCAGGTTGCGTAGAATCTTGAGAAAATATTGAAAAATCAGTAGGAACTCGGGGGGGGGGGGGGGGGAGACGCGAGCGTGAATCTTCCCTTATCTCGCACGAGATTCCATGCAATTTCAGCGAGGACAGTGTAGGTCGGATTAAAATAGTTACTTTTCATCTCGGAAATTATGAAGCACGGCCTGTTATTACGCGCTGAAGTTTGTTTGAAGATCTTGGTAATTTCAGTAATTTCATGTATCTTGCATTTTAATTGCGTCACTACTGCATTATACTTACAAAAACTCCATTTTTCATGCAGTGTTAATTCTTCATCGTAAAATGAATATTCTTTGCTATATCAAACTAATACATTTATAAAATTTTATTATTACATTTTTACGAAATGCTAATTTTTCACCGTAAATTAAACATTCTTATTACATAATAAATTTTTGAGTAATTTCAATTTGCCTACAAATTCATAAAATAATTTTGATAATACATAATACTTATTTATTTTCATAATACAGCTTCTTATTAAATACCTGCACGCATTCACGCCCTACACCATAACTTTTAAAATGCACAGCACTTTTTCTTATCACCCCGACAAATTCACGGTCACTCGCGAGAGATATACCTGCACAAAAGAAGAATAAGAGGAAGAAGCGTGCCATCGAAGTGCGCGCATCTTCTCCAGGGCCCATACTGCCACTTTTTTTCCACGTTCACGAATCTCGCGCAGATCGCGCGCCGATCTCATCTAAATCCACCGCCACCGCCAGCTCCTGAATAATACATAAGCAAGTATACGCGCAAACTCGCGCGTATTTTCAAGAGAGAGAGAGAGAAGCTTATCTGCCTCGCTCGAGGATGAAAAAGAAGGGAGAAAAACGTATAGAGTCCGGAGAAGTCGCGTCGATCTCGCGCGCGTTTCCTCGCCAGATATACACGCGCGCGCTCGTGAAGCGGAGGAACCGCAACTTTGGCTCCGAGCTGTGTTATCGGTTCTTCTAATCGTGGCAGAAGCTTGTGTTTGAACAACTTTTTTGTTAAAATACGTACTGGGTGATGCAGTATATTGCATACGTGACAAGATGTAATATACTCGACAGAGTATATTATGTTGAATAAGATGGTTTATTGATAAATTGAAAACTAATTGGTTGAAAAATTGCTTTATGATATTAATCATTCACAGTTAGTACAGTTTTACTTTTACTTTTACTTTTGAAGTGTACATTTATTGATATTTGGTACAATAAAAGTGTGTATATAAAAACAACATTTTTGACACAAATTATGAATTGATAGGCTTTTTTATATATACATTGTTTTTAAGTTCAATATAATGATAACTTATAGTATATGGGATGAACCACACTCATATAGGGTTTCAAATTCATAATTTTACATATGTTTACATACAATATGCTCGGAAAATGATTTTATGAATGTTGAATAAAAATTAATTTTGAACAATAAGTATTATGATATTTACTAGCGACGAATACTTCGCTCTCACACTTGCTCGTACTATCTATGTTTCTTTCGAATAACAGGTTTGAAATAAACTAAAAATATTCAAATTTCCACTACTATATATTTTTTGTTAGCTGACACATAGCAGGCAAAAGCTTTAAATAATTATTAATACATAATTTGACCAAAACACCATATAACTCTCTAGTAAAATATGACCACAAATATTTTACAATCTATTATAAAACACATTGTGACTGAAAGATCAAAATTTTAATATTTATGACAAATGAAATACAGTTTAGTTTGAGTAACTTAAATAGAATAATAGATTAATTTTCAAATTATTATGCGATACAAAGTGAATTTCGAAATAATCACGATTATTTGCAAAATTTTCAAATTAAATTCATTCCACTCTACTCCCAAATGCTCTACCCACAATTCAATCCCCCTCACACCCAAATCACCCCCGATCAAAACACCTCCCAAAATCCTCACCTCCAATCACCGATCCAAAAACCCCCCCCTAATACCACACAAACCTGTTCCAAACATCAGCCCACCCTATATATACCTATACACACCAACTCCTCGCGGCTCTAGGATGATACTCCGCGCGCTTGCGCTTGCCCTCGGCCGATTCCGGTTCCCACGTTTACATTTGGTGTGCATGCGCGCGATGGGAGGACGTCGGCGGCCTCAGCTCGTTAACCGGCTAACGGTAGGTCGGCGTGCACATGCAGCGCCGGGCCGATCTCGCGCTTGCGGGGGTAGCCGGGCTCGCGCGCGTCGAATGAAAATACCCATTGCTGTGGGGAGAAGTTACTTTCGCCTTCTGTTGTGAGGTCGTTTCGGCGCTGGAGTGGGATGTGCAGGAGACACGAGATGACGGCGATGATGGAGTGGTGATGCGCGGGTGCAGGTTCAAGAGTGAGTTGGGAGATGTAAGAGGGGAAGGACAGTATTAGGAATTCTTGGAAGTGGGTTATTAGATGTAGTAGTATAGTTATAGACTTTTTTGAATAACGATTGTCTTAATAAGTCATTATATTGCACCTCAAGAACAAGGCTATAGCAACTCAATTTTTTTAATTTGTTTTTTGTACACGATGTCGTTCATACGAGAAGAAAATACTAAGTTACGTTTTAAACATTTGACTGTTTGAAACGTACGTTTTAAAAATTGGTTAAAAACGATTAAGTAATTATGTTCTGGGGATACGATATGAAGTACTTGTTGCACTTAATTTGTGCTTACATATAGCATATTGTACCAGTCAATCTAATTATTAATTATATCGCTAGTCAAATGGAATTTGTTGTTGTCTTTTAAAAAATGTATGCTATAACTAGTAGTCATTATATCTAGAAATAAATAATGTTTTCTGTAGTATTTATGGTAATGAATTAGTTGTAAAGAGAAAGACAATAAAGTCATCAAATCGTCAGCAACTAATAAAACTGTCGTAATTTACTATTTAATACCTCCACAGATTAACTCAATCATAATTGATTAAGTTCTATTAATTGAATCACATCAACTATTATTATTATTATTTAACTAAATTTTTTATAACTATTGTCAGTCTGTAGATAAGAATTTTTTTAGTATTACTTTGATTTGTGAAATATACTCTACATGTAATAAATATTACTATAAATAGCGACAACTATGCTTTATTTTTTAAACAATTGCTATTTATTTATGCTCGACTTAAATTACTTAGTTAATTTCGATCAATATTTATTCCATTATATGTTAATTAAGCATTGTTCCTTAGATAGAAATAGATCATTTTAATACCGAGAATTGAACAATACACAGCGCATAACGAGGAGTGTACGATATATCAAAAAGAATCTTACAGAGCGAGTAGCGTATACAGCTTGACGTGTCTATTTGACTCATCAGCGATCGGACAGCCAAACGAGCGCAGTCGCGTGTTCGACACGAGTATACGGTGGTGAAACGAGGAGGAAACAATGACGGTCAAGCTTGGCTTTGTTTTACTACAGCTCCACGTGAAAGAGAACAATGATATATATTTTCCTTTTAATAATAACAATAAGTAAAACAACTTTATTTTATAAATTACAATAAAAGAGAGGGCATAAATATATTATATTTATTATTATCCTTGCTATAATCACAGCTACTTCCTAATTACTCTTATATTGCAGTTCATACCCAAGCAAAACTGTAAATATCCCCGAGATTTATTCAAAGTTCAACATCATAATGTAAACAAAGGTTGCAAAGAACAAAAATCCCCGCGCACCCAAACGACTTCCCTCGCACTTAAATTTTAATTACGCGCACTCAATCTTCGTAGCGATCCCTGTTCTAGAACTCGGACCGTCCTCCTCTCTCCGCGCAAATAAAATTAACCTACGAGAGCAAGTTTTCAAGGAGGGGGAGGGGGCGACTGTGGGAGTCTGCGGCGCTGGACCATTATAACCGAGCGAGTCACGCCGCCGAGGCGCTGGGCGTGAGTGCAATTTGCAGACGGCGGTGGTGCTGTGCACTGGACCCATGGTCGAGTCTGCTCTCGCTATTAGGAGGGATTGGATTAAAGTCGCGGCTGAGAGAGAGATAGAATTGAATGAGGTTGTAACGCGATTTTCGCATGTCGCGGCAGTGGATGCGGATTTTTCGAGGGGGTTGATTAGCTGTGAGGGTGGTTTTGAGGGGTTTGTTGGGTTTGTTTATTGAAGAGTTTTACTTGTATTCCTTGGTGTTTTAAATTAATTGAAATTTGAGAAGCACAGTGTTAAAAAAGTATTACAATCGACTTAAGAATATACTGATATACGCATTTCACTACAATCAATAAGCGTTCAAATTTATTTTAGGAATATTTCAACAAGTTTGCAACAACTCATTTTATTTTTTATTCGGAATTTATATGGGAAACTACTATTTTATCGTGTATTTACTATATAATCTCATAACTTATTTATTTCTTATTAGTTCATCGCAGGAGTTAAAAAAATGATAAAACTCGATGTATGAAGTCATCTTCGTTAAGTGATATCGATAATTTTGAGTCATAAAATACTTTCTTTATACTGCGATAAAAAACTAAATTAAACTATTAATATTATTTTTACAGTGGCCAGCCATTAATGGTTAGCAGTGATAATGCTTAAAAGATCACAGTTCCTAGATTTGCTGTGATCATGTTCGCATCATCACCGTAGCCACCATTCATGGTTGATGGGACTATGTAGTCCATAGACTTGCTCACACAATCACGCTATTTCTCTCTATTATTTGCCAGGTTCAGCCAGTTTCCCTCATAGTATCCTATTTCTCGCAGGTCAGCTCTGACATTATCCTCCCACCTTCGTTTTGGTCTACCCGCAGATCTTGTGCCTTCTGATTTCCTACTAGTACTCTAAACTCTGTCCTATCATTTTCTATCCTCGCTAGATACTCGGCCCATCCCAGTCTTCGAGATTTTATAACTCTAGAAATGTCCGCTTTTCCGCATAACTTGTCAATTTCATTATTGTGTAAGATTCTCCATTCTCCGGTTGACTCATCAATTTTTCCTCCGAAAAATTAAACTACATTTAAAAATTCTTATTAATTATAAAAATTTGAAATATCAATTTAGCTTTACTTTGAGAATAAAATAAATATATGATTTGATAACCATTTGTTGCTACTGTTGTTTAGAAAAATGTTGTCTTTGTCTGCTGATTTATTGTACAATGCTTAGGTACTCTGCATAATTTTCTATTTAAAAAGAATATTTTTAACTCATATTCATAAGATTTTCCTTCTACTTTGTTTTAATGACATAGAAAAAAATATCACGAATATTGATAATAATTGGTATATTGGTATAATTTGTAGAGAAAGCATAAGTTCTAGATGATTAAAAAAACGTTCGTTATCAATACCACATTTAATTAAATCAATTTACGGTTTGATAATATTATATTACCAAATAAAATGTATAATGAAACCGTAATTAATGAGATTACGCACATGCAAGTAATGCAATGATATCCGTAGCCCAATAAAATTAATTAACGATAATAACACTAAATAAACTACAAAATCGTGATTGCTGTTTGAGAAATTTCATATTCCTTTCGCACAAATCTCTTCCTTATTACTCATACTATATATATATAAATATATATGTTCGCGGGTAGTTTATTTTCCCCTATCGCATAATTAATCCAATCATTTCAGATCTAATTACCATATACGAACTTCAGCTCACAAAAAAGGTCGCGAAAAACTCTCCCATGCACCCGACATATCAGTGTACCGACCTTAATAACAAATAAACCATCCCGAAACGACCTGGCTCCCTACTTTATTACGCGTAAATGTAAATTAGATTATAAGTTGATTCGAGCTCGTGTATACACCAACGAGAGATATGATTTTCTCTAACGTAAAATTAACGTTTTTGTTTCAGGTGAGTTTCCTGCGCGCGCACACAACTTCTTGGAAATACGCACTTGAGCTTCCCGATAGGTAAGATAGACGAGGACACGAGGTGGCCCTCATTACTTTCGAGGCGCACGTGCGCGCGCCTGCATTTTATTTCGCTTATTACGCGAGTGCATGTGTACTCTTGTAAAAGCGGAAGAAACGGCGTGAGTTCGTAGCTTTCTAATCACTTTTGAGGATGATTAATTATACCGAGGCTGAGAGAGGAGTTCGGCCTTTCCAACGTTGGCTTTTCATCCTTCTCTAGGTGGCACGCACGAAATCGTGAACTGTATGCTGAATCCTCATTTCGTATGTATAGAAGCGAGATTTCAAGAAATGTTTCTTTCAAGGTTGATGAAGAAAATTATGATTTGCTTTAAAAAATCGACTTAGCATTTGTATGCTGCTCCATTTTAGCTCATAATTGCAGCAACATTAAAAAGAGAATGTTCAAAACAATTTTGCAACAAAATAACTTTTTACATTTATACGAGGTCGTATTTGACATTCTATAAATTATAATAATAATGAGCTATATTCATTATTCGTGCTGTTTACTATGAATGTCAAAATTAATACTCTAATGCACAAATGAAAATCATAATTTGCTGTACAATTTATACAACAGCATCGAAATTGTGCATAATTGTATTATTATTATATTATTTATAACAAATTAATATTAATAACATAAAATGAGAAATACAAGTCGCATTATAGAAAGATTAAATAATAATAAGTGTAATAGACAGGTTAAACGTTGAAGTCTATACAACTCAACGCACGTCTGACCCGAACCTGCCATTATCTACTTAATATCATATTTACTATTGTAATTGCATGCGAAGAGTTATGCATTCAAAACTACTCATACCCATACTCATACCTTCGAAACTCAATCCAGCCATTCGATAAAGCAAAATAAAAATTGAATAAACAATCTTTGATCTTATCTTACGAAGAAGAAAATGGGTAGTTTTCGTCACTCTCGCCGCGTCGCTTCGTACCTCGACCGTTTAACGTCAGAAAAATCGTGATCCTCTCTAGACACTCCCATAAATCAGCTTCTCTCTCTCTCTCTCTCTCTCGTTCCACGACCTTTTACGATCGAGGTCCTCTCGCTTATTATAACCTGGGCGAGGCAACTCTCCCCTCCTTCCCTCGGTAAACATAAACATATTCGTCGCGAGCTCGTGCGCCCGTCGCGCACACTCCGTGATTATACTACGGTTGACGCGATTTGCACCTTCGCCGGTGCGATAATTTGATGATTTATCGGTTTATAAGCGGACCGGACGCCCCAACGGCCGCAATTTTCCGCTTCTTCGCTACAAGCCCTCGCCGTCTAGTACTACTATTGATTTAGGTATAGTCTTTATTGCCGCGGCTGGTAGTGTGCATTCGTGTATGGATGCAGGTGTGGGTGCATTTTATTCGATCGGGCTTGCGGTAATTTGAATCTCTTTGTGGCGATATCCTCGGCTTTCGGTTAACTTAGCTGAAAGTGAATGCACGCCGGCCCGTGGTTTGTAATTTGCTCCCCCTCGCGCGGCGGGTAAATGATTAGGCGACTGCGGGGGACTGAGAGGCTGACAATACGGCGCGCGCGGCCTTTGATAATTTCTATGATGCTGGGTTGGTCGTGGACGCGCATAGCTGTTTCGTGGAAATCGTATTGTTTTGAGTAATCGCTGGCTTCGAGAGTGAATTTTAAATATTTAAATTGGGTGTATCGGGTGTATAGGATAACGGTTTAAATGAGTTTCTCACCTTTTTGATTTAGGCGTGAAATCTTGTCAGATACTTAAAATTACAAGATTTCCAATAATAGTGATAGCAGTAATGGACAAAAGTATGATAAAATCTTTCTCTTTTGATTGTCGTAAACATTGTTATTTATAAGTAACAATTCATTCATAATTAGGATGTTGCATAAAAATAAAAAGCTGATTTTTCACATGTAATAGGTAGAATAGCAAAAAATAATTATATCGTGTATTTTCATTTATCATAAAAATGAAAAATTTGAAAGTTACAGACGTTTAAAGTTTCCAAATTTTCGATATATATAGATAGACTCTAATGCTACCCGACGTCATGAAAATATAATATCGTGACGTCACGCAAATTTCAAATGGCTGAAATTACTTCAATTTTCGTTAAATTACAAAAATAAAAAAAAACGACCTAATTATTTTAGCATAAACTATTGGAACATGGAATCAAAAAAAGGCATGCAACAACCGAATTACGAAGGGGGGACACCACTTCGACTGCAGTAAAGCTGTTTTTTTACATTTTTTAAAAATTATTAATTAGACACTTAAATTATTTATTAGACCTTTTTAGAGGAATGTCAAAGTACCTATATATCTTTAACTTACATTCCATAAAAAATAAATAATTAAAATTTATTAATATTCGAAGCCATAGCAACCAATAAACTCTGCCGACCATAATTTAAATAAATTCCCAAAATATGTTACAATAGCTTGAATACTTTTTGAGATTGTAGTACTGTTATATTTTAATAAAATTTGTTACCATTGAAAACATGATATGCGAAAACAAAGTATGCAATCGAAAAAGCCATACACTTAACTGAAGATACTTTAATTACTAAAATCTTCTTTGTAATTAAAGTAGCTAATATTACCTCATTGAAGACATATGCTTTAAAATACTAATAACAATTTAAAATCAATATAGTGTTAATCCTTACAAATGCCTATGAGTTAAAAAAATATTCAGGTTCGATCACTAAAAGCAAGAAACTAAATCTCGAGCAGATTCGATACACCATCAATTCCCCAACAACTGAGCAACTACAAAAATGGAAGTTTCAATCTACAAGCAAAAATAAAGTAACTCGTAACAAAACACTTCGATCGCAACCGATATCCTTGTACCCATACAAATTCTATAAATGGCTTTTTCGCCTGTGCGATTATAATCGCTACTCAATTTCTTACACACACACACACACATACCCCCGAACACATCGAAGAATCTCCTCAAACAACATTTTTCCCTCCGCTATTCCCATTATACTTCGCGCCGTGAATAGCTCCATAAATCCTGTTTTCGTCGATAGCTATATGGCACGCTCGCACAAAATTTCGCAGCTCTCGCGTGCGAGAAAAAATCTCCCGGCGAGGAAGAAACTCGAGAGCGTAAAAGGCATGTAAAATTGCGCGGCTAGGCCATACCATATCGAGTATACATATACACAGTCTTACACGAGGCCCCGCCATTGTATATATACCCATGTGCGCAACAAGGCCCGCGTCATTTTGTCAGAATGAGCCTCAGCTTCACCCCATCCTATATACACGCTTCTTTGATGTGTATGCATGTAAAGCCGCGCGGTAATCCATTTTTCAACATCGCCTCTCTCTCTCTCCCGCATTCTCCTTCCTTTCGCTGCCGAGCTGCAGCTCAAAATCGATACGGATCAATTCATGTCTCGTCGCGAGCCGAGCGATCGTGTCGGTGATTATTAAAGGAGCAACGCTCTAGAGAGAGAGAGAGAGAGAGAGAGCAAGAAAAGTCCCAGGACGACGCGCAACGTTCTCGAGACGGCGAGGAGGACAAGAAAAAAGTCGGTTTGATAATATACCAGTTTCCCGTGGTAATGTCATAATAATTCACTGGAGATACTGTCTTCGGGATGTCATATTAATACACGGGGGTTACGGTGAGCGCGCGGCATGCCGAAGCATTAAGATATTTTTATTTTGGCGTGCGTTCATTGATGTGACAAGGAGTTTGTACGGTATGATGGAAAACAAAGAATGAAAATAACGTATGCGCAACATTTTAAAGACAAAACTATATGACGAAAGAAACTTTATATGACTATCTATATTTAGATATTTAATTATTTTTAGTCATATTTAGTCAAACTTACGATAAACACGATAAACAATAAATATAAATATCATACATTGTTGATATATAATGAATATAGATAAATTTTAAGTGAAAATAAACTGCATGTATAGCATTTTAAGTGGAATGAACTGTATTCACAAAAATAGAACAAAAAGTCAAGTTAAAAAATTTTGAATAAATAATTTATATTGATTTAAATGTTATAACTCGCACTATAAATAAATTGCTTTTCATTCTTTTATCACTCGTCATACATTTCAACCTTTTCTTTAGTACCAACAAAGGTTCAAGGTAGTATATCGGTCTTGTCACATTTAAAAGAGATCATTTGTCGATCGCTGCTGGAGCCTGTCGAGCAACGGACAGTTAGTATTGTTCTGGCAAATGATCCTCGATTGCCCGATCAATAATATCGTGATCGGCGTGCTCGTATTATTTGTTGATACACTAATGGAACAATATCTTCAATGATCATTAGTGTTACCGTAAAATTTATCTCCTTGGAGTTACATTACATTACTTATAACAAGAAAATACTCCTGTTACTCTTAAATAATTTGAAACATTAAAAAAGTTATACTGAAACAAATAACACAGAAAATTATTTACAAGATAAAAGAGTGAAAAATAGAATCTATTAAACATATGTTGATATTATATACAATGTGTATGTTCTTATATGCAGCTTATAAAATATTTCAAATATGTACAACTAAAACTACTTGCTTAGGGTTTAAAACGTACCTTAAAGTTACATTCAGGTTCTCATTTTTCAAGAAATAATTTAAAATCGATATATCGAAACACTTTTCTATCATGTCGAAAATAGCGTTTCTAATATTTTCTTTCTCCGTATAATTTCACCTATCTTTTCACTCTAAAAATCCAACAATTACGAAACCCACATCCGCGTTCGGCACCACAGCAGTCCAAAAAAGTCATCAGCAGAAGAAGAACTAAACTCGAGACACGCTCGCTTATTAACGAGCCGTTCGCACGTGATAATTTAAGCCCGCTCGCGACTAAACGGCCGAACGTCAAAGCCCCGATGCTCTGCTCGCGCGAGTCAAAATGCGCGACACTCTCCTCGCACGTACGTATATACTTGCGTCACAATGATGTACGAGCCAGCGTGAATTAGGCTCGCACGCGGAGGATCATTTCGTCGCGTTTCTCTCTCTTCTGCGATTTTTCTTTCAAAGGCACTCTTTCTCCCTGGCGCAGCCTTTCCTTACCTCTTCATCCTTCGCGCGCGCGTGCGGGTCTATCTTCTTTCTTCGGCGAGGAGTGCGAAAGTTTGCGGTGCACGTGTACGAGAGTTGAGAGTACGGCGAGTAAAAACGAGAGAAACGTCATGAGGCACAATGCGCGAGTAAGGGGCTTTGCTCACTGCGGTAGGTCGCGCTAAAGAGTACGACGAGCGTGAAACGCGGGAAGAGGAGTTGCCTATCTCGAGGGTCGGCACACATTTGTAGATACGTCGAGTATGAGTATTTTGTTTGAGTTATTAACTTGGCTTAACGCAAACATTGTAATATGTACTGGAATAGGTGTCAGATGTGAAGGGGAATCAATTTTATTAACTGCAATAGTAATTTATGAGAGTTAAGTATTAAAGACATCATTTTTTGCTGTACAGTTTCCGATATGACATGATTTTTGCCTTCAGCAAATAAAACCATAAGTACAAATACTTTTAAATTTACTTTTCACGACTCAATCATATATAAAATTACTATTATTTTCATTTTAGTTAGTTATCCACGTAAATGAAAATTAAAGAAAAAAACTTTTATAGTTTTTTATCATCATAAATACTTATAATCATAAATACTTTTAGAAAAGTACTTATGATTAAACAAATATTACGAAATGCATGCGTAGTAACTCATTCAAAATACCACTCAAGCAATTTACACCTTCGGCGATTTTCCATCCTCGAAAAGTATCGCACGAGCGCTCTCTTTTACCCACCGACAAGATCACTGCGAGAGCCGCTCCAAAGCGCGGCTTTTTCTCGCGGTCGCTCGCACCGGCTTTAATGAATTATCGCTATCTGGAGGATTCCGCGCTCGCTCGAAACGCCATATACTACTCTGAATTCAGTGTAGAGCGAGTCGCCGTGTATTTCGCGTATCAGCACTGTATCGGGCACGGCTATCGTACCGGCTCTATCTGCGTGGCGCGCGCGCTCGAGGAAGCGCGAGCCGCACTTTCGAAATGTACAGCCCGGAGCGAAGGTAGGAAACAAGCAGCTCGAGCTTTGCAGTTTGTGGCGGGGGTATGCAGTTTTTGGATGGCTTGAGCTGGCGAGAAATGTAGTTGGGGATTTTGTGTAGTTTAATTAGGAAGTTTTATAGGCTGGAAGAAGAATTGCAGAGATCTTGGTAAATGTTTCTTTTGATAGTATTGACAAAGAATTAAAGTCATTTGGAGTACTTATAGCTATAGATTGTAGATGGCGCAGAATTCGTTGTTTTAAAGTAATCCTGGTTAACAGTATCTCAAACATTCAATTGAAATTGAAAAATTCTTAATATTTAGACATTTATGTCCTAATAATAATAGTCTGAAGTATAGAAAAATTAATTTCCAAAAAATATCAGATAATCCAACATAAAAAGTAATTTTTAACAAATTTGTTTATAGTTTTAAATAATAATTAGTTTATACTGAATGACTATAATAACTTTCCTAAAATTGAGCAGCTTTGAAATTATTATCTCTACATGTTACTTTCGATTGCTGTCGAGTGCTGTCTAGTTTACACAAAAACGTACTATCCTACAACATATTAATGATTGTGATCAATGTTTGTGCCAAATCTTTTCTATTCGTGTTTTAAAAATGGAAAAGCGTATACTAAGCTCTCATTACCTGAAGATTTGTGGGAATAATATTTAAAAAATGTATAAATAAATATCTGGAGGTTATCAAAATACAAATACGTGATAACTAAAGATGATATTCATTTATAGATTACAAATATAGAATATCTCGTCACTTAAAAGTAAAATAAGAACAACCATGTTATGTTTTTGTTAACTCTTGTGCCAGAAGCTTTAGAAATCTACGTGTGCGTTCTGTGGAGAGAGTGCGTGACATTTGAGTGTATTGTGTGCGTGTGTACTTACTTACCTATTGCTTATAATACTTGCAACCCCAAGTCCTAACTTCAGCACGTGCATTTTACAAAAATAAAGATTCAAATCACAAGAATCATTTCTCCGAAGCATCCAATTATACTCAAGTCCTAAATAAGCAAATTTTCAAAAACCAAAAGTTCAAAACAAAAAACCTTATGTAGAATCCACCTCTACGCGGCAAGCTACACACTCGACACCTCGCAGATTTCCACCGGCTGCTGCTGCTGCTGCGTCAGCAGCCCAAAGGGATAAACCGCGCGCCGAAGATTTACAAGACTCCCTCGCTCTCTATCTCCAGCTGCGGCGGCTGCTCAGATAAGCACAGCACCACCAAGCTCGAGCCTGTGTGTCTATGTACGCGCAAAAGTAAAGCTAGGCGCGAAACTAAGTGTGAAACACGCTGAAACCTCCCCCCGTGAGTTATGGCACGCGCTCGCGCGCGGAGTGTACCAGTGATCGGGATCGGTTGGTTGCTAGTGTATAACGGGGGAATTGGCGAATGACGATGTGGAAATGTCAGATGCAGCGATACTTTTTCTGGACAAGTATAGAGGTGAGGAGGAAAGAGGGTTTCCTTGTAGGGGTTTGAGGATTGCGGGTGATTTTTTTTTTCGTTTAAATGCTCTCGATTAATTAGAGATCGGTTAGATAAGCATTTAAATATGTAAATTTAGATTTTACAAGCGAATCGTGCTTTGTGTTCGTGATAAAAATTCTTGGAGTTATTGATTGCTTTTTTGCATGCATTTGAGCTATAATTAAAAATATTTGAGTGAACATGCAAAACAACAACATATCTGTTAAAATCTCTGTAAATAATCGTTTGTAAATAAATCTGTTAAAAGTGACATTCGGAAATAAGATGAATTCATAACTTATTAAAAATAATAAAGACGGTACAAGTTCTGAATCCTATTAATGACTGACAGAAAATGTAATGAAATTGTGCAGGAAGCGTTGACTTTCTATACAGTTGGCCAAAAAATTAAAAATTGAATTTCATTCGTGATCATCTTCAACCAAAGAAGTATGAAAGTGACTATAGAGTAAATAAACGAAGTGAATGTACCATAGGTACATAAATACAAACTTTCAAAGCCTCGTTACAACTCTCTACAACTTCATAATACTCTTCACCCAAAGTGTGTAAGTCTCATGAGAATTTACGAAATTAAAAATTTTCAATCCCCTTGGAAAAAAGCACGCTTTCAAAAAATTCTAAAAATCCCAGGTAGTTTGCATACGAAATAGCGGCCGCGTCGTCCAGCAAGACTACATTTTACGCCGGCATTCTTGCATTTCAAGGAAAGACAGCAGAGAAAAGATTGGAAATTGCGAGACCCCCGTAATTCTAGTGTCGACCACGATGTGCGCTGTCTCGCGGTTGTCTCCTCCTTCTACCTCCTCTCTGTCTCTTTCCCTCGGATGCCGAGAAATCTAGAATGCGCTATGCGCGCATATACGCTCCAAGTATTAAGAATGCCCACTCCCACTTACCTCAATACTGTGCTTGCGAAATTTTTTTTTAATTTGTCTGCAAAGTTTAAAGCGTTCCCCGATAAAGACCCCGATAATTTAACGCAGATATAATGATGGTTAGTCTATCATAATTTAATTATTTAATTCTATGCAGACTTGTAATATACAAGTTTCAAAAAGCATTGTTAAGCGTAAGCAATATAGGTATTAACTTATATTAACCTATATATGATTTATTCAGAATTGTAGTACCATGATTAAACATTAATTGCACGTTTGGTATGTCATGAATGTTAGGATAATTAGAAGCGTTTAGAATTCTTCCAATTGCTTATTTTAACATGATTTTCTACGGTTCACATCATAAATCTTCATTATGAATATCAACATTTTTGAAGATATTATTACAACCAACTTCAATACCTATCATTAATCAAATCCACAATCAATTCTCACCTTACGTATATTATAAACATACAAGATCTTGCAATGAAACAGCCTACACTCAAAATACCACCAGAAATGCATTAGCACGCAACGTTCAACCAACAGTTTTGCCCCTCAAAATCCACACTCGCCTCTTCCTCTTCTCCACAAACTACAACTCCGCTGCGTTCCACGCATCCGCTAAAGAGCCAAATACCTCTTCCCCCCTTAAAAACGCGAAAAACTCCAAACAACCTTCGACCTGTAGCGCTCTAACCTCTACTAAAGCAGAAAGCTAAAAGCCTGGCAAAATCAAGTAAACCCTAGACAAGACACATCACGAAGAAAAAGAAGAAGAAGAAGAAGCTCAGTGGAAGATCGGCCTATGTTTGCCCGCTGTATTACGGTAATTGCCGCGAGTCCGAACATCGCGCTTCCTCCCCCCCCCCTCCCCCTTCCCGTCCCATCCCATCCCCAAGTCGAGAACCGCAGGCGCGTGGGAGCTGGAGCTGGAGCCGCGTGCGCGTCTATGGGAACCCGCTGCAGCCGCACTCGGATGCTGTGTGTAGTGTAGATGCAGAGAGCGTGTTGTAATGAAAGGGAGAACGACGGGGAACGAGCTAATGGAATGAGAGGAGGATGGATGGATGGAGGAAGGAGTAATAAATATGGGTGATTCAGGTGCCTAAAAAGATCGGATTCAACTTGGTTTGAGGTTGTAACTGTTGTTGTTGTTGTTGTGGAGGGTGGGGAATCGGGAAAATTGACAAGCGTTTGATAGTGATGAAGTGGTTTGAGGTGTGGGTAGATCGTGAAATTCGATGTGTCGATTATCAATAGGATTGTGTGGAATTGCTTTATCTGCATCGTTTGTAAATTCATTAAAATAATTTTAAATGAATTATATTTTTTTAAATACTAGTAATCAAATGTATATGTCAATTAAAATTGTATAGGTTTGTTTGTTATGGATCTTAAAGTATGTGAGAACCTTGTGGTCCGAATCAGTCAAACTTCCATGTGTAAAGAACTTTAACAATGAATCTCTATTTTTATTGAACAAATGCATTATATTCAATTATTCATTAACAGATGGGTAAACAAGGCTCAACATTAATATGTGATTATCTTTTGTAATACCCGTTATTACCCAAATAAATATCAAAATGAAGTAGGACGATAGAAAGATTTTGTTATAATCACAACATACCTTATTATGTAATCGTTTTGTAGTTTATGGAGGACTAAGTTGTCCACTTTCTGGCATCAATACTGGATCTAGCAAAGTCACTGACGTTATCTTAATCAACACAAAATTTCTCTTGAAAGTACATCCATCCATCCATCCATCATAGATTATATTGACGACCTGTGTTAACGAACCAAAAAGAAATTTTAAAATGTAAGGACTAATAATGTGATAACTTATTTTAAACAGAATGTACATACAGTTATAATTTTGGTCATAAGTGATAAATAAAAAGTATATCTATCTATCATAAAATCTTGCGATGAACTGTACTGACGACGCTGTATAGACAATCAGGAAAAGAAATTCCGCCTACTTTACGCATTCGTCACTAGCCCACCGTAATCGATTCTCCCTTCTCCGTAAACACTGCAAATATAAGTTCACCGATCGAGACCAACTCATCTCTCTACAAATACGCTCATTCACACACGTGCCTTACCCACGAACGTTATACATCGAGTCAGTGAGATCTGAACCCCGCGGGTATGCGACGAGCCCCGCTCGCCTATCTACCCTGTGCATCTGAGAGAAAGAAGCATGCGCTGACGCGTGATGGAAGTCCGAGCGTCAGCTGGACGTATGCATGTACGTACGTATGCGCACACGCGCGGATGGCACATTGTGAGCCTGAAATCGCATACGCAAACGGTAGTTTTATAGCGCGCGATAAGGGTTATAGAGATCGCGGCTGCGATATGTGCGGTAAGCGCGAGTTGAAGGATTTTTAGTTGAATCTTGAGCGCCGCTGATGCGCTGCACTGTTGCGGGAAAAACGTGGTTTATCGCGGGATATTAATTGCGGCTTGTGCGCGAGAACGTGAGTTAGGCATATTTGTTTGCTTAATGGTACCACATCTTTCAAACATTTTATTAAATCTTTCATTATGAATGTGTAAACTTTCTAAGAATGTATGTCGAATGACAATCAGTTCATATCTATGTAATTGCAGCTTTTATCTGTGTATTGAAAAGTAGAAGATTGTCCAGTTTCTTCAAAGAATTACAGCAAACACACCCGCTTATTTTTCCATTTATTCATCAGTAATACTGGAGCACTTTTCCACATCACCTGTATGATTATCTATGAAACACGCTAAACGTTCCAACATGGATACTACTTGACGATTAAGTAATAACTGTTCTCTTATAGTGCTCAGAGAAACGTTTACATACTTTATCTTTTTTTTCGTAATCTTTATTCTTTTTTGCATTTATTTTCTCTAACAAATACGCAAGATGAAGCGCAAATAGTCCTTCTCTCATCCATATTTATAAATACACCCAGCTAACAACTATTATATAAAAATAATATAATTAAAAGAGCGGAATCATTTCAGCATCTCAGCCACATCGAAATTTCAATATGACGAAATTATCTGTCAATAATTTAGAACCAATAATGCACTCCAAAAGAAGTCACGCAAAATAAACTATGCGCCATTCCAGTACATCTCCGAAACAAAACAACCTCTAATTCATCTCCTAGCCCTCGATATTCAACCCACGTATAAACCCCGCGGAACGCTACTACACCTATTGCCGGCATAATCGACACCAAGCAGCCTCGTTCCGCGCTACCTCAGTAGCAGCGGCACCGTATATATACATCGCGATCGCGCGGCAGCGATCTTTCTCGGCTACCCGCGAGGCATCCTTCGGATGAATGGTGGCCAGCCGCGGCGGCGAAGGGTTGAGGCGGCGAGCGTGAGATGTCTGGAGACGCTATCTGTCTACGTGTGTGTGGGCCGTTGGAGTGTATGTGTTCGTGTACAGGAGAAGTTGCGGTGGGTAGGGGTGGCGCCGCTGCCGCCGGGCTTTACGAGAGATGTGCGAGCGGTGCGAGTGAGAGAGGTGTTGTAAGCTAGTCAGCATGATTGCGTTGTTTGGAGTGTGTATAGTGTGTGGCGTGGATGAGAGAGCATTTTTTTGGGGTTTGTTTTATTGGGATGTTTGCAGAGTATTAACCCTCTTGTTTCTTCAACGGACGTTTGCAAACAATATAATTGCAATGTCTTAAACTCTGTCCAATTCGAATTTGCGAAAAAAATAAGTACGCCGGACAGTTAAGAGTGCAGTAGAACAAATAATAACCGCTGATTGGGAAGTTCATAGTATTGCGAGGATGAAAGCGCATTGCATTTTCTTTTTCCTTTTGTTTATAAAACTAGGAAAGATCGTACCTATATGTATATGTAGGATTAAATATGTACGATTAGTTTCTTAATGTAAAAAAAAGATATTCAAACGATAAAATTATCATTGATCTAAAGTGATTTTTCCAAAGATTTTTGAAACATACTCACTATTTCAAGGTCAGATTATCTCTGAAAATGGACTATAATTGACAAATTTATATTTTTTAAGTTATTACTGAAGTTAAATTTATTATACAAATTTAATTCTTGAAAAATGCATTTTGATGACGATCGAAAATTAGAAAACTTGCTATTTCAAAGAATACTATAAAGTAATTTCTCTATAATATTTTTTCAGATTTTATTTTTTATGTTACACCAACTAACACCGGATAATCGCTGATTTAGCCATACTTTTTGTTATTCTATTCAAGTTGGTTTCACAACATGTATTATTTGTATATCACCAATATATAATTTTTAATAATACTGAGTTTATCTATTTCAATCGTATTACGATATAAACTTTTCCTGTATCAACCAACTCCAACAAACAACTACCACCAGGTATCGACATTCCCCCCAAGACACAACTCAAACATCCCCAGTTTCACAATCACCCAACTCATGTCCTCTCACACCTACGAGCATACACAAATCCACGTCGACTTCCCTCTCGACGTTCTTTTCCCTCCTCAATCTACACCCGATCGTTTTGTACCCACGCGAAAAGCCCTCACCAGCAGCAATCCTGCTTGCGTTTCGTTATACACCCAACATCCACAAACACCCAAGTGCACACACAACCCCGTCGTACATGTATATATATATATATATATATATATATATATATATATATATATATATATATATATATATATATATATATATATATATATATATATGTGATATGTACGTGATTGTGTGTGCACTTGGGTGTTTGTGGATGTGGATATATATAGGTACGACGTGGTTGTGTGTGCACTTGGGTCTTTGTGGATGTGGGTGTATAACGAAACGCAAGCAGGATTGCTGCTGGTGAGGGCTTTTCTCGTTGCACGTATATATATATATATATATACGTGCAACGAGCTAATGGCGCGCAGCCAGGCTGTGTGCACGATAGCATCTGACGTACGGCGAGCAACGGCAGCAACCGCCGTCGCTTATAAAGACGTGGCAGGCAGCTGCAGCAGCGGCAGCGCCGATAGCCGATAACTCGTCTAGCGAAACATCGGCTTTATTAATTTAGCGCGCCGGGGGGAACTACTGGGTATTACCGAGCCCGAGCGGTATAACAGTCGCGACACGAACGAGATCTCGCGAGCTGCTGTTGGAGAGACTTTTTGTGCTGTTAAGTGGGTTGGTGTTTGCTGCTACCGTGGGTGGATCGAGAAGTGGCGATTGTTCGGCTGGAATTATTACGTTGTTGGATATGACGTCGATGCTTTGGTGGCTGGAGATTGCTGTGATGTCTTCTTTACTTTTTATGAAAGGTTTATGATGGCTGTAACTGATCGGTACGGTCACGACTTGGGAGTTTCGTGTATTTAATGCACTTCTAATAAGTGTCTAATAAATCATTTTGTCTAGTTCTTTTGTTTAGTGTAGAAAATATCGAAGAGTTGATAAGGCTATTCTATTTCAATCCTATTTATTGAAACCGTAAATTCTTCACTTTTCAAATCAAAGGTATCATACAAAATCTTTGAAAAGTATATATTAATAACATTTTTGAAATAGCTTCAGTTGCATTGCATGCATTTATTTTTTCATTATACACATATTGCAACATAGACTAAAAGCCATCTTCATTAACTACAGCTTTTTACATTTATTTAAGTAAATCTGAAAATAAACAATACCTTGTATTTGTCCATGATAATTAGATAAAGTACTCGTATGCTTGACGTTATTTATTATATGAAAATGTCGAAAGATATACATATATTTGATATTCTGTATAGTGTTTAATACAATTATATTGCAATATTACCCTTAGCCTTGTATCTATAATAAATGAAATAACATTTTTAAATTCACGAAGTTTATTGAATCAGACTTTTATATCATTAAATAGTTTGTACTCTCGCATGAAATTAATTCAATGCTTTTATACATAATGCAACAGATCTTCACAACTATGATATCCAACTATACCTCGAACTACACCGACGTATCAGACCAAATCTTCAATCAATGTAGTACACATGTAACTCCAAACAGTCAACATTCTTCATTCACTTATGAAAAAGCCCAATACTTATATATTTATGTCTCTCATTGTCCCGTACAACATTCGAACCTCACACCATGCACCAATTTTCGCACCCGCGCACCTAACAAGTCGATTTCAAACTCTACACCGAATATAGCCTTGCGCGTGCGCTCGCTCGCGAAAATGGCCTGCGCGTATACATAAATAGTCATTTCTAATCGATCTCGGGCGCGCGCGCGCGCGCGAGAAATACTGCAGACGAACAGCAGCTGATAAAACGCACAATGCTAATTATGCCCATTGCAGGGCGTGCGGCTGTCTGTCGCTGCGTTGTGTTGCACCACTGTACCGAGCGAGAATTTCCATGTATGGCACGGAAACAGCACGTGTGTGCATGTGGCGCGAGACGATAGTGTGAGAGAGTTTTGCGTGAGCTTCGAAGTGAGTTCACACGCGAACCATGAAAACACGGATGTTTTTTGTGTGTTTCGCGTGGGCGAGTTTGGTGTGGTTTTGGGTGTCGATAATTGCTGGAGATTTAAACTAATTTCATTTCTGTTCGAGTAATATCTGTTACGTATAGACTTCTGATATTAGCAATTATTTAAATATAGACTGTTCATGCTTTTAGTCAATTTGAATTTCGCGCTCAAATTCTATCGATCAATCAAATGATGATTGTTGTGCTGTAAAGGTGGTACTAGCCCTTTTTTTAATTTTAAAATAGAGAATATGAATAGATATACAAATTAAAATACGTTTCTTGAACAATTGTTCTGCCTAAATTACTTAAGAAAAATACATATTGAGGAGTTCGCTGTTTATTCAGAGTAAAATAAGCTGTTTTTCTTTAACTGTCAATCGGATAAGTCGCTGAAAAATCCTTGCATATAGGTATTATAATTGCGAATTTATTGAATGAAGTGAAAAAATATTAAAGAAAGTGTCAGTATTTTTATTGTGTTTCGATTTCCCATCTCCGGCTCTGACTTTCCATTTCCGACAGGAACAATATCAACTACAGTTATATGCATCGATTAATAATAATACTTTTAACAATAACCGAGTCCACAAGATAAAATTTACATTAACTTAAACAGAGAACCAAACTATCATAATTCATACAGGCACATAATCTCATTTTCAACAATCTCTTTTCCATTTTTACACGAAAACCGCGCATAACCTTCCATTCTCCATCGAATCCACCGTCCCTGCAAATAAACCTCGGAAGAAAAATCCGCGTAATAATTGAAAATAAATCTCTCTCCCGCTGAAGAAATCACTCGATTCGACACAAATTCACTCATAGGTTTCCCGGTATACTCGCGCGCACAACCGAGCCCACGGCACTCATTCATCCGTTCGACAGACTGGAAAAATACCCCATACATCGCGCGCTCAATAACACGTCCCGGCGCACCGTTGCATAAACCAACATTCGCTCAAATAAATATAATATATATCTTATCGCAAAATCGCACAACAACAGCAGCAGCAGCAGCAGCAGCAGCGGCGGCGGGCACGTAACGTATACAATAATACTGGAAAAGCAAAGAAATGCGGCGCTTTATCTCGTAATGGGTGTGTATCGTTGATTAATTGTCGCAACAACAACTGACGCCGCAGCGCGAGTGTGGGCCGCGAGTTCTCCGAGCCTTTTGATCTTTCCGTTCTAAGTGTATATATATGACGAGTCTTCCGCCTGGCTTTGCTTGGCTTTCCTCTGTTCCGCCCACGGGTAGCGGTGAACCCTTCGTTTTCTCCTTTTGGTGCATCTAGATACAGTGCTGGTCTATGATATCGGGGGGTTGCGCAAGTCGTGAGAAATTTATATGGAAGTTTTGGGAATTTGGTAACGATTGAAGTGACTCGGCTTGACTATCTCAAATTGTTTTCTAATGGAATTACAATGTTTATGAATTGGTCTGCTGCACTGCTAGCAGTTTATTGTTTTTGAAAGATACTAACGGATTGTGCTATTAAATATACTAATTGGTATTAAATATACCAAAATCAAGGTAATTTAATGCAAAGTAGACACGAATTATTAAAATCATATCAAAACGTGATATGAAGATTAATTTCAACAAAACTTTATAATAATAAAGATTTTTTAATATTCTAATAAATCTTAATTTTTGGAGAAGTCAAATTCTAAATTCGAGTTTTAAGTTTTAATAAATAAGAATTGGAATTCAATTATTTTAATAACTATGAAATTTAATTAACAATCTAAAAAATTTTTAAGACCGATAAGATCGGATAAAATACTTAGTTACGACAATATTGTTCGTGATAAAAACAAAACATGATTAACATGGTCAATACTTTTCGAGAACATAAGACAATATTTACTAAAATAGCTGTGTTGTTTTTTATTGTAGAAGCCCTAACTATGAGCATTTATTTTACAAGTAATCCAAAATTACCTGTAATTGAATAACATTTTCTTCTTCAAACTCACCAAAGTTAGTATCTTCAAGTACACATACTTTTTTACCTATAACCACTTCGAACGCTTATACTATTGAATAAAAACTGCCCCAGTCTTCCAACGCTGCCTACAACTGCACGCACACGGACCTACAAGTACAACTCCAATATGGACACAATAAATACCCAAGTGCGCACACACAGATATTCGTTCGATTCTGCGGTAACGATAGCTCGGCCGATCCGTTTTGTTTCCAGTTCCCTCTTTCTTCGCCGCGCCGATCTGTCCGATCGATCTTTCTCTCGTACGTACGCGCGTACAATCCTTGTCCGCGTGTGGTACAGAGCATGCATGCGCCGGCCGACTCCGGAGTCTATATATATATATATATATATATATATATATATATATATATATATATATATTATATACACGCGAGTGCGGTGTGTATCGAAGGAAACTGCGAAATACGCGCGAGCTGACAATGGAGGAGATAACGTAATGAATTATGCACTGCCCCGGGGGCCATAAATTAAAGTCTATCGTTGCGAGCACAGCAGAGAAAGAGAGGGAGACAGAGTCGACTATATAGTTAGTATAATACGCGTATGAATGTAAGTGTGTGTGTATGTGTGTTGATGCGTATGTATGTATTATTGTGTATGCTAGTACATGCACAAGCGTATACATATGAGTGATAATAAGTACATGTACAGGAGCGTCGGTGTGTATCGTTATGATGGTCGCGGCGCTCAGTTCGGAAATTTATATCGGCTGGCCGTTTGTTACACACTCGGCTCGATAAGTACGGTAGGATACGTAGGATTTCTATTATTTAGGCGGCGCGAAATGGCGCCTACTTTTATGACTCTTATATGCCGCAGTCGTGGGGGTGACTTCAGCGCCTTTTCCAGGAAGTTTGCCGCGCGAGCATTGTGCATATCGCGAATAGATTAGAGCGTGAATTATGCGATTTCGCGTACCCGTGATAGTTTGTAGGTGCTTTGAGAGATTTCGCGAGGATGTTAAGGAGGGAGCTGCTTGTTAATGTGACGAGAGATCGATACGAGGAGTTACGACCGCGTGATTCGTCATGGGAAGAGAATTAGATATGTTGTTGGGAACGTTTAGTACGGTGGTTTTGTAGCGAATAGTTGTGCAGGTAGTGGGACGATTATGAGGACAGATATTGGAAACTTATGTAGCTTTTGATGCGTTTTCTTGTTTATGCTATATGAATAATAATTTATCGTACAAAGTAGATTCACAATTTTTAATCTTATTATATAAAACCAACTTTTAATACATTTGTACAGTCAGTACAACTTTAAATACTACACTATCTTTATAATTTGCGTATCTCAATTTAAAAAATACATATAACCGACTAAATAAAAATTATTAGTTCAGAATCACATAAAATATAGTTAATACATAAAAGTAACATATTGTAAGCACTAATTTATAAGCAGATATGTTCGAGATATGTAAGCCACGCCCTGGAATCTATATTTAACGTAGACCAAAATGACCAATTCTCAAACTCTTTAAAATTCAATTTCAGTCGAGCAAAAAATTCCCCGTGCACCCCAAAATCCGTTACAACGCACCGCGCTCCTAACATAAGTACTCCCAAAGTCCCCATAAACCTCGAAGCTCGCGCTCTCTCTCCCGTCGCGCCGCAATTTCGTTATAAACTTGTCGTAATTAATTGCGAAAAGAGCGGCTCGCGCTCTACCTCCGTCCGCTGTATCAGCGATCGTAAAGCAGCTCGCAGCGGCAGCAGCAGCCTCTTGCTCCCGAACTATATATACAAAATCACCGGGGGAGAATCTCCAGCGGCAGCTCGTCGTGTGTCTGGGCTCATTAATCCCGGCGCGACGCGACGTCCGTCACCGGCGGCTTCGTCGTCGTCGCGATCTCATTCTCCGGGAGCACAAGAAAAGAGGAGCAGGGGGGAGGAGAGGGCACCCGCGCTTATCTTCGTCTAATTAAACCGAACGGAGAGTGAGAGAGGGAAAGAGAGTCCGATGGTGGCAGATATCGCGCCGGAGTGCTGGTAGTGCAGGGCCTCATGAGAAAGATTGGACGAGCGCTCGGGGCCCGATAAGGCGGTCGACTTTAAACGATTCTCTCTCTCTCTCTCTCTCTCGAGCGCGAGTTTTGTGGCCTTCTTTTTGGTTCCAGGGATATGTGTGTGTATGTTTTTTTTTATCGAGGGACTTTGGGAGAATGTTTTTGAAGCGATGAAGGTTGGGTAATTTTGCTGGTGACATTTGTTGATTGGAATGGATATGGATATCAGGTTGGTTGACGTTGTATCAGATGGAATTGAATTAAATTCGAGATTTTCGTCTTTCTTAAGGTAATTGATTTATTTTAACATTTTAATCACTCTTTCGTTTTGTATGGGATACAGGAAACAGCGCAATTTTCAATAGTTGGTAAATTAAATATCGAGTTATGATAAAAATGAATATTTATCATGTAGATGTCATTAAGGTGCTATTCAGTAAAAGCTTCATTTATGATCACCAGGTAGTACAATAGACAATACTAGTATATATTGTATATTTGGCGAAAACACATTCCAAGGAGAAAAAGAAACAATTGATAAATTTAGACTAACACAGCTATACTATTTGTTTTCAACCAAAATTGACCTTAAAGAAACGCGTGAAATTTGTGTACTATAGAAAATCATAATTCTTATTATGCTGTAGATGATCGCTGATTTGGACAACTGGATTATTAATTTAGAACAAATTTAGATAAACTAAGCAATTTTTTTTTCTACTTTTTTTCACATACAAAGTAGTCAGGTTGTCAAAGATTTAAAAAAAAAGTGTTTTTATAATAAGTAAATTATACCCAAACAATTAAGAAAATTAACTTTCAATAACATACAAAACGTAAAAGTACAGTTATGAATTTGTAATAAAAATCATTAATCACATTCAAAAAATGACAATATTATTCCTCGTTTCAATTCCTACTCAATTTCTCTCAAACCACTGCACGACAATCACCAATCCAAAAAGAAAACATCAAATCTCTCCCACTCGCTGCAATGAACGCCAAGTAGGCAATCGAGCCAGGGCGTATCCGAAACCGGGGGCAGCTACTTTGCGCGATTACGCAAAGCGGCAGCAACCAGCCCATAAGAGATATTGCGCATATACACACCGCGTTATATGGCCTCAAGAGCGGTGTACAAGGGCAATGCGTTTATACGAGCAGTGTGAGATAGTGCCGCGGGTATTTCGCGGCGAGGACGGGCGTCAGCCGTAATCCGGGGCCGCTAAACGGCAGCGAGCGCGAGCACGGAAATTACGGACGACCAGGTTTTAAGACGGCTAGAGAGAGAGAGAGAGAGAGCTTTGCCGCGATTTCAGTTTGTACCGCGGGGAATTGTTGTTGGTGTGGGGGTGTATTGCGGATTGGCGATTCGAGGTGGAAATTGGATGGGATATATATGCGAGTTTACGTGCGAATTCCTTGTTATTGCGTTGGGTGGAAGACAATCGTTTTGTGTATGATAGACCGTTAGTGGAACAAATACTTAATATTGTTAGATTTATAATTAAAAATAAGCTCATTATCAATTACAAGAAACAATTCCAAATTGAATAATTAGTTAAACTAATAAATATATAAATAAAATGATTACGTATATATTAAGTCGGTTTATTTATTTATTTAAATAATGTTTCAACTACCTGTTATTTCTATATTTAACATTACACTAAAATGATATGTGCAATAAAAATGGACGTTAAGTACAGTATGTAAGCATTGTTTAAATAAATGTAATGAATTAATACATATTCGTTTAATTGACTTATTTAATTGACTAACAAATTAGCCATCAATAACCTATAATCTATAAATGAGTTAAATATTATAAAAGTCAAAAGTAAGTTTATTCTCAGTTACTCAATATCCAATTAGCGAACACGGCACAATAGATAGTCATACAATTATAGAGACCACGATACATAGACTCTTTCACTACATTAATCGCCGTTTGTCATATATATATACATATATATATAACGAATCTTGCCAAGCAATAAAGTGAATCATTTATACGCGATCGAAACGCGCGTGGGTCGCGATACATAATATATGGACTGCACGCGAGGCTTGGCTTATCTGTGGATTATGCAGGAACAAGCTATTGATAGGTCTCAAATAACACATTTAAAATTAAATTGGTGTTTATAAGTTTATAAATTATTCGTCTTTTTTTAACAAGAATATAATATAATTGGTGACTAAAACTTACATTTTGTAAATGAGAACAGCCGCGAATCGTGTATCATGTCATGCTCGCTGCACGCGACTGCTCCAGATCTGTCACATTATTGTATGGTCGAAGCCGAGGGCGACGTATTTCGCGGAATATGAAAAAAGAAGTCGATGAATGTACGTTATGAGTGACGAAGAATTTACTTGACAATATCAATAATGTGCCTGTTCTTGTTATTATAGCCTTTTTGAAGAATAGATAAAATAGAAAATTCGTCAACTAGTTGTATTTTCAACTACGTTTTTTCATAATTTTCAAGATCATAAGCTTTTTGTGTGAACACATTCGATTTTCATGTAAACTTAAATATCTGACCTAGATATTTCTTTTATAAAGCTATCAGTGCGTATATAAAAATTAATTTTTATCAAGTACTCAGTTATTGATCTAAAGTAGTAGATACTTAGAATATAATAATAAAACGTTTTTACTAATTCTGTACGTGTTTCAAAACAACCCTCAATATATTAGCAAATTTTAATACCATAATGACGCGGACTTCTATAACTCTTTAGTAGTTAGTGGCTAATATATAAAAAATATAATCAAATTTTATTATTATGTTTAAAATTGAAATAAGAAGGTTACTTACTATAAAAGCCTAAACATATTTCCACGAATTCCCGCACTGTCGAAATTCTCGCGCAAGTATTCAACAAGTCCACTCCACCCCCCCCCCCCCCCCCAAACTCGTCTAATGAAAGAGCAAAGACACCGCCACCGTATTCCGACCTCCTGTCCCACAATACCAGCATTATACCAATTTCGCAGAATTCGCTAATACACGCTGCCCCGAGGCGCGCTCGAGCTCGATATTAATTCCCGAGTCGCGGGTCTCCGCGGCACTCCCGATTCGGTGGAAAAACGCTTTAGCGCGCGTGACGCCTCCCCTGCGCCGTGGCAAGTAGAGCAGCAAAACGTGCCCCGCAATAATGTAAACATAGATGCGAACACACCTCGCGGCTTACACGTATTATCATTACGGCGTAACTTGCCGAGCCCTCGATTGTCGCGGCGGCGCGGATTTTCATAAATAAATTCTGCATGAATCTTTCATTCTTTTATTCTGCGTCCGCGGGCTGAGATGCTTATCTATTGTTGGGTATCGGTTATAATGAGAAATCTTTAAACAGATAATTTTTAGTATTGGATTGAAGAATTATGACGATGATTTGGAAAATGAAAAAGTGTCGTTAAACTACTAAATTCAGTTTAATTATATGTTCTCCTGCAGGTTGTTAACCTTTAAATTATTAAATAGATAATTTTTAGTATTGGATTGAAGAATTATGATGATCGTTTAGAAAATGAAAAAGTGTTGTTAAACTACTAAATTTAGTTTAGTTTAGTTTAGTATACATTTTGTATCACAAATTTAAATCTTTACTTTGTTAAAACATCTACAACCTCTTAAATTGAAGCTAAATAGTATTATAGCTTTAGAAGAAGTTAGAAATTTGCAGAAAATGTTGTTACAGACTTACATTAATCTAATCGATATACACGAGAATAAGCTTCAGCACAGGAGTGTTAATAATTTTTTAAATTAGATTTACAACTAAATTTATTTAACAGTTATTTACAAATGACGTTCATTTTATTTTTATAAACATTTATTAGCAGGAAAATAATAATTATTATAAATCATGAATCTATCGTTCACAATTATATAGCAGCAGATTATATTAGCAGAACATATTAAGAAAGTTAAATCGATGATGTCTCTAGTGCATTTCATAAAGATGTTTTATGATTCTTCCAATAGTATAATTTATTTTTTACCGCTAGGTAGACACATGCTTTTCTGACCTCCTAGCAACGTTCTCACTTGATGCAATATATACTTGAATAATAAACTTAATATAGTATAATCTGTCATCCCACTGTAAGGGGACTATAAGGTATATTCTACATATGTTCGGAACGTAATTATACGAAGGATTTTGTTAAAATAATTGATACGCAATTTGTCTTTAAAGTAGTTATTATTATATACATTGGCCGGGTTGTTACAACGCGCGTTGAAACTGCTGTTCTGTACAAGGGCTAAAGTACATCTGACCTCTGCGTCATTCTTTTTTGAGCTAGAAATGAGCCGCTCTTCGCGCCGCCGAAAGTCGCCGCCAACGACCGTCGCAGACATATACATAAGAAACTCGAGAACGTTATCGCGTTTGAACTATACAGAACGTTTTAGAGACCTTTTGCAAAGCAACTTATTATACAGTTACATTTTCTTATTACTAATGAATTCTATCCGTAACAACATACATGATGTATATTTTATTTCGCACTCTTTGGTATACAATTTTCAATGACGAACGCGCAATGAAAAAATTATCACTCATGACATTTGTTCTTTTACGTGTCAAATAAATATTACTGTAAACCATTAACTATAAAAAGCTTAAAAAAAAATTCGTGCTGTTACCATTCCGTGACGCCTCAAAGCAAATACGCGAATTCACATAGATAACGATGAAAATTTCATTTTTACTAAACTTTCTCCTTAACAAACTTCATTGATGAATTTATTATTCTTATGCCGTTATTGACAAGCTTGATCCATTGCTACCACATTCTGAGAATTGCAGATTGCATTGTTGTTCTGTCATACTTAGGGAATATCCAGTCACACATTCAGAATAAACCAAATAGCATATAGATCCTAAATCCTTAAACCATAAACCCGTATACTATGAACGCACATGCCCTAAACCATCTGAGTGTACTCCTCGGAGCTCCCGCGGCGTAACTACAGCTCGGCGCTCGCCAAAATTTCTCAATTTCATAACCAACACATAAAAAATATCTCATACACACACATACGCTCCAGTACAACTAAAGCTCGTAACTACGATGTAGTCAATATCTATAAACATTTTTATAATACGAAATAGTACATTATGTAACAAGGGTAAAAAGTCGAATATTTTTCCCGCGTGTGAGTTTACTGCCCAAGCGAAGCGAAGTGAGAGCAGTATCATCCGAGGGAAAAAACGACTTTTCTCTCGAGTTACATATAGTATTATGCCCATCTCAACTGTGGCCACTTTTTGACTTGGAAAGCGGGACTAATGGACTGTTAAAAGACAATATTGTTAAAAGACAATCGAAAATCAGGGTTATTGGTAGAACTTGATGAAATAAAGGAATTTGGACTAGTTTCCAGTAAAGTAACTTTTTTCCCGCTAATCATTTATGCGGGAAAAAAGTGTAATTTTGGTCTCGCTTTTCAGGGAAAAAAGTGGCCATTTTCGTTCAAATGGGCATAAAATATTTTTTTTTACTTATTTGCTTAATTCCAGTAAAAAAGTCGAATAAGAAATCTATTCGCAAAACCCCAATCCTTTATGAGCTCTCAGTACTTTTCGTATGATCAACTACGTGCGACTATCCCTCTTGAAAATCACTCTCCCAGAGTGTGGTCCAGAACGTGTACCCGTGATATCCCACGCGGTAGATTCCTTTTTTGTCAAACTGCCTCGCTTCCTTTTCAACAAAGATGAGCCAGAAAAGCACAAAAGAGACAGAAAGATTAACCCAGGCATCGTACAATACGCGAGGGAGAAAGGAGTCGAAGTGAACAGTCGAGAAAAGAGGGCCGATGCAGAGGCATTTCGCGAGATAACTGGAGTATAAATAACCCAGGTAATGATCGAGTATCGCTCGACGCGATTAAGAAATCACTGCAGTTTAAATTGATTAACAGACCACCGGAGATAGAAAGCTCTAAAATTGTCGTGTATGGTGGGTTGGGTGGTGGCAAGAGATTCCGGATCGGGTACATTCATTTTTATTCAACTGGTTTGTGTGCGTAAGGTAGGTGGCCTTTTTTGGTGCTCAATTTTATCGTTATTTGGGCGTTTCAAAGACCGTTGGTGCAACAGTTTACACTAATTGCATGGAAATTTGATGACTTAACAATGTTACTTTAATTGTGAATAATGATTTCGTGAATTGCCATCTTTTAAAAGTGCTTTATATTATATATTTTTTACTACTGTCTGTAAGATTCAAATTAAAAGTAAAACTTGTAATTCATACATAAATATTTATCGCATTCGATCAATCATGAAACATTTTTTACAAAGATGATAGCGAATCTTGGCGGAATGCTTTAATTGCCCACGCAATTCGATTCCAAAAAAGTAAGCACCTAAAAAAGCAATCCAAACCTGAATGACTCGCCGAACCCGCTCCGATCAATACAAAATATCCTCTCTCAAGAAGCCCGTACGAGCGACATTTTTCCATACTCAAAGACGCATCCCGCTCCCCCACGATTATCGAATTAAACGCGCGCACTTTTTCACCTCGTGTAATTGCAAGACGATTAGCCCCTACGGAATACGCATGTATCAACATCGAACACGGAGAATGTGAATGCGCTCGAGTTCTCGCACGTCTCGCCTCGCATCCGTCCGCCGCTTTTTCCGCGCCTCGCCCCGCTATAGATATTAATTTATTTATTCGGCTTTTTCCGATGGCATGCGACGTGACGCGAAGATCACTTAAGCTCGCGCGAAAGACTTTCTGTCTTTCGTTTTTTTGTGGAGGCCCAGGAGAGAGACAATTAGTACACCATTTGTGGAGGATGGTGTTTGTCGTTTCCTTTTGGAATTCGAGGTGAGACGTAACTGACGGGAAGGAGAGGTGGCATTTTTTTAGTTTGAATTGCGTACCTTCTTGATAAACAGAAATTTTTTTACAATAATCACCCTAAAAATTATTGTAAATATGAGTATTTCTAATTCATGGTGAAAATTACCCTGATTCATTCGAAAAGGTACACTGATTCGTGTCAACGATTACTCTGATTTACGTGGTAAATAGTAACGTTATTTTATCACAATCTTGACCATAATACTATATTTAAGTCAAGAATGTTCTACGTTTAGATTCTAATTCTACGTTTATATTCTAGTAATCATATTGGTTCTTTTTAGAAACTATGTATCAATTCCAAATTAAGACCGTACTATGTTTAACAATTGAAATGATTTAATCATAGTTATCATAATAACATGTTGATCGTCTTAGTATTTATAAAATTACGAATATCATTAAAATGAAAAAGCAAGCTTTGCTTTTGAACTTCATGCTTAATGGATCAAACGCACTCTGCGCAGTCCTTGCGCAACTTTCCAATGAAACCTTTAAAAAAACCGACTCGCAGACTGTTTAACAGGCTCATTTTCCAATTACGCATCGGCGAGCGAAGCATTCGTAACTCAAAACTTTACTCAAGCGTCCCGCGCTATTAGACTCTACACCTCTAAGTAAACAACGTATTAATTTGCGCGACAAGCTCTCTCGCGCCATGGCTAAAACGAATTTCCGTAGCCGTCGAGAACGCGGAACGCATTTATAATATACGCGTCTCCGTGGTTAGATGATTTACGTCGGAGTGAGTGAGTTCGCGTGATATCGCGGCTTTTCGCAGGTGTATCTTCGAAAAATACGTAGTTTTTCTATGAGCACGGGAGATGCGGGCTGCTTCTGATGAAGGATTATAGTGGATGAAGTGCTTTGGACGGCGATTTTTCGTTTGGTGGTTATTATGGGTTTTATTGCTGATTTGTGCGCTATGGAGTCGTGAATTAACTACTTATCTACGTGAGGTTACATGAACCCTGGTACAAATTAACTAATTTTCATGGGTAGTTTTCCATCATTGCTTTAGAAATATTATTCTGCTAGTAAAAAATAGGTTTCTTGTTAATTAAAGACACATTCATAATAATAAAATAATACTTATGTTTATTCCCCAAGAGTTTTTGTTCAGAATAACTAGTTATTTATCTTAAAGTTAACCTTTCTATAATACATGAGTTTCAGCACTAAAAAATTATTAAGTAAATTAGTTGTCTAGCCTAAAAATAATGTTTCTTCCGAAAACAGGGCATTTTTAACAAAAATGGCAAAAAAATTTAAGAAAAGACTTTTTTATGTTTTACTACAGAAGAACTGTTAGGAGGGGGGATGGGGTATTTGGAGGAGGATTTTCCATAACAAAATAATTATATGAGCGACACGCTAAAACCATCATGCAGAAATGTGATCTGGATAACTACGACGTAGTGTTTAGAGGGTCAGAATGGAGAGGGTCAAAATGAAGTGCTTGAAGGATCAAGATGGAAGGGTGAAGGAATGTGGGAGCGTGAGAGGAATGTAGTATAGTTGAGTAAGTAAAGAGGATGATGATGACAGAATCATCATGTTCTTAGAGATTCTAAAGGGAGAGCATGGAGGGGTGGGGAAGCGAATGTAAAAATACGGGAAGTGGTAGAGAAAGTAGAAAGTGTGATGGAGAATGTAAAGGGGGGATTTCCTTAACAAAGTAATGATTTAAACATCATGTCAAAATCGTCAAGCCAAAATACGCGTGAGCTTACAACGAAGTAGGGCTTATAATTATAAGGTTAAAGGAGAGGTGATGGAGGTTTATGGGAGTATAAAAGGAAAAAGCGGGAGAGGTGTGGAAAGTAGAGGTAGTTTTACGGGATGTGAAGAGGAGATTTTCTTAACGTAATAATGATATGAGTATGACGCTATAATCGTCCGACATAAATAAGTACGTGTTTACTTTACAATGAGATTTAACAAATATCCGTTTATACTAAAGTAGAAATTAATTTTAGCACTAAATTTGAAGAATCCTTCATTTTTAATGATATATATACTACTTTTAAAATTATTTGCTATAAACAAAATTTACCATCGCCATCTAATTATAAAACATGACTATACCGTATACACGCACTAAACTCAAACCACCCCTACACTAACAATTCGACTCGTCATTAGCCGACACCGCTCTCCAGTTCCGGAAGTGTCCCACTCGAAGCTCGCGGCTAATAATTGGCGTCCCATCGATGCACCAGGCACTCTCGCCCTCCCTCCTAGTGTGTGCGCAACCATGCGCTCGCACACAAAGGAAACGGTGCACGCCGCTATGCGCAATATTCTCTATATTCCTCCTCGCGTCGCGAGAACAAAAAGCAAAGCCGCGCGCCTGCGACAAATCGTCGATGCCCCCTTAGATCCGTCCGACTGTAGGTATACACACACAGCGCCGCCTACGAAAGGTGTCTCTTGCGCGCCGACTCGTCGCCTTTGCCTTTAACGAGTGCGCCGCAGCGTATGTGTGTAATAAAGCGCGTGCGAGCTGGGTTTTCGATTAAATGAGCCCTGTGTAGTGAGCCGCGCGCGCGACTACGCGCGTGTTGCGCGATAAGATCTCGCGTTTATAATGGTAGGATCTTCTTGGGTTGCACTCGATTTCGGAGGATGCGGGGTATATGGGGTTCGTTATTGCTCGTTTTAGATGCATTTGTATGAAAAGTTTCGCAGGACTGGTGGTATAATGATTGTTTGGGATGCGACAATGCTGTTTTAGATATCAGGATGCGAAGTTCGAGTGGCGTAATGAGATTGAGGAAATAATGGAGTTGGGTTGATTGGTATTATTGGGTGTAAGATATTTGTTTCAGTAGTATCACCACTATTCAACAGCTGGCATGGTGGGATAACATCTACTGTTTGCTTAGAAAAATATAGTAAATCCTCTTATGACTATGAATAATATACATATTATGTTTACATGTCTAATGAACATATCATGATAATAGGTCTGATTTTTTTATAAAAAAACAATAAACAATTATTCTTTCTACAGCATTTTCATAACAAATATTTTTTATCGCCAGAAAATGATTGTCCATATGTTACCTTATAACTATACACATAATATCGTACTTGTACATCGTTGTGCTCTCATATATAATTATTTAATCGTCGCGGCCTAATTTAAAATAAATTTATTGATACTTAACCACAAACTCTGTTCACAACAATAGAGATAAAATGCTAACCCATTCCGCCAAACTCGAAAAAACTAAAGATCGTTCTCACACTTAATCCGTCTTTTCTTCGCTACACGATACAACCTCCATTATCATCCTTTCCATAAACCTTATATACGGCGCGATAGCCTAAGTGCGAGCGTCACGGAATATCTCATTTCGCCTATTAGTGCCCCTAACGCGGGCATAATTAAAGTCGTATAGGTTGAGCGTTTCGCGCGCGCGCGAGAGAGAGAGAGAGAGAGAGAGAGAGAGAGTGGGAGCACCGCGGATGTTCATCTAATATAAGAGGCGAATCACGCGATGAAGTATATAGAATCGTGTTTCGATGGCTCGTGCGCCAGTGCGTTTACACGTTTAAAGGCTCGCGACTTTTAGCTTGTGGTAGATCTTGTTTGATGCTTTTTTGCGTGACTCTTTCTAAGGACTGTTTGATAATTCACGTTGTACAGTAATTATAATTGGATTAGACCTTAAATTGAGTTTTATCTAGCTCATCTTATGATTAATTATTTTCCTTTTATTTCTAATAGACAATAGTATTCCGAAAATCCAATGTTCTGTAAGATTGTTTTAGTATCCTAATGGAAAAAATCTATAGAAATTTCTACAGAATTATATGCAAGATTGTCTACAGGATTTCTGTATATTTTTCTACGTGTTTTTCACCTGCAGATTTACCTGCTGAAATGTATTTTAAAGGATTTATTTTTATTTAAAATATGTTAAAACTTGCGCAAAGTATTACGGAGTTATTCCATAAGAATAATCACCGACCGTAATAACAAAAAGTCATACAACATATACAATTTTAAAAAACACTATATTATACAGCGTAATTCACCACAATACTCCTTATATACTTTGACAAATTACTTTCTAATTTCTAATCACAGAACGTAAATATACATTACTACCTATCCATTAGTACCTATAAGCAAATAAAAGACACAAAATTGAATTCAAACGACAGACACGTTCAAGAAAAGCAACAAATAGCCCGTAATTTTTCCCCTTTCCAACAGTACACAATAGATCCTCGCCTCTATCATCCTCACAATCCACCGTCTCGCATTCAAAGCTCCTCCGTATACACCCAACAAAGCGTGCAATTTTTGAATGAAGCTTAATGTACGCACACGAAGCGCGTAAACAACGCACAACCGCAAGAAAAAAGGAAAGTCTTCATACGTTATGACACTGTCCTATAGCATACGCTAGCGTGTAGAATCGCGACGAGCGGATCGTTATGCCAGCAGTGAGTCGATATCGCGCGAAACGCGCGTATAAAACCGCGTGATTTGAATAAAGTGATTTATGGCGAGCCGAAGGGGGGAATAGCCCGTTCCAGCTGACTGGTTGCTGGTGCAGCCAAGGGAGACAGAAAGAAGGAGAGATAGAGAGACAGAGAGATGCTTTTTTTCCTTGCGGTTCGTAAGCCGTGAACCTCACCTTGCGTTTCTGTCGCTTATCTCTTTGCGAATGTATTCATGTGTGCTTTTACCTATATAACAATCGTAGATATGTCTTGTAATAAGTGGATTTTAATTCCTCCTGGATAAAGCTTTATATTTTATTTTTTAAAGGTACCGAGCCAGGGTTAAACCTTGAATATAAACAAAGATTTAAGGGCTTATTAGAATTTTTCTTTAAGCACAGAAACTTTTTCGCGCAAAGTATAATATATAACTTATGAGCATTTTTAAATTCAGTACGATCAATTATTTCGCATTTAGTCAGCTCACAATTACTTTATCAGGCAGGAAATTGCAAAGACAATTTTTTGGGAATCGTTTTAAATCGTTTAGAAAGCCTTTATTATATAAGCCCATTATCTTGAATTGGTCAGGAAATATCTGAAAATATTAATTCTAAATACATATAAGAGCATGAAAATATACAATTTTACGTAACACCGTCGACCTAATATTTGACTAATACAAAAATAATTTTGCAAGTTGCCTAAAAGCTTATATTTTTTTACCACCAGCATAATTATTCAAATTTAAGTATGAAACCTCTTTTTACAAGAATGATCAAGTTAACCGTCCAGTACTCTGGGCGCCGCTCGAGATACTTAGCAGCGATTGGAAGGAGCAAGCTGCCGTCTAATGATCGACGATCGAAGCTCGCATGGGAGAACTAGTGCGCCGACGGCGGGCGGCAATTACCCGAGCCGTTGAGTTAGCCAGCTGCTGCTGCTGCTGCTTGTTGTTATAGCTTCGAGCGATTGAAAATGTGAAGTGAGGAAAGAAGTAGCGAAGAAAAGTTACGTGCTTTTGAACGTGCTGGTTATTGTTTTCTGAGAGAAATTGATTATGGGTTGATAATTTAATGAAATTGATAATTGATTAAAGAATTTGATATCATGTTATAAAAGTAATTTCATTTACAAGATAATGGTTTGTCATGATTATATTGTAATGATAATAAGTTTAAACCGGTATAAGTACCCAATTCATGCCGATAAACGAGTCAAGATCAGCCAACTAATCACTCAATAAGCTTTTAATTGAACCGTATAAATCCTACTGCACCTGAAAGAAAAAGCCTTCCACAAAATGAGAAAAACTCAATTCTCGAAAAGAAACGCTCGCGAAGCTACGGGCAAAGAGCGGTGGCGGAGAAATCGAGGCGAAAAGCGCGCAAGAAACGGATAAACGAAGAGCAGTAAAGAGCAGAAGAAGATGAAGAAAGCGTGCAAGTGCTTGCGACTGAATCACGCTAACTAGGCTCGGCCCGGCGACAAGCGATCCTCAAAGACCACACAGAGAAAACCCGACGGGCAGGATACGGTGAGAGAGGAGTGACTCTTCGAGTTTAGGGCCTCCGTCTTCTCTTTTGCTCCTCGAGACTGCGGCGGCTCTCTCGTCTTCATCGCTGCGCTATCTTTTTCGTGCCGCGCGCGCGCGCAGTTGTTGGTTCGCGACTGTTTTTTGTCGGCGATGCTCTCTGCCGATGGGTGCGCCGGTAAAAAAAGCGGTTAACGCGACAATTAACCTTTCTCGTGTCGTCGGTATACGTCGACGGGATGATAAGCCCGGAGAGATGGGCATTAGTGGATCGAAGATTTATTATCGAGAGAGAGGTTTTATTTGTTTGATTATTGTTTGGTGCACTTATGGAATGCAGCTATTCGTGATAGCTGCCAGTGAAATATATATCTGCAATATATTGATACTCGTTTGCTTATATTTCTCCGTCGGATTACATTTTATACCTTTCATTTTCGAATGATTTTTCCTGAGTTTTCCGCAGTGCACATGTAATCATTACGCATAAAGTAGGTAAAGAATGATCATGCAAATTTATTCATATTTCAATCTTTTAAAACATCGATAATTGATTTAAATGGAAAATGGTTGGAATACATCTGAGATGTTATTTAATTTTTCTTACGATTTTTTCGTTTGAGTTTGAAAAAGTTATGGAAAGTTCAAGATTTGAAAGGTTATTTATATACCTATTTATAAGTATATTTTAAGGCCATTAATATAATATTTGTAACTAATAAATTCTCAATTTTGCTGAAAATTGTATAGTTTCTAGTCAATACATGTAGTTATGACTTTACGGCAAAGGCGCGTTCCTGGTAATCATTTTGCGAGTTCCTTATTTGAATTACTCAACGATTTGTGGCCTCGTAATTCCAAAGGCTTCGTAAACGGTCCTCAAGCGCCTACATTTGAATCACCCAAGCATAATCGTCGATATAGCCATATCGTAAATCCTCGAGTTTTAAAAACAGACAAAGTCAGATGCTTAAACATTTTAAGTTTAAGTGTAAAATGATGCTTTATATCTACGATTCGTATTTAAGATTATTTATTTGGCTCTAAAACTGTATGCGTCTTCAAACTTGACATATCTTAAATTTCTTTTGACTGCAGATGTAAACACCATTTTGCATGCCCTTTCAAAAGAAATCTTAAAATTCCGTAGAATTTTACTTTTAAAAATATTATTTCTATTTATAAATGATGTATAATTTGAGTAAATTAGAAAAATGAAATTGCAGTTACATTTATTACAACACTATATAAGGCACAAAGTGATGAATCTACAACGGTTTCATTCATTTACAGTGAAATTTCTTTATTTTCTAAAGCCACAATAATACCCTATCGAGAAATCGGCGCGAAATTATACACATACACACACCGATCTCTTATTATAGCGCGATCATCCCAAACGATACAATTTCAATTAAAATAACTTTAATAGAGCAAAAGCGTTGAACCCGTCGTATATCATTATAAATTTTCATTTACTATTATCGCAGCCCCTTCATGTAAGTTGCATCCACCCATATATACACGCATACACACGCACATGTGTGTAATTCACAGCGAAGTGCACGATTATAATCGACGGCTTCGAAGGAATGAAAACATTAATCGGCAGCAGCTCTCTGCGTCCGTCGGACAAGAGAAAAATAGCCCGCCAGCAGCAACCCGACATTATATTGCAATTACTTGTAATTCATCATGATAATGTTTTAATAACTCGCCTGCTCTCCCTATCCCCTCCTGTCTTGCGATATGGAAAAGGGTCGGATTGAGATACATGTGCGCGCTACGAAGTATGCAGCGGTGAAAAGAGCAAAAGCGGAAATAGAAAGTTCGAGATGAAAAACGATGTACTTACTCTGAGATTTTTCTTTTCTAATCGATCGAAAGAGATTCGAAGTAATTTTAATTGAATTATGCATAAGGTTTTCGAATCGTTGAAGTGAGTTCGAATTTATACTATTCGGACAGGTGCAATAAATATGTAGTATTTAAAATCAAATATTGAATATGACGGTTTAGGATACCGATATAATATATCGGTTTTGCTGGATAGAAGTAAAAGCTGCCTCAACTTAAAACCACTCATTTTTTTATTGAAAAATAAGAAACTGAGAACTCAAAGTGAAACTCATCTTTTATGATTTTTGACAATATTATCTTTTTATAAATTAAAAAATCAAGTAGCTTTTCGAAGTTTTAATTTTAGCTCTGTTTTCGTTAATCAAAATATTTCGCGATCCCATTTCACTGATATGATGTCCTCCGGTGGGAAATAACTGAAAAGAACAAAACAAAATGGGTTTCGAAAATTACATGTCGTGTAATCCAGAAATCACTGGAAGATAAGACGTCTTAAACGGCAGTTTACCTTATAATTTCTTTTTAAATATGAATTCCAAGAATTTAGCGTCAAGTATTTAAAAAAAATGTAAATCTTGTATTTTAACTTAAATTCTCGTTAATTAATAAAATAAACAAAATACTGACTCTTAAAATGCATATTTGGAGTACATCTATTTAGAATTATCCCATGTATAATAGTGTCATATAACTTTCATGAAAAAATTTCTTTTTCTTTTTCAAGAAGTGCGCGCATGTATCTACGCGTAGATACACATTTTTCCCAATAAAAACACTAACTTCTGTTTAAAGCTTGAATGCGTCGAAAACTTTCGCAATTAACCTCTGATTTGACAGCCGCAAATGTATTTCATTCGATAAATTGGCATCAGTTAGATGAAAAAGACTTTAAATTGGTATATAGTCTTCTCTTCTGCTCACAAATAACATATCAAAACTTTTTATAAATTACAATCGTCCAACGATTTTTGTAAGATTGTTGCAGACAAGTATATCAATTTCCCCCAAAATCATACAAAAGAAAAGCATTAAATTCAAACCCAATCTATCAAAACCTACACACGCGCACACTTACAAAACAAAGCACGTTTTATCGCTTCTCGCCCCCCCCCCCCCTCCCGACTCCACTTCTCGAGCCGTCTCCCAAAAGCACCGCAAGGTGGTCCTCCTCCCGCTTTCCGCCGATATAAATCTGCGAGCATGCGGCGGCGCGTAGCGTATAATAACAGCGCTTCCCCGCGCCGCGATTATCGAGGTGCGCATCCGCAGCTGCGGCGTGGCCCGGCTAAAACGGGGAAAGAACCTGGAAAAGGATAAAGAAAAAAGTAAAGAGGAAGAGGAGAAGAAGGAGAGCAGCATCTCGGCCCGGGTCTGTTGCGCTCGAGCGCGACGGCGTGGCACCTGTACCGATCGCAAGGCGAATTATGTTTTTGCCTGGGTGGATGTCGATGGTTTTTGGGGCTCGAAGGAAAGGTTGGGCAGCGGTAGGCTTATTTTATTGGAGGTTTGAGAGGTGACGTTATTTATGAGGAATTCAAAGGAATTGGGGAGGAGGGGAGGATGTGATCGGTAATGTTTCATGGTGGTTGACATGTACGTAAATAATATGACTGATACGGTGCATTTACGGTTTATATACGAGTTATTTCTAAACGCTCATTTTGAGATACTCCGATAATTATTAGGTTAGATTTGCATTAAGTATTGTTATTCCGCTTTTACCGGTTGTACTATTTTTTTATACTAGTTGTGTTATGTATTTAAAATATTGTCAAATAAAGTAATTCCGAAATAAACTGTAGAGAATAATTTTTTGTAAAGTCACATATAGCATAATTAATTATTTTGTTTATTTCAGCTGATACAACGCTTGGGCATATTACTAAGCTGAAATTTTTTCCTTATAAATAACATGTTGCATATTTAAAAAGATACATTACCGATTGTCTAATAGAATATATTATACACACTGTGGTCTACTACTTATACAATAATATAAATGGCATGACAATATTCCCACTTTTTTCAAAGTACGAAATTCCTACTTTCCTAGATCAAAACGAACAAGCCCAAAACATCGATTGCTATCATTAACCACAACATCACTGCACAACTCTCACCCCATAAATAATTCATACACAATACAACGCACGCCTAAACACCCAGAAACTCATAAATCCCGATAAACCATCGCAGATTCATAAATTCCTTGGAAAAAAAAGGAAAGGGCAGTGCCATCCAATTGTTCCCTTCCATATCTCAACGAACGCTCGCGCGCTCACGATTTCGTCGCCGCTGCTTAACCGCGACGGGCGCGAAAATCGCTCGGCGCATATCACGCTCTCGAAGCCGGAGAACGTGTGTATGGGGAAAGAGATCGTGCGCCGCAATTTACACGAATAGATATAGACTCAATATCGCGGCGCTGCATCATCGCGGTCTATGTGTGTGCAGTGCAGCGATGCCGAGAGCTCGGCCTCAACACGGGTAGTAATTCGCTACTCTATCTCGTTTTATCTCGCGCGCGCTCTCTCTCTCTCTCTCTCTCTCTCTCTCTCTCTCTGCTCCTCTTTTTATGTCCTCTCGAGCGCCTCGTTTGCTCGATCTCGAGAGCTCGGAGTCTCTCGTTCGTGGGCTTCGCTTTTTCTTATATAGGCGAGCCTTTCTATTATATTGAGGATCGGTGCGGTAGTTGCGTTGGTTTGTGTGGAGATGCGTTTGCTCTGCTTGTTACGCTTTCTGTGGAGTTGGAGGGTTTGGAGGGTATAGGGTTTTTATGGGTGGTGTTTGGAAATGTGGATTGTCGATTATTTTTATGTGATAGCTACCGATTGTAGTCTTTAGCAACAATTATTTAGTGAAATAGTACTTTTCTATACTTGTAAAACATTTTTATATAATTTGGCAAATATATAACGTTATTGCAAAATATAACTAATCATTTAAGGTTTGAATATAATCAATATTATAGTATTAAGCAATAATCATTTAATAAAATAGCACTTTCTATTCATATATAGTATAAAAAACAAATTATTAAATTTATTAAAACATATTCAGTTGCTGTATTGTATCTTCTTCCTTTTTTCATTATCTTTATTCTACTTTTTCATATCCTCCGATTCTTATCTCCATTTTTAACTGCTTTCCTTATTTCTTTATTATTTCTTCTCAACGTGTTTCTTTCCTGCACTGAATTTACTCCCCTCATATTCATGCAGATATTCAAACATTGGCGTTCTTTATTACACTTTCTACCTTTTTAATGTTCCTTGCGCTTCAATTAATAAATTATACACGAAGAAGATAACTTTATTATATTTCAAGTGATAAACAATATATTTCTACTGAACATGTTCACTATAAATTGTACTTGTTGCTATAAAATGCTATAAATTGCAGAAATATCCCTGTTAACTATATTTTTACTGTAAACAAGCTAAATTACGAGACCTTCCTTGACTACATTCTCCTTGCTCTTTCCTCTTTCGCTCTATTTTTCACATTTACTTCTCCAGCTAAACTGCAGCTACACGGCAGTCGCTCTATAGTCACGGTGCGGCGCACACATATACAGGTCTTATCATGGCCAATCACTGGCTAATCATCATCAATCACTATCGCTCAGATCTATCAGAATCTCTTACATTCCCTCTATTTTTTCTCCTTGAATGTATACATGCACACACATCATACGTAATTACGCACATTTTACAAGAAAACGCAAGAAACGAAGCTAAACAAATCACTGCGTAGAAAAAGTACATTACAACTCGTTCTCCAATAATTGCATCTTTTCATCGCCTTCAAAACAAACGTAAACTATCTTACAAACCCATACGAGCCGTATAGGTACATCTAAACATACAGAAGGCGCGTCCTTACCGAGGCAAAGTAAAGCGCACACCCGCGCGCATCTAATCTTCCTCCCTTTCTTCTGCCTCGGCATTATATCACTCGATTCGGCGGCAACGTTCGAGCTCTCTCTAACCCGCGATAGAACGGGACCTGAAAAACAGATAAGCCGGCGCGCGCTCCTCGTTATTTAACTCGTCCCTGCGCGCGCGCGCGCGGACGGTGAAAGTGCCTAATTATTTCTAGCGCAGCGTGCGCGCGTAATGGCGCGAGCGCCCGAAATTATCGAGCCGCGGCCGATTTATTGCACGTGTAGTGTGTAAGAGCCTTATACGCGGGGTGAGCGTAATGGAAACTGCAGAGGTAGAGCGTTTTTAGAAGATTTTTGATTCGGGAGTTTTAGCGGTGCTTTGGGTGCTGCAATTGGGTATGTGTGCATTAATTCGGGTTGGGAAATTGTTGTGGTTGATTGTGGTAGTTTTAGTGGGAACTACATCGCGAACTGCAGTTGTAATTAATTTGTTCCCATTGAATAAAGGAATGAATGCTGTATATTTTCTGTATTTGTTTATTTATTTGCAATTTATTATAAAAGTACTGTATATAAGTAGTTAAATATAAACTGAATTAAATGTTTTGTTAAAACTTTTAATTTCCATCGTTACCTTTTATATTATATGAACTATTACAATTATTTCTTGCATTATAATACTCTATCGATGTCAAAAATAAGATCAATCTAACGAATATATATACTTCTATTAATTTACTAATCGGTATCGAATATATCTGTCTTTGTATGGTATTTTCTTCAATCTTTCTTTTAGCGATTTTGTTTCTATATAAATTTATTTATAATAATATTTAGTCAACATACATAACAGGAAAAGTTAGGAATCAAAGGATAAAGGTTTCCAAGAAATTTTAGTTTACATAATATAAAATAGATATTTTCTATTATTAAAAAAATATTATTAAAAAAAATGTAGAATAATAAATATTTTTTCTTAACAGACCAAAAAAATAAAGACAATGTATAAAAGTTAAATTACCCCAGAAATCTTAACAAGGTGCCGACGATTCGCGTGTGAAGTTGTGAAATAATCGCAGCAGTGGTTCACCGTGATGCGCAAAGGATTAATCGTACACTAAAGCCTCTTGGGCTCGTGACATTTCGTGAGCGGGAAAACAGATTAAAAGGAATCTTGATTGATTGATTTATTCATTGCGCCTGTTGCGACACAATAATGCACGTGACAATTAAGCGTACATAGTATATAAAATATGCTATACGAACATAAATTTTCGTTACATTTTTTGTTTCAACGTTTTATTCGTGTAGTTAGATGCTTGTAATTGATTGTAAATCAGAGATTTTTTATAGAATTCTTTAGTTTCAAACCAAAATGTATATATATATAGGTATTTAAGTGTATCAAATAATTAGATAGCTACCAAAACATCTTATTTGAACATGATCTTGATAAATAAAAAAATTTTATAATTATGTTCTGGAGCAAGAAGAAGAATTCAACAAGTAAATGAACTTTGGAACTTTTCATTTGAACAACAATTATTTATTTCTAACTACAATACGTTATTTCGGTAACTATTTGGTTGTCCCTTTGCGTTACTCCTTACTTTAAAAATTTTGGTTTTAATATATTAATCATAAGTTATTTATACATAAATTTGTAATTCAAATTGATATGTATTTTAATATTTTTAGTTGTGTAATTAAAAACACAATTTACACATGATTATCCTTTGATTGACTCTTAAAACTCTATATAAAAGAAATTACATATCTTCTGTTATCAGTTTCTAATTACATCAAACAATAATTGCCTCGAACTTAAAAAACTTTTACCTCGACTTTTGCAATACACCACACACCTTTAATTAATGAATCTCCTCCACAAATTCACCACACTCCCACACCCCATAAATACCCAATAAACGTTTCAATCAACTTCAACAAAAACGTCCTCCAAAAAGAAACCCCACAGCACAAAAGTCAAAACAAAAAGCAAGCAACAATGAAGCAATCCACAACCGCATTAATGACGAGAAAAGATCTCGGCGCGCCGGTGCACCTCTCCGCATCCCCGACAAAGCTCTCGCTCTCGTTGTCCTCCGGGTATATAAGGCAGCTGACGAAGACGAACTGCCCGCCCCTGGGCCGTGCCGCGCGAAGGACGAGAATCTACATCTCTCGCCCGGATTCCTGAGAGCGCTCGCATGCTCGCTCGATTTCGATCTCGGCTGGATTGGGATTTAAGGGCGAGCCGAGCTGCTGCTGCTGCTGCTTGTGCCCTTCGCTTGTCGATCTAGATCTCCGAGTCGAACTTGTGGGAGTAGGAGGAGAGGAGGATGTGTCGTTTAATTGAGGTGTGGTTTTTTATGGAAGAATTGGAAACAATTGATTGCGAGCTTGTGTTGTGGAAAATGTTGCAGAGAGCTGTTTTTAGCGAGTTTCTAGTGTGGATAACGGAAAATTTTATTATTTTGTCGCTAGCACACTTTAAAAGTTTGCAGAACTAATATTAAGATTATTTGTAATGTATTTATAATCTATTTCGTATGCTAATATTGTTATTGATTTTGCGAATCATCATCCAAAAAATCAATTGTACTTTAATTTATAAAACTAATTATTTTTCTTTCTTTTTTTCAGGTAAGACAGTCATTTCAGTCCACCCATCTACAATCATGTCAGAGTATCGGTGAGTTTTACACCAGATATTGTTTGGTTGAACCCAGGAATATAAAATGCAGTAAGCGTCCCTCTTTTACTTTTAATCTGGATCATCATTTGCACGTTTAAATCTGAAATATTCAGCCATCGCATTTATAGAATATTTAATAGACTGATAAATCAGTGTACAAAAATTAGAAAAAGCAGCATTTATAATATTTAAAGTATTTATAACAATAAGCTTATCTTATTTAGTCACTTCCCATAACTTCACTGTCAAACAAGTAGTTTTAATTTGTCAAACATAAAACACAAACAAAAGAAACTACTTCACACTTGCGAATAGCTACCACAAGCTTCAAATAGTACTCCAAATGACACTTTCTTCGAAAACTACACTTTCCCCGGTGGAATCAAACACCCCGGCAAAAAGACAGATAACGAATCGGTCAAACGCAAGCACGGCCAAAAGAACAAATTGAAATCTCAATCTAATCAACCTATCCCGGCAAATAATTTCGCTCCGACGACTGAACTCGAGCGCGCGCGCGCTCTTACATAATTATTGCACGTGTAGTTTCGCTCTCGTCTATAAACCGCGTCGCCGCCGAGCGCTTAAACAGCAATCGGGCAAAAACACAAGGCGCGCGTGCCAGTTTTCCGTGATCCGCCTTGGTTTCTCGCCCGTGTACGTGCGCCTATATGTACATACATGCCCAGCGATTCGTATCGCATAAAAGCGCGCACGATCGTCTCTCGTTTGAATTGAAACTCGCTCGCGCGAGCGAGCGTCGCCTCCCCGATTTTCATTGGACCGCGAGCACGCGAGAGTCCCCCGTGAGTTGAGATGGCGAAATTGCTGGGGGAACTGGGTGGATATGTACTTGTGCGAGGATTTTTTTCTCACATTTTAATGAGCATAGGTGGTTTTGTAAAAAAATATTAGGAGTTTTTAGTGGAATTATTGTTGCAAAATGCTTTCAGTTTTGCAGACGTAGATTCATATGTTTCTTCTTGTTACTGGTATGCGACTAAATGTTGAATTTTTAGAGGTATATACAGACTTTTTTTAAGAAAACAAAAGAAATGAGAAAGAAGGTCAAATAGTATTAGATAAGTATGCTCAGATGCAATTAATATCGTTAGCTCTCGATTCTCGAGGATTCTTTTCAACTAATTTGTACTTTTCTTGTGTACCTTCTCCACAGTATGAAGATCAGATTTCTTATTATAGTACAGTAAAATTTTTCAGGTTAATCGAATCAACTAATTGGACAAAAAATAGTCTTTTGTTGACATTTATATTAACGCTTCTTACAAAGACTAGCACTTTTCAGGTTTCTCAAAAATAGCTATTTTCTTACAGACGCCTCTTACAAAAATGATAGTACTTTTTATACTCTCTGATAAGGACTAACGCTTTTTCAGAACCTCTGAAAAAGTGATAAATTTTGTTTCGAAATCTGAAATGTGTTAGTCTTTGCAAGCAGCATTATATTGCCAAAATACCAGTTTCTAATCTGACAATCTTCCTATAGTTCATCTGACTTCTGCCAGCGGCATATATTCATACTTTTAATTTAATTTTCACTCGTTATTGAAATGCCTATACACATTACAAAAATACTTCTACAACGCCACACATACTGAATTTTAAATAAGAACAAATACGTTACCAAATTTCCATGAACAATCGCCCAAAGCAATCTTCATCAGACCAAACTCGAGTCCAAAGCACCAAAATCTCCCGAAACTTCATCATCCCAATGGCCACCATTAACGTAACTTACTCTCCTCGTGCAATACACGAAAAATCCGCCACGTACGCACGCGCGAAACACACCGACAGATTGATGTCTCTTTGCCCAGGCGCTTCTGCCGATATCAATTTTCCGCAGCGCGCAACGCACGTCTGCGCGCCCCGGGCCGCGACTCGGTGCAACATGTGTGGTCGATTAAGATCTTCCCGCAGCGAGGAGATGCTGCGCGGCGATGTGTTTGTGTCGCTTAGTGGGCGACGTGCGCCGAAAGTAATGGGAATAAAATTAAAGCCACGAGCGGGGAATTATACGTGCTTCGCGATTAATAATCCGAGCGTTTGGGGCGCACGGAAAACAGTAGACGGCTGAAAGAGAAAGAGAGGAATTAAGCTATGGTCTATCTGATTCAGAGGGCTTTACTAGCGCGCGAGATAGATGAAGATTTGGATATAAATTTGGAGATCCTGCAAATGCAGATTTTAATCTGTAATTGTAGCTAATTTTGCTAAGACACTTCAGTAATCGACACTTTGTTGTTCCGGTGAAATTGTTTTTCCATTGTGAGGTGAAAATAAGAACGGCAAAGAGTGTCTGTACGGGTACAAGGTTATGAGTAACAGAATAATTTAGAGTCGTCTAATTAAAATTAGCCCCAACTGCAAATGACTTTGGACTTTTGATTGCAATGCTGCACCTAAATACAAAAAAAGAAACGAGGCAAAATAAAAGTATTGTCTTATTCTTTGATAATTTAAAGTTAAATAATTTCACTTTTAATGAAAATTTATTTTATGTATTTTTTCATGTTTTCTTCACATTTATGGTGTTATTGTTAATCTACACTCAAAATTCAGCCATTAATAAAGAATTTTAAATGCGTTGTTCAATTAAAACTAATAATAGAAAAAGATTACCGTTTTTCTTAATTATCTAAGATTTTAAAAGAAAAGTAAAATTATCCGTGTAATTTATTAATTTTATTTTAGATATTAGTTAATATTACACAGAATGTTGGTACAATATTTCTGCAATTAATTTTTTCAATACTGTTCAATACTGCACTTTGAAAGCAGGAAGAAAGATCAATTTTGGATGCTTAATATTCATATAAAAATTTTAAATAGGTCGTTTTCGACGCAATGCGACTTTTACAGTGTAATGGCGATTCGCAGCCTCGGGCGCGGGAAGAAACTTTGTGCTGATGGCTAATTGAAAATCATACGAGAAATCTCCGCCCAGATTACGATAAGGAAATCATACGAGCGTTGTAAAATGTTATGGCGATTCACGAAATTATAATTTCAAATTAAATCAATTTTAATTTTGCATTTTTACGCTCTAAAATTAATGTAAAGACTCTTGAGAAAACGATTTCTTGACTGATTAATTTCAGGCGTTTTTAATCCATTTTAAAGTGAATTCTCATGCTGATATTATCAGTAAATTATGCCTAATTCTTACATAAAAGTGCACTTTCGTACAACTACATCGTCACCATTACCTTGTATCAAAATTTATTATCCCTTTATTTCTATTGTAAAAATCAGTAAAATCAAAGCTGATTCGGTTTTTCTTTCTAAATCCATTTCACTGACATCTCAAACGTCGAAGCAAAATGAAACCCGACATCTCTAAACTGGGTTAGTATGTGAGTAATGCAAGTAGGCGTACCGCTGCAAAACTGCCAATAAATTAATAAGATCGAACCATTCCCCTGCAAACCACGAGAGAAAAAAAAGAGCGCCCAGACGTCGCAGAAATGGCGCTGAGCCGAGAATTCCGGTTTGCCGCGGCCGAACATAACACTTGGATATATTGCCAATGAGTCGCGCGGGACTTCCTTCTTTGCCGGGATTGAAAGCTCTCTGGGAAAAACGATCGTGTGTGCGCGCGAGGGAGAAAAAAATCCTTTCGGTGCATGATGCAAGGAGCTCGCACGCGCACTTTCCCAGCGTAAACTAGTGTAAATTACCGGATTGGCCAGTGTGCGTCTAATCAAGATTTTTGTTTACACGCACGGTGTGTTTGATGTACTTTGGCTGAGTTCGCGCGCGTTTGTGCGGTGGGTATTTTGCGCTTCGGTGGGCGCTAAATGATTTTAGGCATATTAACGTCGAGTTTTATTTAATTATTGGGATATACGACGATGTATTAGGATGATATATGTACCTAGTTGTATATAATTAAATTATACTATAAACCGAAGTCTAACTTTAATACGAAATATTATTTAACAACCCTAGTAAAAATCTTTAAACTTACAAAAACGATATTCGTCTTTCTAATTTTTTTGAAATATGAGATTACGATGTATTTCTACATTTTTGAGGTCGCTGAATCGAAATATATAGGTTTTATGAAACGTCTGTATATATGTACCTATGAGTGTACGTGTGTGCGTGTCTGCGTATGTGTGTGTGTGCGAGCAAGTGTGCGAGTATATGCGTGTATTATTGTTCATCTACTACCAATTTAAGTAAATATAAATAACCTCTAAAGTGTAATGTTATCAAGTTTTAGATGCATCAAGTTTTTTTTATTTAATAACTCAATAACAATATTATGTTGCACATATATATTAAACAATCAAAATAAGAAAATAATCTTAATATTCAAATAACTATATGAACTATGAGTGCATATATTTATTTTGTTTATGTAAAATTAGTTTCCTTACATTTGATTATGTTCCATCCTAAATATAGGCTTGGTTTCAAAACCTGTATTGTTTATGTAAGGAAAACTCTTTTCACACACATTTATTATCAACTGATTAATTTTCTATTTTTAAAAAGAAATAATGTATTTGAGTTAGATTTATTTAGACGATTTATTATATATGTTCTATTTTTCTATTTCCTACTTTATAATTAATTTATATCAAGATTAATTTATAATCAAACACTTTCATTTGACATCTATGGCCAGTTAAAACGTAATAATTTGTTACTTATAAAGAAAATTATCGGCTACATGTGTTCGACTAATATGTTTGTAAAGACATGTGTTTGAAAATGTTATCATGGATGAACAGTCTATGCATTAAGGTAAAGTAGTCTATTATGAACGATTTTCGGACACGTTTTTTTCAAGCGTAATATGAATTTCAATATACTTTTAATTGTATATTAGCATATATCAGTCGATTCGCTGTTTCCTCTAGATTTAATATTTTTTTCAGATTTGAAACTACTGCAATATTTGTTTATTCTTAATCCTCGAATAACTCCACTTAGACTATAATAATTATTATTATTAAAAGAAATCTTACCAGTCCTTATACTATTTAGTTCCCCAAATAGAGTCTGCACTGACAGTTCCTCCGCAACATCACGCGCCCTGAGCTCTGCTGCTAGGAGCTCCAAAATGGCCAATTCTTTATCGAAAACTCCCTGAAAGAGGTGAACTGGCGCACCACCTTTCTTGTGATTTTCTCCAAAGCCTGTGTCATACGGTAACTAACGTTGGGTCCGTCACGGGGTCTGGCTCGCTGCACTGGCTGCAGCACCTAGGGTCCTGTTGTATACACCTTTTACAAAACTCCTGTTCAAGACTTTTTTAAAAATCTTGAAAATTGGTACACTGGTAAATTCCATTGTAAACACTTGATCGTAGTAACACAACACAAAATTTCTCAAGAAATTTTTAAATCATATTACATTTGCTCTCTGCGTTTGACAGGGTTGAGACTGTCGTTATTATTAAGTGATGATATTTTTAATAATAACGCCCGCATTACAAATTGTTTATACAAATACGTTTTATTTATATTAAATTATTTATACAAAACGTATATATATATATATATATATATATATATATATATATATATATATATATATATATATATATAAATATATATGTGTGTGATAAATGTATACATTTTGTAATAATGCAATTTATGGCGATATCTCAGCCAATACTTATATAATTTGTATTTTATTAGTTTTATATATAATTAATTCAAATAATGTTCATTAATATGATTTTTTAATACATATGCATACATACGATAAATATAGTCATTTTGTAACAATGTTATATTTGGCGATTACTTAGCCAATATTTATACAATTTATATTTTATTGTATTTTTATATAATTAATTCAATTAATATTGGAATATTTCAGTGAAAACTATATTTTTGTGTATATTTTATTATCGTTATTTAGTTTCCTTTTTTTATATTCATTATTATTTGTTACATTATCAATATTTTTGTACCTAAATTTATCACTTAGAAATATTTTTAAATTCTCTTTTGATGTTGTTCTTGATAAAGCAACATAAAGTTGTCCATGAATAAATATGGGTGTGCACAAATATAAATCAACTTTGTCAAATGATTGACCCTGCGATTTGTTTATGGTTATGGCAAAACTGAGTCTTATTGGAAATTGTCTTCTAATCATATGGAACGGTATTTCATCCAATGATGGAGTTAAATCAATACGTGGCAATAATACTATTTTGCCAGAATGTTTACCAGTTATGATTTCCGCTGTAATAATATATTGTTTCATGTCTTTAATCATCATTCTTGTTCCATTACAAAGACCACCTTCAATATCTAAATTTCTTAAACAACTAACTATTTCACCATTCTTTAATATTAATTTATGTGGAGGTAATCCATTAGGAGTTAACGAATTTAAAAATTCAGTTGGTATTGCTTCTGTTAATTTGTCATTCACATCACTATCAATTCTATCGTCACTGTAGAATACATACTTATCTCCTTTAATCCATTCAACTATATTTTTATTAATTTTTAATATATCAGAATTTAAAGGAGATAATATTACTTTGTTTTTTAGCGTTGAGTCATTGGGGTCAATTTAATTTTCGAATATTTCTGTCACCAAATCATTTTCACAAATAAATTGCATCGATAAGCTTTCATTCGAATATATTCATCCATTGATCTGACATATTCATTTATACCTATAAGTATTGTAATAATTTATTAACAAAGCTATTTTTTCTCTAATAATTCAATATCAGATTGATTCGGATTAATTACTAAACAATATTCACTCAGCCGTATAATTATATTGAAAAATATGAGTTCTTCATTTATAACATCTATTTAAATGAAAATGTTCATTATTGAACAATTTTATAATCCATCACAGCTATGATTTATGCAGCTTGAATATGAGCTTTCAATTACATTAAATTGTATTTTCGATTAATCTTTCAGATTGACAGCTGCTTTACTTGAAAAAAGAAAAATTTACAAATTGTTTCGGTATTCAAAGAGCACCGCATCACAACACAATGTTATAGGTACGCACTTCCTCGATCACACTTATAGAGGCACTTTGAATTAAATAACATAATAATGACCGTAATCCAATTTGATGCACCGCTGATCGCATAACGAAGGCGATAACGCACGCATGGTATTATTACCGCAATTTTCGCATTTACTGCAATTATCATCAAAAACACCGTAATCACTATCATTAACGTGTCATTAATTTTTCTATACCCTTTTTTGTAAAATACAAGATTCCTTGTTTGAAATGAGAGTTTCGTACAGAAGGTGTTATTAATTTGTCAAAATATTATAATTTATACTGCCAGGCATAAAAGAAGGAAAGGAACATGTAAGGAAGTAAAAGTCTAGGGTAATTTAGCAACAGTTCCGGCAGATAAGCGTAATCCAAATTAAATCAAATCATGCATTTTTTGTAAAATGGTGCTTACTTTACAATAAATAATCGTTAGAAAAATGAATAATTTTTAATTTTTTTATAAACATAGATATTCTACAAATTTTCCATACAGAGAGAATTTTCTAATAAAAATTATGACGAACTTCGCAGTAAAAATTACCGTGAATGACTATAAAGCTGGGATACTCCAACTTTTCGTTAGTTTTTATTGATATTTACGATAAATTTTATCACACTGAACTATAGATTTTACCGCAAAGAATGGTAAAATTTGCCTGATTTGAGAAAAAGAAGGCAGCCGACGAAGACTAACAGCAATTCATGGAAAACGTCATTTAAAGAGAGATTCAAATTAATATTACTGCTACATCACAGCATGTCCAAAGTACATGACAAACAGTAAGTCTCTGCACAAAAAATACGCATGAATTATAATCAGAAATCGACAAGACTCACGTCTAAGAACCCAATAAAATTTCAATTCAATTCTCCCCATACCGATCGATATAGCGACAAAAAATCGAAAATCAAGAGCTAACAAATAAAGTACAGCAGTGAGCGACAAATTAAGCCGAAGCCGAAAAAAGTGCGCGCTCGCGCGAAAGGAATAACAGTCGAGAAAAGTCGCGTCAGCGAGTTATGTGCACGTGGGGCAATACCGGGACTACCTATTTGTACGTGCGGCTCGCTGCAGATGTGAGCTGCGAAGTGAGAAGTGAAAGAATCCGCGCTTCTCCCCTTTTTTGCTCTATACGTCGGCTCTGTGATTATCGATTGTATTTGTCTTTAACTCAGATGTCCAGAAATTATATACATAGAAGATTTGGGCAAATAATAATGTGCTTATTTTTGCTTTCATATAGAGAAAGTATTTTTCATTTGAATTATTTCGTCTCGTATAATATTCACGGTGGCTCGTGATCTGGAACTTTTCTGGTATAATATTTGTAAGATAAATAAGAAGGTATGCACGAAATATCATCGTTGTTTAGCAAATGAGATCCAATGTTATTTAGAAAAGTGTGGATTTAGTTGAATTGCAGAACGCTAAAAAAGATCCTAGTATATAGCCAATTGATTGATTGATATCATAAATGGAAATAAATATTTCACAAAAACCAAATGCACATTTTTTGTAAATACTTTCAAGAATATTATCTCAAAATTTCATCAAGTTCTATCAATTTCGTAAGCACAAGCATCATTTCGACGTCTCATATAAAGACTAACAGATTTCAGCTTTCCGAAACAAAAGACACTATTTCATTTAACTTTTATAAAAAGATAATGTGTCTGGAAGATTCAAAACTATATCAACGTGTTCCCTCTATCGATATGTTTCATTTTTGTATATTGCTGGAAAATTCTTTTGTTATTTTTATCAATTTTTCACCTTGTGAAAACTAGACGATATCTTAAAATGCTGAAATCGGTTAGTGTTCGTATGAAGCATCGATTTTATGTTCAAATTTTGCATTCTAATAAAATAGTTCATTAAAGAGTATATTACGACTCAAAATTACTTTTAATGTATAATATCTTATTTTTATAATAGAAGTACAGAATAAAGAATAAATTAAATTATTTTTAACATGGAAAGAGAAAAAGTGAATATTACTAATAGAAAAGTTAAATTGTTAAAAATAATTTTAATTATTTTAATTGTTTACACAATTTTATTTTACAAAACTGTAGATTTTGTGAATATTCTGCAACCTTTATATTTTAAATCCACATTATATTTTTCTCAAGTCATTTGAGACTTTCTTGATTGAGACAACGTGGGCGCGGTTCACTCGTATGCGAAAAACGCGAATCTATATTGATCCCTCAGGCAAGTAATAAAGTATAATAGCTGTCATTAACGTCAAGACGAATATGCGCTCACACGAAAAAGTTATTGATCCTACTCAGTTTTCGTAGGAGGAGCCAAAGTTTTTGTAAGTTGCATGAGATGCGCCTTATATGTGCCAATTGAGAATTGAAGAATTGCGTGTAACGGGTTTGATGGGACTCGGATGGATGCAGCCTTGCATGAATAAGAAAAGTGCTTAAAAAGATTAATGTTTTTGCCCAAACCTTGTTTTAAAATGCAATTAGGGATTCGAGTTTTTAAATGTGCACGTCATTTTTTATGTAAAATATCTTGCTTTTACTCGAAGATCTTTTATTTGAATTAAGACATTAAAAATTCGTAAATTACTGTTCGTCAGCATACAAAGAAGATTTAAATCACGATGAAATGTAAACTTTTTAATACAGGAATCATAAAAACGAATACTTTTTATTTGTTACAGAATATTTAGCAAGTACATTTCAATAAAAAATACATTAAACTATGGTCTATTACAAAAAAAAATGCAATTAGCTTAAAAGGCATCTTAAAAATAGAAGAAAAATAAATCACCCTGACAACTCCACCAGTCTCAATACTACAAATGTATCAAAACCACTTAACCGGGCATCATTCACTCTCAAAGCAGCCTGAAAACACATGTTTTCACCATACATCAACCTTCCCCAGTAACCCCCTCTATCTGAAAACCAATTCCTCAACCGAGAAACTTTTTCCCTTGTTCCACCGTAGAAAGCCAGCATATAAACTTGCCGGCTCGGAAACTCAAACCCCACGTGCTACCTCTACAACAGCAGCAGAAACACGCGTAGGTAATCCGCATTTTTCACTCGTACACCGTCGCGCGCGACTCTTCTTTTGTCCGCGCACGCGCGCGCGCATCGTCATCTCTTACCCGCAGCATCCTTCGCGGAAAGTCTCCATTGTGGCCTCATGTCCTTTCGCGTCCTTACTCCGAAACTATAATCGTAAACTAGCCAGTGCCACTGAACGCCGCACGACTCCGGACAAAGAAAAAGAAACAATTAACCGCGGCCAGAAGAGCGTGGCGATGAAAAGTGGACTGTCCGAGCCTGGAGATTGACAGCCGAGCGCAAACCTTTTTTGCTCGCGCGGGTATACCGAGGTATTATAAAGAAAATAAAAGAGAGAGAGAAGACGCGCGGCACGCGCGAAGTGAGTTACAACCGGCTGCAGCAGCGTTTTCTTCTTTCGCGAGTGTGTGTACGTGTGTGTGTATTTGAACGAAAAATTCACGGATGCATCGTATCGTGTATTTACATAGTCTTCTATTTATGGACTCGAAACGGCGATGATGAATGGCGTGTATTGGATACAAATGTATTGCAGTATAAAATGCATGAGGTCTGCGCGCGCGTTTTCGTGCGTACGGTTCAACGGTAAATCATATGCGCCGCCGTGAAGGCGAAAGCGCGCGCGCGCGCGCTCGCCTAAAAGATACATTTTCACGGAATGACGCGTGTATGGTGATGAGCTTGGGAAATTCTGCGAGTTTCGGCTTTTGACGTCTAAATTGGAATTGCACGCTCGCGCGATAAAGGTGTCGCGCGCAGTCACTGTCACCTTGTATAAATATTGCGGGGAGATTTTTTTAATTTTGGAAGATTGGATGCTGCGAGGAGAAATTGTGTGTACGAGTGTCGCGGAGGTTTACGTTTATTTGGGTAATAGGTGTTTTTGATGAGTTTCTGGGAACGGTGATAAAAGCTTATGCTAATTTTTTGCAATCATTTTGAAATTGGACTCGGATGTGACAGAAGGTAAATTGCAATATTTTCTACGTGTCACAACATCATATTTGCTACGAGATATTTGTATAATTTAATGGTTCTTTTGTACATTAGTATACTAAATTACCATTTTTATATACTTTAATGGTTCTTTTATCGTTTATATTATACTTCAAGTTTGAGTATAAAATAAATGTATTTTAGTGTTTTAGTATGGGTTATAAACATAAAAGTTATTTCACTGAAAATTGTTTTATGATGGATTATTACGCTTCATTTGCATAATTTTGTTGATAAAGGAATTAATTTCAAATGCGATTACAAAAAATAGATGTGAACGCGACGAACAATAATTAAAGTATATTAAAAGTTTCTCTCATAACGTTTTACTGTGGAAAATAAAAATTAAAAAGTATTCAACACTAAAACTATAATCCACGAGTTTTATAGTCATTTAATTTTGGTCACTGAAAAAATTGTACTTTATTTTTAAAAACAAGAAAACCCGTTACATTAGCCCCTAAAATTAACTTGATAGCAGTATTCCCACATGTTACCACTTTGTGTAGTAAGAACGCTGCTTTTTCGAACCATTAATATGATAAATAAACCATAAAAATGACCGCGCCCCGAGCATTCAACGGAGACTCCCATCAAATTATAGCTCATAAAACTTCATTACGCGAAGCACTTTAGCTGAAACTAAGAAAGTGTCAGAAGCAAAGTTTTAAAATCCAGTATACGTATTAAAATTGTATTTATATCTCCTTTATAATTTTACCTATATACAAATTGCATATTTTTCATATCGATATACTATATTCACTTAACACATATAAATATCATTTTCCCGTTAATTTTGAAGATCATACTTTTCACTGTATCTGTTACTTTCTTTAGAAAGCATCCCTCTCCATTTTCAACTATTAATCACTTTCGTCAAAATATGCCTCGAAAAATTATTACCTCTTTTTCTCCCCCTCGCGCACATCACCTGAAAAACCTTCCGTCATGAAAGTTTCCCACATAGCCGCATATACGTACGCAGCAGCCGGCCAGCTCTTCGATGACATACTCGACCATATACGCCATAGGGAGCGGCGCGGTCCCATATCGACGACGCTCGCGTTCATTTACATTTTACAACGCCCGCCGTTCTCGCCTTATACGCGCTGTCGCACGATGCGACGCGTATAAGGAGAACGGGGCGAAATAGTCATTTTGCGGGGTAACATGGACATTTTGGATTTAGAAATATAGAAATCCTATTTTAAGCAAAATTATTACTTCTAAAGTACATTTTATTATATCATTTATAATTACCAATAGATAAAAACCATAAAATTAAATGTAGGTGAAGTTTGGAACGTTCGTGGAACTATTTTCAATTTTTGAGTGAATCGATTTGTTAAGGTCTAAAACAACGTATCTGACATGTATAAAATAGGGCTGATCCTTAATGAGGTTAAAAACAGACTAAAAGTATGGAATGATTTTTGTAGCCGTTTTGTATCTAGACGTTTTATCTCGCTAATTTTTGAGGGAGTAAATGAGCAGCCTTAGATACTATGTACACAATTTTTTTCATCAATTTTTTTTATAAGGAACCAAATTGAGACTCAAAAAGGAAATAAAAAAATCGATTTTTTTTTACTTATTCGAAAGGTTGGCATTTTATCTCGGTAATTCTTTCACATTCAAGTTAAGATTATTTTATTAAACATATGTACATTTTTGATCGATTTAATTATGAAGAAAACTTTTTATCTAAATAGTAATAAATAAAAAACATTATTTTGTGGTTAGAATATCAGATTTATACTTATTAATGCAAATAACTTGACAACAAATTTTTAAATCATAATACATTTGCTCTCTGCGTTTGACAGGGTTGAGACTGTCGTTATTATCAAATAATGATATTTTTAATAATAACGCCCGCATTACAAATTGTTTATGAATATTCGCTTATAATTCTACAACTTCTTTACAAACTATTTATACAAATCCATTTTATTTTGTAAATACTTTTTTTAGTACGAATTTAGTAATAAGTGATTGCGAATATCAAATATATATATATATATATATATATATATATATATATATATATATATATATATATATATATATATATATATATATACATTTTGTAATAATACAATTTGTGCCGATAACTCGGCCAATATTTATATAATTTGTATTTTATTAGTTTTATATAATTAATTCAAATAATGTTCATTAATATGATTTTTTAATACATATGCATACATACGATAAATATAGTCATTTTGTAACAATGTTATATTTGGCGATTACTTAGCCAATATTTATACAATTTATATTTTATTGTATTTTTATATAATTAATTCAATTAATATTGGAATATTTCAGAGAAAACTATTTTTTTGTGTATATTTTATTATCGATATTTAGTTTCCTTTTTTTTATATTTATTATTTGTTACATTATCAATATTTTTGTACGTAAATTTAAAAAAAAACACTTATAAATATTGTGATGTATTGTAATTTATTGCGATTAATTGTGATTTATTATCAAATTTAGACATTTTTTTCAAAATTTTCACAATAAATTAAAAAAAAACACAGTATTGTAGAAAATGCCATCTAAGGCACACCCGACTGGGTCCGCACAGCCGGATAGTGTGGAGATAGTTGGGGATGCATCCGCCGTGTGTATAATATAGGATGAAAAATGAAATAAACAAAAACGCGAGAAAAAAACACAGCCGTTGCATCGCAAACCGACCCACTAAAACCTACAACCCTTTCCTCTTCTGGCTGAACCCACCCTGGTACCGTTTATCACATTATCTCAGGGTATAATATAATACATATATTTTTTTTTTGTGTATGTAGGAAATGCCATCTAAGGCACACCCGACTGGGTCCGCACAGCCGGATAGTGTGGAGATAGTTGGGGATGCATCCGCTGTGTGTATAATATAGGATGAAAAATGAAATAAACAAAAACGCGAGAAAAAAAACACAGCCGTTGCATCGCAAACCGACCCACTAAAACCTACAACCCTTTTTTCTTCTGGCGGAACTCCCCCTGGTACCGTTTATCACATTACCTCAGGGTTACATTACCTCAGGGTCATATTACCTCAGGGATTCTATTATGTCTTATCTTAAACTTATTTTCACTTTACCAACATATAATTATATATTATATAATTTATATATTTGTGTGTTATTCACAAAAATTTGGACTTTCAACGATGTATACGTTTCTAAATAATGGAAATGTTAGTTTTTCCCCGTGTCTATATTGCCCCTCTTTCCCCTACTCTCTTTTTTATACTCCGACGCGCAGCCTATAAAACTCCTTATACTCGCCACTCCGCGCCATTACGTGCAAGGGGCCATTTTTCGGCTGATGCAGCGTGTATACGACTTCGGCGAACGCGAGTCGGCGCGTTATTAGGCAGTCGTTCGACGAACATCGGCGCGAGGCGCGACAGTTACTACGCGTAAGACGAGGTGTGGGTTTTTTCTGGGAGGGGACATTTTTGTGCATGCATGGCGACGTTTAAAATTTGGCCGGTTTCGCGCTTGGAGAAACATTCTTGCACGTGTTTATTGGGCGGTGTGATGTCAGGGAGGGATGGATGTTTGGAGAAGAGTAATTTTGCGGCTCAGTAATTTTGATTACTCAGCTGGACGTTGGCTCTTTTTAAGTAGTGTTATACTTTTAACAGAGACTTTTTCTTATAATTTGCTTACTTTTTCAAATTTTTTATAAAATAATTACAGTTCTTTGAATTTTAATGACAGTGTTTAAACTTATGTATCTGAAAAATTTCTTAATATCATATATTAAATTGTATGTATCAATATTAATATTATTTATTATCGTTTAGTGTTAATTATTCATTTACAATTTACAGATGTACTTTTCGAGATCACAAATATATTAAAATACTTTCAGTAATTAAGATGATGCTAAACCCTACTGTTACCGGCCTATATGAGGTGTTGTTTTTTATCGGGACAACAACACTCCATAATTCACTTATAATTGAAAATTAAATTAAAATAGTTAATTAATTTTTCGGCATATATGATTAGAAAATTTTCAGTTATTAGTTGACTTATTATCAGTTACTTACTTGAATTACAATGTAAATGAATATGTAACTAAAAATTCAACAACAAATATATTGTTTCTTATTTACTATTATTTAATTATTTAGTATAAAAAATTAGTTATAAACGGAAACTGCTTCGAACGTCCTCACACTCGCTTCCCATTGCCATCCCCATCAACAACTATCGCACTACACCTCGTTCTCGCATCCTCGCACAATCTCGAACCCCCCGTACCGTAAACCACCTCGACACCGCACTTACGTGAAATCCCAAGTATCCCAACACTGTTTCTCTCGCTATCCGTTTCCCCCCTAACACCCATGGAAAATTCGCACTTATATCGTATTGTACGCGTGTAACTCCACATACGAATCTCCGAACCCTCTAAGCGGATCGGAAGGCGATTTAATTGGCGAGCAGAGATCGCCGATGGAGGCCGTAAAATCCGATACTTCAGGGCCGAAATGTCGCGACTATTTTTTGCCAGTAAAGAGCCGGTTTTACTGTTACGACGCTGCGGCGGCGGCCCGCCGAGAATTAGCCGGACACGGCAGCGATCGCGCACGCGGGGTCATAGTGCGCGAGGTGGGTATAGTTATATAAGTATAGGAGTAGGCGCGGGTTCGTGTGCGCGCGCCGCTTACTTCCTTGGCTGCTTCCACTGCAATTAAGAAGCTTCAGAGCATATAGATACGGAAGGTTAGATGTTAGAATGTTGTATTAGAAGAATATGAGAGAGAAGATTCTTAATATTATAAATACGTGTTATTAAAAATAACGATGTACAGTTTTGAATTTGGCCAAATTTGAAGTTATTAATAGTTAAGACAGAGTTATTTATGCGTTCATTCATTTGAAGCAATAAAGTAGTTGTTCCAAATCTCTTATGACTTTATAGTTATGACCTCGTGTTTAACAGTTAATTTTTCTCATTAGCTATAAATGTTACGAGTACAAAAATTCTAAACATACGATTCTTAATTAAAAATAGTTCTTTCTATTAGTGTATATGCAATTATGAAATATAATATTAACATTGTTAAAGATTAACGAGAACATGCTTTTATACAAATAATATTTCTTTACAGAAACTTTTTTTATCATCTAGACTATTTGAAAAGGTAATTTCCTTTATGAAAATTTATGTAGATCAAGCTTGAAAGATTTAGTAAAACAATTTAAAATTCTATTGTATCCTGAAATATAATAACTAGTATTATTGTTCGAATGAAGAAAAGCATACTGTGAACAAAACTTAGATATTTAAAATTAACAAAATTAAAGAATTACTATATTCTATAAGTAAAAAATTTATCCCGACTGCCTTTTTTATGAAACATCCTTAAATGCCAAACGGTTCCTTGCAAATTGTTAACCTTCGACAGCTATTTATTTTAACGGTTTTAAATGCCGCGAATTATACGCATTTGGCCGTTTTCTGGCTTCTTGACCAGGTACCTTCCGTGCATAAAGTGAAGCATCTTTTTATTTCATCCTTTTCTGCTGCAGCGCTTTTTTGTCGAAGAAGTCGGAATCTTTGGACTAAGCTTCACGTGAGAGTTTGCGTGGCAATCATGTACCACTTATTGGATTATAATGATAAGTTGTCTGAAACTGAAGATTGTTAATATACACTTTAATAAAACTTTTGCGCCTTTACGTTTTGCTCTTTTTTGCGGTAAACGACGTACGCTGTATTTTTCTGGTGCTTTAGTAATTAAATTTTTGCTTACGTTGTGTAAATTGAATACACAATATATAAGTCATGATACAAATCCGTAATTATCATTGAAGGAAACTGTGTAGCTATAGTTTCTGAATACACACTGAGAAAACCCATAACGTAAAATATTACGATATTGCTATCGTAAGAATTTACTAATAAATTTTTTTTTCAAAATGATTGTATTGATGTATTTTTGCATAAACCGTTGAAATACAATTTTTTGATTTTTTGATGTCGTAAAATTTACGATATCGATATCGTACAATTTACGATATTAAGTATCGTAAAATAAAAAATTTATTAACAATTTTTTAAGTTATCAATATCGTAATATTTTACGATATTGTTTCTCAGTGCATTACTACTCACAGAGGAAGCTTTGTGATGGTAAAAAAAAAGTTATGCTAAAAACATTACGGAATCATGTTTTGAGACATTAAGAATGAAAATATACTATTTTTTGAAAATGTCCGTATAGGTATGTGCGCATACGTGTGTGCGTGCGTGTCCAAAAATACACCCGCATACACTCTTTCACCCTCTTCCTCCTCAACACACAAAACCACGACTCACATATCCACCAGCTACAAACACCCCGAGGACTTATTAGCCAATACATTCTAGCAGCTTTCCAGCTACACATACAACTCTCTGTCTCTGTCTCTCTCTCTCTCTCTCTCTCTCTCTCTCTCTCTCTCTCTCTCTCTCTCTCACACACACACACTCTCTTATACTCTACCCACAATAACTTTCATTATCTTATAGAGTAAAAAATATTTTGTTCATAAAAACTTCGTTTACAAATGAGGTCTATTAAACCAAATATCTAATTATTTAATTTTATTATAGAAACCGCTCATAATATCTAAAGAATCCTCCACAAACCAACTTTTCTACCAACCATCTTCACCAATCTCTCGCCCCGACGTTACTACTATCTAAATACCCTCAGTAGTCGGACTGCAACCGCAGCGGGGCATCAAAGGCCTATCAGTGGCAACCTTAAAAAAAACGCCAAGCCGCGGCTGCAGCAGTAGAATCGAACACACAGAAATAAAGAGTACGTGTACACACAGCCGAACGTCGTGAGATTCGCGTATAGCCTCGGGAATTTCAACGCGCGGCAGCAGCGCGGTGGCTCGTTTTTCCCACCGGCGACGCCGCCGTTTTCGATAAAGGCCCGATTAGCCGTAAATCGCTCGAGCCGGCGCGCGGCGTGGAGAAACACATCGCGATACGAGCCCGGGAGAACTCATGCGCTCTCCGATGTTGCAGCCCTATCCTTTATATACGTGTACCAAAGCAGGCGTTTTATGCAGCTCGTGGCGATATCATATACATCATTATATATATATTTAAATATATATGTGTGTGTGTGTGTGTGTGTGTGTGTACGCAGGGTGCGAGACGAGTTTCTCGAGATGTTTCGCGGAGAACGTGGCTAATCGATTGTCTGCTTTATGAAGTTGATAAGAGATTGTCAGGGTTTTCTATGCACGTTGATGATTCAACAGGTGCATTGATATATATATTTTCTATTATCTGGTATGTGAAATGAAATTGGTGAATAGTGCTCATTTCGAGCCTGGTTGAGAAAAACCTATAAAGAGTGTGGAAATTTGCTCATTTCCTCGCTAGGGAGAAAGTTGTTATTTCCGCCCACTGCGGTGGGTAAATGATTTCCGGGAACAATTATTGAAAATGTATCGAAAAAAGGTAGATTGAATTTAAAAGATTACATTTTGCTCTTTGACGTTGAAAAATGTCAATGAGAAATCGTACTATGAATATACGGCAACCTATGAGCTTAGAGAGGAGTTACTTTTCAGTACTGCAAAAACATTTTTAAAATTTCCGTGCTACCAACTTAACTCACGCTGTTTTGATATTATACATTATATACTTTGTATGTATAACCACTGTTATCAGAAATTTCATCCTCTTATAATAATTTATAAATGTTGAGCAGTACATTATTTAACATAGTATATTAAAGAGCAATTCATAAGGATTATTATCTAACGAGTAAAACATTCATCAAATACGTATCAACACTTTAATCGAGTTCAGAAGACAAGAAGATATTTTGTAGCAAACTAGAAAAACACATTTTATACATTCTCACGTGTTAATATTAAGTTTAGATTTCCAAAATTCGAGCATGGAGTGTTATTCGCAATATAATTACTATAAAACGAAAAACTGAAATGTCGGTAACCGGTATCCCCTTCATGGGACAGAACACTTTTAAATTTTTAATTAATCACCCATCATATATTACTTTCTTTTCGATAAAGCACATTTTATCATAATATGACGGAAATGTTAAAAAAATATTTTCTATAGTTCTTAGGTATCTTTGATTGGCCATAATATAAATCTATAAATTTCTTGGACTTCGACAGGTTTTAAGAGCCAACATGATCGAATTGGCGCTTTCAAGGTTTTATTATGTTCAAAAAACATGTACTTATGATATGAATGTGGCAATTTGTATATAATATTATTCAGCCTCTCTTTTTAATTTATATTACGTAATAAATTTTTTTTTAAATCGAATAGTTTTGGTGTAAAAAGGCTATATCTTTTGTTCAAAATATAAATATAAAAATAAATATAAAAAAAATACTTTTTTTCTATTCTAACGTTAAGAGAACCCTATTTATTAATTCTATATTTCACTTTATGCGATGGAATAATTATTTTGAATAATATAAATTTCATTTTGAACTAATTACTGTGAATATTTTTAGTAGCATCTTTGTGCACATAAAAAAGCAGCTCATTTTTACATTTACATATTTTTTTATTAGCTATTTCAATATGTTAAAGATTTGAAAGAAGATGAATTTTTCTAATTAACGTTGATGTATAGTATATAAAGATATGAGTAATTCTGAAATTATTCTGTTCATTTTTAACTAATATTTGCACCAGTTCACGAACTTCAAGTCAAAATTTTAGTATGGTATATTAAATACTGTTATAAGTTAAAATAAATCATAGTGTCTCATATAGGAGAGTAGTACACGTTGAATCAGCGTACAAGGTGGAAATTCTGATCAATTTTTAATTTGAAAAATTTTAAGTGTATAAATCATTGAGTTTCAGTAATCATATTGCGAATAACACTCAATGTCCGAATTTTGTTGATACATATTTGATGAATGTTTTACTTGGTAGGTAATAATCCTTATGAGTCGCTCTTTAATATACTATGTTAAATAATGTACTGCTCAAGATTTATAAATATTTATAAGACAATGAAATCTCACAATGTATAATATCGAAAGAGTGTAAGTTAAGTTGGTATCACTGGAAATTTTAAAAATGTTTTTGGACTACTTAAAAGTAACTCCTTTCTAAACTCTTAGATTGCCGTATATTCATGATACGATTTCTCATTGATATTTTTTTACGTCAAAGAGCTAAATGTATTCTTTTCAACTAAGTCTGTCTTTTATCAATACATTTTCAATAATTGTTCCAGGAAATCAATTTTAATCAATACCTTATGTTCTGCCTTATTTTAATATAAAAATACCGTATTAGTAATTACTTCACGCAACAAAATTGCGCAAATCGTACATACAAAAATATTTTAGAACCTTTTCAGCAACTATATGAGACTTAATATCGATAGGTAAACTATCGACCAGTACACATATAGCTCTATCAAGCAATTCTCGCTTCTCCAGTCCTTTATATAATTTATTTTGAATTGAAGAAGCGTATATTGGAAATCGCTCCATATAATCGCTGTTTTCAAAATTTTCCATCAACGTTTCATTTCTCGTGTAGGTTGCGACTTTATTTACGCTACCCGTCAAAACGTTAAAAAAGGACACCGAACCATGAACTATGGACTCCTTTGCGTAAATTAGTTCTCCCAGACACTTTTCGTAAAACGCGGTTAAATGACTGCGGTTCTTGATTACAGCTAAGTTGTACTTACTTACAGGTTGGTGTAAAAGCTGCATTTCTGCCGCATGCATTACGATTACTTCCCATAAGTCTGCGATACTTCCATTAACCGCGTTTGTTAGCACTGTCATACCCCTCGATGTCCTCGGGTTGATGTCTGCACCGTGCTCCAGCAGAAGGCGCATAGACCTTTTCAAATTCCTTATGTCAGTCGGGGTGGCTAGCTGCGAATTGTTGGCCTCAATCATTTTATACAGTGCTGTGCGTCCGTGACTGTCTGTATGATTTATTTTTGCACCGTTTTCCAAAAGGTACTTAATGCATTGCGTATTAGTGGACCTCGCAGCTACATGCAAAGGAGTGAATCCACGATTGCAGCTGACGTTGATATTTAATCCTTTGTCGAGTAGTAAACGCATGACCTCGATATTGCCTTGGAAAGCCGCGAAATGCAATACATTCTGGCCAATGCTATCCCTCGCACTGATATCTGCTCCAAAGTCCAAAAATAACTGAACTGCGTTTTCATTGGCGTGCGCCAGCACCAGATGAAATGGTGTCTCTCCTGCGGTATTTGACATGTTGACATCAGCGCCACTCGATAGTAGGATCTCCAGCACTGCCAAGTAGCTGTCGCTATTGTCCTCTGTTGCAGCCCAATGGAGTGGTGTACATCCATTGAAGGTCATCAGCATCAAATCCGCTCCGCGATCCAGGAGAAAGTTGATCAGCTGAACATCTCTCTCTAGTACAGCCTGATGTAAACACGTCAAACCCCTGTTGTCAGCATCGTTAATCTCGGCTCCCTTTGTTATCAACAAGTCGATCAAATTAAATCGCTTGTCTCTGACGAGGTAATGCAACGCTGAGCGACCGCTGTTGTCCCTGGTTTTGACATTGGCGCCCACCATTATCAAAGTTCGCACTATTTCCTCATTCCCGGTACTAGCTGCGACGTGAAGTGGTGCATCGCCCAGATGTATTGCGTTCACATCAGCACCTCGGACTAGCAGAAGATGTACAATATCGCTAAGTTGTGCGTGCGCAGCTCTATGCAGTGGAGTTTCGCCGTTGTTATTCATGGAGTCGATGTCTATTCCTTCGTCGATAAGTAGCTCGACGATTTCTGGGTTAGGCTGACCCGCGGCAAAGTGCAATGGTGTGTCGCCGTTGCGATTTCTTATATGGACATCGGCGTCGTATCTTAAGAACAGCTTCACCATCTTCAAGTTGTTCGATTCAGCGGCATAGAATAGTGCTGTCTTGCCCTGCTGATTGCCTACGTTGACCTTGCAGCCAGCTCGTAGCAAGCATTTTATTATGCTATAGTGTTTATTGATGGCGGCCATGTGCAGCAGCCCGTTGTTATTGATGTCATAAACGTTGACGTTGGTGCCTTGTTGGATCAAAGATTTAACTTTGTTTTTCTCGTTTGACTCCACAGCTTTGTACAAATCAAGCGACATACGGTAGATATCCATGGTGCTGAAATGAATAATTCAGGAATGTTAAGACAACAGTAATATTGAGATATTTCTTTACAAATACATCTAAGCAAACTACAAAACCGACGTATAAAATAAAATTGTTTTAAAATTTATAAATAAATTTAATAAAGATTTTTTACATACATTAAATATGATATTCGTAACTTTTTTTTGCACACACTCGATTGACTCGGGAGTCTTGTGCAAACCACCTTAACAGTTTTCACTGTTTCACTGTTTCACAATGATCAAACTGATTTGATTTGAAACCAAACATTTATCTATATTCGAATCCTTGGGCAGAATATAATGTTAAAATTCTTGGAAATAGGACAAAACTTATCACCTTTCTACATTTGTAGACTAAATGACATTTTCTATCAATCTAATTCAATTAACATATTGATATGCGTATTTTACGTATTTAAATGCAAATGCCACCTATCAGACAATTATATAACTAGCGAGACGAATAATATATTTTTTGACTCCAGATGAGCCACTTGAAAGCAACTGAAAGTTATACAGGGTATACAATCTATGATCAAAATTAGTTTTTAACATAAAATTAATAATATTGCACCGATACTTTTTAGAACTAAAATGCAATCAATAATACACAATAGTTTCGTCATTTTTTGTGATTATAAACAATGACCAAAGTTTACGATTAATTTATGAATAAGAAATATACATTTTTCTTAGTAATTAAAAATGAATTCATTCGAATTACAATAAAAATATATAATTAAAATAGTATCCTACTTTTATCAAATAGAATATTTAGATAAATATCGATGCATTCTGGAACACAAATTCTCCATCGCGAAGTTTTCATCGCCACAACAGAAAATTAATCCTGGCAAAGAATTAAAGAAAATATAGCATAAAATATTTCGAAATCATCAAAAGCTCGCCTTCATTAAGAAAAATAAAAGAAAAATCTCAACGCCTCCTCACAATACGCAATAACGCATCAACGCCACTGAATGGACCGATCCCTTGCACGCCGCGCGATGGCGGGCAAGGAGAAAAGAGCCGCGAAGAAAGCTCGCCTCAAAAGAGAAGAGAGTCGGCCGTAAAGCCACGCGCTTGTAATAATGAATTTCCGAGCACAAAGGAAAACGTCCTAATTGCGGAATAAAAGAGAGGCAGAGAGAGAGAAGAGAAAAGTACGCGCTTTTACAATGAGTGATTTACGGGCATCTCCTTGACACACCTGCGCGCGGCGCGTAATCAAAGACAGCCCATGGGCGTTCGAACGTACGTACGCGCGCCGGCGGATGTACACGCGGACGACGAGCGCGAGGGAATTTATGTTCGTGGCTGCGCGAGGAATCGATATTATGGTAATTTTATTCCCCGAGGATGTACGCGCGCGACGACGAGTGCGAGCGTTTATGACTGAACTCTCTCGTGTCAATGCAAGCGATCGTGATGGAGGCACGCGCATTTTGGATTATCCACAGTCTGGCTATGTGTGTTTCCTGTAACTCTTGTTTCTTTGTTCGTGATTTTGTCTTGGATATTAGTGTATTTATGAAAAAGACAAATTAACGCTTTTAATTAATAAAATTTCACTAAAAAGAAGAAAATCATTAATTTCGGTATATAATTGACGCTTCATATGAAGAATATCGTGTTAAATTTTTAACTAACACTGTCTAGTTTTCTGGAGACAAAAAACTAATATAAAAGTTCTTTTATTTAATCAACAACAAAATTTTAAATAGACAGACTTTAAACAGATTTTCTTTTAAATTAAGTATAGATAGAAATCACATCGATTAAGTGAACAAATTATCGTAATTTTTAAACTTGAAACGTAATATTTTTTATGGACTATAGAACTAAATTTTGCCGCTTTTTGAAAAAACTGGAACACGATAAGTCTTCGTTTAAAGCGTCAAAATAAAATATTATTTTTCGTGCACTAAGAGAAAAATGCATGTTTGAATTTTCCATGCTAATTACATTTTAACATAAACTGATTCACAATAGAGGCACTGATCCACAATAGGGTCCGTGACGGTAGTATCTTGTTCAAGAATATAATTTATAAATAATATTGAAATGGGTCCAATTTCGTTAAACCTGGAACAAAATATGTGTCCCACTATCGTATATTCCACTTAAGGTATTATACTTAATAACTCGTAATTGAAAGCACTGGTTTGAGAGAAAATGCTTTTAAAAAGAACTTCCAATGCAACAATCTTCTTCAAATGATAGTCATCGGCTAAACTATCACATATAATTCAAATAATACTGTTACAATTGTAACTGCTGGCGCGAGCTTTTATGTATTATCCCCGGGATAATCTTAATGTGCTTAGGCCATCGCCACCTAGCGGCGGTACGCAAACTACGCTATCAAACAATTAGTCAAGAATAAGATTCCCAATGAAACAAAAAGAGGTGACGGTATATGTCAATTTGTAATTCGGCGCCGATTTCGAGAACATTTTTGTGAATTATTTCACACTTTTTAGTGCATTTTTTTCACACATTTTAGTGCATTTTTCTAAGTCGGTTCTTTCTTTTTCAAAAAAATTTTTTATTTCAGACTTTTTAATTGTAAGGGCTGACTTTCATTCAATTTATATTGTAATATAGGTTAACCAACAAAAGATGCTTCTGAAAAAAAAAATTTTTGTTCTAAAAATGTACAAAGTATCAGAAAATGTAATAAAAAAATCGAGTTTTTCGTCTAATTTTACTATAGGACCACCTTAAATCAATATTAATTTATTTAATATTGCTACCTCCTACAGGAAGCTTTGTAATCCTAGAAAAAAAACATCCTTTGTGAAGCATAAAATGAAAACGCCAGTACTGACGTAGTACAGGCTCCATACTGGCCCAGTTATATAATGGAACCACCATGGGATAATTCTCTTTTATTCAAAAAATAGTTTATCCAAATCGCTTCAGTAGTTTCCGAATAATCGGCAGAAGAACATAACAAATCGCCAGTACTGACGTAGTACTGGCTCCATACTGGCCCAGTAATATAGTGGGACCAACATAAAATCATTCTCTTACATTAAAAAAAATATTATCAAAATCGGTTCAAGTAGTTTCCGAATAATCGGCGGAAAAACATAATAAATTACCAGTTCTTACGTAGTACTAGCCCCATACTGGCCCAGTAATATAATGGGACCACAATGGGATCATTCTCTTTCATTCAAAAAATATTATCAAAATCGGTTCAGTACCCTGGTAGAAATCTTATCGAGGCTCCCACATTCGCTATAACGGCCTTTATAGGCAAACTAGATACGAGTAGTACCAGACTGTACAAAACTCGATAAATCCACACAGATCTACATAGTTTTCTCAATAATAATATGTACATATAAAATCTGTGAGGTTATATATTATTTATTGAACAGAACTTTTATTGTAAAAATGAATGTTAAAAAAGTTTAACATGCCAGTTTTTAATTATAATAATAAGATCTACAGTTCTATTCATACTATTTACATATAAAAGTAGTCAGAAAAAATATCTAACCTAAGAAATGAAAATTTAGAAATAATGTTCCTTGCATATGAAAAACAGTGATCACAAAATAATGTTCTGATTGATGTAGTTGTTTCTTGAAAAGTAATATATAAATAATACTAATATCATATGTACAAATATATACTTTATGACATGCATTATTTAAAACTACAATTTTAATTTCAGAACTGCAAATAATTTTGTATCCATATGTGAGTTCTTGTATTACATAAAGTATTCATCCGTGACAACATTTTCAAAGACAAATACATTAGTCGAACACATGTAGTCGATAATTTTCTTTATAAGTAACAAATTACTATGTTTTAACTGGCCATAGATGTCATATTAAAGTGTTTGATTATAAATTAATTACAGTAGGAAATACAAAAACAGAACATATATATATAATAACTCAAATACATTATTTCTTTATAAAAATAGAAAATTAATCAGTTGATAATAAATGTGTGTGAAAATAGTTTTCCTTACATAAACCATACAGGTTTTGAAACCAAGCCTGGATAGGATGGAACATAATCAAATGTAAGGAAACTAATTTTACATAAACAAAATAAATATATGCATTAATACTTCATATAGTTATTTGGATATTCAGATTATTTTCTTATTTTGATTATTTAATATATATGTATAACATAATATTGTTATTGAGTTCTTAAATACATAAATTCTTTAAATGTAAATAATACATAATAAGCATAATAGATTGTGCTTCTGTTTCTTAAAACATAACCTTTAAGTGGTTGTTATTGTCATAATTTTTCTTATCTAGTTTTATAGGGGCAAATAATATGGGAAACTAGAAGGGTCGACGTTACACGCCTTTATAGTAACTATCTAGTTTGCCTACATAGATCTACACAGCGCGAGATTATTCTACATAGATCTATAAAGTGGACGGGATAAATTTCTACCAGGGTAGTTTCCGAATAATCGGCGGAAAAATATAATAACTTACCAGTACTGACGTAGTACTGGCTCAATACTGGCCCAGTACTACAATGGGACCAACATGAGATCATTATCTTTCATTAAAAACAAATATTATCCAAATCGGTTCAATAGTTTCCGAATAATCGGCGGACAGAGTCGGCAGAGGCCGAAATGTACAGAAAAAATATTCATAAAAAACTAAATTACTGGCGAGATACTGGACCAATAATCACAAAATTTGAATGGGACTACCGAAGGGTAATTACCTTTCATATAAAAAGGTTTCATCCGAATCGATCGAGTATTTTCGGAATAATCGCTGGACAAACATAAAAAAAAGTCATGTCGAATTGAGAACCTCCTCCTTTTTTGAAGTCGGTTAAAAAGAATACATTGCATTTAATTAAAATTGATTGAAAATCTTCTTTTTTCTATTATGGTATTGTAAAGAAGGATGTCTTAACAATAACCATTATATATCATAATATAAATACCTTCCTTTTATATACATTATTTTATTGTATGTTACACGCTTAGAATTCTACTAACGTTTTGTACTACAGCATGTTATTTGCATGGTAAAGTTTAACCTTTTAATATAACCTTTAGAACTACAGTAAAATAGTGAAACTGTTTAGATTATTATATATAAAAAATTTTTGTTATATTTTAATTTTATTATTTAATAATGATAATAATAGATATTTTAATTAAAAATGAAATTATACAACTTTAATAATTTAGAAGATACTTATATCCAAAATGAATTCTTTCAAATTAAAATATTATCCGTAAAGTGGCTGTCTTATAGTCGCTGGAAAAGCCAAGAGGGGCAAAAGGGCGCACACATGTGCGAAAGAGAATGCAGGGATTTTATGGGCCTTTTTATTTTTGTTTTGCTGTCGCGCGTGGACGACGAAGTCTTTCTCGACTTTCTATTTCACTGCTGATATTCGTTTAGACCAGTCGTAGAGTGTTAGTGCGGGTCGTTTGGCTCGGAAAATCTAAAATTTTACAAAAATCACCTCCCGATTTGACAGTTTGTCTTTCTTTTCAAGTTAAATTTAATAATTTGGTGTTTAATATGATTTTTGTTTGAATTTATCATTCTATTGTAATTCTAAATTTTGCAGAAGAAAAATGTGGTGTTTGTGTTACATTGTTTCTACAAAACGTTACAGGTATGAAAAAAGTAATTAAATTTAATTGTTTTCTTTGATATACTGTTAAAAAAAATTTTATTTATTTTTTTAAATATACGTTCGTCTATGATAGAGACTGCCTGACCATACTGATGAGGCCTACAGGCAGTCTTGAGACCAAAACGCTTTTAATCTTTACATTTATAATATTAAAGGACCAATATATTTCTTGCTTTGAAGAGGTAGACTCTCCTCTGTAAGAATAAGCCTTACATATAAATACAGTGAAAACTAATAATACGATGTAACAGGTTTAGCAGAAACCTACTTTAAAATGGTTTTCCCTTTATTGCTAAAAAGAAATTTCAATTTGCAGGATAAATACAAAAAATGTTTTGTTTTTAATGTTAAATTAAATCTACATATTTTATGAACTAACAGTTTAATTCAATGCTGGGAGGGGTATTTGCCCGCGGAGTAGTTGTTCCTGTTGTTTAAATGAATATAGTAGATTTTTATTAAAGAGTGTATGAAACACTCTAAATACGTAACATTTTTTATCCGTTTAACAACCCTTGTAAGAATTACTGACAATACGGGCCACTGCTGGCTCTTTACTGCTAAACAATTAATTCGACGCCAGCATCGCTCAGGCACTTTATTTTTACTGGAATGATAACAACGGGCCAGTAATGACATTTTTATTATAAATGTCTGATTTTACTGTAATGTTAGTACTCAGCCGGACTTGAAAATTCAGCACGTCAGATTGAAAAACAAAAGTATCGCGCATTTGTCATAACCTACTTTTTAACCTCTAATTTTTGCAAAATGTTATTTTAAAATATATTTGTCAATTATATAAAACAAATGCTACTGTTTAGCGGAATCATGCGATTAAGATCTATGCATAGTAATTATAGTGAACCGGTAAAAGTCTGCCGTAAATTATATATTTTCTGTTATATTTTGCACTAAAATTGCGAATATTGGCAGTTCTTGTAATTCTTGCATTGCCCCAGTACTGGCTTGCTAACCTCGGACCATTGTTATCATTTCAGTATTGTCCCAGCATTAGAACAGTAATATCTGATAGTACTGAATATCTGGCCAAAAGTACTCGGCCAATATTGGGCCATTAGAATCTTCTTGCATGGGAAGTTTACGAGAAACTTGCAGGATAAATACGAAAAATGTTTGAATTTTCAATGCTAATTACATTTACATATTTTGTGAATTAACAGTGTAATTCAATGCTGGAAGGGGTATTTGCCTGCAGAGTAGTTGTTTCTGTTGTTCTGATGAATATAGTAGATTTTTTGTTAAAGAGTGTATGAGACACTCTAAAAACCTCGTCTACAATTTGCTGTTAGAAGCAATTATATAAATTATTCGTATTATTCTTTGTTTATTCTTGAGTTTACATGGCTTTCATATTTTATATACAAAACACTCATTTAAATTTTGTTTTAAGTGCATGGACTGCAAGAACAATCTTAAGTACTCGCATAAAAATCATATACTAAGTTTAGCAATTTGTGCAACAACCATTTAAATAGCTTCCAATACAATTAATTAACCCAACATACGAAAACACAATCAATATAAAAATCTTATCGTGTATACAGCGTATTCTCAGCAACCATAACCAACCTAAAAAAAGCCGTCGAAAGCCGCCAAAGTGCCGCGGAGAAAAGAAAAGACAACGAGAGAAAGAAAGAGAGAAAAAGACGCGAAATAGGCGCGAACAAACGTAGGAAGCGCAGATTGCGTTATCGGGCGTGTTACAAGACGGGCCCGCGTCGCCTAACAGCTCGGAAATGGGATACCCGTGTACTCTGCTACTCGTGAAGATACTGCGAGGGCGCGGGTGTTTAGCCGACTGCGCGTGGAACGAAGGAAACGCGAGTGTATTCGTGTGTGTGTGTGTGTATAGGCGTTGCTCGAGGGGCTTACTTGCCGTTGATTGCTCGCTGTGATTAATTAAATTAGCTGAACTGGTAGCTGTGTGTATTGTTACGTGAATGCTTGTGCGATTTTCGAAATGTTGCTTCTTTTTAATTACTAGATAAAGCAAGCGCTCTATGCAAGCTTTTTTTCTCATTTTATTTGTATACGTAAAGTTTAATAAGCGTATCGAGAATCGTTAATAATAGTGCTCAATTATTACGGCATCATGGTAACATGAAATTTTTAAGAATGGAATAAGACTAACTTTTCTATATATGTATATATTTCTTAAAATAGCTATCCAATAATTTTTCAGCAAAAATTCTAATTTAAAATTAATTTTTCTTTTCCAAATGTAAGTAATAAAAGATATGTTGATAAAAAATGATAAGTTTAGTTTGTTACTGATCCTAAAGTTATGTAACACTTTATTAAACTGGATCAGTCGATCTTGAATGCGCAATAGCCTTTGATAATAAATCTGTAATGACATTTAAAAAACTGTATTTTATTTAAGCAAATGGTAACAGGATTGTAAAATAAGGCTTAGAATTGATATGTAACTTTCTTCTGTAGTTACTGGTAATAATCCAGTTTGAAAAATTAGTCGAGATTCTTACTGTATTTTATTTACAACATATTCAATATAAGAATTGTGTCAATGTGTATCAATATTTATAAAACTGTATATAAGTCTAGTTTCACTTCGTATCACTTAACCGATTTGTATCCTTATTCGTCCTAAAGCGTATTCAACACGATGGCCATTAATAAACTTAAAATCATTCGTCATAATTCAAGAAGAGACAAAAAACACCGCTAAAGCATCGTGTCCCCGTTAAAAAGCCATCAATAAACCATCAATCCTCCGAAACAAATTACAGAAACATCGATCGAAATTTCCACTCCATTTAAAGCGAAAATGCGCCTCAATTCCAGCCTTTTAATATCGCATCTCCTCTTGCTCTTTTTACATCGACATCAGCGCTGACCGACTTGCGTGCTGACGCACACAACCTTTCACAAATAAGTACAAGCATCAGCGGACTATAAAGGCGCATCCCGCAAGAACAAACGCGCTGCGGCAACTGCTTCCGATGATGCTCCAAAGTCGTATAATACCCTCTCTCTCTCTCTCTCTCGAGAGAGAGAGAGAGAGAGAGAGAGAGAGAGAGAGAGAGAGAGAGAGAGAGAGAGAGAGAAAGAGAACGAGAGAGAAAATCGGCGTTTCGGTACTGGAAAAACCGTTACACACGCGCATTCGAATCCGGGAAAAAGTGCATTACCGCGCGGGGAGGATGAGGACGACGACGACCGATTAATGTCCATTGGAATTTCCAATCACGATGTCATTCTTTTTTTTTATCTACCGCGAGGAGTCGCACCACCGCCGATGATAGCCGATCGCGCGCGGCGATTGATTGAGCTACGTGCTCGCAATGCCGGAGATCGCGAGGCTCCTGCTGCTGCTGCTGCTGCGAAGCCAAAGGATGCACCGCGAGCTGCGAGTGCCAGTGTTTGTATAGGCGCATACTGTTGGGTATTAAAGGGGATTGAGGGTAGGTGGATTTTTTTGATGTTTGGAATCGTACGTGAGCCGATGCAAATTAATGTTTTCACGCGTCGTCTCCGTGAATATCGGACGCATAGGATGGATGATCAATATTGTTTGACGCATTTGGCGTTAAATAAGCAGTTTGATTGTGCGCGTAAGTTTTCTTGGGTGTGGATTTTATGCGGTCGAGGGGCATTAATAAATTAAGTGGCATGTAGATATCGTTTGTTTTCGGAGAGCTTTGATGTAAAATATTTTTATAAAATATTACTGCTATGACATATAATCAAGTTTTATTATTTCTTTTTTTCTAATTTTGTTACTGATAATTTTATTATTGCTACTAAGGGAACAATTTAAAATTAAAATTGTATCCTGTCTGAAATCTTATTGGCCGACAAAATCAGGATATTACCTGCCTTATATTTTCTCATCTATTAATTTAGCATTACACAAAGTTTCAAGTAAATATTTCAATATTTCGATGAATGCTATTCGAACAATTCTAGAGAATCCAGCATGAAGATACAAAGGGCATTCGTAGGAACCTTTGAATATTTGTCCATAACTCTGTATAATAATGCTATTTATTATGTAAGTAAGTGTCAAGTAATAATCTGGTCTTACATTATTTGCACGATATATTCAATTACAATTTACAATAAATAATCATTTGATCGGCGAGATTTGAAGCACGAATTTAAAATTTATAATTGTCTGCGACACCTTCTGAAATATGTTATTATAATTTCCAGGTATACGTACTTAGTGTAATAAAGATTTCAAATTCACACTCATATAAGCAGCACAAAAAGCTTTTTGTACATGCACATGCATTCATTCATAATTCAATTCTTCATATCTATATCACTTCTAATGTTGATGCATAGCTCCGTGCGAAACTTCAACTTACCATAATTTTCTCTCTGACCTCAAAACCTGAAGTAACTGGGCTACGCGTTACACTCCGCCGAGGTGTACAACAAAAGGACGATAAATTTTCGCCATCGAAATTTCGCTTCGCGCGGCGCACGACACACCTTCGCGCTCCCATTGGCTCTGCGCCAGCAGCAAGATGCTAATCTCGCGATAATTATTATGCTCTTAATAACAAGGTTACGGGGAGGCTCGAATTAATGACACTTTTTCTCTCGGAATCGTAGTTGTAGGATTATGCAGTGTGCTACGCCGTAGCTTCAAATTTATTGATTGTTCTTAGACGCGAATACAATAGAGCTTTTCAACAAAGAGATTCGATGTGCCGTCAGCTTCTTGGTATCGAGATATCTGAACGGAGATTATGGATTTTCATTTGCATTGGTGAAACTATTAGAAATTGTGTATTAGTGCATTTGATGGGATTATTTCTCATGAAAGATTCTGCCATCACTGAAAAACTGGCCCAGTGCTGATTAAGTACTGCCAGCCGGTTAATCGGCTTTAATTAATGGGCCATTGCTAGCCCAACGTTGGTATGATAACAGCGGGCCAATATTAAATTAATGTACTGTCTGCCAACGCGAAACTGTCATTACTCTAACCTGCGTAACCTAATATCTTGATTAGGTTAAAATGAATTAATTTTTAAAATGATTACTGCGAAAAGTTCGTATACTTGAGTAAAAAAGTTAAGAACTCTTAAAAGATCCAGGCCCTTATCTGTAAGCAGTGGTAGCAGTGAATCAAGGAATACGTCGTTATCTATAAAAGCTAGTATTAAAAAAGCACAAATTGGTTCAAAAAGTAGTCTAATTCTATAAAGAGTAGCATTTTGATTTCTATTCACGAACCTGCTGATTATTCATGCAGTGAAAAAAATGGCAGTATCAGAAGGTAAGTTTCTGATGAAATCTCTCATAAATGCATAAAATTAGATATTGATTCCAAAATTTATATTTTTACATTACTGCACACTTAAAAGTATAAGACTTTATTTTATGCATTTGAAATCTTTTAATTATAAATGAAAATTAAAATAATTTAATAAGTGTTGTATAGTTTCTGTAATCTAAATTTCTTTTACTCCAATTTTAGCACAACAAATTGAAAAGGGTGGTTGAACCGTTTTATGGATTCAATTTTGAGTCCAAGATATTTAGTATGTAAAATTTAATATGTAAAAGTTATTAAAACTTTTTAAAAGTTCTATGGTACGATATATAGGGTAAATATGTAAAATAAATGTAAATAAATGTTAATTATACATAATTAAATCTCTAATTAGCAATAAAATCCCGTTAATATGTTGCTGAGTTTTTATTCACACGCTTTTTTAAACTCGTCGAAGGTTTTTAGACATTATAAAGTACCTAATATACTACCTGCATTATCCTGTAAAATTGAGCAAAAAATTTCTCTATTTTTCCTGTGAGTCATTTATTTATGGGGGCACTTAAAACCTAAGAAATATAATCATTTTATATTACATTAGTTAGACTTAACTTAACAAGAAATTTTAATACTTTAAATGAGCAACAATACCATCGATTTAAGATGTAACAAAAAATGTTTTTCTTATTAAAGAACTAATGTTTCAAAATTTCAGTGTATTTCATCCATGCGTTACGCTCAAATCTTACAACCAGTGCTTAAGGACGTTCACCGGTTGACAGTAAGGTTAGAAAGTTAATTTTCGAAATAATCATTATTAAATGGCAACATTTATAATGAAAATCTTTCAGTTTATAATATAAAGTATTAATATATAAGTAAAGAATATAAAATTTATGAAAAAGCACCAAAAACCGAAGTGCGGCATTAACTTTTGCATATACTGTACCATGATATATATATATATATATATATATATATATATATATATATATATATATATATATATATATATATATATATATATATATATATATCCTAATAACATTAGAGCACAACTTTAGATAGATATATCTTTAAAAAAAAGTACCGCTTACTATGCCCAGCTTTTTAGATATTACGTATATACTTATTTTACTTTTCATACTAGTTTTTCAAAACAATTTAAAGAAAACTTGATTTACAATAAGTAAAAATTTTCCATTCTGCGATAGCTCAAGGTCTCTCCCATGTTAAAAGCTGAAACTTTGAAGCTAAATTTCACTATTTTGGATACCACAAGGGGGGTCGAAATTACAACCACGTATAAAACACATCTAAATTAAAATATGATAAAAGTTTCAAGAGATTTAAAAAAAAATCACTTATTCGGTGAACGTCCTTAAGGATTTCAGTGTTCGTTCTATCAAGTGGGTACAGTCGCAGAGCCCAAAAAAGGTTTTAAAAATCTTAAAATAATCGTATTGTTGCCCATTTTTAATATAAAAATTTCTGGTTTAATGAAGTATAACTAATATAATTTAAAAAACGATTATTTATTTCAAGTTTTAAAGGTCTTATACCCCTTGAAATACTTAAAATTCCAAATATTTTTACATTTTTAAAGTTTAAAAATAAAAATATCATTAATTAAAGAATCCCACATATTAGTTATTAAACTATGCTCTCTAAATTTTGAAGAGTGATAATTTTACTCAAATGGCTTTAATTATAAATATCACTCTTCAATATTTAGTGATTATGGATGTAATTAATCAATTATTGCAGATAAAAAAATGCATGAAGATTTCATTATTAAATTATCATTATCTATTTCTTGAATTTTTAAATAAAAGAATACATTTTTGTATTTCAGATATTAAAGAAAATTAAGTAAATAAATAATGATATTAGATATGTGAATATATATATATATATATATATATATATATATATATATATATATATATATATATATATATATATATATATATATATATATATATATATATATATATATATATTGCATTCCATAATATATTTTCAAAGTGAACGTGGTGAACCAAGACACAAGTAATGCCGGAAGACCAGATCCAAGTTTTAAGCTATGAAAGAGTAGAGTCCGAATTGCAAGACATACCATCATTCGACCGTAATCATATTTTTTATCTATTTATTAATTTATCAATTTATTTATTTCATTGATTGATTAATTGATTGATTCATTCATTCATCCATCCATCCATCCATCCATCCATCCATCCATCCATTCATCCATCCATGCATCCATCCTTCCATGCATCCATCCATGCATCCATCCATCCATGCATGCATCCATCCATCCATCCATCCATCCATCCATCCATCCATCCATCCATCCATCCATCCATCCATCCATTCATTTAAAATAGTCCTTGAATCGCAGAATAAGTCAATACTTGAATATGAGAACGCAAAAAAGAAACACTCAAATAACATCAACGACGAAATTCAGGGTACGAAACATAATAAACTTCAAAAAAAGATGATTTATCATTTTACTGCCTATTGCAGTAAATTATATTTATCATCGCATACTTTAAATATTTAAATATTAATATTTTTGCAGCCGCTGATACGCTAGACAATCCAAAACAGATTGAAAGGGGTAATGGAAAATGCTCAGTTGAAGTCAGAGACGAGGAAGTTCAAAGTAAAAAAAATAAGTAAGCACACTGCCCTCAGAGTACGCGATTTATATTCTAAAGTCTTTAAAAATCAATTATTTATACTTTGTGTAGTTATTTCAAAGTAACATGAATTTAAAAAGAATCATCCTGGGAATCTGGGAAAAGTTGTCGTTAAATACGAAAAAGGCTGAAAAAGGTTGTTTAAACTAATATTTTATTTAAACAAATATATATGTTAGAATTGGTTTAATTGTTACGAGGTTTAATGCTTAACCCGTGGACATTATCCTTCCAAACTTTTAATCTCAGTAAAAATTAATAAAAATTTTAAATTTCTATTATTTTTAATGACATAATACTGCGCCAATGTTGGACCGTAAATGCATTCTTGCATCTAGGTGAATAAAGAGAATGTTTTAAAATAACTAAAGGTTTTATTTTAATTATCAATCATATTTGTTTTTCTAATCCCAATCCACATCCTCACGGCAGTCAATGTCAAAAATCAGAAGTCCTTCCGCGCGAATCATATCGATACGTTCCCGCGCCCGAAGTAGCGCAATAATAATTCGCGACGAGGCATAAGCTACCAAAAGAATGGCTATCGTTTCGCCTGCGTGGCATCGTTCCAAGTCAATTAGAATCCGCATCGCTGTGCACGTGCTACCGCTATACCACCGGCGCGCGAGCTATCCATTCGCAATTTACATTTTCCCAGGAATGCCGCGCGCGTGCAACTCTGTATAGGCTTATGTACACTGCAACGGGGACGTTTATTTTGATGGTCGATGACGCGTTTATGATATTCCGTACGTTGCAGGAACAGTTAAGGTTGAAAGTGGGTTTAATGAAATGAAAGGATGAGAGGATGAGGACGTGCATATTTTGAAAGAAAATTGAAGATATTGATGCAATGATTATAATTTTTAGACATTTGTTAAGCCATTATTGTTCAGTCAAAAGGTAATAAAAAATAATGTTTTTTGTGTGGATTCTAGCTAATTTTCTTCCAAATTAAGTATGCATTAGGGTAGTTTGATAGGCAAAAACTTCTAAAGATATATTTTCATGGACAAAACATTAAAGCCGGCTACGATAAATTTATTTTGTGACTAATTTTATGTAAGAGTGTGGTAATTTTAATTGAACAATAATGATTTATTAACTAGTAACTGAAACTGCTTTTTTAATCGATTCAATCAACATCTTACCCTCCACAGGGCCATTTTCATCAATTTTTCAAGCCACCATTTAATATTACTATTTTATCAGGACAAATCAATGAATCTGAATTCTACTAATTTCTACACTTTCTTCTAGAGTTTTCTGATAAGTGTGAATCAGTAAATTTCTTATTTTATTGGTCTATTAAGTCTATTGCAGTGCACTAAAAACTTATGGGTCTACATAAAGTCTACTGTGGGTACTAAAGAATTATTATGAGATATCATTTTCTTTCAAATAAATTAAGAAAGTTGTAAATTTCATTATGAATCCAAAGTTTCATTCATACACCGAAATTTTCATAATTAAAAACAACCTATAGTATTCACTTATCTCGGAAAAAAAATTGTCAGTTCTGCAGGTTTTACAGGGCAATCTAAAGGGTAAACTGAAACAAAAATTCTAATTCTAGCGTTCACCAGTATCCTACATACCTTCCCTATACTCCCCTTCCCCGATACACAGCGCATCCAGAAAGAGCAATAAATTCAATCTAATGCAATACCCCCCTCTCAGCGTTACTAAATTATTTCCTCCTCTGCATCTCTCCTCTTCCCTTATACCTACACTCTACAGAGCGAACTAAGAGAGAGAGAGGGAGAGAGAGAGAGCATAGACAAGGAAGAGAATCGTTGCGCCGCCGCTCGTCGGCAGCCGATCCATCTCGGGGAAATCACCCTCGCGCGTCGGCGCAAGCGCCTGATACGCCACTCTCGCGGCGCATATAGGAGACTCACCGTGAGAAAATCCGCGAGAACGAGACCGACGTCGGCGGCTACTTGGACGAAAGAGAGAGAGAGAGAGAGAGAGAGAGAGAGAGAGAGATAGAGAGAGGGGTCACCGATCGTCCGAGCGCATGGAAATGTCGATGGCGGAAGGAAGACTGCCGCCGCTGCTGAGGGAATAGAAGAGAGAGGGAGTTGTATGTGTAGCTGGGAAGCTGCTGGAATGTATTGGCTAATAAGTCCTCGGGGTGTTTGTAGCTGGTGGATGTGCGAGTCGTGGTTTTGTGTGTTGAGGGGGGAGAGGGGGAGAGAGTTTATGTGGGTGTATTTTTGGAGCTAGTAAAATATATTGGGATGCTTGTTAGTGGTTAGTGCTTTAAGACACAGGGTATACGAGATCGTGATGATTATACTATTACTAGCTTCTTGTAGTATTGATTTTTAATGGATTTTCACTTAAAATTGTAGGGGAGACCGTGATAAAATGAGCCTCGGGGTAAAGTGAGCTTTCTCTATATTTCGACATAAATACAACGTTTATGTTAATTTTACTTATATATCAAAATAATCTAAGTAAACAATAATTTTTAAATGCTTCGTGGTACATGCAATTTTGGATTTTAGATAAAGAAGTGTTATGTATGCTATTTTATTACTGAAATTTTTTGTTTTATACATACTACACTAAAATTTCAATTGATAATTTTTAATACAATAAGACAATACGTAAATCTCTTAAAAAACATTCTTACGTCGCATGTGCATTCGGAACAAACGGACCGGGGTAAAGCGAGCTTATATAAACAATGTAAAACAGTGTAACCTCAAACTGGCTCTACGGTTATGTCTGATAAATACATTTTGTAAAGCTTTAAACTTATCCCTGATAACACATGATGTTTTAAAAAGAAATGTTAAAAATACGTCTGAAAAACGTTGGTAAAGTGTCTCAATGTCCGTAGATTTGTTCCACATAAGACGTTGTAAAGCCGTTTTTAAAACGTTTGAAAAACTCTCCAAGGTCTATTGAGTGGTAAAAATATAGACGGTTTAGAAACGTTTTTAAAACGTTTGGATTAAAACGTTTGAAAAAGGTTCGAAAATGGTTCGAAAATGGTTCGAAAATGGTTTGAAAAAACTGGTATTTTACTTTTTAGAAAGGCATTTTTTGTACTATTATTTATAGAGATTCCACAACTTTTCCAGAGACTGGTAATTTAATCTTACTATGTTTGTTTCATGGTTGGATTTAATTAAAAAAATCCAGAATTAAATGTAATACGTTTTCTTAAATTCATTATATGTTTTGGAGTATTATTTGAAATATTCAAAATATTTAAAAGTTTTTTATAGGTATATACTTTAAGTTAGGTATAAAATATTACTAAGTTCCATTTTTATTGACCCTCCATGTCCCAAGCATGTAAGTAATTGTCAAACATTTATGAAAGAAATCAGGAATCTTTGTCGAGCCTGAGATTCGGATGTATAATATAAATTAAAGAAATTTCTTTTTAGTTCTCCTAGTTTGTTAAAATAGGTAAGTCCCCTATTACGATATCGGAAATGGCCAACTTTGATCTAATGTACATATTTATCAATTTGCATACTTTCAAGTTTATCGCATGAAATTAAAAAAAAACAAGAAAATATGTATGTGTAAAATGTTAATTCTCGCTAAATAATTTCAATAATACACATAAAAATAAAATTTTTTTCAAAGTCATTTGTAATGTTTTTTCCATCATGAACAAATAATAAATGAAAATAGAAATAATCAATTTATAAAAACAATGGCATTGAAATCAGTTCTAGAAAAAAACCACTCCCGATTTGCAAACGCAGAAGCTACAGAGACGAAAAGGTATTGTATACATATCGCCCGCGAGTAAATGTTCAAGAGCCGCCGCCGCCAACTTGTTGCGCCTCCTGCTGTAACCGCGCGTTGCGGGGGAGGCGGATAAAAAATCACTATAGAGATGCTTCCTGCGCATTGCCTCAAACAGGCAACGGTGGCGGATACTGCTCTTACTTTGGCGTTGTGGCATTTCGAAAAAGCGTTTGTAGGGTGCTGCTGCAACTTGCAGAGATTTTGAAAAGATGCACAATGTATCCGTAGGAAATTAAATGATTTTTCTTAGCAGAACTTGACCAATTTTGTTAAAAATACTTATACTTTTCAAGCACCTTCAAGATAAGAAACTGGTTGTTTTGAATAAACACACTTACGCAATAATTGTGATTAGTTTGATTTTATTGTTTTAATTAATGATGTGTCCTATATTAGCAAAAGATCATTATTTTCTAGCAAAATAAAATATTTAACAATAATTCTCTATATTGACTATAATTAATATCGAAAAAATGTTACGTAAAAATAAATATTACTGTTATTAAGAATATTAATTAAGACAAACATAATTATGAAAATATAATAAAATAAAAGAAATTAAGTATCTCAACATGAAATGTGTTACTCCAAAATAACAGTTCTTTTTCTCATATTTCCCGAGAAAGTACATTTTTCGTCCAATTAATGCAATATCACATGCGATTTCTCACAAACTCGCATATTCTGACATTAAACGCATACTCTCTTAAACGGCAAAAAAGAGGCCCTTATCTCCATAAGATCTTAATTGACGTCTCCGAAAATTTTCTGTTACAGGTAAGCCCGCATACACGTACAAACCCGATGCCACCCGCGCTTCCCTTTCATCCTCGCCGCTTGGTCGCCACGCGGCAACGAACCCTCCGGTAAGTATATTAATCGTCCGCGAAAGCTGCCATTAAGCTATCGAACGTTTCAATTCGACCGCGTGACAGCCCCGAATTCTCCTTGGATTAACATGTAAAAAGCGGCGAAATCTCGGCGATTTCTCATCGTGTGGTCCTACACGGGCAAGAAGGCGAAAAAATATTGACACGTAATTGCGCGCGAACGGGAAATTAATTCGCCAATTAATGAATTATAAGAGAGATTCGTCAGAGGTGATCGTTTGTCATCTCGCGTCGGGAAAAGAGAATGTATAAAGGGACTCTTATAGGCATGCGGAGCGGATGGTTTTGTGCAACAGCGTAATTGCCGCCCTTTAGAGCAATATATCGTGAGGACCCAAAGCGAATTTTATGTCACCGGTGCACCCGCGTTTGCATAAAACACGATATTAATAAAATTTCTTTTAAAAAGCAATTTTCCGATTTTTTTGAATATATAGAGCGAAAATCCTATATTTCTATGATTTTAGAATGTAAATCATTATTTAAAAGTTCCAAAACTACTCTTTGATGAGCAAAATCGTCAATTGATGATAAATAATTTTTGCCTTTTTTTAAATTTACTCTTAATTTCTTAAAAAAGCTCCTTAAAAAACTTTGCTAAAAGCTTAGAAATTATTAAAAACGTTTTTAAAATTATAAAAATTCTAAATAAAGAACTGAAACAGTATCCATCCAATGAAAATGAAATATTTTCAGATATTAAAAAAGGAATATTTAACAATCGTAAAACTCAAAGATTCTTCTACAATTACTATCATATAACTGAATATTATCTTTCCAATAAATCATTTTGTATTGCTATACAAATAACCATACACCGCCTCGTAAAAGCATCGAACTAAATATATAATTCCATCATTTATCAAAGCACAAATTTACAATCAAAGCATAACCAAACCAACTTCAAACCTCATTGAAATCCCCACAACGCCGATTGTGGACCTTCTGTAAGAACAAAAAAGTTCGAAAGCTACCGCACGGGCTCACGTAAAGCCCGATGTTATCTTACCGCGCGTTTTGCCTCGAAGTCGAGAGAGAAAGAGCGAACGACTTAAGAAACAAATAATACAGGTCTCTCTCTCTCTCTCTTCTCTCTCTCTCTCTCTAAGTACAAATGTTGGTTCGGCAATAATTATAATAATGTACATAATTTTTGTGGAAATAAAAAATTAAAGAATACATTAATTTGAGCTGATCAAAATTCACCGATGTCTGATGCGCAAAACGATAATCAAAATAATATCCTTTTTTAAAGGTTTTCTGGCTACACTGATATTTGAAGGGCGGATTAGGGTGATTTTAACAAGTGCAAATATGTTCTTTCTACGCATTATTTAATGTACAAAAAACGAAAAAAAATATTTATCAATGCTTAGCAGATTTTGTGTTTTTCTGCAGCTTCTTCTCTTAAGTGGACTCCGTATCTTCTGTCCTTGTCTAATCACGTTTTTGATATGTATTCAAATTGTAGTTTGTTAATTAAAAAACTAAAAGTTGACCCCAATTGGTATTAAAATAAGGAATATTTTAAGACCTTAAAAAGTATCTAACATTATTTTCTTTTCGAGAATACTTTGGAACGCGAAAATTGAGATTAGTTTCTCCGATGAGGCCCACTTTTAGTTTTTCAATTGACAAACTACAATTTGAATTAATAGCAAAAACGTTATTAGACAAAGACAGAAGCATCCTCTTAAATTGATAACCCCCAAGCTATGCAATATTTAGAAAAAAGATGCCACGATTCTTTTTCGATTAAGTTAAAAGAAACAACATTTTTGGCGCGCTGGCGATACAAGACGTCCGTTTGGTGTCGCGTTTAAAATAAATAAAATATACGTCTTAAGGTATGTTGAAAATGTTTTTCTTTTTTTTTCAAGTATTTAGACAAAAGTATTTTATGATAATATATTCGTATTATATATCGTTAAATCAATATAATATAAATAAAAGGTTGAATATTACTCACCGTAAGTTATTACTGCGCTGCACGACTGATGGTCTACAATCGTCACTATATCTTCCAAGCGAGTCTCGTCTGGTTACAATACTATACACAAGTTATCACTGCACTGCAACGATTGATGATGTAAAATAGTCACTGTATATTTCAATATTTATATTACAAGTGAGTTTCGTTTAGTTACGATACTTTACACAAGATATCACTGCACTGCACGATTGATGGTGTAAAATAGTCACTATATATTTCAATATTTATATTACAAATGAGTCTCGTCGGGTTACGATACTTTACACAATAAATTTTTCCGATTTATTTCACAATTTCTAGCCGTAGTTAGCGGTCTCTGTTCTGCACTCACTCGAATAGCAAACTGACTGAAGAACAACTGACTGAGCAACTGACTGTCCATCTCAATGCAACAGCGGTTTCATTTATACCCAGGTACTAATGGTTTCTCGAATCCCGATTGGCCCAGAGCATGACCAATGGTACGACTACGACTGTTTCCTCAGATCCCAATTGGCCCAGAGCATGGCCAATGACGCCCTCCGAAAGTTGGAAACTGATGCTTTTCGGTTACGCCCCTATTTCCATTTTCTGACATTTCGTGCGCTCCGGTCGTTTCTTCTATCCCCTCCACAAGCTCATAGCGAATACGTTTGTAATCCGATAATAGCCTTTTAAAGTCTCAAGTATGTCATAGGTACTTCAGACCTAGCAGTCGAATGAAAAATTTTCATTCCGTTGCGTGCCGTCGGTGTGAGAGTTTATACTAAATCAACAGCAAAAATGACGTCCGGGCTTCGTTTGCTGCAGCAGAACTTATCCGGTTGCGAAAAAGTGTCGGAACAACTAAAAACCATCGCGTTGGAAGAAAAAATAGACATGCTTGTGTTGCACGATCCAGCAATTTTGGATGGTAAAATCTCACTATACTCTTCACCCTTCGCAGTGATGACTGGTGCTCAAGATAACGAAACTCCTCTGACCGCGATAGTGATTCTTAACGATAAACTGGAAGTGGCCCAAATTCCGGAACTCTGCGACGTCAGCTGCATCTGCCTGCAGATCAACACGGAAATCGGCGAGGTCTTCCTGATCAGTCTGTACTGCCCACCAACCGACGACATAAATCCTTGCCTGGACAAGCTCCATGCGGTGCTGCAGTTCCTCGACGAGAAGCAGGTGATCCTCTGCTTGGACGCCAACGCCAGGTCGATCTGGTGGAGCAACTCGGACGACACGGATGACCGGGGTGAGAAACTCGAGGACCTGATCATCTCCAACAGTCTGTGTGTTTTGAATCGCAAGGATCCGCTGGGCATGTTCTCTCGCAGATATGATTACACGGACTTGACTCTCGTAACGTATAATATAATTAATAAGGTCGCGGGATGGCAAGCTATGGACGATTGGACCACTTGTAAGAACAGAACCATTGGAATCGAATTTAATCTAGAAGACTTTTTGCAAAATCTGGATATAATTCCTGTTAGTAGTTTTACCGATGAAGACGTAGCAGAAGAAGAAGTACAGGGGGGAGAACAACTGCAGAAAGAACAAGAGGGACCGGAGATGAATTTTGAAGGATTTGACCAAATTTTTATTCCACTGGGTCAGTGTATGCCACGCGGATTGTTCAAACAGTCAAAGCCTGCTAAAGAGAAATCCGCTCCATGGTGGAGCGAGGAACTACGCTTTCTCCGGCATAAAGTTTGCAAAGCTAAGAAGAATCTACAGAGCGCGGTCAACAAAGTTGAACGAATCAATTATAAAGTTTATTATTTAAAAGCCAAGAGAGTTTACACGCAAGCGATTCGCGAAGCAAAATCAGAATACCGTAAAAATTTAGAGCCTTGTGATGAAATAAAAAGTTTGAGCCTTTCTTGGATTATTGAAGAAGAAAATGATAAATTGGATTGGTATGATTTTGAATCAGCTAACTCGGGAGCTTCGTACGAAGGAAGTACGACAGATTGGCACGAGTGTCCGTTGTTTATAGAAATCGATGAAGACGAAAGTAATTATTCTGTAAAAAAACAAGAAAACTAAGGTAAAGTGCCCAGTACTTGAAATGAAAATTGTGACAAGTACTTGGACGGATTTTGTATGATGTGTAGTATGCAATTTAATCAAAATTATGTTAATTCACGTCTCAAATTTGTTATGCCTTATATCATATTTCTTTTTAGAATGATAAGAAGTAGAATACTAAAATTAATATTGCATAATATCGAAATCTGTATTAATTCCGTATAAAAGGTAATAAAATTATTATATACATAAATCACCTTTTTTAATGTCCTATCCTATTATTTTTAATTATCGAATGTTCGTATGAACATCTTACATACATTCCAATAACAAAGTCAGTAAAATTTTTTGTGAATTGAAAAAAAAACAATAATAAGTTGGTATAGGCGCAAAAATTTGCATGTATTGCCTGTAAAACTTATTTTGTAATAAAAAGTTAATTGTAAAAAATATTAATATTATATTTTTATGAAACATACCGAGTTTTACAAATTATAGAAAAACAATTATGAATTGTACTTTACTAATAGAGTTTGTGTAAAATTTGATAAAAACATGCTGCTCGATTAGCAAAATATAAGTTTTAATACATACAATATACTTTTTCAAACCTATTATATTTTAAAATTTTAATTGTTTTTTAATATAGAAATTACATGTAATGAATTCAATGAATATTGATCGCATTAAGTTTTTACTTTTATAACAAGAAATCTTCATAGAATTAAAAAAATTAATTAGTTTTCATATAATTTTTAAAATTAAATGCAACCTATTGTTTTAGTGAAGAACATGTTACATACTTGTACACTTTAATTCTAAAACCATTTGAAAAAGATACGAAAAAGTAAATACGATTATAGCCTACACTCAATTTAAAATTATTACTATAAATTATTCTTTTGCATTACAATTTGACCTGAGTACACTTAAACTTTCCATTATTTGTTATATATTTAAGTACTGAATTAATATACCTAACACTTAAATTAAAAACGTAATAAATTACTAATTAATTGTTTTAACTATTTGAATTTTTTTTTTTGCAAAAAATGTACACTCTGTATTTTAATTAAAGAAGTTCTAAGTAATTATAAAATGGCCACTTTACCAACAGTGTTAGTAAGTCGGATAGTAAGTGCTACAGAAATGTCAAGACTAGCCTAGCAGAGACTTCCTTTATGTGTTATTTAAGGTGGATCTTTCATGAGAATCGACATTAAAAAAAATTATACAATGATTTGTTTACGTGTTATATCAGAAACGCTATAATATAAAAGAAGGGTACTTTAAGTACCAAAAAATTTTTTCATGAACATTTCGATATGGCAAAATTAAATATTGCGTAAATTAAAGAATAATTTGGCAATGATCCGAATCTTTTTTATTTGTTATCCGATTTTAATTTTAATGGTCTCTTGTTGTTCCTTGAAAGATTTCAGGGGGACTTACCCATATAATAATTGAAAAACATCGAAAAACCTGCAAAGCTGCAGCTTATATTTAGACTTGCATATATTGGCTATATATATGCAGCGAGTACACGCATACACACAGCCCGTGAGCGGAGAAACGCGTTAACGACGCGCTGAGATAACAGCAGCAGCATCGGAAGCTTCGTGTGTACTCGCGTCGCCGACAGCATTCTTCCATTTAGCGGCGCGCAGAGCTGCAGCTTCTCCTCCCGGCCCTCGGAAAAATGCCGCGAGGAAATCGTGCCCACGGCTTTTCCGCGCATTGGCGGCACTGTGCAGTTCCTGGGTGGAGAAGGAGGCGTTAACGCGTGGGTGCAAGGCTTGTGCACATGGGGAGAAAAAAATTATGACGGTTACTATAGCGGGGTGAGAAATGATTAGTAAAGTCTTTGCTAATATGATTTTTTTGCATAGCGTTAATACCTAGACTATCTATAGGACTTATTATCCACTTGTAATGAATTTTAGACAGTTGGATAATGAGTCAGTTGGATAATGCACTAGACAGTATTAGTTAGGCCAGTAATAGTTATTAAATGTTTGTATCTGTGTAATATATATGACATTTAATGAAACTTATAGTGTAGAGCTTCAATTTAGAAGTAAAAATATATTAATCTATAAAATGTAAATAAATATTTTAACAATATTCAGATTCTTTGATGACTCCAAGCATCTACTTTGTATATACATATATATCGTCTACCAAGGTGCTGCTTGAGCATTTCTTAATCTATTAAATGTATTACTGCAAAAGATAAACCTACATATTCCATAGTGTTACCATTAAAAACCGATTATTTTCAAATGATTGATTGATTTTACTGTTTCTTAACAATAAACCTTGAAAATACCGTATGAAATCCCCATTAACATTCAACAACGGGGAAAATAAAATTTGCAATTATTTCCGAAATGCAAAAAAAAACCTATTTAATTAGATCTATCAAAGTCACCACATATATTCCATCACTAATCCTCAATTGCATACCTCTCTCAATTAAAACCCATAAGAACTATCATCCACGCGCATCATCAGCCTCTCTTGCATCCATAAATATCAATTACCAATTTTTCTATTACCCTCGCACCGCTCACATCCACCTCCCGTGCAAAATCATTACTCCCGCATCAAAAGAGATACATCCTCCTCCCTCGAAATAAAAAGAAAATCCAGACGGACAGAAACTCCTCGCACTTCTCCGGCGCTTTTATATATCTGCAGCCTGGTAATTACGAAAACAGGTGCCTGACGCGCGCGAGAGAGAGAGAGAGAGAGAGCCGCCGCGCTGCAATCGCAATTTACAATGCGATTGTGCCGCTGCTGCTGCCGTTGCAGCGGCAGCAGCAGACCATCGGAACGCCATTATCCCACATATAATAATCGAGAGCCGATCCCATGGCATGCATGTGTATATGTGCGCGAGAGAGCCTCGAGAGACCGCGAATGACTAACGGTTGCGATATCGCGCTCGCTTAGGCGCGTATATTATGCACACGTGCGGCTTAATTACCCGCCTGTGGATGTCTAAGTGTGCGAGTGTGGTGGTGATGTATGTGTAATGGATATATGGACGGTGGAGGAGAGAGACGTAATTCTGTCTAATTGAAATAGACGGTTAGAGGAGGAAAATTAGGTCGGTTTTGATGGATTTTCAAAATTTTTGTTGACTTTTTTGCTGTAAACATTAGGATATTTTAAGTATTTTAAAATCATACTTTTAGGTGATAATAATGTAACTGTTAACTAATCTATCACGCTTGTTCGTTGTCTTAAACACGAGAAGTAACATATTCGGAAAATAAGTACAAGAAACAAAAATATTAAAATCTTGTATTTGATGTTCTTTTACACTCACGTATGTATACTTTAATTCCTTTTATCCCTGGTCATAATTTTCGTATTCATTTTTCACTGATACGCATAGTTAGTCTGATGTTGTGCATAATATTTCTGTTATTAAAATTATGATTAAATATTGTAAAACTATATAAAAAAATTAATATATCTTTTTAGAAATTATTGATTTAACTAAAACAGTATGCTGTAAATGTGTTAAGAATTTTTGTAAGAAAAATAAATTTTACACGTGTAATTATCTGAAAAAGTATTGATTTATTTGATTTGATATTTCTACGCCTCATACGAAAACTAACCGATTTCAGCTTTCTGAAATATAGTCTAGTTTTCATGAGGTAAAAAATTAATAAAGCTAACAAAAAAGAAATTCCAGCAAAGTACAAAAACGAAATACATCGATAGAGTGAACACTTTGATATAGTTTTGAATCTTCCAAACACATTGTGTTTTTTATAAAAGTAAAATGAAATAGTTTTTTCGAAAACTGAAATCTGTTAGTCTTCGTATGAGGCATCGATTTAAATATTACTGTTTTTCACCTGTAATTTACATCAAGTAATTAAAACAAGATATATACGACTTATTGACAAAAGTAAATTATTAACTTTCCTATAATTTTAACTCCCATCACTATAAAAACATCGTTACTTCAGAAATACGATTCGTAGCTCGAATAAAACAGAATTTATGTACATCCCGTAAAATTTTTAAAATAATCCTTCTATACGTTAAAAACATTAGCATTGACGAGAGAGAAAAAATGTGCTCAGCTTATAGCGAAAGTGATATGCGCGCACTTGCGCATCGTTGGCTAAAGATGCGCAAAAAGAGCATTAAAAACGACGCCAGTTGAGGTGAATAACACGGTAATTACGCCGTAGGCTTGAATTAATAGGTTCATAAATTATTAAGTTTATTCCGTTTACCACTGACCGCTGGGCGCGTCTGCAGTTAATCATCATCGACAATAGAAATTTATAAGCCCCTGGAATTTCGTTCTGCTCCTCTTCTGCTTCTTCTCGCGATTATAGAGAAATTTTGTGATTCCAACATACGTGCATAGTGATAAATTTTATTCAACCGCTGCTTTGTCAATTCTTCGCCAGCCTTGAATTAATTTTTAGGTTAAAGCGTACAAGTAGCGCCGGAAAACTTAAAAGAATATTTTAAAAATTAATTAAAATAGCTAAGAAAATTATGTATGGGCGATTGCACTGTCACTTGTGCTTGAACATCAAAATAAATTATGCTACATATTTTAGAGAAAATATATTTTTCATAATTTTTTATAGTACGATAAGAATCATAATATATAAAATCATTTCAGTTGATTATCTGCATTTTTGCTCAATACGTGTCACTCTATAGAGTATAATAAATTATTAATATATATATATATATATATTTTTTTATTTTAAACATACATAGATTCATTTAGTTTTCAATAGTAATTCTTTAAAGCAAGTGACTGTCAAAATTATCTTTAGGTCTAAAAATATATTGCCTAACGTATACTGCGAGATGTTTTTCGACAAAGTTCCAAAAGCACGGAAAACATTTTTAACAGAAAGTTAAAAAATAAAATTAAAATTATAGGAGAAAATAATAAAATTATTGAAAAGTATGTTTAATTTCTTTAGGCTTCTTTTTAATAGAAGCAAGTTTCATGTTTATATGTTTTTGAGACGATTTTGAAAAATGTCTCGTATGATCTAAGTAATATAATTTATTAATCCAAAGATAAATAATAATATAACTTAAAATAATATTTTTTACATGTCCCTCACCTTAAATTATTAAAAATGAAAGTTCCTAGTAAAAGACACCGATCAATCAGGCTAAAGCAGTAAATTCAATGAGTCAAATTCTTTAAGATTTTATTACTAATCAATCTTTAACATATGTAGACTATACTAACGCCTTATCCACCTGTCGTCTTATGAACTCGTCTATTACAACCAGCTTGCACCCTATCTCTCTCTCTCGCTCTTTTGCTCGTTCTCTCGTCGCGGCTCTAAAAACACGTGTACGTTATACACTTATACGCGCGTCGGCTAAATCAGCGCGTGCCGCGCGCGGCGACCCGACTATTTAAAGTGCGAGCATAAATCAGGACCCGCGAGCTCTTAACTTAACGTAGCGTGACCCGCGATATTCCAATGCAACACTTTAACCGCGAGTATTATAACGTATGTACGCATGTACGCGGCGTTTCGCGGTTATCGCAGATCACGCGTGCAGTGCTTTTCTTGCGTGCATTTTTTTCTTTCGAGGGGAAATAATTGTTTATGATAGCTTGGACTAATTGACTTCTTATAGCGTGGGTTAGGCTCGTGTAACGCGTTAGGGTAAATTGGCAAAGTTTTGATTTTTTGACGAATAAAATTACTTTATTTAATTTAAAAAGATAATAAATTTGTCAATGTTGAAGGCTTTTGAAGGATAAAAAATATTATTTATGCCAGAAAATGTTGTATTTTTCATCGCAAGTAACATTTGAAATTTAAATTTACTGTTTTAAATAAATTTAATTAAAGTTTTACGGTATTTAAACTACACCTATGTTGATTCACACTTCCCGGTTTCTCGAAGTGTGAATGGAACCATAAAAGTGAGAATACAGTGTTCTGTTGTGCGTTGGCGGCTTGTTCTAAATTACGCACTTCACAGCTGCTAAGAAAGTTCGTCGAGACAAAGTACTGCATGCTTTTCAACAAATTACTGCAATCGATTTTAAACTTTTATGAGTTTCAAATACAATAAATTTAACCTACTAAGAAGTAAAAAAATTTTCATTACCTATTATAGAGGAACACTATATTATAATACTGATATGTGACTGGTATGAATGACTATACGACTGATACCTTAAAAATGTCAGTCAGATATTTAATTTATTTTCAACAAATTTATTATTTCCATAAAACAGCATTTTTTTAAATAATGTTATTTGCATTTTCGTTTGCCAAATAGAATGAATTTGTTTTTTAATTTATTTTAAATTCGTTAAAATAAATTAAAACTTGACAAAGCTATCACTGTGAACCTTACAGACAAACACTATATTTTACCCCAGCTATACACAAGTACATCTGTTGATACCTGCAAATTGCGTTTTAAATATTTAACAACTATGATTTAATGATTATTATTTTACATTATAGTCTTCAAAATTTCATATATTACTTTAACCTTATTAGAATATCAATAAAAAGTAAATATCAGTATCAGTATTTAGTGCAATATTCAAGTGAGTATGTATCTATTAATGACAGTAGTGTTCTGTAAACTTCTAATTCTTTTTTGTATTTAATTTATTATGAGTTATTTAATACAAATACTTTAAAAAATTGACTTCATTAAATAGTACGATATGTTTAATGAAGTAATAATAAAAGTGTGAATAATTGTAGCAGTCTAAATAATTGAATCATCCATCCTATATACGATCAGAATCTAATAATGAAACCTTGATCACAGCGTCCACAGCGCAACGCATTTCTCGCGTAACCTATAATAACATTTTCTCTTCTGTACAAATAATACTGCATTTTGCGCGCGGTAAAATTAATAACGCGCGCCTGTGGCCCTCCACACGTGTGACCACTCGGCGCATTTTGCCCATAAGCAATATAACATGCACCGGCGGCATCGAGTAACTCGACTTTAAGTGCTCCCTTTCGTCCGGCCCATGGGGGTTAACGGGAACGGACTGCTGTGCGCGCCGAGCCATTGTAATAAAATGAAGCCGCGTGCGCGGGATCGGTATCCTTTGTACGCATATAGCCACTTAATTGAAATTTGCACATGCGCCGCCGCGGCTTTTTATGGGCACTTGCATCAGAACGCGCAAACTTATCCTCTGTATTTGTAGGGCCGCGCGTCAGAGGTGCATTGCGCTGCCTTCTTCGAGGGAGAGACTCGCGTATTATAGTCTAGTTTGGAATTGCGCTGTAATAGTTGTAATGACAAAGTGGTGAGAAATGGATTTTATTTGAGTGCACGCGTATATAAAATTTTATTGCGAAAAGAGGTATTGTTGACGGTGAACCTCAGGACTGCTGTTTGGGATTCTTTGGTTTACTGAGGGGGGCCATTACGTTTTATTGCACGCTTGCGTTAATACTGTTGTAACACGCAGACTAATTATAGGACGACTACGCATAGAATATTCTTTGGAATCGAAACAAAGCAAATATCCTTACTACATTTGGTAAAAGCTTATATAGTTTGAAACTCGGACTATAATTTTGACTTTTATGCTATGAGAAATCTACTTTTAATGAAAGCCGAAAAGAATGCATTGTTTCAAAGTGAATCTCTCAGTTCTATTTGACCCCGCCCAATTCCATTCTGATCTCCCCAATATCTGTCTAGACGTTTATTTCAATCTTATGACTAACATACCTTTCAAGTCTACGGCCCGTTAATATCACCATCCTCCAAATCTCGAACCTTTGTCTGAAAAGCTCTTTCATTGTGACTCCTATTCATCCGTTTCCCCATTACCTCGAATACATTATAAAGTTAATACATTTACACTCACTTAATCCTCTCGTTCTCTCTCTCTCTCTCTCTCTCTCTCTCTCTCTCTCTCTCTCTCTCTCTCTCTCTCTTTCTCTCTCTTTCTCTCCACCACCTGCGCGCTAATATATCCCCGGATCCCCGAAAAGACAAATCGCCGCTTGGCTGGTTTACAGGATTTAACACGTCGAAACAAGCACGCTCGCCGCTTAAATTAGTTCCGATTCCGCACGAGCGCCGCCGTAATGAAGGAAGCGTTGCATGCAATCGCGTTTATTAAGCGTTTCGCGCGCGATGCGCTTTGGCGTGCGCCGTCGCGTTCGGAAGTTTATTACAGGTATATAGGATCGCGAGCCTACACGAGAGAGAGAGAGAGAGAGAGAGAGAGAGAGAGATGGTCGTCCGTGTAATTAGATTATTGCATATGGTGTTACGCCGGACCGCGAGGGGAGGTTGTGTTGCCGCGGTGTGAATTGATGCATCAGGTTGCGTGGATCATTTTGACAGTATTTATATATGTACTAGCGCTGGTTGTAGCTCGGTGCTAACTAACCTTTCAGCAGCTAATTTGTTGCTTTCTTCATCGTGTCACTCGTTATTATGATCTTTCTTGTGATATCTGATAAAAGGGTCTTACTTGAGAATGTGTTTAAAGTAGAATGTGCAAAATATAACAACAATTTTTTTTAAAGTATTATCACGAAACGTAATCTAATGCTTACTTTTTTAGATTACTTTTAGACAAAAACAACATTTACGTATAATCCGAAATATTAGTTTTAACACTTTCACTGCGATATGAGTTTTTGGCGAATCTCATGATATTTTCAGGCATATATTTTTGAGTCTTAATTATTTTTAGAATATTGTTTGAATATTTTAATACAACTTTCTTTGAATAAAGCCCTTAGGACGGACAAGACATCAAAACTAGGGGAAACATTTCAAAAAACAACCATAAATAAACAGAATACACGCATTAAAAGGTCGCGCATCATTTTTGGCTTAACTAAGACTTACATTAACCCTCTGCGTAATTTTTTTTGTAGTGTATAACTAAATTTCTTTGAATATTCGAATGAAATTAAGGCTTGGAACATGGGACGGACAAAACATTTTGCATAGTAACATTTTATTTTTTACTCAGAATAGAATATACTTGATATTCTGAAAATTTTGCAGATTGTTGTTTACGATAGTCCGGTTGTAGTACTATTATTTTGAGATTCATATAATGCCCTGTTACCTTGTTTATTATTTATATAGTATTTATATACGTTGGGGAGGTATTAAATTTTTCAAAGAGATTACCAATTTATAATATAAATTGATGTATAAATAGTAATATTCAATATTCGTTTAGCAATTTTTACTATAATAATGATCATTTTAATTAAAAAATCGAGTATGTTTCTAATGTACAAAATAAACAGTGTGTATACATTTTTCAATACAATTTCTCACGGTTTATCCATACGAAATTCTTACACGAAAATAAATGTCGAAGAATGACATCAGTGATGAAGATATAACGTAAGAGTGGCGATCCACGAAACAAAACTTGTATCTTCACAAATCTGCACACATCATTTGCATACAATTTGTAATTGATCATTCGCATCACGTATACAATTTTCTGTTCAAATACGATTCACATGTATAATTGCAGCCATCATATCCACTTAAACACCGCACTTAAACGAGAGCCAAACCGATGTGCGCGGATACTTAATAGACGAAATTATACACATTTCAATGCGAAACGCCAGGTACTCTCTCTCTCTCTCTCTCTTTCTCTCTCTCTCTCTCTCCCTCTCTCTCTCTCTCTCTCTCTCTCTCTAATTTACAGCCAACCGAGGCGAATACTTGAAAATCCTCGAGTCCGCGCTGTTTATATGTTCGCAAGGTGTTAACGACGTCCATATGATTGCTACCCTTTTACGCATCGACCCCAGCCGTTTCAGAAATTCTCATGTAACTAAAAAAACAACGACAAGCGCAACAAAAGCGTATATACCCGAGTAGCGCACATATATACAGCCTGTCTACACAACGATACGCGCTATATACCGATCTCCACGCAAGGGCATGCATTCAAACGCACGCGCGCTCTTTAATCTGGAGCCCGTTGAGTAGGGCTGCAGTGCGCGAGCCTCGCGTCATTACGGCCGTCTTTACGAACGTTCGAAAAGAAATAATAATAATGAGGCCCCCGGCAATATCGGCAATTTTCGACCGCGTGCGCTGCAGCGCGCCAGGCGCAATAAACTTAGCGGCAATTAGAGCTCGGTAATTCCCGTAATTGCGGCCAAAGTTGCAGAAAAGGTCGAGTTCGTTTGTTGCGTATATATGTGTATGGGATGTACGGGTAGCTGCCATACGTATGCGAATATTTTTCAGCGTTGTTTGAAGAAGCGCGGATAAAGAGATGCTTGGGATGCCGGCGTAGAGAGGATGTATATAGCGTGCCGATTCAGCGTTAAAAGGATGCATGACCCTCGTGAACTCTCGTGAAAATTGACTTGTGCGGGATAATCGATCGTTAAATGTATGTATGTTTTGAGCAATATTGCAGTGTAATTATGAACTGAATGCCTCTCCTTTTTGATTTTGTTATGAAAGTTATGGGATTCAAAAATAAAGTTTTTAAATAATTTTGTAAAAAGTAATAAGTAAAAAATGTTACGTTCAAAGCGTTCTTTAAATACGAAATTGATTTAACTAACTTCGTAATTGTTATTCATGAACACTACAGCAGCATCCATCATGAGACACATACCTCCGAAATTGACCATTGTGTCCCTCAACCCAGTGAATCCCCAAATTCGTTATCGCCGATAACAACAAAGATACGCCTTTCATCTTCCCCATAAAAAGACACAATCGCATAATACGACGCGATACGGATATTAAGGCCACGAAAACAAAGCGAGAGCTCAAAAAAAGAAGTCGGGGAGATAAGACCCGGAAACAAATGTGGAGGAGCCGGATAAAAAATTACTTATAAGCCGAGGAAGAAGAAGTCGGCCGCAGATTGCGCGTACAGCGCGCCTCGGTCGAATCTCTAGATCGGCCGGGCGCGTGCAGATTTGGTTCGCCCGGTCCCACGCGGCAGCTGCTCGAATAGGGAGCGATTATTCAACAGCGGCGAGCGAAAATCGCTACGTAGGAAGACGGGAGCATCGATTAAGTCTGTGCGGTCTGAGTTTCTATTCTTTATTTTATCGGTTAGGGCTTTAGTGGTGGTTTAATACGTGAGGTTAAATTTTGGAATTTCATAATAGATTCGACGCTCGAGTAGATATTTTAATTCTTTAGAGTCGGTTCATATAAAGGTTGGAATTAAATGAATTTAATTTAATAGTGTGATAGCTTATTCCAAGTTTTCAGTTCGTATACTAGTAGAATACGAATGTTTATTGTAAAGAGCATTTGGTACCAAACGGCTCACCCTTTAAAGCAGAATGAGAATCCAGAGTTCCATCTATTTTTTAAATTAATTTTTAATGTTTTAAGTACTATTTAAGAGGTTTATGCTGCATTACTTTAGTAAGTATAAAAATTATGTAGTTTCCATAAATTGTTAATCTAATTTGTTTTATTGATAACAAGCTTTAAACAATTGTACTTTTTATAAAAACAAAATTGTCATTATGGAGGTTCTGTGGATTTTATAAATTTTTATAATTCATATTAAACTTTGGAAATCTTTATAGAATTATAAGATCTTGTGTATAATATTTTATATACATACAAAAGTGCAAATATATTTCATAGATAATTTTACGGAATACTTTATTTTGCTCTAAAATGTTGCATGCGCATAAAATAATTAATCTTTACAAGAAGGAAAAAAACTCGGAAAAGAATTTATTATTCTAAACGTTAAGTTTCAACTATAAGGACAATAATTTTTGTAACAGGTAATTGACTACTGGTAAGTTTATAAATTCTCCTAATAATTATAAAGTGAATTACAATTCAATAAAACAATCAGCGCATCGGTAAAAGTATTCGCGAAAGTTTCTCAAATCAAGATTACCCCAAGCAGCCCAATATCCAGTTTCAAAATTCATTTGTATTTCACTGTCCAAGGACCTCGCCTACGCACTTATTTCTTAATTCTTTTTAAAACTGCCCCTCTATCGATCACCAACAGAAATTTCGACCGCGCCACTTTTTCCACTCCTCGACGTCGCCGCCCGTACAGCAGCGCATCGCTCGCGGAATGCCAAAAAGAAATCGCGCTCGCGCAAAAGTCCCACACCGCGCTCATGGCACACATGAATCATCGCGCACGCGTATACCTACGCTAATTCAATTTTGATCGTCGGTCTCAGCCGACCGGTTTGTCAACGACTTGTCGTTGTTTCTTTTTCCGCACTGTTTGAAGCGTGCACCGTTTTGTACGATGCAAGATTATTAATGAAATTTTTGATGATTGATCGCGGCATTTTTTATCTTTATGCGCCTGCAATGCTGGAATGCAGTGAAGGAAAGTATGCATTTTTAATGATTGGAGTTGTGTTTGGTATTAAATTAAATGAATATTCGTTAAGATTTATTCGCGAATGCATCGATTGCATATGTATTGATGAGAAAAGTTATAATTTTATTGCATTTCGTTTACCTTGTGGTTTCGATAACTTTCCAAAAGAACGATAACAAAATTTTGTATTACATAACAACAGAGAATATAGTGTATGTTAGAAAATTAAATTTAATTATCTTAAAATTTTCTTTATAAAAATAACATTAAATGGAAATTAGTGTAAAATCTTCAAGTAAAAGTCATTTATTGATCTCTATACATCGAGTCCCTTGTTAAATGTTTCATAAGTATTTTATATTGTGTCTTCACACATTTTAAATTTATTGTAAAAATTAGTCTGATATATGTACGTAACAAATTAACGTTATTATTGATCATAATGTTGACTGTGCAGTAAGATAAATTTTACCGTGAAGTCTGAATATTCCACCCCATTTACTTATACCGTAATATTCATTTCAAAATTCTCTCGATATAAACTTAAAATAATTTTTGATTTATAACTATTTGATATTTCAATCTATAATACCCGTTAGTATGTTACATGAATAAATAAATAAATGGATAAAGAAATGACTACATAAATGAAAAATTTAATATATCTACGTCAAAAAACTCATTCTTTTACATCTTTCAAAAAAAAAAAGAAAACTTCTGTACAACCTGTACGCATAAAAACCACTCCACCCATCAAACTCCAACCTTCCAAATAAACTCCATCCTTCTGCTCTCCATCCTCGATATCACTTCCTCTTCCATCACAGAACCTATATACTATACGCGATTGCGCAATCCTCTCTCTTTCTCACCTCCAAGCCAATAAATCCCAGCGTTACGTAGGCGCAGTAGCCGCGGCGTCGGCATCGCGCTGCGCACACCAGTCAAAGGCGTCGCGCGGGCGTGGGCAGGACCGCATAAGCCGCCGCAGCGGTGTAATCGCTCTATTTATCATCGGGGCAGCGCCAATAGCGCCGCCCACCCACGCAGTCGTTGTAAGTCGCGCGCCGAGGTGCCGGGGGATTACGCGCTGGGTTAGAGATTGCGGATGTGCATGTCTGGAAGGAGGTGGATTTTGAAGAGATTTTGGTTAGGAAGAGAGGATTTGGCGGAGTCGATGGTTATTTTGTGTAAGGTTAGTGGGTTTAGTGGGATTTGGTTATTTGGAAGGACGAGAAAAGCCTTTGTTTCGATTTCTAATGTTTTTAGTCACACATTTTTTATTCGTGGTATTTAATGTTCCGAGCAAGTATAACATTTCTAAAATCCCTAATTTATGTATTAAAACACTTAACATATATCTATCCTTATAGTATACTTTTATGTAAGTGTAAAAAATAAGTTACGAAAAAGATTATTACAATTTTATTCAGGATTATTAATTTTTAATATTTAAAAAACTAAACATTTTTTCTAATTTTAAGATCTATTTCTAAGGAATATTTTTTAATGAAACACAACTTTTAATAATTTAGTTATTATAGATTGACCAAATATTATAGTTTAAAACTGAAAAACTAATTTTAAAATAGGTTTTGTGGGTAAAAAAGTTAATTAGTTAAAGAGAAAGCTAAGAATCGATGATTGCAAATCAGTTGTATAGAGTCTAGCCATATGAACGTATTATCATATATACACACATAGATATACCTATTGCCTTATACAGCAATAAATACTTTCTTTATGTAAATGATGCAGAAGTTATTGATTTATTTGATGCTAAAACTATCGGTTAATTGTTCTAAGATAATTAACTGTAAATTCTTTATACTGAATTTTGCTGATGAATACAATGAACCATACGATCCTTAAAAAACGAAACGAAACTACACGTTTTACGAAATGAATCCCACGATAATCTTGCCATTAATCAGTTTCTTTCTCTATTCTCTTCACAATTACACGTACGCAAATATTTCGTAATGCATTGTTTAATTAATTAATAGAATCTTCTGACTTTATACAGCTTTACCCCATGCTCCATCCACTTGTTCCTATATATCCCATACCTATATCCACGGGCGTGACGACGGACCAGCCCAGAATCAAATAAACCTAACGAGTCCGGAAATCGCAATCACGCTCTGCTCTTCTTTTTTGCTTTCAAGTTCACTACTCCATTCTCCGTTTCTGGCGGCACTTTCTTATTCTCTTTTTTCGCGTAACGAGGATCCCGATTTCTGGGTGGATAAATCGTCTGGCTTCTGTGCCAGCGCTGATTGAGATCTTCTCGGCGCGCGAGTCCCTTTTTTAATTAGCACCCTTTTTTACGTGGCGCGCCGACTTTTATACGGTATAGATGAGATCGAGATCGCGAGAGGGTTTACAGCGTAATTTTTAGTGTCGGTCAGGAAGTGTTAATTGAAAGAGTTTATTCTGTGGTTGGTAGAATGTTAAAAGGTATTTAGAGCAAGCGCTTGGAATTTCATGTATGTTTAGTATTTTTTGGATAACTCAATCAATATTGATTCAGTTCTCATATTTCGTGAAATTTTTATAGTTTACTGATTTACCGATTTAATGTATTGCAATTTATATGGACGAATAGATATACTCTTCATTTGTACTAAAGAACACAAATCTAGCTTTAGTTTCAAAGAAGTCAACCAGTTAATTAATCAAACAATCTCTTTACATTCATAATTTCACCAGTTAAAGCTTGCCTAAGATCTAAAAAATATCGACTATGCAATAACTCCTATCAATAAACGCATAAAATTGTCATTGCTTAAAATTCACGCTGTTCAATTATTTACTTCACCACCTCGAAAACGAACGTTTCCTCAGCACAAGAAAGCAGCATAAAAAGAAACCGTACCAGCTCATTACAATGTCAATACTCCTCGAAACATCGAAAAATCTCCCATAGTTAAGTTTTACAATCCAAAAGCCACGCGCTCGAGCCAATAATTGCGATAAATCCCACCGCTCGCGCAACTCAAAAACAAACGCAGATCGCCACACTGCAACCTCGCTTCGCTGTGCATACAAAAATCCCGTATAATTATCGAAAGTAAACCTCGAAAAACCTCTCGAAACGCACATATAATTAAACACTAAAAACTCCCGACGCTCGCGCTTGCGGTATTTTTCGCTCTGAAAAAGCGCCGGCGCTCTTGCTGCTGCCTCTGCACTACAAATAAGAAATACACATCCGCGTGCACAATCGCCGCGCAAGGAGACCGCGCATACGCAAACGCGCGCGGGGGTATATAGGAAAGAAAGATCTCACGCAGAGCCATGGCGTTTCCAGGCGCTTTTTTGCGCGCCTCATTCTTGTGCGAGCAAGCGCGCGCGCGCTTTGATATTCCCGGGGAAAACGCACCGTGGCGGCCCATTCAAACGTCCCGCAGACCGAGCGACCGAGCGACCGAGCGTTTATAAAATAAGGCATATTCCCCCGATAGCCGAGCGCGTAATTCAAATTAATTATTTGCATAACTCTTTCGCTGCTGCTGCTGCTACTGCAGTCGGTGTAATTAAGGCTTCCACGTTTCGCGGAGCGCCGACAATGCATCCGTGGGTTGCTGTATTATAACGTGCATTTTTCTTGCCTTGGCTTCTTTCGACGTTTCTTTCTTTAGCTGGGTTCGGATCTTTCCGTGTTCGGTTGGCGTTTTATGGTTTTGAGGTGAGATGTATTGAAATCTGATCTTGATTGAGAAAACATACGAGTATCTTCGCTGTATTTATAAATTTATGTGTATAAATATATTTGTAAAACATTGTTAATGGTTAGCTATTGCACGTTCACGTCAATAGTCTCATTATTCTCTTGATCAATTTATGGATAAATATAATTAAGGGATTAACATAAGATATGAGATACTAAAATCAAATAAATGATAATATAAAGCCTAATTTTTGAAGTTACTTTTTAGTGAACACTATCTGTGATTGCGTTATCATAATTATATATAAATATCATTATTTTTGTTGAAAATAATATTTTCTATTTCGTAAAGTACGCTTATTCTACATTATATATAATTATAGTTACTAATATTACCACATTTCAAAATACAGCAAGAAATTGTTTCTGTATTCACAACGTATAATATTCTTGCATGCAATATATTTACTCATTAAAAAAAACTTAAAATATTCAAAGCATTCACTTTCACAAACCAAAGAAAACAGCATGCTTTATATGTTTTATTTTTTTTTATAATACTTATAAAATTAAGTAAATAAATATAACAGTAAATTATTCTTTGTTGATGAATATTAATATCCAATATCTATTGCGTTTCAACATAATTTAAACCTAAAAATAATATAACATTAACACCTGCTCATTAATTTCTAAATATTAGTATGATTAAAATAGCCGCCACCCAAAAGTCAACTTCAAAAGCCTATCCTGAAACAATTTACCAAATTATTAAGATTAATAAGTATAAATGTAACGTACATCAGCAAAATTCCCTATACTACAATTCTTCCGATGAACCACCTTAAATAAGCGCTTTCTAAAAAAAAAATAATCCCCCATAAAACACCCGAGCCACTTTCCATCCATATTTGTTATGCTCAAGCATTAAATAACAATTTCGCGAACTTTTCAATTTCTAAGGCGCACACAGCAGCCGAAAAAATGGAAAAAGCAATAGCCGCATGTTGCAACGCGCAAAAAGCGCGCTAGCGCTCGCAAGAAGAAGCGTTACGTATACGCCACTCGCGCGCGGCTATAGGGCCCTGCGCGAGAGCAGCCCGTAATTGCATCTTTAAACGCGAACGGACTATGCGGGGCCGTTCGTTTAAAGCTCCTTTTGATTTACGGGCGGAACTTCGTGCACTTCGGTACACTTGGCGCGCCCGGACTCCTGGCTCGTGTTTCAGGACTGATGCTGCTGCCGCTGCTGCCGGGCGATGACTTTCACGCGCTCGTATAGGAGCTTCGAATTTCCCGGCGCTCGCGCGTTTGCAGCACACGTTTTTCTCTCGGGCGTTGGGGGGTTTTTCCTTTTTGCAGGTGTTTTTTGTCGAGCGAGAGCGCAGGCGGAGGTAGGCAGAGCCGACCGAGGTGATGTATTCGCTCTGCGTTCGGAGATTTATTTTCATTGTTTAATTTTGAAAGGAATTTATAACCGTGGGTTCGTCGGGGCGGCGTTAGATGCTCAATATAGTTTTTACTTTTTGTGGGAGATTTTTACTTATGCTTCTGCTTTTCATATGTAAATATTTCGTATTTGCAATTTTCGTGAGGAAATAAATAAATATACGAAGGAAAGAAATTAACTTTCTCGTGGAGTTCGTATAATACCGATGCTTTCTACGAAAAGTAACACGTTTCATTATAATACGTTAAATATTACAATATGGATATCGTAAAAGATTTTTAATATCATTTTTTAAGGTATATCTTTTATAGAACATTTAAATATAATTTTATAAAAAAATATATCATTTTCAAAAAAAAAATTATAGAAATTTCTACGATATCAATATTGTAATACTTTACGATATCCTTTTCCAATGTATTAACTAAATTTCCAAAAGTGATACTTTCGTAGTAAAAATAAATAAATTCATCTTTTTATATATAAATGAAGAGCATCAATGCAGGGGATAATTCTATTGAATAAAATACTTTTGGCTTTTATTCTTGTGCTTGAAAACTGTGTATTTTCAGAATTATTTTAAATCAAACCTATATTAATGCAATTATAATGTAAGATTACGTACCGAGCAAACTTATAAATTATAATAATTATGGTCAATATATGAGCCATTACATTCAAAGTTGTAGTACCCAATAAACAAAAAGCCTTCGGAGATCACATGTTTGAAATCACCCCACAAATTCAGCCAACGTAAATCGAGTTTAATTTTAATGAAACTGATCCTCGCCACTATACTAGTATTTATAATTTAAAAAGCTAAAAATTAAGCAGAACTTCCTTAATAATACATATTACTTACAAGAGCAATTTATTAATTTCTATAAATAGAAATGAATAAATATAACATCTCGAAAAATCATTATCTTTTATCTTCCCTGAACAAACGAAGCTCCAAAAGCGAAAAATAAACGACGCAAAGTGCACTTTCTCCCTCGCTACCTTCGCAGAATCGCTCCTCGCGCATGCGGACGCAGCTTTCGAGCACGTGTCCCACCTCCGCGGCAACGCCCTCCTCAATAATCGTAAAGTGCGCTCTCTGCCCGCGTAGCGCAAAAATATGCGCGCGGTCCCCTTCCAGCAACCAGTTGCGTTACATGCACGCGCGTGCACATTCATTATCAGCCGGTTATTACATGCGCGCCCATGGATTAAGGGAGTCTTTTATTTTTTTCAAGAGGTTTTTGTTCCTTTGTGCGTGCGTTTAGCCGAGTTTCTTGCCTATAGTTTGTTGGGAAGATTCTTGGGTGACTCTACGTGGTAGGTCTCTGAAAAGGGATGTTCCCGAGATTTTTGTTGATATTATTATTTGAGCTAGAAAGGTTTATTATTGTAGTTTTTATCGTAAAATTAAGGATTGATTTTAAAGAATGTTTGGTGCTGTATACAAGATGTTCATTTTTCTCGATTTTCTTGGCATCAAAGAAACACTAGGATGATTATAATTATTAATTATTTATTTTAGAATGGAGAGAAAAATAGCCTGAAACAAATATTCGCACTAAAATTACTTCGGTACTCCCAAACCAAGAAAGTCGACAATAATTAAAGAATAATAACATTTAATATTATATAGCTCGAAACTCGCCTATGAAATTAATTCTTGATTGTATAATTTTATTGTAAGATTGAATAGTTAAACATCTTTAAGCTTCAACATATTAAACAGTGATCTAAACTAGAGATACTGTTACAACTGTTGCATCATTAGCACAGATAATGAGTTAATTCGTACAGTAACTAGCATAACTTCAGGCAGAAATTTTGAAGGATGCCTATAGATTTATAATATTTAACCCTTTAAGGTGAAATGTATAAAATCTATGCCATTGTTTAGAGCCTATATTCCACACTTCAACTTACTAAACCAAATCCACAGCTTACAAAAAGAAAATGCAACAAAACACAGTTAACCTACAAAAAATACAGTCTCACATCCACGAAGGGCTCATCCCCCATAAAAACCCTCTTACTTACAATCCAACGTTAATTCACGAGAGCAGCGTGCACAAAAGCGGATGAGTATAACACCCGGTGTGCACCGCGCATATATGCATCCCGCGCGCGTGCGCGCATCTTTATTTACAGCCTGCCGATAATGGAAGAAGCGTGCGACGACTCGCAAATATATATCGCGGTGTCGATCGGACGCTGTGCCCTCGCAAGTGCCGCGTAGCCACATAGCCCCGCTCGCGAAGGAGATGCAGGAGAGAGAGAGAGGCATTCCGTTATGCTAGGTATATCGCGAGAGAGAGAGAGAGAGAGAGAGAGAAGAGAGCGCGTGTACGCGAAATCCCGTTCTAGGGAAGCGAGGCGCAAGTGCACTTATTACACGTTGGCTTATTCCCACGGGCTGAGCGGCCTTTCGATGGATAGGAGTGTGTTTGTGTATTGGCGGGATCGGAGTCGCTTTTTGTCGGGAGAGATTGGGGTGAACTTGGTTTGTAGGGACAAGCTCGTATGCGCGTGTTTGATTTATATGGCATGCTTTTTTTCTTTTGGTTTTTAGTAAATTTGTTAATTTGTATCATTTGTTAAGGTCCATTTATAACAAACATGATCACCAATACCCTAAGTGAACATGTAAGGATCAACAACAAAACTTTATAAACTTTTCAAAAAGTATAAAAAATCAAAGATTAGAATATATTGACCTAACTTTTCAAAAAGTATAAAAAATCAAAGATTAGAATATATTGACCTAACTTTTCAAAAAGTATAAAAAATCAAAGATTAGAATATATTGACCTAACTTTTCAAAAAGTATAAAAAACCAAAGATTAGAATATATTGACCTAACTTTTCAAAAAATGTTTTTAAAAAAATCGTTACCTTCTTTTGCTAATTTGCATTGACCATCCAGTGATTTATTAAAAAATTTTAAAATACCTGCTATATTTAGGATTTTGTTCAAAATTAAAAATGTTTGTAGATTTGGATTACTTGTAAAGTATTCTGTATGCTAAAAATACCTAAACTACTCGCCGATGGATGATTTCTACGAAAACCTTATTTTTGACTAAAATTATGCTTATCGCATAGCAAATTTATGAATCTTATTGAAACTGGGCTTGAAAGACTTCTCTTAGAAATAAGAAATATAAATTGGATAACATTTAAATAAAATTTTATTATTTATTAAAAATTCTATTGCAAAATTAATGACAAAATAGTAGTCAAACTTTGTTTAAATAAAATTTAACTTATATTTATTATGCTAAAAGATGTCTTTTAAGCCTGGTTTAAATGAGAATCATAGATGTACTATGCATAAGCCTTATTTTATGCAAAAATGAGGTTTTCGAAGAAAGCATCCATCGGAGAGCAGTTTAGGTATTTTTATCTAACAGAATAATTTACATACCCTAGAAGTATTTCAAATATGCAAGAATCATTTCATTTTAAACAAAATCCTAAAAATAGCAACTATTTGAAACGTTTAACATACAAATAAAAATAATAAAATAAGTAACAACAATAAATATTTCATAAGAGTCACTATTAAGCAATAAAATTCAAACCTTTCAAAGAATATTTCTAATTCTACATAAATTACTACCGTACGATACTCTGTGCATTCTTCACAGCAGTAAAAAACCTACTATAACCAGCAACTAAACGATCCCGCAAAACAGTAAAAGAAACCCTTCACCCCCTTCGTCCTTCTGAATATCAAAAAGTACAAAATGAATGGGGAGAGTAGCCGGCTTTGCACGTGGAAGAGCAAGAAGGCGAGAGAGATGACAGATTCGAGGGGGAGATTTTCGCGGGCGAGCGCGCGACGCCGTCCTTTGCGGCGAGCGCATACGCAGCTTGACGGTACAATGAGCAAACGCACCTGATGCTGCCGCCGAGCAAATGCGCGGCTTGTAATTGGAGAGCTCGCCTGCGCGTATCCGCTCTTTCCTTTCATCCTCTTCTCTCTCGTTTACTTCTGTTTTCGCTTTTGGTTTTCGCTTTTTGTTGTTTGCAAATATTGGAATCGCCGGATTTTTAGTTTGCTTTTCTCCGGGACGCTTTGAAACATTTTAGATACTGTCGGAGATACGTGAAAAGGTACGAGGGATTTTAAGTATCTACTGCTAGTCTTCGTAAAGTGGGAAAAATTGGTTATTGCAATAGTTAGTGAGCACTCTCGTAATGCTTAATTTATTTGAAGTTACTATTTGTTTTTAGTAGGCTTTAGAATCTTTGCTATGGACTTGTGTGCGCTATGCACACACGATAAGGCTAGAACTTACCCTTTAAAGTACAATTAATAATACAGAATATGGCTACCAACCAACGGCAATGGTCGATAAGGCTTAACAATACCGAATTTATTAATTTTCACCACACTGCGCGTAAAGTGCTGACTGTACGCCCTCTCAGCAGGCCGTACAGTACCGCATGGACTGCCTAGGGAATAAAGTGACTTGCGCATGCGCGATGCGCCTTTTTCCGCTCTCGACTGCGTCTCGAGCGGTAAAACAGCGCGTCGCGCGTACACAAGTCACTTTACTTCTAGGCAGAGCATGGGGTACTGTACGGCCTGCTGAGATGCGTACAGTCATTTCTTTACGGGGGTGTGGTGAAAAGTAGTATACGCACCTCTGGAGTACAGTAGGCAAGCATGCACTGTGTGAAATGCCGATCTCGCTTCGCTCGGTCGGCAACGTCACACAGTGCGTACATTGCCCACTTTACTCCCTTGATGCATAATGTACTATTAAGATGCAATATTTTTTTAAGTAACATCTGATTTTTAATTTTTAATATTTAGTTAAGAGATAATAGTAAATAATCTTTTTTATTACGTGTTACCGAAATTTTCTCAAATAACACTTATCGAAAAAACTTAATTTCACGAATTGCACACTGAAACTCTAGTTCTTTTAGCTGCTATCATCCTTCAACAAATTTCAAAAGAATCTTACTCAAATATTTGCGATTAATTTTAATTTTTGCATCCGACCAGCAAAATTTTGTACCGTTAGACCCGTCTCCCTCTCCATCAAGATCCTTCTCAAATAACGCACCGACTCCTTCCCCATAAAACTCCGCTATCAAATCCAGCATTTCATCCGCGCTCGCGTCTCCTTACCCCTTCCCCCCAACCCGTCCTCTCCCGCGCACGCTCGCAATCCACCATACAATCAGCAAAAACCCCCGCGCACAAGAAGCCATATAACCCAATCGGCCGCTTATACATGCATAAATATACATTTCCACCCGTCTCTTACCCGCAACCCTCTGTAAATACCGCCGCATGAAATTCTCCTACCGCAAAAAAGAAAACACCTCCTCCCGCGTTCGAGCAAAAAGCTCTCTCTCTCTCTTGAGCTTTTTTCCCCCTCCACACAGCTCGAAGATGGGACTTCGATATACACCCGACGCGACGTCCGCGTCCGCGTGGCGGCGTTCCCACGTGTACACACGCGCGCGATACACTCCTCCTCCTCCTCCTTATACCTATAGTAGGATAAGCACGGTCAATTTGCGTCTAGCAGAAGTCAGGGGGGGAGTAGAGCGTCCGCGGCAGCGCCGACGTCATAGCCGGCGCATAGAAATGTCAGCGGGCCTGAGGAGCGCGTAAAGTAAGATGTAGCCCCGCTGATAACGAGCTCGCGGCGGCGGTGCGTTTTGCGCGGAGCGTATGTATGTATGCGCGCGGGCATCTGATAGAGGGCTCAAAGAAGGGAGTGTATATGTACGCGAGAGAGGAGGAGAAGCAGGAGTTGAGAGGTACGGAAGGGAGAAGGAGACGAGAGATGCGGGGGAATGGTCATATATGCGAGGGAGGAATGGGATTTTTTTGGGGATTGTGGCTCAATGGGGTGGATAGGGATTCCGTATGGGAAGTGTGTGGGAAATGAAGTTGAGCAGATTGTTGAGGGCTTGTGAATTTAATGAGCAGAATGATAAGGTGATAGTGGATGTAAGGGTACGAAGTGAGTGTAAAGTAAGAATGTTCTGGTATATCTCGAAAATTAAGCATTTTTGCAAAACGTTAAATAGGTAAGTTTTAGCATTTTAGAAAAGCTATCGGATATGGGCTGATGAAATCCAATGCTTCTTCTCATAACTCTGAAATTGTTGTCTGTAAAAAAAACTTTCTTTCGAGATATACCAACTATTCATATCTTTCCTCACCCTGTATAATGTACAAAATAACGTATATTATGTATACTTAATATATAAAGCTTTATAGTTACAACCATTTTAAAAATGGTTTGATTACATTTTTTATGCTAAATATTCAATATAATGTCCCTTCTGTGCAGGGTTGGTTTGAGTAGATATATGTAGACATATTATATAGTTTTAAGTTTCACAGATCTTGAATAGATATCATAAGTACAATGCAATGTAAATACTATTACACTCAGAAATCTATCTTTTTGTTCCAACGGGATATTTTATGAGAACTGATAGTTCATTTCTGGGAATCAAAATTCTCTTATAGAAAAAGAAAGACTTTCAAATTAAAATTAATTTCCTCTTCCTACTAGATGTCTCCTTATTATCAGACTTTACTAATGAAATTATCTAGCTATCCATTTGAAGAGGATATCTTAAGATAATAGGATGGATTTCTGAGTGTATATTTATATTTCATAAACAAAATTATTTTTATAAGTTTTAATTCCTAGTAATATATTTAAAACTATAAGTGAAATAAGTAATTTTCTAAAACTGATCCTAATGAATTAAATGGAACATAAATTTCGATGTATATGAAAAGGACCATGTCGAATACTATTCCTACCCACAAAATATAAATATTTCAATCACAATTTACAACCTGCACTCTCATTAAGGTGATGTTAAACCCCCTGTTACCGGTAAATACCGGGAATTACTTTTCTCCCGTAATTTTCAATTTTGAGAAAATATCTCTATGAAAAGTTATTGTTTTTGATTAGTACAACAACGTTCCATAGAGATATTTACTCAAAATTGAAAATTAAATGGAAAAAGTGGGTCCTCGTAATGATCGGTAACGAGTGGGTTTAGCATCACTTTAAAATTCTTGTAATATACAAACACGATTTCGTCACACAAACAAACCAACAGCCCAAAAATAATACAAATCCTTCGAGAGCGAGTTTCATCGAAATGGCCGCCCAAAGCGCAAAGATATACACCCAAGGACGTTCATCCGCCCCCCGCAGCTCCGACCGACGGCTCGTAAAACAGGCATTAAACGTCCTTGTCGTAATTAATTTATGCGAACGGGATGTATCCGTGCGTTCATGAGTGCGGTATGATACTCGCGGCACTTTCTTGCTGATGCACTCTGTTTTGCTCGTGCGGCGTTGAACTTCGATACCCGCGGATCCGTATTTGGATTTTTTCTGATGTAAGTGATTATTCGAAAGACTTGTAGGATGCATGAAAGCTGTCGATGATGCAAATTATTTTCTGTAAACATAAAGAAATGAAACTCAGTATTTTTCTATACTTACTGTTCAGATAATGGTAGAGTCCGTACAATAGATTTTGATATTCTGTTTCACATTTACTGAAAATAACACACGGGTAACTCGAAAATGAAGAGTTGTGTAACATTAAAATCAATGAATGTTTAACATTTGGATAAATTATTAAAATAGAAAAATTGTACTTATAATTATTTTAAAAACAAAAATAATAAATCACATTTTTTATTTTTTTTAATAATTTTATTTTTGATTAGATACATAGAAGTTTCATTTTATTTAAACTTAGATAACCTAACTAAAGACCGCTACATTGAATCTTTAATTACTGTAATTTCTATGACTTGCGCTATATGAAGCTGAAATATTTTATATCATAGATTATTATTGCTTAGCTGTTATCAATAATTAAGTAACTATACTAGCACTTTATTTGCACTAAAAATATTAAATCTACTTCCAAGATATTTTAAACATTAGAAATCGTCCATGAATATATATTCTTCATCATTCACAAAAGTATTTTACAAACGAAGCTACACAGCAAATGAAATCATCCCGATAAAATTTACACGCAACATCTACATCTTTCAAAACCCAATACCTATAAAATACAAATTAATCGTCCACGACACTAGCCTACATACGACCATGAAGCAATAACGCCCGGCTCGAATCTCTATTTAGATCAACTTTGTAATACACGATACAAAAGTAAATGCAAATACGTGGCGCCGCGCATTGCTCTCCTATTGCGCTCTCCGCAAAAGCGCACACTGCGCGAACACGAAAAGAAAAAAAAAGGTGCACGCGCGGTTTTAAGTGCAGGCTTCCAGCGGCTCGGACGCAGCAGCGGCAGCAAATGTATAACGAGGAATCGTTGCGCAAAATTAGTTGCGTGGCTTTTGTGTAAACATCGCGGCGCTTTGCTAACTTTTTTCTTTCCTCGAATTATCGCTCGATAATCGCTCTCCCGTACAGCGAGTTTGCATGTATTATAGACATGGCTAATGTAATTTTCCGTAATGGATAAGCGTTATAGTGGATTCGCGGCTGGAGAAAATTAGTCGCGCGTTGTGCACGAGACACAGAAGTGGGTATAACTCGGGGATGCTTAATTTTTAGGGGTTTTCGTAATCGAGGGTAATGGCGAGTTTCTACGATTATTGGTTCTTGGAAAGGTTTTGACTGCTTTTGCGGAGTCTGTTGTTGTTGTTGGAATAGTAATGAACGGAATTTTCGGTAATAAAATAGAAAAACGATTTCTGTACTTTAAAATATGCATGATTCTTTGTAATTATAGGAGCATTATTTTCGTTATTAGTAAAAAATTAAGGAAACCATTTTTTTCAAATCGATAGATCTACCTTGTAGGTGTAAAAGTTTTATATTTTCGCAAAAGGAAGACGTTCTCATGATTATAATTATTAACACGTAATTCATTTGTTTCATAACTGTAGAAGATTAATACATTGAATATTTTATAAAAAACAATAAAATCTCAACTATTACTAAATAATACATTCTAAATTTATGTATAAAATGAATAACATTTTAATTTATGATAATGAAAATTAAAAAGCATTATCTCATTTTGTATTTCTTATTATCCATTCGACAATACCAGATGCATTAAACTTCGCGCAAACAACAACCTAGTAAATATTCCCACCAATAACAACGGGCAAAAGCCATATCGTCCACATTCCAGCATTGCACAAACTTGCAGCGCTGCGTAACTCTGCACATTGTGCTTCAAGCTAAAACAGTCTCTCAAACCACAACCGCTCGCGTCGATTATTTAATTAACCTCCGACGGCCTCAACGGAATATCCATACTATATAACCTAATCTCTTTCCCTTGTTAATTACAATATTCCCTCCGTACACCACTCCAAATTCCAGCGGTCGCCTCTACGAAAAAGCGCAACAAACCTTACGAAATATAATACTGTCCCTCAAAAATCTACAAATCCCAAGCAAATAAACACCTAATAACGCGCCCAATATCGTCACCAAAGCGCGAACATTGTTCCTAATTACCGCGACTCCAGGACTACACACACAGACGCGCATCAACAGCCTTTCACGGTAAAATTCGTTCTCACAGTGATTCATATACATATATATTCCCTTTTTCGCAAGCCCACGCTCTTGGCACCGGCACCGCGAGCAATTAACAAGGCCTCCCCATATACAAATACTCCACTTATATAACACACGCGTGTACACATAGCTTCGCTCTCGGCAGATCGATGTAATTATAAAAGCGCGTCCGCGCAATTCATACAGCGTACACAACACGCCGAACGCGCGCGTACGGTAGCAGGCGTTCGAGATGCAGTCCCTTGATAAATCAAATAACAAGTCCGCGAGCAGCCGCAGCGCGCGGCTTAATCTAGTTAATCTATCGCCCATAGCGCCTGCAGCCTCCCCCTCCCCGCGAAAAGATATAATCGATAACGTCGGTAATCCGTTCTACTGCGAGAACGAGCGAGTTTTAGAGCAGGTAGTGGTAGCGGAGAGTAAGCTTTGCTGCCCCGCGCAAATGATGCGTGTAATAGCTGTCAACGCGAGGAGAGTCAACGCGGCTGGCAGTCGACTCGTGCCTGGAGGTATGGACTGGTTTGCGGAGTGGACGAGTTTGAGGAGGCTTGTTTTGTTTTATCTGGGTGCTGTCGGGGGGAATACTAGGTGATGAGGAACCGAGCGTGATAATTTGAAAGGATGATGGCGTGGTGATGAGTTAATTTGTGTCGATATTAATTTGATATTTTAACTTTGTGAGTGATAAATTGTTGTAGTTGGTAGTGAGGAGGTTCAAGGGTGACAAAAATGTGCAGAAAACGTAACGAAATGGAGAATTATAATTATTTTACATATCATAAATTTGACTGAGTTTTGTTATTTATTTCTTTTAATTTTCGAATCAAGCAACTGAAAACGAGAGGTTGATTCAATTAAGCGGCAATCGAGACCTTTGAATGGCTGGTTGAATGGCATTTGTCAAAGTATTCAAATATTAAAGTCTTTGTACAATGTCAAATTATATCATAAAAAATTATAACGATGTCTTGGTTTTTAATGAATAGGTCTATAGATGCATAACGAATTATTAATTTCTCGGTCAGTAAGATTTGGAGCAGAAAATTTAAATTAAATTTGATAATTACTCGTAACTGATACCACAATTCTAGAAGCTTTACGTTTCTTTTGCGTTCTTTTTTTATACAATCTGGAAATCATTATTAACGCATTTACTGTGATTAAATTTAACCTGACTTTTATTTGACAGAAAAAAAATAGTACGATAAATGAGGTCGAAAAATAATTATCTGCTTTTCTGCAATAATATTGATATTTTTGCTTCATAACTTACGAGTTAATTAATTCTATTGACTTTAAACATATTTGTTCTTCTTTTCGTTGCAGGTACGTACATTTTTGGATACTTATCACATCCTTATCCACCCACCATTGGTAAGTTGAGTAAATAGTTGGATAAAACAATAATTTAAAAAATTAGAATATGCATATGAAACTGCATAAATCACAGATAAAAGAAAACGTAGAAATGAAACGTAATTGCAAGTATGCCGTCTATTCTTCCATCAAATCATCGTCCCTCCCTACACACCCACTTATTCACAATATCAAACATTTCAGCCCGCTCAATCCAAACAAATCTTTCAAAAGTACACACACACACACTCGCGAACAAACAAACCTTATCCAAAGCACACCTATATAATCCACAACAAACCCCCCCCCCCCCACATACTCATTGTTCGCCTCGGTTCGCCTCCTCAATGTGCCTTAATTAGCGACACTGTACACACACACACAAAGGTAAATCCCCAGCAAAAGATATCCTCCTCTCGCGCCGCGCGGAATATTCGCTCGATTCGCGCATCTTTGCGCGCTTTCAATTAACGCCTCGCGGCAAATCGCGCGCGCCTCGGTATTATTACAAGCGTCGGACGTTAATTGATTTCTCGAGCGGCATAATTGGTCGATCACCGCGTCTCGGGGAAAGGCGCGCGCGCGCCTGCACACCGCGAAGTTTCGCGGATTTCGAAAGTACAGGAGGGGGAGGGGAGTTGCGCAAGCGTCGATTGATTGACTTAATTTTGATGGGGGGGTTTCTTTTAGATTGGATGGTAATGAGGCGTTGCGGTTTGTTTTTAGGTGCGTGTGAATGCGGTGTATGTAGGGTATTTTGGACAGATGTGTTAGTTACTTGAATTATCCACTAGGATATTTTGTAAAACTAAATTAGAATTGGATATTATAGTCCATTTAATCCTAAAATTCCCAATCGTTCCTTTTGTAAGTATTAGAATTGTAGTAATTATATTTATGTTAGGATGTTTCACTCATATTGCAGAAATAGCCTAATAGAACAAAGGTAGAATTCGAAATATTCAAAAAGAATTATTTAGTGAACAATTAACAATGTTTTAATATAATGTTTAAGAAATAGATCTCAGCTCCAATATAACCATATTTTAAAATAATGCTACAATTTTTATTGCTGTATGAAAAGTGCTTGATTCGTCATAATCTACTTTTAGCAAATAACAAAAAATTGTAATTTTTTAACAAAATTTTGTTCATAACCACGTATTTTTTTATACTGATGATTGTCAATAAATAAATTTTATCTCTTGAATTATTCTTGTCAAAAGTTATTTATAAAACAGGGAAAAACTTTATATACAGCTCATGCAAAAGATAACACTATGAGAATCAAGGTTAATAATGAACTGCTTCGCTTAAAAAAATTGTCTAATATCAACAATATTTAATAGATTAAGCTTATTGTATGCGTTAAATAAATTAAAATTCGTTAACTTATTTTACAATCAATTTGTACAACTATTTGTATAAGTGAAAAGGAAAATGAAAGTTTATTTTTTAACAAATCAGATTTTTTTTCCTTTTCTCTTGAGCAGCTGCAGTCAAGTGAGCTGACAAGTAGTAAAACTCGTTTTGCTAATTATAGTGCGTTAGAGATAATTGTAACTACGTATGTAAAATAATTAAGTAGATGAAAGATAAGCGCAAGAATATTATGTTTGAAAGCTAGTCGCCTTGTTCAATTAGTAAAGTAACATTAATTTCTCTGAATTGAAACTTCAAATGTAATACAAGAAAATTTCTTTTACATGCTTTTTATAATTATGATTTTTCAACATTATTGAGCATAGTTATATCATAATAACTTTCACATAGTACTATTTTCTTAATTAAATTTCCACAGTATCTTTGTAGAAAAAAGTAATATCAATAAAGAACTTCGTCTGATTTATGACATATAAGAATTCAATATAATCCTAAACTTACTAAATATATTTTACAATGATATAAACAATCAACAACTATTATCTTTTCAATATTTCTCCATTCTCAATTTCAATAAAGTAACATACCGCAAGGATATTCTTTTCCGTTTCACCTTAAGCTTGCACTTCTTACCCGTACTAAATAATAACACCCCTTAACAATGTTCATCGCCGCCTAAGAATCTTAACGCTCTGATAAATTTAATTAATCTTCAATTACTTCGTCATTCTCGCGATAATCTTAATGAAACGCCTACTCACGCTCCCTTGGCTGTGGATTATCTTAATAAAGAGACTTCTTATCTAGCGCTCAATTATTTGCGCTACACCACTTATACCCGCAGTGCGCGCAAAATTAAACGTCCCTCGGCTAAACGCTCGTTTTTCACGGCGCTTTAATTAATTTTTTTTTCTCTCCTACCCTCGTGCGATTTCTCATGTGTCGAACAATTATTTACACGCGTTCGCGCCTATACATGTTTCGTTTTGCGATATGATAAAACGGGCGAAGTAAGTTCCCACCTCTGATCTTCATCGCTACGAAGCGAACGTAAGAATAGGGAGCTTGCATGGATCTTAATACCACTGTTTTAACACTTGGAATGGATAAAGTAACATGAAAAAGTAAAACGTAGTTGAATGTTTTATTTTTAATGTCGTATTTATTTATTTATAACGCATTGGAAACAGTACAATTTTAGATCGCCATTTGAATGGGTGTCACGTGACATTATCAACACGAACGTCGAACACCGCAATGCCAGCGCCATTGTAGCGACTCTAGGTCCTAATCGATTTAAAATGTGATAAATGAATGTTTGAGTATATTCTATAGAACTTTCAAATACAACAATGATACAAGTCTAAATATCTAGAGAGTGGGGGTGTAAGTCAAGACACCGATACAGTTAATCCGCCTTGTGTTCATGTGCGGAGTAAATCGTTTTATTGCAGCGGCTGGCAGAGAAGAGCGGCGATGAGAGGACTACTTCGCCGAGGTATACCTATACCTGTGGGACTGCCCCACTAATCCTCTGTCCAACAGCAGGGTTTTTCCCCGAGCAGCTCTCAGTATCTGACTGAGTTTTCACGTCTCTTATTGTTTATAGGTATACAAGACTTATTGAAGTAACGATTACTACTATAAAGTATCCCTATTCTGCACACGTGTTAATCCGCTAAATTACTCTTACTACTAATTACACTGGCTTTAGTTTTAACACCTTATTAGAAATGATTTCAAACTTCGTGCGCTGTTATTGATAATTTCGAGAAACGACACGTGATTTACAGTAGGGTAAACTGGGATAAAGTGAATATAGTAACTCTAAAAGTCGAATAAATGTATTTTGCAGACATAAAACATTACTTTGTAAGATGCACAAGAAATTTCTTACATCAATATCCATACTAGCAACTTAAAAAAGTCATTTATTAAGTTTAATATTATTTACCAATTTCTTAAAAATACCTGTTCACGTTTCCCGGGCCATTCGGTGCGGGGTTAAGTGAACTAGAGGATAGAATTAAATATTTTGAAAATATTTTACTAGTTTTTGTACAAGAATAGATAAAAGCATTAATTTAGATAATAATAAAACTAAAAAGACATGTTAAAACCTTTAAAATACGAAACAGTTAAATATGGAGGTTATTTTGGCCGATTTCGGTATAAATACAAAATGCATTGCAACAAAGGCTTTGTATACTACACTAGCACTAACCTTGATTAATATTTTGTTAAATTTTCCAGCTGGCCTGATATGAAATAGTGATCTGAAATGTTACTATCAATAAATAAATAAATAAGGCATTAAAAAAAACTGTCTAGGGAAGTTTATTATTTTCCAGTATGTTATCGAATAATTGAATTTAAAATTCATACAAGTTCTCTATTGCGTGAGTTTAGCGCGTTTTCAGTTAGCGCGGCCAATTTGTTGCCTGCGCGGAGGGAGAGACAGAGAGGGGGTGAAATCGTGTATATACAAGAGCATTGCATCTCAAGTCCCCCTCCGGCATTATGTAAATTCTGTTTATTATTACGACTGACGATTACACGCACATATGCACACAATATAATCGTCCGATTCCCGTTCTCAGGTCGTTTGTAAAACGCGCTCGCGCGATTATTTGAGTGGTAACGACGACTGCAGAAGCTTACGCGGTGCTTATTTATTTGAGCGATAAATAAGTCCGTAATTAAAAATTAAGGTTTTAATTTCGCTTGGCATTACGTGGGGTTTTAACTTTTTGGATAACAGTAATGTGAAGATATTATAAAAAATTGTTTGTAAGCTGTTTAAAATACATTTTTGAATAATTTTGTATCAGGGAACTTATATCACATCGATAAAGCTGTAATTATACGGGCAATTTTAAAAAATACTTTATATTGGTGTCTTACGCACATCTCACATTAAGTAAATAAGAATTTAATTTTATATGTGGTATAATATTAATCTACTAGTGTTACTTTATATGATTCATGTGAATTTATTTGACATAAGAAAGAAAATCATATTGAAAATCATCTTTGTACAAAATATTGTAACGTTAAATGTATAAGTACTGTGTTATGTTACATCACAACTCAAGTGTAAGACATGCTCTGTTAAAAAATTAAAATCATTTTTATCATTTAAATCAAATAGTAAAATCACTACAATTTATTGTCATGGAACATTTTATATTATTTTGGTATACTGAAATGTTGTTTCATTCAGAATATAGTTTTCTTTTATTATAATTGTTTTTACCACAACAATCATATTATTCACTTCCTCGCCGTGAGAAAAATTTCGTTCTCAAAACGCTACAGTTGAACAGTACAAGCGCGAATATGAAGAAGCCGAGAAGTACAAGTGCCATAGGAAATCAAACAAACAAAGCGAGGCGCAAATCGCGAAAATAGTACAAGAGTACGGGCGCGAGAATGAAACAAGAGAGATGATGGCAGAAAGACAGCGAGCGAAGAAACGAGGCAGAGACAGAGAGAAATGGGATGAGCGCGAGGCGCTCGTTTATATGCACTAACTAATTGTAAGTACACGGACCGGTAAATGGGCGCCGGTATCGAGTGACTATACGATACGCGCGCGAAGTATGCACTTACAAGTCGGCAAATATCCGCTTAGTCCGTGTAACTTAATGATATCACGGTGATTTAAACTGATGCACTTTTGCATAGTTTAGCACAGAGCTTTTTTCTACGTTCTTTCGAAGTGTGCTTGTTATCACTATTGACTGTTTCACATCTACGTACGTGAGTCAGCAAATGTATTTCGTTGAATTCTTAGCTAAAAAATTGTGTCAAGCAGCTTTATGTCTATTCATAAACAGTATTCAATTATACATAGATTCGAGTAGAGTATTGTAAAAAGCAATACATTTATTTTAAGAATATGTGTTTTAAATACTCTATAATTTGTATCTACTTGAAACTAAAAGCTTTATATTATTATTCTTATACTTACACATTATTCATTTATAAAAAATACTTTTAATAACAAATTCTAGATTGTTAAAGCGCATGATCTTATAATCAATATATAACAAAGTCGTGCATAAATAAACAGCGAGTACAAAGAAATATCGAAAACAAAAGTACCATAACCATATACACGAGCTGATTCTCTATCCTTTGAAAGTCATCTAACAATATCGTCAACTCTTGCCTGTCGAATGAAGTTCGCATTGCCGCGTGACGTGCGCTTTTCTTGTCAAAAGCTCACCCTTGAACTCGAGATCGTCTATTCAGCAACAATAGCCCCGGCGATTGCGGTCAGTTATAGGTGTTGCCAAGGCGTGGCGGTTATGACGGTGGTTTGTTTGGATTTCTGCCGAATCATCGGTAGATGTCGGACGTTGATTTCTCAATGGAGAGAAGTATGTCAGATTCTTTTTTCGCGATGTAAAATTGTGATTGATTGCCGCAATAGAATAGTGAATTATTCTTAAGTCAACATAATCCGTATCTATTATAATACGTAACATTTATTTTTTCTTTATTTATTTATATTTGATGAAAAAATATGTTGGAATATAATATATGCTTTAAATAATAACAAAATTCAAAGTGTTTCTGTTACGTAGGAAAAGAAAGGAACACGTGAAAAAATGCCCGAGGTTTAATCGATGAAATTCCTCAATACGTAGAAAAATCTGTGGTGCCTCTCGTGTAATTAAAGTACCGTAACTCAAATACATGCGTACGCTTGACAAGTAGAACAATAGAAAGATAGCGTAATTGACGCTTGCTTTGAAAGCATATTTGCATTTGCTGTATATTTTTTCAAGTATGTTGAGCTTGTATAAAATTACTTACTACAGGACATGAAAATTGATTAATATTTTATAGATAAATGATAGCAAGGAGTCAATACAAAACCATATTATCACGCTTATACTATGTATATGTAATAACACAGATGTTTTAATTACTATGATTAGTTATATTGGAATAATCAATGATTGATTTAAAATACGTTATATAAAAATAAATATATTAAATTAATAAATTAACATAAAGCTAATAAACATAAATTAACTAAGGCTGAAAGATTTTACAATTAGAATGTATTTGACGATTTTACTTACATTACTTGTAAAAACTACCCAGTAAATATGTAAGTATATAACCAAGTTAAAAGTATGCCGTACGGCATACTTTAGAAAACGTCATACAACTATAATAAATAACTCATTTATAAATAACTCAAGTTCATATTTTATCAATGTTGAGTTAATGACTGACCTGTAATTTCTGTATGTAGATTTACAATATCTCATGAGTATGGCAAATATTCTGACATTTCATTAGTTTCTATCGTTTCTGTAAAAATTCCCGTTAATAAACACACCTAAGCTATTTTAAAAGTTTAAAATTCAAATATGAAATTTCACGAGTTCTCGCATTTAGACGAGTTGTTTATAAAAAATACTTTCTACAAATTACACCCGGTTTCGCTAAATTTGCTTTCCAATCACGTATTATCCATCATTTCTCAAAACACACGCCATCGCATCTCCTTAACCCCCCCACAAAACAATACCAATTCTCACCTCCCTCATCCCACTTCACCCAAACACCCCGAATAACAATTTGCATCATATACGCAACAAACGCTCACAACGAGATATCGCGCAGCGGCTGCGGCGGCACAGGTAGGTATGGGAATTACGTTTTTCGCGGACCACGCGGCGCACGCGAGCGCGTAATCGGATTCCTCGCGGTTGTACGGATGTATGTATAAAAGCGCGCTCGCGGCGCTCTGCGCGAGATCGTGTTTCCCTTGTGCACGCGCACCGCCTGCCACGCAATGTCTATAGGCGACGTGGTTAATTGGCCGCGCAGCGGCGCCTTGTGTAACAGTGGCGCACGGATGTGTAAGGGCTGATTTAGAGACGACACGCGCCGCACGACGTGCGTTGAGGGATGGAATGGTTGAGGGCTGATGGCTTGGGGTTAAGGAGATACGGGTGTTTTCGGATGCTGAGACTTTAGAGGACTTTGTAATTTTATGTCGATTTTTAGATATTAAAGTGTATAGGAGGAGCAATAAAAATTGAAGCTGTGATCTTTCGTGCGAATGATCACATATTATTAATTCATGTCCTGAAACTAATCTGAAAACTCGCAGAGTATTAAATATTGAGATTATTAATAATGATATAATTTCAATTTCACGTGAGTGTCTTGATTTCCACTTTTGTGTAAGAACAATTTTAAACTTTCTTAAAATGAATTACCATCAAAATCTGTTTGTTGTGCTTGATAATTTATACATGTGGTCTGTGTCATTATTTATTTAAATTAACATTTGTTTCACGCTCCTTAATTATTCACAACAGTCACCTATAAGAAAAGAAAAGAATTGAACAGAAGTCGATCAAGTCCATGTTTGGCAAGAGAAACTAATTTTTCAATCTATAAATCATTCATCAGTTTTATATGAATATATGAAGTTTCTGTTAACTACCATATCCTTTCGAAAAAGTGCTCACAATACTTAAACTTTTTACAGCAACTTTAGATAACGATTCTTTATATTATAAAAAAACGTCAAGTTTTTTTCATGAAATTTTTTTAGCTTTGCGTATAATACTTTTCTTTTTCGTCATGCTACCATACTCTTCCTAAATTATTTGAAAATTTTACAGTAAGCTTAAATAATAGTTCTTTATATATTAGTAAAAAATCTTAAAAAATTTTCTCTTTTTTTACAGAAATGGTATTCTCTGTTAATAATAAGTCAAAAAATTATTTCGTTTTTATATATATATTTTCAGTACTGCCTATAGTACAACATAGCATGATTATATTAAAGATTAGACATTAATCGGCTACGTATGTATCAAAACGTTATTCTTTATCAGACCATGCCGTTCAAACCTCCTTTAAGTTAAAATAACTTACTTTATCATTTGCAATCCCGAATACCCACAACTATCATATATATTTTTATCAATAAACCATAAAATCCTCCTAACAATTATACATAACATAATCCCTCCGATTACTACCACACTCATACCCACGCATAAACTCCAAATCCCCTAAACGAAACCATCCCAACCAAAAAGCCCACCACAGCACGCGTCATTACCAATCTTCAAAAACACACACCCCATATAATGACACACCATTGCCACAAAGTTTCCTCGTTTCTTAAGTCCCACAACGCCGGTGCTCTTAATATCATCAATGCACGAAGCCAATGCATCTCGTGGGTTCTACTCGGCGCTGCTTTACGGGACACTTGCGTGCCTTGACATCGTTCCGTCCGCGCCTAATGCTCGCCCGCGGGGCTCACTCGTACACGCGGAATTCGCGCGTGCAAGTAGGTGATAAAGAGCGCGCGCGGGGCGCGGTCCACGCTGAAATTGCGTGCTAATTTTTGCGGGATATGCGAGGCTGGGTGAATCGCTGATGATTGCCGTAGTGGCTTGGGATTTTACGATCGAGTGCTTTTGGGGGTTATAATTGTGGGTATATGCGTTCTTGGGGGAAAATTGAATGTTGCGGTGGGGAGAGGAGAGGTGAACGCTCGGAATTATGATGATCTGCCGTTTTGGAGGAGTATCAAAGTGTTTGGAGGAAAAATTTTTTATGGTACCGCTTGTTTTGTGATTTTTGCGGTGACTGTAAGATTCGGAGTAATTTTAACTGTAAATAGAGTGATATATAACGAAAGCTTCGTTTTTATGATCGATTATGTTTTAGAGCTCGTGTGGGATAAAATTTATATTTAATATAAATTGTATAAATGCATTATAATATAAATACAAATAGTGATGTATTTTTCTGAAATAAATTTTTTCAGGTGCGTTTGACACATAATAAGAATCAATATTATCATGTAAAATATAAATATATTATAAATACTATTATTAACATTAGCTTATTATTATTAGCTTTATGAAAAATTTAAGAGTATTGACTTGATTAGCGCGAATCGTACTTTTTCTATTATTTCGTACTGTTTATCACTATTTTATATTGCATTCTTTATAATAATGTTTGCACAAAATATATAGATACATATTATTACTGCTATCCAGAAATCAAATTCATCAAAAAGATCCATTGTTTGAAAACGCTCCTTAAGTTCAAAGTCAAAAATCATCGATAAAATTGCGGTTTCTCTAATTTTAGTAGCGTTAGAAGTTCCTAAATTTTTTGCAATATCATTCCTAAGAATACTACATACTTTGTCTTTCATGTAGAAACGTATTAAACAAAATTTTGTTCATCTTTTCCTACTTATCTTAATAATAGTAAACTGTATATTATATTAATAATTAATTAAAATTTATTAATATATTAAATTGTCGGTTAATGTTAAAAATGACTGCTTGGAAACATATGTATAAATAGTATTAACATTACTAGAAAATTTCATATCGATTACAAGATTTAAGAGTGTTCTTTATTACAATCGCATTAAAGTGCAGACAATTATAACTCTCGCATCAAAGTAACTACTGTTAATAATCAGCGCCCCTTTTAGCGAAATACTTGTAATTAGTATTAAAAGCGCATCTTCGTCTTTCAAATTAGCGGGTCTCAGCTTTCAAGACGAGCCATACGTTAAATTAACAGCAATGACGATGCGCGACTGAACAGGGCTAAATTGATTTTTGATACCTGGAAAAATGTCCGATTTATTATCGAAATAGAGGTAACTTTTACCCGCGGGGTAATATCCGTCCGCCACTCGAGTGCATAATTAAATATACTCGCTTCCTGGGACTCTTGTAATTAATTCTGCCTCCTTTGAATGTATATACATGTATACACCTCTTTTAAGTATAATTCGCCAAATGAACCTCAATTAGCTAAGCGCAGCGTTACACGTATACTACGCGCGACCCGCAAAAAACTCGATCCGACTCTCCGCTCGTAATTACTTTCGACGTTCATTTTAAAAGCATTAGGTGCTGGCTGCTGCGGCCAAGTCCGAGTGCAGCTCATCCGAGGGAGGTGAAAAATGTATATCCATGAGGGGTATAACATTAGAATTCAAGTTAAAAACAAGGCTTTCCGTCTGTTCGTAAACTTAGCACGTGTGGAAATAGATCCAACAAACTGGTAAGTATATAATAGCTGGAATGGGAGAAAAGAAAAGTATTAATCTTGAGTTTCAAATTTATCGTTAAAATATTTGAAATGTGAAGCTTAATATATTCTGAATGCATTAGCTTACATATAAGTGAAAGTTGCTACATTTAAAACACATTTGTAAATATTTTGATAGCTTGCACGTATTCGCATAATTAATTATGCGGAGTTTCCGTGTTGTACTAAATCTTAAAATTTGTCATATTCTAATCTGTGTATTTTCACTAGCATCGTTTAAGGCTTTTTTATTTTATAAATTTCTTGAAAGTTCTATTTAATGCGAAATCAACATAAAATACTAATGATAAATAGAATGAACATTTAATATAAAGTAACTAAAAAATAAAATTGTTGTGTTTTATGACATTATGTAAAACTGAATAATTCACTGATATGAATTTCTTCTTATATATTCAGTTCAGAAACACTGCTCTATTTTCCACGCTTAATTTGAGTTTATACTGCAACAGATAATTAAAGCACATAATAATACACATTTCAATTACCTAATTACTGAATTTTCAGGCACGATTTCATGAATTTTGCATAATAAATATTTGTGTCTCAAAAAATAAATTCAAGTATATGTATTTACATTTTGTGTTACAAATGCATAAATAATGTATTAGTGTAAAAATATTATATGCATAAATATTGTACGATTCGATTGAATTTTTCACTTACATATACTGAAATTTTCACTGAACACTATTTGAGAATTCAAGAAACTTTTAATAATGTAGTTTTACAAAATTCTTCCTTTGTCACTTTACTCCCTAATTACAAAAAGAAGATAACTATTTAACATTCAAAATTACCCACAAAATAATAAAAACATCCAAAATCGTACAAAATTTGTAGCAGCGTAAATCACCTCTAGCACTAATCCCACATTCACACATCAGCCGTCTACAACCTCTCAACTAAGCTCTCCCCTCACTCCATAAAAAAAACGCCGCTGTAAAAGTATCAATCGCCGGCCGTTTAAAATTTCATCGCCGCCTCGCGCACACGAGGCGCAAATCGTCGTTTTTTACACACACTCTCACACTCTCTCTCTCTCCCCGCAAGATCGTGCGGCTCTTTGGCGTTATTAGGCGTTACGTTCATCGGTGCGGCGGCGCGCGTCGTAGTTACGAGTACGCGTGTTTATGTAGATCCTAATGGGCTTCGGGGCTTCGATCCGCGCGCGGCCGCAAAGCGCTAAATCGTGCCGCCGCATGTGTACAACGTGCGCATAGACGTATTTTAGCGCTCGCGCGCGCGCGCATCACGTAATAAGACGCGCGCGGCACGTCCTGCTCTCGTGATGCATTATGTTCTCGCGAGCGCGAGCCCGAGCGTAGGCCAGGAAGAAGAAGTGAATCGGACAGGAGAAAAATTTGATAACGGCCGTGATGAATGGGGCGCGATGTGTGTACGTGAGCGGCTGTAAGGGACTGCGGGAGAGAGAGAGACGCGCACTGTTGTATTGGATTGTGTATCGCGTTACGAGAGCTTTCGCGGCTTTTGCGAGGCGAGAGGAGGTTGAGAAATTGGGTTTGCTGCGTTTATGGATGGAAAAGTTGATAGGCTTTGAAGATGACGTGCGGTACTCAATTTTGTCGTATAGCAATTGTTTTGTATCTTGAGGTGAAACTTTAGTAATATTGAATTATATTATTTTTTTAGATTCTTTTTTTTCGTTGTATGAATGAAGCTATGTAAGTGAATAGCTTGAGCCCAAATGCTTCTATTCTCACTTCACTCTTGTCGATAGATATTATCAGATTATTGAAATACTTTAAATTAATGATTCTCTGCAGTATATTATACTTACTCTAACATGTATTTCGTGACTGCTTTCGTTAATAAATATTTTACTGTTTTCAAGAGTACTACAATACGTATTAAAATTTTTCAGCTTGATTTTTGCACACAAGACAGCTCATATAAAAATAAAAACCCTTTTATGTAATACTCTTAAGAAAGTTTTTAAATTAAATAGAATAGATTTAGAAATGTTAATACACTAATAATATTAAAAATAAAAAATTTTATTTCATGTAAAATTTACATTTCTTACTTGGCTTTGCAAAAAAATAATAATTTTCATCGAATATTTTACAATAGTACAATTTCATTTGATAAAATCTGCGTTCTAGACAATATAATATTGACAGATTTCAGAAATGTTTGATATTAATTATTTTTTGTTAATAATACAAAGTTAGTCAGCATGCAAGGTAAATTGAAATTCTGCATTCAATAACTGAAAAAAATGATATCTTTTTCAAAATGGATGTACATACATATAATAAATTGTACACAAGTATTTATAGCCGTAAGCTTTATAATTATGCGTGGAAGATAAAAAATAAAAAGAATCCAATAATAAATAAACATTTTATCAGGTTACCTCTTCTCGTTTCCTAAAGTTCGATAAAACCGGAAGCCCTATCAGAAAAAAGAAAACAGCACAACACACCAGTTACCACTAAGACTTTCCCAACAAATTGAATAAGAAAAAAGTCAACCCTTCAGCCACGTGCAACCACCGCGCGAAGACCGCGTGAGAACGTCTAATCACGCATCCCCGTAGCGCAAAAACGAAAGCACCTCGTATATACGGCATTAGCGAAGCGCCTCTTCATCTTCTCCCATCCTCGCAACTCCGCATCCTATAAGTGCACTTGCTGCCGCCGCATGCAGCACCAGCACCTCGCAGCGCACTTGACGAATCACCTCTAAGTGCAGCACGCGTCATCCACGGCGCATAAATCCATACCCCCACACCGGAGTACATTACACCGACTTCACAGGGAGGAGGAATACACCTAACGCGGGCCGATATTCCACGCTTATAAAGGATTAAAACCAGCTTGCATCCCGCGATCCAAAGAGAGTAAAAAAAGACCCTCCGAAGTGAGTCGTAAAGTACGTAAAGAATCGACTCTCTTATATACAGGGAGAGGAGCTCGCTAGATGAACCCTATACTCCCCCGGTGAAAAAAAGGTGCACAACGGCTCCCACGAGTAGCCGTGGCCGTATAGCTTCCACGGAGATGCGTGCGCACGCCTAGACTCGAGGCCTGACCCCGAGAGCTGACCCCTCCGCGCGTGCATTATGCGGACACGGTGCGCCTCGTGCGTGTATAAGGCCCCGCGCGATGAACTTGACTGAGTGAGAGAGAGAGAGAGGCGCTCGGGAATAATTATTGTACGTACGTACGCGGATGCACTTTTGCACGAGTGGCGATGCATTATCGCGTGTATATGTATGTATGTGTACAGTGGAGGTTGCGTGCGCAGGTGCGCGAGAATGGATGGGTATGCTGAGAGGGTGTTATAGCGGGTAGGAATGGAATTTGGAGGAATTTATGGGTGGCGGGAGGGTTTTGTGAAGGGGGCTTAGCTTATGCGAAGAAGCTGGGGGAACACGGAGGGAATTTTTTTGACTCAAGTAGCAAGGGGCTTTTGTCGTTGGGTAGGAGCTTTTATATACGGTAGCCGAATACTTTGGATTTAGGAGCAGAATGTTTCGGTTCAGTTTTTGTAATACAATCGTTTGATTATGTTCGTTGAGTATGATAGTACATTTTTTGCTTAAAATTGTAGAGCGAAAAGCATATAGTAAAGTTATTCGTTTATTGTTGTTCGGTAAAAAGTTATTTCTATGTATGTATTCGGTATATAAAGCCTATTTTTTGTATTCTACTGCATGCAAGAATCAATTTTGTATAGATTAATTTATAGAGCAAATTATTGTAATTCTAAATTTTGTATTAATCCTTCTAACTTTCATTTTTGCAAGACTTTTTGAAATATATCATTAATATCACTTGAAAATTGTAAATTTCAAGTGGTTTAAGCATTTTATAATCATAATTAAACAAATAGCATGTCGTTATAAGATATTTGATTATATCGTATACCCGCTGAATAAGACTAAAACAGTTAAAAATTCTAAGTTTTAGATTTGCAAATTTTATTTTTGGTTAAAATGCTTTGACTTGAGTTGTATTATTTCTTTATAGGTCTTCAATCTATTATTACTGGTTTTCAAAATACAGATATCATTTATATTTTCTAATAATTTACATTTTGTACCAAAGAAATTAGATTAAATAAAATATTGAGCTCTCACACAATGTATCACCCATCTCTATCACCTAACTAATATAATATATTTACATTTTCTTCAACTGCTTACAATGTAACAGAAAGAATTAATGAGATAATCATACGTTGTAAAATATTAAATACAACTCAAATACCAATAAAAACTATAATCTCTCCACCTTCTTCATCCATTTTTCCTCTATTCTCTCACTCATACAAATTCATTGCCCAACATACAGACATCCACCATTTCCCAATCAACCCCAACGATCTCTCTATTTCTTTTAATTAACAACCTCGCGAATACGCCAAACCATAAACACACAACAGCACTTACTCACGATTTCTCCCTCGCAAACCACAAGCGCAAAGCGAGCATCCACCCCCCAACACCCGCAAAAAATCGAAAAATTATGCTCAACGCTGTTTGATTTTTCCTATATATACGATTACACGCGCGCTCGCGCGCTCTACTCGCGCATCCGTATTTATGAAACCGCGGTGCGTGCACAACAAGTCTCGACGCACGCGAAAGATCCGCGAGAGGCGGCAGAAAATTAAGCCGCTACGGACGGATAAAATATAAATATACACGAGCAGCCTTCGCTCGTTATTTATTTTTTTCTTTTGCGAAGCCGCGGAGAGATTCGTTAATTGAGAGATAATTCTCGAATACACGGACGGATGGAGTTATAATATCGCGCGGAAATTCCGTGTTATATTGAGTTCCGAGGAGGGTAGACACGCCTTATCGGCGATTGTTTATTACGCGAGAGCCGCTGGCAGACGCGATTAGGCTTACGTTTCATTTTTGTGGGAAAAAAGCAACGCGAGAGGGCTAATCTTTTTCTGATATTGTTCATTCTTGCGCGGATGCTGATTATATTGATTATTATTATGTAGACTGTGTATGATATGCATTAGCAAGAAATGAAGTTTGGACTTTGTAAGATTTTTTATATACGGAGAAGTTTTTGCGTTATCTTTGTTGTCTAGTTTGTCTGTGTGTAGGCAAATGTTTGTCGGCGACTATTTTGTTATCTGTGTAGTGTATTTTTCTGATCGATGTGTTATCGCTTTGGTATACCAGTTGGGATTTTCAACGTTCTTGTAAGAAATGTAATCGTTTAAATTGGAGCTGATTCATTGCTGACTATAAACTTAACTTCTAGTTGTAAAAAAATATATTTTAATTTTTAATAATAAAGTATAATTATGCATTATACAAGACTTCATATTTAAGCAATAATTTTGTCTATTCAGCAGTAATTTAGTACGTTACATAACTTAATAAACCTATACATATATGTTATGAATCTATAATATGAGCGCAATTTAACATTAATATATTGATTTTGATATTTTTTTAAATTAATAAATTTTTACATAAGTTGCTTCAACATTCAAGCATGACAAATAATACAACTTAACAATAAACCTTTATATAACAATTTCAACAGATAATCTCGTTTTCATTTTCACATCCAAATATTAACACAAATCGCGCACGAAACACAGGAATAAATAACGAGCATATTAATTATTACCGCGATCCCTTTCATTTCTGTTTCGAATAAGCGATCTTTACGATCCCGCCACGACGGCCCTAAATTCACTCGAACAAGCCGGTAAACGTCCGTACCAATATCTCACCCAACCGGCGCGCGCACCGCGAAAAAAAAATCAATCTCCCCCGATGTATGCTAATCCTCGGCAGCGCGAATTTCGCCGTCGCCATCCTAATTTAAACTCCCTCGTAAACAGCTCGTCCGCCGCCTTGTTGTACGAACCCCCAGCGACAATAAAACCCTAATATGTTAATCCTCTCGCTCTCCCATTCGAAATACACCAAATAAACAGCAAAAAAAAAAGGAATCCCCGGCATCCTGAATTTATGAAACGCGAAGGAATATGCACGAGCGCGCGCGCGTATACGTGTATTCATGTAAGCGGCAAAGTGATAGATCGACGGATTCGACTTTTTGAGCGCGCGAGTGTATACGTGCATGCGAGATGCTTGTACTGCAGCTGGAGCTGGAGCTGGAGCTGCAAACTAATAAAGTTTATATACGACGAGTAGAGAGAGAAAGAGAGAGACTTCTTGCGTCAACGGCGAGACGAGCGAGCGATAGCGAGGCGGCGCGACGGGCCGATGTCTCGCTTCTCCGCTTGATATAGGCGAGCCCGGGCGTAATCGAAAGCGGCTCGTGTATATACAGCCAATGTTCTTATGATTTATCGGCGGGAAAAAGTAGGTTGCGCGCTTAAAGCATGAAAACGCGATTCTTTTTTTTTTTGACAATTATGATTTTCATTTTCATTTTCTATAATCATTTTTTGCTGATTTGATAGGTGGTTTATTTTCACGTAAATGTTATGTTTTTTATAGAAAATTGAATTTCTTTTAATTTACGTTTTTTATTTTATTCTATCACATAAAGTTCGGGTATATAAGTCAAGGCTATTGGAACATTATAAAGTAATAAAATCATAGAATTGTATTTAAACTTTCATTTCTAAAATCAATTTTTATCTGACTCTCTGAGTTTAATAGAACGATACCATTGAATGCATACTCTCTTATTGTTCCAAGAGAACGATCATTTTAAGATAAAATTAACTATATATACTTTATATGTATAACAGTAACGTGAAAATCAGTTGTGAGTTTATTGATAAAGCAGATTACATATACTGTACATCTATCGTAAATAATTGGTCTAATTATTTATCAATTTTTGTATACTAAAAATACTATTCCGCTTTTCATGACTTTGAGCAGGAAGTTTAATTTGAGAAGACGGAAAATTCATACGTTGAATGTTGATTCGGCATATTTGGGTCACAGATATTGATAACACTCTGGGAGGTAGTTTATCCAGTGATAAAACGAGCTACCCGTCATTTCCGTTTCTGAAAATAGGAACTGACCAAGTTATATTTTCACAATATCGATGATTACTATATTTACATTGATAAGAAACTTTGAACATTTGGCACTGTATCATATTTTTAATGAGATAAATCAAATTTCATATTGATCATCACCCGAATAGTGTAAATAAAACTATTTACAGTTAGTAAAATGTGACACGATAATAAGAACTGGGATTAAAAGCATTATAAATAAAAGCATATTGTGATCACTGATTAAGTATTTTTTCAAAATTAAAACGGTGGGTGTCTTGTAAATTATCTAAGGATTTGGAAAAGCACCCATAAACAATCATTAAAGTTTAAAAATGAAAGTTTATTGTGCTCTAAACGCCCGTAAGTTTGTTCATTCTCTATCTAGATCATCATTTGTTGTTATTTTTTTTGGTCATTAATTTTTTTCACAAGTAGAAAAGTTTTATCTAATCAATGCTTTCCAGTTACATTGCAAACCATATATTCTATAACAAAAAATAATTAGTCCTATATTTCCTTTATTTCGACACAATTCCCTCCTTAACTACAAATTTAAAGAAAACCCCATAGTTTCCCTCTCAATTACACTCCTAACGTACTCCCCCTCCATCTCAAGGTATTCCAAAACACACCGTCTCCTCGTTTCTATTCCCCATACCTACAAACTCTATACCCATAAGAACCGCGCGCAAGTAACCGCGACACGTGGGTGTACAAGCCTGCGCGCGCTCTCTCAACTGCTACACGCTCCGGGGCTAATTAAACGTCCAACCCCGCACACCACCATCCAATAAAAAGCAAAGAAAGAAACAAGGTTCCGTAGGTGAATTTATGTAGACAATCGGCAGCTACAGCAGCAGATAACAGCTCGCGTAACTAACACCACGCGCTCTTTCTTTTCTACGATTGTGGAAAACGGCACGGACGAGCATTCGCCAGGATGCACACGCATATATATATATACTTATAAGTGTGCTGAAGTACACGTGAGTGCAGAGCAGAGTGACCGAGAGCACATAGGCTTACGTTACGTAATTTGCGCATGCGGTGTACACACGTACGTGTAGCGCAGAGCGCTTTATTCCATCGACATTAGTGATTTACTTCGGTTACATGACAGCTCCGAGAGAGCAGAGAGAGAGATACTTGCAGAAAGTCGGAAAACACAATTGCATTAATGTGATTCAGCGTACGATCTATTTTTAGGAGGAGACGCGGAGAAACGTTGCGAAGCGATTATTCTGAGGTGTGAAGGAAATTTTTGTAGTGAGATGAAAGTATTGGATTTTAGGTAACCCTCTAGTATGATTTTGATTTTTAATTTCGATTAAGGCTTTTTTTGGTTCAGTTGTAAATAACAAAACTTATTAAATTAATTGCGTTATTTGAATTGATATTAAATAATTTTGTCGAAGCATAACTAAATCAGTAAAGTCGTTCTGAAATCTGAATTGAAGAAAAAACTGTTATTGAGGAAAAAATTAATTTAAACTCGTAAAAAACGATCATTCCTATCATGATTGATGAATTGAAATTAATTTAAGAAATTAATCTCTTATTCCGATACGCGTTAAAATATGTTTTCCTCATCCTCTTATAAAGTACGAAACGATAATACACAATCCACAAGACCGTTTCACCGCAATCATCCGCAGAATTATCCGACACTGAGCAGCTCATCCGGAACCAATCGAAAAAAGCACACATCTCACCTACTCCCATATCAACACCAAACAAAACGACTTATCTCATCGACCGTCATCACGCAGTCGACACGCTAATTAAATCCCGTGCTACGCACAACCCACGCTACTATCGAATTCAATTCTCTCTCTCTCTCTCTCTCTCTCTCTCTCTCTCTCTCTCTCTCTCTCTCTCTCTCTCTCTCTCACCCACCGCCTAAAAGCGGATTTCGTTCAATCTCGCGCGTCGCGTGTCTCATATAACACGCGAAACCCACCGAGCGCCGAATTCGCCGACACACGCCGGTGCATCCGCACGGTAAATCACGGCCGCGCACACGCATTATCCCGGCGCACGCGCACACTCATCCCGGATGAGTATCACGCGTCCGCGCACGCTTTAATTCAGCATTAACGGTGAAATTATCGGGGTTGACGCCCACGTGCCCGCGCGAGATGTATTCTGAGAGAGGCTCTCGAGTCGAATCTCGAGGTGAGTATCTCCCGGGCGCGAGAGCTGGGAGTCTTGCGGTGATCGCGCAAGGGGGAGTCGCAACGCGCTGGGCGCTGCGAGAGTGCGAGGTAGAGGTGTATCTGATCTTTTGGGGGGATTGTTTTTCTTTTTTTGGTTGGCGCTTTTGGCGTGATTATAGGGGGATTTCAATGTTGCTTTTGTCGAGTTTTTAATGCGTAGGTTTAATTGATAACAAATTTGATTTGCAACAGCGGATTATAGTACATGTGTGACATTTTGTAGTTTTAAGAAATTGTTTCTGATAATTATTTTATCGGTGAAGAAATCTAGTATAGGATAAAGTATGTGGCGTGCAGTTTGGATTATAGAAAAACGGTATGAAAAACACCCACAACTTGAAAAAAAAACGATGATCATTTTCTTGATATAGATTATTCTGCATAGGATGATAGTTAAAGTAAAAACATGATTAAGTTATTATTATTATTTTAACGAGAATACAAAATAGCACCGAAAATATGCTAGCTAAATTAGTAAAGTTTCACTATTCAATTTAAGAAAGGATGTTTGTTTGTACAAACATTGTCCTTAATTTTTTAAATTAAAAAGTGAAACCTTTCTTGATAAGCTAGGGAATTTAGATTGTCGGTATTGCAGGTATATAGAATGGGTGGCAATACACAAAATAGCGTGAAAAAGGGTTTCTGAAGAAATGTAAAATATTATTATTATAAAATAGATAATTACACAGAGAGAATTTTCTGATAAAAATTACCGTGAAAATCATTGTAAACGTGGGATATTCTGTCTTCAGGGGGGAGATTACCCTACTGAATGGTAAAAATTAATGTTATTCATTATACATGTTACCATTCAGCACGGTAAATTTTATCGTTCAGTAGGGTACTTTTTCCCATGAAGTCAGAATATCCCACGTTTACAATGATTTTTACGGTAATTTTTATCAGAAATTTCTCTCTGTGTATATAAATTTGTAGCATGAAAATTAAAAATTGTTATAAGCTTATACCTTTGTGTAATAGATTTTCTCAGAATAAAGAAATGTATTTAAACGTCACTAATTCCCCAGTAATGTAATAATTTGAAATTCCGTACATACAAGAAAGCTCGTCTTTTTTTCCTCGACTCCCTGATTTTATTTGGGTGATCGCTCGCTTTATTTCGCGCACGCGTTGCATCGACGCCGTACATGCCGCTCCCTCCACCTCTTCCCTCCTTTCTTTACTCTTTGCAATGCCCCTTTCGGCTTTTGAGATGCTTCGGCTGCTTGAGCGTAAAGAGGCGCATTTCTGCTCGCTTTATTTGTGGGCAGCTCTTAGGCGGTTTGTGTTGGGCTCTTTGCCTGGGTTTTTACGTCGGATCGCGATGCGGTGGGTGAAGCCCTGTAACGGCGGATCCACGGAATGTAATGCACGAGAGTGTCATCGCGAAATTGCGTTTTGTTTGGGCGATAGCGCGGAAGTTGGTGATAAATAAAGTAAGTTAAGTAGTTGATAAAAAGTCTTATGTATACCTGATGTAAAAGACGTACTTCGAGTACTTGTAGATTGAATTAAATTTTTGTTATGCAAAGTATTAAACATTTTGTAATATGCTATTACTTTATTTAGATTATTGAAATAAATTGAATTTTTCATATTTTTGCGTTACTTTTACTTAGAAAAGACTATTTTTACTATTAATACGCTAGAATAATAATATTATTATTATACTATAAGATTTTTCTTTCTTTGATGTACATATACTGTTAGAAAAAACTACGTACTTACAAAATACGGCAATAAAATTGGAACGTAGGAGTGAAATTTGTAAACAGCTTATACATAGCCATTTTGCTTTTACATACAAAGATCTCTTATTGTTAGTCTGATAATCCAATATCATTGAATTCTTTTTATTACTAAAGAAGAATTATAAGTATCTACATAAAAAGAATAAATTTTATATTTGCATTCTGCACAGCATTTTTACAGACAATGAATAATTACGCTTCAATAAAAATCGTCCGCTGAATCACAAGAAATTCCTTCATCTCTCTCCAACAAATCATAGTAACTCCCAGCAACAAATATTCCCAAGCACACACACACCCAATCGAGGAATCCGCTCGCCAACTATCATCCTCTCTCCAGCGCAACGTAAAATCTCATCACTCCCTCGCTTAAAAAAGCTCCTCGAACACAATGGCGCACCTTGTATGCCCCATCTCAACCGACCAGCGGAAGAAAAAATCCCCGAAGAATCTCGTGTACAAGTCGCGGGCGCCTGCGCACAGCGAGACGAAAGATATCATTGGGCGGGCGCTTACTCGCTCTCTCGCGCTCGCGCGCGCCTGATCCGATGATCTCTCTCTTTGCGCTCGCGTATTTCATTGTCCTGCGCGCGCGAGCTCGCGGTTCTCGTGGGTGTCGACGCCCCCGCCAACTGCGCAATGTCCGGCACACCCTGTATACACACCGCCAAAGATAACCCGGATATTTCGCTCACTTGCTCAGGCTGGTGTATAATACTCCTCCCGCGCTTGTATGCGCGCTTTCATTGTCTAGCGAGTGCGGTGTGTAGGTATGCCTGTGCGTGCAGAACTGCGTTTATTTGTAACTGGGCTGTGCGGGATTTTTCCGAATTGAGACTCGAGAGGTATATACTGGTTTGGCGTGGATTAGCATTGTATTGATTAGAGAGAATATACGAGGTATCATCGACGAGTGAAAGTTTGAGTTTTTGTGGGGAAGGAAGTTCGACAGGAAATCAAACGAGTTACCCGATTTTTGTTTAGAAAAGGAATTTCTGTATTTGAAAGTGACACTGTAAAAATTAAATAAAAAATTTGTTGGAAAGTATGAGTATTTCATTGTTATACATTTCAATGATTTAAAGCATGAAATTAAAAACGAAGAAGGTTCTAAGAAACAAATATGGGTTATTCAAGACCATAGTGGAATAAGTAAATTTTTAAATTTGAAAACGTTTATAAAAGTTTCAAAACTAAGGACATTTAAAGAGGACAAGACTAATTTATTATTGTATTTAATTACTCAAATTGATGAAATGTGTTAATAAAGTTTGCAAATTTTTTAAAATGAACTTATTCGATTTTAGTTTTAAACAGTCCATATATTTCTTTAAAATAAACGAATGTTTTTAAATATTATAACCCATGTCGTAAAATAAATATTGAATGCCGACACTTTAAAATGAATCAAAGAACATGATTTATTATACATTTTTCAATTGCAGTGTGTTTCAATAATGTCAATTAGTACATTTCATCTGAAAACGTTATAACACTACAGTCAAATAATTTTGAAATGAGTTATCTGTTCTCTCGCTCATGCTCACACTCCCACGCAAAAGCTTGCGCATCGATTCTCTCTGACGATGAATAATAATTGCTAATCAGTCAAGCCTCCATCGATCAACGACGGTGTAATGGAGCACCTGTCATACTACCTCCTGCTACCGACGACCATTTTTTTCTCCTTGTATCCGTGTCAAACAGGTACTTCGCGGATTCTCTTTTTTCACAGTTTGACTTCGTACGAAACTTTTGATCAAAATATAAAGTCAGTGAACTTGAATGATGAATCGGTAAAAATTTATTACAAAAACCAAGAGGTATGATTTTGTATTTATTATTTCCTATTTGTAAAAAAATAATTTACTATCATAATCTTATATCACATTTATTGAATATAAACAGATTATTATTTTTGAAATATTATAAATATTTACATTTTTAATATAAAATCCGTAGTATTTTCCGTGTATTTTTTTAAATATTATAGAAAGTTCAATTTACATGTTTCAGTGAAATTTGTTATAAATTGATATGATTGTTTTTAAAAAGAAAATATCTGAATAAGAAAAATTGTTACAAATTACATAAATTTTAGTATGTTAAATGTATTGAATATTAACGATGAAATTAACATAATTTTAATTTATTATACTCACATTCTATACATGCATCTTTTTAAAACAAACAGAATATAGTCTCATTAGCACATATTAGTCTTTACGCTTACATACTTGCATGCTATTGAAGAAAAAATATTACATCGTTTTCTAATTTGTAAAGAATTCTTTCCAACAGAATTCCCTGCACAATTATTTTCTCACAAATGATCGAAACAACCTCAAACTTGCACCTCAAACGAGCCATGAACACTTCAAAAACACATTCACCAAATTTCCTACGCCATTCCACAAATCTCAGACACCAACACAACACCATAATCATCAAAGTCCCAAGAACCATCACCACAAACTAATCTAACGTCCCACCGGTTGTCTCCTTTTCACGCACGAAACACCATCGGCCGCCACGACATCGGTAAAACTACACTTGCAAACCCTCTTCAAGCCATCGTTATGCGGCACCGCGAAACAATACTTCTCGCATCCACCCCTGCCGTCCTTACAAGGATGCTCCTTCCTAATCTTCTGCGTCTTGTACGTGAACGCCATGATCTCGGTTATCGGCGCCTGCTCCTGATTGGCCAGCTCGTAATCCGCGTCTTTGACCTCGCTCGTCTTCTCGATCCGCCTCACCGAGTTCGTCTCCGCGCTACGATAGTACACGTAATGCTTATCGAGAGCGAGGGCTCGCGACGCCAGGTCCAGCTGGCCCGAATACACGCGCACGCCGCTTATCTGCCTGACATCTTGGCCGTCCAAGTTGGAGTGCTGAATTTTGTCCATGCCCGGCACCGCCCAGTACAGCCGGTCGCTGTAAAAGTCGACCACGATGCTGGCTATGTAGTAGCGCTGGTCGGTACCCGTGCGATTGAACTCGATGACATTGGAGCCGTCCAGGTGAGCACGGAAGATCTTGTTGCGCACGCCGTACCAGTAGCTCGTCTCGACGAAGAAGAGGTAGCCCTTGTTGGGGTGACAGGCCAGACTGGTCAGCTGGGACCGGTCGTACATGACGACCGTGGGGTTCCAGGGGTTCTCGGCGTTGACGGCCACCATGAGATTGCGCACGCCCATGATTATGTAGAGGTTCTTGGAGATCCAGTCGTAGGTCATGTCGCGGAAGTCGTCGTCCTGGTCGAGGACGGATTCCCAGTGGCTGTCGTTCAGGCGGACCTTGTAGAGCCGGGAGTGGTCGACGTTGGCGATCTTGGACCAGTAGAGGACCGTGCCGTTGCGTGCGTCGTAGTTGAGACCGCCGATCACCGTCTCGGGCCTTATCTGCTCGATATACTTGCGGTCCTGGTGGTAGTTTAACGTAGAGTTGTCCTCGTACTGGATCCGGCAGATGCCCGGCAGGGTGTTGGTCATCAGGACGAAGTTTGGCTTGTCGTCTACATGCTTCTTGTCTGCGATAATGAGATAGGGAATTCGATGTAGTGTAAGATGGTCGTTAGTTAAGACGAAGGCATGCGCAGCCATAAAGTGACGTATTGAAAATTAATAACATGTTGATGATGAACATTTTTGTTTTCACGTGTGAGTACAAAAAGATTGATGCAATTAGCAGGCTTATCTATATGCTACAGTGATAGAGCTAGAGCAATTGCGTTTCTGCGATTCTTTTGCAATGATGCTTGCAATAATATTTACTCCATGCGATTAGCCAACTATGTTCTACAACTACGCATTCTGTATTCAATAATACCGTGTACTATATAGTTCATTAAATTTACTTTTAATTCAAATTAGAAACGAAATGAAAGTCATGCTGCAGAAATAAATTATTTAAGGCATATTGTGAAGGTATATCTTTGAAATATATTTAAAAAATTATACGTATTTTGACAATAGTATATACATCTTCACTTTTAGATATATTTGTTACATTAATAAAACTATATGCAACAAAATAGATTTTTAACAACGATATTTTATTAGTTTGTAAAAATATAATATATTATTTTGTGCGTAGCATATATATTGAGATTGAAAAAAAACGTACTACTAAAAGTAGTTCTGATAATTATATAGATTTCTGTAAATTGAGATATAACGAGTATGCAGAATAAGTAGCGGCACTTTTCTTTCTTTTATGAGCTATTTTATAAAATAGAAACGATTAAAAAAGACTTATTCTATAACATTGCAATAGACTGTGGACTTACATCTCAATGCACATCCATTCGACGAAGACACATAAACGTCAAATTCACTTAATATCACTAAAATTCCAATAAAAATCACACTAAAGTTCCAGTCCTTGTATTTCATTTCGCAGCGTGTTAACAAATGAAGTGCTCAAAACGAATTGAGTCCACACTGCTTCGTAGACGACTCGCTGAGTGAGCGCTCGTGAATCAGTACACATTTTAAATAGATTATGTCTGGGGTTATCATGCGCTTGACTTTAAATTGATACAGATGTTTTGAAATGGTTTAAAAATATTTCAAAACTTTCAGTGTTAATCATTTATAGGTAATGGATATCTAAAATTAACACGATAACGAATTTTCGTACCTTTATAAAAGTAATTTTTTTATTATTTCATTTTAAATATATAATTTAGACAATTATTTAAAAATCAGCATAGTATAAAATAAAAAATAAGTACTTTTGATTATTTTAAGATGTATTTATAATTTTAGTTCTGTTTAATACATTAAAGAATAAATACCTAATTATTATTTTTATTCTTACAAGTATAGTAGAATTAAAATTAATATAAGTTTTGAAACTTAAAGTGCGAATCATAGAAAAGTACAAAAATTATTAAATATGAAAATAATGAAAATAAACATTTAAATTATTGTTATACTATCACACTTTACAATGATAATTTATTTGTTGTAGCCTAATTACTCTTTATTTGTTTTTTTAACTATATTTAATTTTAAAAATTACTTATTTTAATCCTTCGACACATGACTTGTCATCCTGACCAATATCTTCGAGAAAGCTGCATCCGCAAACTTGCTTTAATGATTCTTTCTGCGGTACAGCAAAGCAATATTTTTCGCAGCCTCCGTTGGCATTCTTGCACGGATGATCGTCCCTGACTTTTTGCGATGCATAAGTGAAAACCATGATTTCCTTTATTCTTGAGCTGTCTTTGTTAAACAATTCGTAATCCTTGTCTTCCAAATAATTCCCCTTGTTGAGTCGGCAAACCGAATTTGAGTCAGCAGAAAGATAATACACATAATGCCTATCGATAGCTAATGTTCGCGATGAACTACTTAATGCATCATAGTAAATATGAACATTATTTATGGTCTTTATATCTTGACCATCAAGATTTGAGGACTGAATCACACCCATATCAGGAATACTCCAATATAACTTATTATCATATAGGTCCACTACTATATTTGTTATCGTATGATTATTGCTCTTTGTGCAATTGAATTCTATAACGTTCGAGCCGTCCAAATAAGCTCTATAAATACTTTGATCGTTGAAAGAATTTGCATAAGATGCTTCATCAATAAAATATAAATATCCTTTATTCGGATGCAGAGCTATATTCGATATGAATTTCCTATTTCTAAGTATGACGCTTATATTCCATGAAGTGTCCATATTAATAACTCCTAAAAATTTATGGAAATTAATATACAGATTTTTTGTTGCCCAGTCGTATGCTGTATTTGTTATCAAATAACTTGTAAATGGCCATCCTAATTTTCGAAGATCTTCTTGATCAAAAATGACTTCCCAATAAGTGTCGTTCAAGCGTATTTTATATAGCTTTGCAAGAGAATTGCTGAACCTTGCAAAGTAGAAAATTGTATCATCTTGTGCATTGTAATGAAGACTTGATATAGAAATTTCTGGGTTATCATCAGTGGGTGATGTCTTTTCTACGTGATAATCAAATGCTGAATGAGCTTCGTGACGGATTCGGCAAATCCCAAGATAATCAAATTCTGTTGACACGAAAAGATCCGGTTTTTCATCCACAGGATTTCTATCTGTATAAATATTATGAAAAATAATATGTATTATTCTAAAAATATTATTCTAAGCAATGTGGAAAGTTTACAGCAAAAATAATTCACACATAATGGTAAAAAAAATATAATATTTTAAAATAACAGCTAATTAAGATATACAATTTGAACAGAATATTACTTACATCTTAAGTCGCATGCATCAAGAAATTCCATAACTGTACATTCACATAGCTTTAAAAAAATCGCAATAAAAATTAATTCTAATTTCCACAGTTTATTGTTCATCTTATTAAATATATGGCATTCAAAGTATTAGAACGACTGTCCGCTTGTCTGTTCTAAGAGCGACTGACGGCGCTTTCTCTTGTAATCAGTAGCATCTTCACTGACGAATTTTTCCAATAACGCATTCAAATAATCAGTAATTTACGGTAGTCGATATCTCTGCAACTTATCTGGACCTTTCTAACTTCATAGATAGATATTCAAAGACTACAATTTCGTATCGTCGCTCTGCACTAAAAGAAAATTAAAAATGTTTTTTCTTGCTATATGCTCAAGGACAGCAATCTGTATTATCTAAAAGAAAAACAAATTTTAATTCTGAATATTTATAATATAGTTGAAATTTTTGAATATATTAAATCTATAACGCAATTTATGTATTTATAACTTTATGAATTCTTACAAAAGCCTTTATATTGAGTAAAGCATGTTTTTAAATAAAAATGTTTAAATTAAAAAGAAAATGAATAGATTAATTAATAGTTATGTCGAAAAAAAAAACAGAAATTACAGAAACAAGTAGATTATGACTTCGAAAGACGCATTTTATGCTCATATTGTTTGCTCGAAATCGGTTTAAGTGAATCCGAGCACCGTTAACAGGAAACAAAAGTACGGATGAAAAAGATAAGATAAAAAGAGCATCGATATACCGGTTTCTTGCTTCCAGCAGTTGGAATCCCCACCGACCAAAGGGCCAAATGCTGCTGTGTTTGGAGAGACTTATGAGATTTGCAACCTTTTTGATTTTTAAAATAGACAATATGCAAACATGATCCGACTTCAGACTTTCTTAAATGTTATTTCAACATGCAAATGTGATAATTTATAACTAAAATCGATACAAAAAGCTTACTACTGTACAGCATGTATATTACGGTTGTTTTCATTAGCTTATTATTGCAGTTTTATTTAATAACTTTTACTAATTCTATAAACTGAAAGTCTGATACTTTCAGTCAATAAAGTATTATTCATAACAAAATAATATTTGTCGCTTCAATACTTGGAAAAGGTTTAAAACTCACAAAACCAAAAAATCATGGAAAAATTCTAAAACATCCAGATCTGCACCGTGCGCATCCTCTATCCAACTCGACCACACATACACACATATATCCAGAACATTGTCGGTATCTCCACGCCCATAGACCGAGGAAACGGCGCGTTAAAATTACGCTGCGGGCCGTATTTTCGCGATCGCCTGCGCGTCGTAAACTCGCGAACTAGGCGCGCGCGCGCTCCCGCTCTTCATAAATGGCAAGCGGAAAAATGGAAAATAGTCCCGGGGGATGTAATTACCGCCGCAGCGATTTCAGCGTGTGGGGCCAGTAAGCACAACTGTATAACCGATCGGCACGGTCTCGTGTGTTGCGCGGAGATGCGTTTCGTTTTATGGACGGCGCGCGAGCCGTCTTATCGCGCGAGGCGCTGCGTAAATGTTGGAGCGGAGTTATACGCTGATTATTTTTGAAAGCCGTAAGCGTTCGTTTGTTTGATTCCTTCTTTTAAGGAACGGTGATTTTGGTGTATTCGGCATGGAAAGTTATCTTTGTAGTTTCAGGAAATTCAAGCTCATGAAATTAGTATGTTTGAAACCTACATAATATACTTGTTCTTTTACATAAAATAATAATCCATTTTGTAAGAACAAATGGTATCGCGATTCTATCATAAACTTTTATGTTAAGGATTAGATTTAAAGCTTCTAGTGACAGAATAGAAGTGAAGATTTTCAATTAATTAATGTAATTATTTATTATTATTTGAATGTACGAAGCATTTTGTTTCGCGCACGCTGTGTAAGAACAAACATTTTGTCGCGAGAATTCTACTTCAATTTATATACCTCACGTGATCGACCTTCTCACACTCGTTTAAAAAAATAGTATGTGCAACACGTTCGCTCAGGTAATTTTCGAACTCGTGTGACTGTCGCACTTGCTGCGCTCGGACGACGAACTTCCCACTCGTTCAAAAATCACCTGCTTCGCGCACTAGTTGCACAATATATTATTAATTTTGTTTAAATTGTTTGATATATAAAAGTTAATTTTTATTTCGTACTTTTTTAATCACAGCCTGAAGAATTATGAACATGAGAAAGAAACTGCAATTGAATTGTCTGGTTCAAATTCTGAAGCATTATCTGCGATAAATAATACCCTAGCTATTTTTAATAAAATGACCTCAGTTGATGAAGAATTTTTTCACCACTCTTCTAAACATAGAAATATTTTCTGATATTATCATTTGAAAAGCAAGAAATACTATTATTAATAATAATAATAATTTTAACAAGAACGTGAGCAGTAGTTCACAATGAGACGAGAAAATGTTATTTTTGAATCTCTATATTCCAGTTATAACGAACAAATGTTGGTGGTCCCTTGGAATTTGTTATAAACAGATTCTACTACATTATTTATCAATTTGTATAATTTATCAACACTATCTAAAATTCAACGTGCCAGATCTTTTAACAATTAATACAAATTATTTATTAATACTTACTTTACTTAATTTTTACGGTTAAGTAATTATTTTATATGTATATTTAAGAACCAAAAACTGCGATATTTATTCCGTTGGAAAAATTCCTTGGATTTCACAGAGTCTTAAATGACTATCCAAGATTAAATTTAAAAATATAATTTTTTATAAGGATTTGTTTAATTTTAATACAGTCCTGGAAAGAAGTTAGTCAATTCACATTGCAAAAATGAAAATTCATAAATTGATAAATAACCTTTAATTCAATCAAATTAATAATTCCACGATTATACCAGCAGCCTTTATTTATTATTTGCACATTATTTATATTATATAAAAAATATTTCTACATAATATTTCTATATAATAATACTCAAAACGAATTCCTCTAATCGCGTGAATCAAAGTTTTCCCAGCCTTCGAAAAATGTAGCACAGGGGTGATGACGAATGGACAAACGGGGCGCGACAATTAAAAGCTCGGAGAACGCACGTGCAGCGCGCGAAGCCGGCGTTATAAAATCGCTTATAATTGATAGTAAATTAAACGCGAATCGCGCGCGCGTGTTTCGCCCGAGATATATGGAAGTTTCGTGTACCGGATTTTATCGGCGATCTGCGCGCGCGCTGCAGCCGAGAAATGCCTACCTGAATTTTTGTACGAAGGTGTAAGCGAACGTATTATAAAAGGCGGATACCTCTTATACGGTTTTCATTATAACGACACGGTCGTGACGCTAGTTTTGTTTTCATTCCAGTTACTTGCTTCGTGCTAGAGTAGAATTCAGTGCATTCAATTTAAATTTGCAGTGAACATTTTATGACATGTATAAATTAGGTACATTTAGAAATAATATATGTAGAATTTTTCGTGAATTGTGTAAAAATTGCATGATTTTTAAAAATCAACTTCTTCCTTCTCTGGCTCATTATAAAATATAAGAATAAAATTCAGTGTAAGAATAACAATCTGATAATTACAAAGGTAGGATCTATTTAGTAGTTTTCTTAAAATTTACAATAAAAATTAATATTACTAATTTTGCGATCCCTGTTCATAATATTTTATGTAAATAAATATACCGGTAAGGTACGATTACGGTGCATTGTTGTTTGACTTACGGAGTAACATTTCGCAAAGAAAACGAAGAGATGCGCAAGTAAATTCGGTGCTAGAAAATACTCACATACGGTAAACTTATTTCATTTACCCATACGTGAACACTTGCAGCTGTGTTCTGATGATGTATTGTTGAGGCGAATAAAAATTGTTTTATGATAATTTAAAATTCGATGGGTCTTAACAAAAAAGATATATTTTTTATCTTATAATATATTAGGAAACACTTCTTTACTTATAGGACCCATTGAATTTACGTTTGAAGGTGTACATTATTTTCTACAATATCTATAAGAAACGATGCTTGATAAGTATATACATTTTTTGAATTACATGAGACACACATGCGCGTAAATAAATATCAACCATGCGCACACCCAACCGATCGCACCTACACACACACACGCGCACGCACGCACGCACGCACGCACGCACGCACACACACACACACACACACACACACGCACGCACACACACAGACACACACACGCGCGCGCGCACGCACACACACACACACCTGCACACACACACACACACACCCATACAATCCTCCCTATATCTATAAGACTTTCGGACACTATACATACCCTATCATAGACCGCGGCACCTTGAATGCATACCCACACGCCTATAAGCACCAAAGCGGAGTCGTGCTCGCGCGTCGGAACAATAAATTTACATAGCGATGTAATCGGCGGAAAACAAGCGACCGAACAAGGAGATTCGCTATCGCGGGGGGCTATATATGCGCGCGCGCTCGCGCCGAGGAGGAAACACCTCGTTGGTCACGCGGCCTGCGCATCGCGCTAACGAGGCGTGGAGGTATATAAGAGAGGAGGAAGAAGGTGAAGAAGAAGCCCCTGTGCGCACGATGTCGCCTACCCGATTATCGCCGAGTGCGCGACGGCAGAGGTGGGATAGTTGACTTACTGGCTTATCGGAATTATACTGTTAACGCGCGTTAGGTTTATGTAGATGGACGCGGAAGGGTTGGCTTGATGGGTTTCGTTTGGAAGATCGATGGCGCGTTGCGAATGGTTTGAGGTGTGATGTGAGTAGAGTGATTATTTTGTTAACTTTCGCATTGGTGCTTGATTGCAGATTAAGATTTATAAATAATAAGTAAGTATGTTTTATTGGTATTGTACTTGGTCAAGGTGAATTTTGCACTATTTGATATTATTTTGTAGCTCCCAGAGTATGGCTATGATAATTTAGATTTTTCAGCTCGATTTTAGTGCAAAGAATAATAACACTATTAATAAAATAAAAAATAAGTCTATACCTTGCAAATCAGTAAAAATAGCATATACCTTTAATGTTATATTAAAATTCAAGCGTAATTATTTTAGCTTACAAAAAGTTCTTTTTTTTGTCAGTTGTTTAAGGATGCATAATTTTTAATTACCATAATCTTGTTCTGGGAGTGAAATTTAATTACTTATATATTGTCGAGCATGTCATAAGGATTTTTTTTGTTATATCAGAAATGTTTATATTATAAGGGAGAGTGGTACATAAATTAATAATTCTTAATATTTTTATTGCTGAAACTATTCGATTCGGCAGGATGAGTGTACCAGTGAATATAGTAATGAATGAATAGGCCACGCGAAATTTTCATTCTCTAATAAAATGTTTTTAAATAATTAATAAGCAGTAGTTGAAAGATATATTATTATGGATTATTTAAGGTTTTAAGGTCAAAGGAAGCAAGTTATTTAATTTCAGAAGAAAAAAAGTTTTTAAATCAACATTATGTTGAAAAAGTGTTCATTTATTGGAGAGTGTTTAAACACAGGAACAGTCACTCTAAATAAATTAGACTACCCATTGTATGCCAGAGTTCCACCCTCATGTTGCATTTACTTTGACTCAACGCTTAATATGTTTTAATAGAAATTTTTGCAAATATACAACTGAAAACAAATGCTTCATCTATTGAAGGTTGTTTTGACAACCAATTATAACATAAACATTTATTCTTAACAAAAAAATCATATACTTTTAATCTCATGTCTCTTCTTAATTTATTAATAATCTCTGCTCTACAATTTATTTTCATCATTATTCTACCTGACACCTTTTTTGCGCACCTTTCTATTGTATGTAGGTAGGTGCGAAAAGTCGATTATACGGACGCTCGAATCTCTACCTTGCGTACGTGCCTCGGTGCAGTAGAGATTTCAATGCCGGCTCTGCAGGATCGCTTTTCACGCTGTGACGACGAGTACTTATCGGGCACCTATTTTTCGCGAAATACATCGCGCGTATTGCAGAAAAAAATCACGAGCCGTGTAGTTTTATTTTCAATTCAATTGAGGAATCGAGCTACAGTGCACGAGAAATATTTGTCAAAAGATTCAACCGGAACATTGTCATGCATAATGAGTTGACCATTGTGCGATGTACACGAGCTTTGGTTTATGCACTCTCTCAAAGGAAAAAATATGGTTTTTGGGACCGTGAGAAAGCTGAGACCATAAATTATTTATTCTTCGTACATATACAATAACAATCATGATAAATTATATTAAGTTATACGCTCTTATAGTTATCCAATCATAACTGTTTTAAAGAATTTCTGTTTCTGTTTCAGGTAAGCATGTTTGTTTAATTACAATGATTTCTCCAGCTTGGTGAGTGAAATTTTTAAACACCTTTATAATGAAACACATCTTACATATATGTAGCAAATGTTAAATACATGTATGTTATTGGGTGTGTTTTCCATTCATCAATAAAATGTACTTGCAGTTACCTATAAAATTTATTATAAAAATATAGTTTTACACAAATAAGTATATAAAACCACATTTTCTTTTTATAATTTAGAGTAAATTAAAGTACGGGTTTGAATTTTTAATGATATACAGAAGTGTGGTATTTATTTGGACCGCATTAAAATTAATTACGAAAATTTTACTTCCTACATTGAATTTATCATCCGCGCACCACCCAAAAATTAATCTCCAGAGGCTCTGCTTACCCGATATTTATGGCGAAAAATTATACCCCCTCGACGTAAACGATAAAAAGCCTATCGCGCGCACACGGCAGCTTTATTAAAATTACACGAGCAAGTACAACGAGCATCCGAGGCTCGAATTTCGAAAATCCGACAAAATAAAAATAAACAGCCGCGCCCGTGCATAGCGCTCCAAAATCGAAGGGGAGCACCAGGTATTATTTCCCTCGCACACGAGCAGCAGCGCGAACCGGTTTGGCGCGGTTAATTGCAAAAGCGAGATTGCGCAATAAATCACATTAAATATTCAGCGATGAGAAAACGACGAAAACATTTTCTTTAAGTTTCGCGGTGCAAAGGAGAAAGGTGACGTTATTATTTGTCGATCACGCGATGCCTGTTCTCTGCGATATTATCCATTTTATATAATCTCGAATTATTCGAAATAATGCTCAGTAATCGATGTGATTGACGCCTGCGATGATTTTGAAATTTAAATCTTTTGGCAGTCACCTAGCTTGTAATTTATCGAACATGTGTAAACTAGGATGTGAAAATTCTGTAGAATCGCGGTGCTGCAGGTGCGGAGTATTTATAGACTTTTCTTATAGTTTAACACAGGATAATTTTAAAATTATTTCAGTTAGACAAATATAAATTTTGCGAGCTTTTGAACTGTGTAAGTAAGTATTTTGTAGTGTGATTAAATAAAATAAGCACTGTAAATACATTTTTTGTTTAATTATTATTGTTTTTACGTTTACAAATACGAATACATTGCTAATAGTATCTATTTGTGTATAATAAATATTTGTGTCTTAAAATTCTTATTATTGACATTTTTAACGCTACTTTCTAATGATGAAGAAAGAGAGAAAGCTACTCATTTAGCCAAAGCTGTCAACGCAAAAAAGCGATACGTATCATTTACTTTACAGACAGAAAGACTGTCATACAATTCAATGTACAATACAACAAAAGTGTCTTTTACATGAATAACAGGTCAGACCGGGACTGAGTTGGACACTTTATATTTCAAGACTTGCATTTTTTACCACTTTAGGAAAAATAATACTCTTGTAATTAATATAATTACACTATAGCGTATACTCGTGAAGTAATTGATTGTAACCACGTATTTAAAAAGTTTCAGTCCCTTATTTAGTTATTTACAACTTAGCCCTGGTCGCCCGTACAATTTAGAAAATTTAGAATGTTTAGTCAATATAAACTCTCAAAAACAATTAAAAACGTTTTGATAGGGGAGACTGGGGCTGGTTGGTTAAATAGGTAAGTTAGCACACTGCTTATACTTCCATCTATGAATAATATCTGTTAACATCGTCGATACCTGGCTGTGCAGCATTGTGAATACGAGTGCTATGCAACCCTGGTGTAGCCAAATATTGTTCATATGCGAAGTTATAAGCCGTGCGTTAACCTCTTGAGCCAAGTAGTACCGGTAAACCCTACTGTGTGTACTAAATGCTTTTTTGAATAGGGTATTTGCATGAAGAAAAAATATCAGATTTTTATGTTATAATTGAAGCGATTTATAATGGAATTATATTATTCAGAATTAATATATTATAAAAATAAAGTTCTTACGTTAATAAATATTAACATTCTTCTCATTTTGCGCTAATACGAACATATTAATAAATGATTTTTGCAAATCAAACAGACAATTTTGTTTGCCAGCGACGTTTCTATAAAGGTATAGAAAAAAATAAAATTTATAAAGGTATAGCCTGATGAGGGCAGTGAAATGCTGCCGAAAATAAAGGTATAGCCTGATGAGGGCAGTGAAATGCTGCCGAAACGTCGCTGGCAAACAAAATTGTCTGTTTGGTTTGCAAAAATCATTTATTAAACCTCACCATATCAATATCAGCAAACGAAGATAATGATCTATTTTATACAATAAATTTTATATGTTCAAGAGTTGTGTAGTTGATTATTATTATATCATGATTTTACATCATGTACAGTTTCTTAAAATATAAAGTAAATTTTTTAAACATACAGTACATAATAATTAGAATATTTAACTATAACAAATAATGCTATTAACTCTAGTGAAAACGATGTAGCATCCTTAATATTCGAGTATGCAATGAGAAATCATGTCGGAATAACAAACGGTTGACAGTATTATCATTGCACAGCATGAATCATGTAAATATAAAAATATCTATTGTAGTATACTTATTTCGATAAAGATTTCCGGTATAGAAAACGTTTAATGAATCTACAATTTTAACTTAATATTTTGAATCATGCAATATTAAAGAGATTTTTTAATTTAATAATTGGCTTATTTAATAATTAACCTTGTACCTACAGATTTTAATTTGCGTAAACGAAAGTAGTGCAGAGATGCCCGGATTATAAAAAGGAAACAAAATAGATATTTAAATGCAAAACGTTGTCAGGTGAATTTATTGTAAGACTGATTGACAATAGACAATAACGGGCGCAATACAGGCACATTTGACATTATATACCCTCGACGCAAGCGGCCGCACCGCCGCATAGATGCGTATGATAATCGCCTGCTCAGCGTTCATTCATTCGCGCATATACTAGTATACACGTATACATCCAAAACCGCACTGGACCCAGCGACAGAGAGTCCGCACCGACTGCTTATCACAAGCGGCACGTATGAGCATCATCGCTTTCATAAATGACAACTGTAATATTCCTTCCATCCGCTAGGTAGCGCACGCGTTTTAAGAGTATACAAAACAAAGACGACGTCATCCTCCCTGGTCCATGCGCACTATCGCGCCTATTAGTAATCACCTTTTCTTCGTACGCCCGTGTTATAAGTGTTGTAATAAGTTCATTTTTGAAGTGCAAATGAGGAATATTAAATCTTGCGAAAGACAGAGTTTTAATATTAAGTGCGCGCCGACTGCTTATCACATATGGGCAATATCTTATTATACGGCCGAAGTCGATCGGAGGTTAGTTTTCTGTTGAATTCGGCCGACAGATTACCTTCCGCGATTTCGACGGTGGTTACGCATACATAGAATGCACGTGCAATAATAATATTCTCTACAGTAGTAATAATAGCAGTAGTAATAGTAATTTAACTTTTAAATGCGAAAATGTTTTTATAATTTATGAGTCTACACAGATATCCACAGGTATACGGGTCTAAGATGGAATTTATTATAACAACACATTACTATCGTGATGTGAAGGTCATGTTTGAATATTAATTTTCAACGTTTCGAATATATTTCAACACCCCTCGCAATTATTTAATAATTTTTTTGGAGAAGAAATGTAAAAATACTAAAAAGTTTATGTGACTGTGATGGGGAAATAATTCAACACTTTTGTGGCAATATAATTTTTATATAGAATATTTAACTTCAAATGCTTTTTACAGTAAATTCCAAGAGTCGGTAAGGTATGCAAAGTAAATTACATTATTCTTATATTCTAATTCATTAATTACCGTTTCGTAAAATACAGTAAAACTTGTAAATACCGTCGATTATTTTTTTTCGGTATCATCGTAAAAATGAAGTACAGGGTATGTTAACGTCTATTACTTACCAATAATTATAAAACTAGCTGGGATATCAACACTCCGATATTACTACATTAGAATGATAAAAACGGCCTCACTATTATTGTAAAGATACAATTTCAGAGCATCCATCAAACTCAGTTCTCAAAATCCATACAAAATCGCACACCAACCTCATACAACCACGCCACAAACAAATAAATAATCTCCACCAAGACTCCATCGTAACAGGCGCCTGTCGACGGCTCGTCTAGTATGTACAGGGCGTGAGCGATAAATCGCCGCAGCGGCGCGGAGCGGTGCCTTCGGTTCTTTTCACGCGCACTCGCGGGCTTTTCGCGGGTAAATGCAGAATCGCACGTAATGTATGCCTGATGGCAGAGCAGACTGCGGTGCAGCAACTCGTCCGACACTAGGACCCCCGCGGCGAGCTCGCAACGGCTTCATAAAACGCGCGCGTGCTTTGTACTTCCTCTAGTCTCGTTTCTGATTCTCTATATGTCTATCGCTGGCTTTCCTTGCTCTTGTTTCTGGACCGAGTGGGTATTATTTCGTTACGCAATGAGCGAGAAGATAATTGAGATATGGGTGTATATCAAGGATTTGAGCTTATTAGTTTGTAAGTAGAGACAGTTTCGTTTCTCGTTTAAGGGAAGAGGCTACAGATAAAAACAAAATCTGTTAAGCATTGACAAATGTAATTTTTCTTTTTTGTACTTATTAATACGTAAATAGAACATATTTGCAATGGTTAAAACGCCCCTAAATCGCCTTTAAAATATCAGAACAGCCAGAAAACTTTCAAAAAAGGACATTATTTCTATTATCTTCTAGCGCAACAGGCATCGGTAAATTTTGATCAGCTCGAATGTATGTATTCTTTTAAGTAAAACTTAGCAATCGATGTTGCTATAGTATTTTATTTTTGTTTGTAAAATAATTCAATAACTAAATTAATTTTTTAAGTTTTTATTTACACAAAAATCATGTATTTGGCCATATTATTAAATTTTAAACAGTCACTGAGAATTTAAAAAACTTGTTTAAGGATACTTTTATTTCGAGTTAACATTAATTAAATGAAAAATTGTTAAATCTCTTATCATTTATCAGTACGTATGAGAAAATCAACGTAAATAATACATCTATAATAAACAATTAAAGTTGAAGAATATTTTGAAATGCTTGAATGCTTTCTTGCTTTCTGTATAGTCGACAATCATTTACTGCACCGCCCGCTCTCAATAATCTGCGAGCCATCCACGCAACCGCATGTCCTGTTCAATTTTTCATAGAAGCAAAATTGTTCACAGCCACCATTATCATTCATGCATTCGTTTTTAGGTTCTGACCCAATGGATTTATCCAATTTAAATATTTTCATGCCAGATATATTTTGATTTGTATCATCTGCATATCTTAGATCAATTCTCAATGCATCATTACCAGTTTTCTTATTGAAACGCCAAATGATCGACATATTACCAATGTATAACCACTGTTTGTAAATAGTCATATGCATTGGGTTTTTAATAACCTGAAATAATTTGACTTCATAAACTTTGCCTCCAAGCACTAGAGAATAATCAACTTCCATAAATGCTGAACTTATTGTTTTAATCCAATATAACATGTTTTCCTCGTAGTCGACAGCAAGAACTCCATAACTACCGTAGGAATTAACATTCCGATAATTAGTTGAGTTATTATTGACTGTAGATAATCTCTTAATAATATTTGCTGACGATTTAACTATGCTAAAGTAACGACTCTGATATGGATGAATTGCTAAAGAACGTGAAATGAATCCAATACTAGAATCATTATATTTATAAGATAATATAGTTTTCTTAAAAACTTTGTCATGTTTTATACTGATTACCTCCATAGATTGTTCATTATTAGATTCAGATATTTTAAAATAGTATAGATTTTTCGAAAGCCAATCAGTTGCTAAATCCTTAAGATAATAACCCTCTTCTACCTTAAATATGCGAGTTTGATTTCCATTTCGTATATTTAACTTATATATACTTTTATCATCACTATAAAATATTTCATGCTGATCCCAACCTCTGTCAAAATCAATTGATGCTTTACGCTGTAATTTTTCTACGTAAAAGTGAATTGGTGAAATTGCATCGGTAAAAGGTGGTATTGTTTTATTTAAAATGTTACTTCTGAAATAATTACCGTTCACATAAAACAAAATGTCAGTAACAGGATCACAGTTTTTCAAATTGGAATTCAATTGCCAACCGATTTTACAAACACAGGTATGTCGACCATTTATGGTCAATAGACATAAATGCTCACACTGACCGTTATCTTTCTCGCAAGGATTTTGATGAGGTATCTTGTATTGATATGAAAAAGCTTTGACCATTGTGGATCTGAAAGGGATTTGGTTTATATCATGCCTTTCGCAAGGTTGTTTTGTAATACTACATGAGAATATTATAGAGTTGCTATTTCTGTGTGTTGAAAACAACCAAAATAGGTCATTATTGAATATAGCAAGACTTGAAATATCTGTAGAAACTTGTGTCCAGATTACCCGGTTTCTTCCTTCATAATCTGAACTCTCGATGCTTTCAAATGCGTTTGCCCAAAAAAGTTTCCTAGCTATCGGATTAATGCTAATAGCTGAAATTCTATTACTTCTTATAATAATTTTTATTGACGTACCATCCATATTTCCGCGTATTATCTAAAAAATTATAATCAATTAATGTAGGTCACTCTGTTTAAATTTATCAAATTTCTGATTTACTGATTGTTAATGTTAAAACTAGTATTACTAAAAATGAATTAATTAAAATTAATAAAATTAAAAAACTGATTCCTGTTAATATAACATTACGTGTATACAAAGAATAACTAAAAGTTTTTAAGATACATTGCATTCCCAAAACAAGAATATAGCAACTAAACATTTTTTACTTTATTTTTGTGTACAAAATAAAGTTCATATAAAAATAAAAGACTTTCATACACTTGAAAAATTGGTTAAAAACTGCTGCAAAAACTTTATAAACAATTAAAATTAAATAAAAAATTTGTGTTTATGCAAAATTGACGTTATTTACTTGGTTTTACAAAAATATAGAATTTCGAGTTATTATAGTCTTGTTCTGGAGGTTGGATATTATGCAATTGCTACTTCTAAACTACAAGATATAAGAAAAGTATGGAAACCCCATAAGATATTACAAGGAAAGCATTATCGCTGAATAAATCAAATAGAAATGTTTAAGAGTTTTAAAACTGCTGTATCAGATTGAGTAATTGAATTTTTTAATTGAAGGTATATTTTGGTTCGCTCCCTGAAACTTTCCTATTTTTTCAGCGACAATGCTTTTGTTTCTAGATATTCCAGGGTTTCCATACTTTGTATACCCTATAAATAAGAAATGTTAGTTGTAATAGAAAATAATACTATTTTCTGATGAATTTGTATAACCATTTGAATCTACCAAAAATTATGCATCGTAATTTACAATGATATCCTTTAATTTTTTGTTTTAACTTATCTACAAGCAAATGGTTACATTCATACATTTTAGGTATTAACAATAATTTTATTCATATGAAATACTTATTCTTCTATCAGACTATCAGTATTTAGCTAGTGAATTTAATCTCGAGAATACATAGTTTGTTTCATTACCGATTGTTTTAATTGTAGAATAAACATAAAGCCATATGTAGAATCCAAGACTATGTCATGTGGATCGTTTAAATTCGATAAAACAATTGCCGTATAATTATAACGCATGTCAATGAGATTGAGCGTTCCAGCAGATTCATCGACAATGTACAATTTTTCAGTAACGTAATCTATTGCCATTGCTTGTACATTCCATTTTTCTGTATATTTGAAATTTGTATAATCTTGTGAAAGAGAACCAATTGTCGTTGCGTTTTCTTCGATCCATATTATTGTTTTGTTCATGTTCATGTCAAAAGCACGAATTTTCTTTTTTAGTGGGTGTAAAATGTTATACTTTAAACTTTTTGGATCGAAAGTCCATAAAGTGTCGTTATCACTTATTAAAACGAGAGCACGCGAAAAATGATTCGGTGACTCGTCATCTGAAAAATTATTAAAACTGAAAATGTAATAATTTATTTATTTATCTATTATTATTATTGATACATTTTTCTTGTAGTACTTTAATTTTACGAATTATTTTTAAGAAAATAAATAAAACAACAAGATATTCACAATAAAATTCATCGATTGTAAATACCTTTATAAAATATAATTCAAAGATTGAGATCATTAATTAGCAGAATATTTTCTTCTAAACATATTAGATACTATAAACTGGAGTGATTTTGAGCCATATGATAAATAATGTATTTATCAGCATTTATTGTCCCTGGTAGAAATCAGTATCATTCCGACCCAGTAATCGGCCATTAATAACTATTTATGTATAGCTCATAATTGCCGACTACTAGCTCAGAATTAAATTTATTTCTACCAGAGATGCATAAAATTAATTGAAATGTAAGTAGGAAGTAGTTTTAAGCTAAAATTATTGATTGTGATATTTTTATAGTAATATAAATAAGTATAATAAAGCAGGAATTATATAAATAAACGTTACATGTAATTCGGTTGAATTTAAATAAAACAATGTTTTGTTATATACCAATATAGCTATAGGTATATAAATGGAGAAACGTTGACTGGCGATTAATGTTCACAAATTTTTATTAATTAAAATATTCAAATTGAATTATCGATCAAGAAGAAACATGAATAAACATATATCCTTAGTTCATTCATTTAAGTATCACATCAAAATGTTGTTCAATACTTTCAATACGACATTATAACGCTAATTGAAAAGAGTATAATACGAAAAGTTCGTGCTCAATGGCTTTCTCTGTACTTTCCCATATATGACACCTAACAAGGATATGCCATTATAACGATTAGTAACTGAATTAATCAACTTTATCTTAAATATAAGTAAATTAGTGATCAAGGTATAAATAGGCAACGCATTTAAGATCAAAAGTTACTTTATACAAGTCTACTCTCGTTTAAAAAGCTGAATCAATTGATAAGTCTGCATTGCTGAAAGTCACCCATAACTGGCGACAAAATCAATTTGTTTTCATTTTGAACGTCTCGCATGCCGTGTTTAAAAGAAAAATCATTTGAACTGTCTCTCAACATTATTTTAAACCCAAAAAAATAACAAGTGTTGGGAAGGTAAAATTTTCAAGGCTTAAAAAATATTTAAAAAACTAAATTTAATAATACAGCTAAAAATTAACAACAGATATAAATTAAAATTAACCTTGTCCTTTCTATAAGAACTTAAGGGCCTATTATTTAAATTGATTCGTTAAAGATCATATTTCACCACATATTTTCTGAGATATAATTGAATAGATTATGTTTTTTTGGTTTGGCTCAAAGTCACCCCGGCGGGAAAGTCACGCCGATTTACTCGGTACGTCAAGTTTTTGTTACTTACTTGATTTCTTAGTGTGCATTACGACAATAATTACTACCGTTAAGATTATTATTATTATAGAAGGTATTATAAAATATGCATTTTTTGAACACTTTTTCCTAGGTTCAATATGTTTCTCGACGCCTTCTGGTGCAGTGGATGCAAATTCTAATAATTTAAAATCAATTATATGATCACAATCATAATCGGAATTTTCTTCAACTGTTTCTTGCGTATCTGAAGTAGACAATATATATAAAAAATTAAATATATATATATATATATATTTATAAGTATATAATAGTCATCCGAAATCATTAATAACACATATTTTGTAAATTAATTTTATAAATATATCAATCCACAAACTAGGTAAAATAAAAATAAATATATATCATAAATAGATAAAAATTAATCGTTTTATTAGCAGTATTTTATTACATATTAATGTTTTTGACATTTTTAGTAAATGGTCATTCATTAAAATAAAGAATTTTTGCAATAAAAAATTGTACATTAGTTTTATCGATTACTATCACAACTGTTATATTTATATTATACGAACCACTATTCTTCTCCATAGTTTTAAACCTTATGCACTGAATATCTTCGTTCATTCTTAATTACACAGAAGACGTCAAGTACACAAAAAAATCAGAAAGTGTATTATTTCAAAACCATTGAAAAAACTTTGATGATACTTTGATGTAGCATCTACTAAACTCGAGAATACAATGAGGAATCAGTTGAAATGACAAATTACTCACGATATTATCATAAAAATATTATCATCACGTAGGACGTATCATTCATAATATATATAATATATCCATTGTAGTATATTCATTTCAATACACATTTCCGGTAGAGGCAACGTTGGATGATTCAACATAATCTACACTTCGTATTTTAGAATGTACAATGTTAAGTATAGAGACTTTTTAAAAGTAAAACATAATGTAGGTACGTATCACTTTAAGGGGGGACTATCATGTAGAGTACAGAAATAGAATTACTAATAAGGAGAGTCCACGACCTGCGAGAAGCGATTTTCGCTGAGGCTTCATGAAGTAGTTTTCTGGTACCCAAAAATGATGCCTAGCATCCATAGTTTCATGTCATAGGCCCTTGGGGTCAATATATGACCTTTAGTATTCAAAATACGCGTTATTTCAGTAAAAAATGGTACCTAAACTTCGAATCAACTCTGCAAGTTTTTTTGCTAGAGAAATGGTATAATACGATAAGAAAGTTGACGAAAAGAGCTTTAATTTAAGCTTTGTTTCATATAAAAATATTATTCTGTTGTAAAATTATGAACAATAAAAAAACATGACGAAAAATGCTTGAAAAACTACTCCATTTAAGGGGTCACTCTACGATCTCCGCAATAATTTTCAATAATTTCTTTTTTATTGAAAAATTTATTTAAAATATTCAAACTTTTTAAAAGAAGAGGTTTCACACTTATGAAATATATTTTTTATTTTGGTTTTGTATGTAAAATCTGGCTGGTCCGTCTGCTTCAAGTTGACCCTACTACAATCTGGTTGACGTGATATCTCCACTTTGAAGAGCCTCAAATCAAAAAAGTGGACGGGTTATTAAAAAATAAGCTTTTCGCTATAGTCGGTAGCTCAATAAACAAAATTTGATGAAAAATAACAAAATGGCGGACATTTGAAATTTTCGACCTTTTTTTGCAATTGCCATTTTGTTATTTTTCATCAAATTTTGTTTATTGAGCTACCGGTTATAGCGAAAAGCTTATTTTTTAATAACACGTCCACTTTTTTGCTTTCAGACTCTTCAAAGTGGAGATATCACGTCAACCAGATTGTAGTAGGGTCAACTTGAAGCAGACGGGCCAGCCAGATTTTACATACAAAACAAAAATAAAAAATATATTTTATAAGTGTGAAACCTCTTCTTTTATGTGTAAAAAGTTTGAATATTTTAAATAAATTTTTCTATGAAAAAAAAATTATTGAAAATTATTGCTGATATCGTAGAGTGACCCCTTAAAGAGCTGAAAATTCTCCAATTTCCAAGCATTTTTCGTTATCATTTTTTATTTTTCATAACTGTACAACAAAATAATATTTTTATATGAAACAAAGCTTAAAATATAGCTCTTGTTAAAACTTGCAGAGTTATGATTTGAAGTATAGGTACCATTTTTACCTACGGATGCTAGGCATCATTTTTTGGTATCAGAAACTACTTCCTAAAACCCTATCGAAAACCGTTTCCCGCAGGTTATGAACTCTCCTTGTAAGTTTGTGGATGTTTCTTAAAGACGCAGCACAATAAATATTATCAAATCTATTCGAGTATGTTTGCATATTATGATAGGTAACAAAAATTGCTTGCGTTAGAAAATGACTGCCTATGATTGAGAAATTAACAGTTTTCACCATGGCCTTGCGAAAACCGCTTTGAAAATCGGTATATGCTCTCGTGTCCTATGCACTGAATTAAAATTAAAAAAAAAAGATTCTTATTCTGCATAAAATTACGCTTCGATTAACATATAAATACAAATTAAATAAGTAATTTTTAAATGACCTTTATTTGCATAAATGCACGGATTTTTTTTTAAATTGCACTTCATAAGAAAGGTCTGTCATTTTTTTAAATTATGTACTTTTCCCATTTTTTAAAAGTTAAATGACAACATATTTTCATGCAGAATAAGAATAATTTTTTTCTTGTTACCGTTGAGCACAGCGGATGCTATAAGCTACACCGTTTTGTAACTCCTGCACCAAGGCCACAGCGAATTTCAGTAATTTCTGGATTATACCAGGCCATTATGAAATAAAAACAAAGTTTTCTAGTTCTCAAAATGTGCACAAATATATCCAAAAAGTTTCTAAAACGATTTATTGTACTTGCTCTTCAAGAAAAAACCCAAAACTTACTGCTTTTTTCGCGTAAGTTGAAAGCAATATTTCTATTCGACCATGTCGTTTTTATTCTATCTAAAATATTCATGTAAACTCTCAACTCACTTCCAACCAAATCTTCATATACCTCTGATTCCCAACAAAGAAAAACTCCAATAGCCTCTCGCATGGGCTAGAGCACAACAAAAACTGCACCATATCTAATATTCGCTTCCTCCTTAAGCACCTAGGAATTAATAGTCCGGCATTAATTTTCGCACCGATCTATTCCCGAATATGACTCGCTGTCACGTACACATCTTCCATCAATCCTACCCAGCTGAGGGCTGGGCAGCATGTAATAACGCGTGATGCGCCTCCCGCGAAGTTACGGCTGCGGCCGGTCCGAGCGGCAGGTGTCTGAGCTGTATCGCCTCGTGCGGCGAGGCGAATTTGTTGCCGTCCCGATGATTTAGCGGGAGGGAATTTGCATGATGAATTACGGGTCGGAGATCGACGGCGCGTTACAGGGGTTATTTTGAGATAGGTCGTAAGTCGGTTGCGTGTGTTTCGCGGGGGTGGTTTGGGAATGATGGTAGGAAGGTGAAGTGGAAAGGTCGAAAGAATGCACTCGTGGAAATTTGCGGCGTTTCGCGAATGATGCAATGTTATATGCATGCATTCGATTTCATTTTGTTCTCGCTATACAAATATATAAATTTAAATGGCTATATAAAATAATTAATGTAGTCACGTGAGCAGTGGTTTAGCCAATCGGTGCATCTGGATACGTATTAAAATATTTACATGTTTAGGTAACTTCGAGATCGAAATAAAATCATTAAAAGCTTGGATATACGAAAAGAGTAAAAAAGCATCACAAATGTTCGAAAAATGTATGCATGGTTCTTCCAGAGATGTTTGGAGATGTGATTCGAAGACTTGTATCGAAGGTTAATTATTTCTACAAGCACAAGCTTTGTTTACTAAATATTTTAACAATTACTTCATTTTTCAAACTTAAAGAAGTGTTCCTAAAATATGTATTTAATAATCTATTTGTAATCGCTAATCGCTTTTAAATAACTATAGTTTTCTACAGTCTTTTTCAATGCTGGCGTTATCGTTTACTCTGTCGATTTGCACAATTATAATACAAACTTTCGATAATTTAGTACACATAAGTGCTCTTATAAAAAATACTCCACAAATAAACCCTATTGCCTAAAAGCAATGTTTACACCATCTAACTTTACAAATAGCAATTTATGATGGGTTATTAACGACTGTAAATATTTTCGGGCAATGCAAGAAAATATGTCTTTTAAATCAAACACAAATTCAGACACTGCTTTATTTTCTTTTAAAATTACTTGATTAATCTTTTATTAATCAACGACATTTAATTCTGCCTCTTCCAATTCATACCATCTAAAAAAATGTTTACCCTTGCCAAAAATGCTAATCAACCTGTCAAGCGCTCCTTTAATTTGTCAAACATTCTTTGAAAGTCTCTCAAGAACCTCCACGATCGTCATTTTTTTCCGCGCTAAAATGCTGCCACTGCTCTTCGAGCCCGGAATACGAACTACAAGCTACCATCTTTTTTCCGTGCGTGCTCGAGCTCCTTCGAAAGCTGCATCGGAACAGAGTAAATCAATTCACTGAGGCGATCGTTGGACTCTCTCCTTCGCTCGGCAAAAAGAGCAGAATCTCGCTCCTCCAGGCGAATCGATACACATACGCGCAGTGAACCCTTCTTCCCTCTCTCTCTCTCTTCTCTTTTCAGTCGTCCTCTGGCCGTAGTAAGAAAAGGGTATACGTACAGAGGAGGAAACGACACTCCAGAGAGAAACAGAGCAGAGACTCGGAAGCGCACTTATACACCTGGTCCTTATTGTGTCCCTTCTTTGATCTGGGCTTTCAATTCATTGTTTCTGTAATCTTATTTTTGTTTTCTTCATTCGCTACGTCATTTTATTTATAGCGCACTTTAGAATGTTACAGATTCTAATAGAATAATTGAAATTAAAATAAAATAAAACCACGAATAATATACCCTTATTTTAAGATTGAATACTGTACGAAACAAAACTGAAAATTTACTTTATTCTTTCCTTAAAGTATCTTTTTGAAACAAATAACATTTTTTGTCCACAAAATATAAATGTAATAAACACCGACGTTCATGAAAGAATATGACATATCCGCAACATACGAATACAAAACATAAATGCCCAAACCACTTGCACAATCGAAAATGTATAACTTTAATTTTTTGCTTTATATATATAGAACGACCCCGATCGGCTTCTGCCGCCGAGCGCAAATCAGGTGTACATAAGAGAGGTACACAATTCAAAGAAAACGCGTTGCGCGCCGATGCCGAAATGTCGAGTTCTCCTCGAGAGATGGATGAGGTGGACTTGGACTCCGTTTCACTTCTCTCTCTTTCTCTTTCCGTCTTTGTTCGCTCCGGGAAATCTCTCTAAGCGCCCTCATACATAAAGCAGTCGAGAGTTGTGCAGTGCCAGTGGACTTCTCTTCCCTCTCTCTCTTCCCTCTCACTCCCGAGGCGTGTGCGCGCACAGGCCGATGTTTATTTATAAGGGAATACGTTAGTTACAAATTTGTAGCGCGGACTCTTTGGGCTGTGCGCGGTGCGCCTTTTTCCAACTGCAGCGAGGTTGCGCCGAGGTTGCGCGCACGTGAGTTACAAGCGCCCAGCCTTTGCAGCAGGTGGATAATGCACGGATTCGAGAGGAAGAGAGAAAGATGGAAAGAGAGGCTGCTCGAGAATGCAGGTGTAACGGGCGGACTGATCCGAGATTTAGCCGCGAATTTTCCGTCTTGATCTGTTGTAAAAATTGGTAATACCGATTGGTGATATTTTGCACGACTATCATTCTTAAAGGAATCATCGTCTTTCAGTGCAAGTCAGTTAGTTCAAATAAATTTGACTGAAGAATCAAATGTATTTTTCGTCATAGTTTTAGATATTTCTCATCATTGTTTTTAGACCGTTTTTAGACTGCTTTTGATGAGCCAAATGCAACCGATTATAAGGTCTCTATTATTTTACTTAAATCAGACTTTTTATTGACTAAAAACATATGTAAATTGAAATCATATATTATACAAAAGCTAAAATAAGCATCTAAGAAATAGAACTGATGTATGTTTATGACTAAGTTGCTATGGACAATGCTGTTATATTAGCGTTTTTATTGTACCACTTCTGGTCACCATTTATTTTCTATAAAAATGCAGTTTTCTTTGTATGTTTTTAATTTATTCTTAATATTTTAACCTAATGAACTGTACGTGTGTAGTTCTTTTAACCGTAAATAATATTATTAAGAAATATAAACGTTATAGTCATCGGCTTCTCTTATCGATTTGACTAAGAAAATGCCGTTTTGGAAACACTTCAAACTTAAAGTACATATTTTTTCTGTCAAAATATGCTGATCTAACCAGGGGATTACACAGTGTCTATGAACCTGAGAGAGAGCGAGAAACATTATTATTGTCCGTATACGCGATGCTAGAAAAATCATATACAGTTGAACCCCCGGCACTCATACCCTCGAGACGAGCGCTCCTCCCGCACTGATACTGAGGTAGTTTCGACTTGCCATCCAATAAGCATCGAGCATCAGGGCCGTAACTATTTTAATACACTTTCACCCCGTAGTTTCTCTGTGATTAAGTACAACAATTCATTTAAATAAAGTTGTATTTATGAAACTTTTATAAAATTATTTGTATAATTATAAAACCTTTTTCTTTGTAATACTTTATGTAACAATTTTCGGTTTTAACCTCGTTATTTGGTACGAAATTTTTGCGTTCGGGGCTCCGTGTATATATAAAGCCGTACCTGGCTGAGTGTCAATACCATGAGGTTCAGACATTATCAGTGCGGGGAGAGAAACAGTGCTGTGAGTATTAGTTCCGGGAGGCTCGACTATATCAGACTCTGAAAGTTTAAAAGAATGATGTATTTCATAGTCAAAATATATCAAAAATATTCATACTCCTACATCTATTGGTTCCGGATGTATGTCAAACTAAAAAACATGATTATTTGTATTTTTTTTATTTTTCTCAAAGTGTACGTATTTTTATCACGAGAACTGCAAAAGGTAAAGTACTTTATCCCGTGTTTTGAAAAGAGAATTTTGTAAGAAATATAAAATGGATAATTAAAAAAAAAAATTGCGGTGATTAATAGTATGGAGATGATCATTCAATAAAATTTTCAACTTTACCCTTTCCTTTTTTCTTTTTTCTTTTTTCGAGAAAAAGTTTTTCTTTTAAATATCAATTTTCTATCCAACGATTATAATATTTTTTAAAATAAAGAAATAACGTGTCTATAACAGTACTTCCAAGATAGTGTGAAAAACTATTATTTTAGTAAAAAGTTTTCTTTAGACAAATAATCAATTATAAAAAAAACACCTTTTTTGAGCCATTAATGAGATAGAGATATACTAATTTAAAATTAATGTATTAGAAGAAAAAAATTCATATTGAAACAAATTTTTAAGTTTGAGGAGGCTAAGTACCAATGTATTAGCAGCGGTTTTTTCTAATATAATGAAAAATGCGATTTTCCTGATATACGTATCGCTTAGCATCTAGCCGGTATTTCTCCTCAATCAGCTTTAGGAATACTTTTTTTTCAAATTTAATCACATGTTCTTTTTAAATCGTTTAACTTAAGTAAAGTAGTCATTAAACGTATCAAAAGAATGGAGGACAATTTAATTATCTAAAGCAAAATTTAAAAAAATGTTGCTTTACTTTAATAAAATAAAATGTAAACGTTAAGGAGAAAAATTTTATATTTTTAATGTTTGACCACGTCACTTTTTAATATTCATACCATAATATTTATTTCTTTAGCTAAATAAATATTGTTAATTTGATGATGAAAAAATAACACAAACCAGGAAAAATATTTAAAACTATGTTGTATCGAAGTAATTATAAAAATAAGTATGCATATGATTCTTATCTTATGTCATCTCTTCTTTATCAAGGTGAGCAATATAAAAGGTTCTTTTTCCTGCTATTCGCTCAGTTGCTTGCAAACGCCGAACCGAAAATGATTAAAATTTTTGCACTGTGCGTTTTACTTTTTATTACTGCCAATATGGTTTTTATGGGTAAGTACGGCATAAAGTTTATTATACTTATTTTGTAAGAAATTTAGTGTAGTATATAATTAATGGGTCTAAACAATCTGATTTTTTACATTCAAATCCATCATGTCATAGAAAAATTCTTTTTTTATGCATCCCATAACTTATTCGAATATTTTTATTACATTTTATTACATTTATATATGTTAATGTAATTTGCAATCTTTAAAGCTGGTTTTTATCATTATGCGCCAGCTTTCGATTAATTAAATTGAACCTTTTCAGAAACTTTACTTTTTTCCATTTCGAACAAATTTACATAGTATAAAGTAATATCTAATTTTTTTCACAAATAGCAATTAAGTTGATGAGAGGTTCAAAGATTGCAAATGATGTAGTTATGGACTGCTTGGAAATGCAACTTTAAGTTATTTCACATATAAAATGGACTTAACGAAGCTCTTTTTTGAAGTAAAAAAATGGACGCTTTTTGCATTATTTTAACTATATATAGTCTAGTCTTAAATGAGACTATGCATACGCTACATATTCAAACTATGCTCTGCGCTGTTATTCTACACGGAAAAGTTATATACGGTTAATGTGTGCTCTACACGTAGTTTTTGTTGGAATTGTGTCAATTGGAAAACTCCGAACAACCTAAAATTCCAACTAAAACTACGTTTAGAGAATTGTTATGTAGTATTTTTTCATATAGAGTTTTACAATCGACATATTTGAATCAAAATAAGATATAGGGAATTGTTCTGCACAAATTTGCTGTATACAATTTTTCCGTGTAGAATAACAACGAATTGTACAGTTTGAAGATGTAAAGTGTGCATAGTCCCCCAAAATTCTAACAAAAACTACGTGTAGAGAATTATTGTATTGTTTTTTCTTCACGTAGAGTTTTACAATCAACACACTTCGAATTAAAATGAGTTGTAGAGAATTTTTGTCAAATTTACCGTATACAATTAAATCAGTTGTCAGGTTCTTCTTTAATAAAAATTTTTAGATGTGGAAGCTGTGCATCATTGCCCAAAAAATCAAACATTCCGAGAGTGTGGTTTTACATGCCCACCAACGTGCCATATACATTTTCAATGCCTTACCAAAGTTAGTATACAAAAATAAATTTAATTTTGATTTGACTAGATAAAGACAAAATTATAAACCTTTTCGCTTTTTTTTATAAAGATATGCGGTAAACCAGGATGCTTTTGCTCAGATGGATTTTTAAGGAGCGGATCAAGATGTGTTAAGCCAAACGACTGCTAATTAAATCCTTCTATTTCAAGTTTTATTGTCTTACATTACTTTTACACTTCGAAAATATAGATTAAAATAATTCGTACCATACCAACCTAGTAACTGATTAAAATGTTAGTTCACAATTAAAATGTAAAATAAATAAAACTTTAAAATTGTGAGTAGTGTGTTTTTAAAATTCCCGTACATTTTGTATAGTATACTGATAACAAGAAATAACAATTATTGTCATTGATACTAAATAAATTACCGCAGTGTATGTATTGTACGCTTTTTTAAGCGATTTAAAAAACATATTATACAATTATTTGTACAAAGGGCAACATCAAGTTCGTCACACCATTCAAGTGAAGCTCACAATAACTTTGTGCACATTTATTTAACTTTTATAACATAAGATGAATTAAATATCCCAGAACATATAACATTTAAAAAATATATTATTATTTGTACAATAAAACATAATTCCATCTAAATGTTTACACTTCATTCATATCGAATATAATTATTTTTTTTGTATGCTTCATTAGATTCTAAATTAATATACTTATAATAAATAAAGTATGTGGGTAGAATATATAACTGTATAACAAAATAAAAGTCCAGAGTTTTGAGAAATAAATACACTCTCTCATGCATATGCATGAAACTACATAAATAAATGAATGCCATGCATTTTAAGTCATTTAAAGCGCTTTTAAAGCTATTTTTAAGATTTGAGTTACTACAAAAATTGACAGTGTAATGTAAAATACCCATATATTTAGAGTAAGATTTTTGTATCGCACCTTGAGAACATCGAAATTTATTAAAATGTCACGGACAGAAATTTTCATTAGTGCAAGTTCAGAAATCCAAACCAAAATAAGAAACGATTCAAACGTATAAATTGTCAAACTGATTCACAAACCACTTTTAAACCCTTGCAGCACTGTACGCAAATTCAATATACCCTAATCAAGCCACCAATCACGTTAAAATTTCCAGCTATTCAAACCCTCCGCCATCCTTTTTCCAGAAGTTAAACCCACAACCTAGCCATACCTATACTGTCATCTCATGCAAGCTTCTCGAGTGCACCGCAACACACACACGCACACACGGACAAACCAAGGAAAATAAAGAAGCCGCGCGCGCGCGGTGCGGCCACGAGGTTAAAAGTCTACATGCATACAGAAAAGAGCCGCTGCTGCACATCGGCGGCTGCGGCAAAAGGGTAGACCTTGTCGCGCGGTGCACCTTGATGCACCCGCCCCGAGAAGCCCCGCATGCGACATGGAAATAGTCGCGATAAATCGCCGCTGCCGCCGCCGCCAGGAACTATTCCATTATAAGGCGCGCGGCGCGGGCGCCGACTTTAGAGATTCTCTTTCCCTCTCTGTGCACGTATAACACACACACACACACTGGAGAGAGAATCGCGTTTTATATATATTTACACTGTTGCACGCCTACGCGTGTATAAATGGCGCCTGTTCGAATATATTCTTCTTTACGAGGCAGTGGGGGACAACTGTGCGGGGTATACACGTGTGTATGTATATTATATAAATAAGGGGGAATGTTTTATTATATATGTGAATAGAGGGGGGTAGAGAGCTATGCTGCTGCGATCGTGCGCTGGCGGGGGCTTTGGCGCTTATATATTTCCCGACGCAGGGAGATCCGCAATATAGGCGCAATGTCGTCGTCGCAGTCGGAGATTTTCGATAAAGTTTTGAATCGTGCGCGCGCGATGTCAGTCTTTATAATGCTTTTCTAGGGAGATGATCCGCGGCTCGATTAGAATCTTTGATTTATAAGCCGGCTGCGGGGGATAAGGAAGTTCGAGGATTATTGATGATCACTTGCTTCATGTTTCGTTGATTTTTCTTTTAGGAGGCAGGTCTTTTAAAGAATTTTCGTATTGTACAAATTTGTTTCACATTTTTGTGATTCATTTCAATATTTTAGTATATTTTACGAGAAAATTTGTATCGCGAATTACAGGAATATCAAATTCAAATATAACTTTTTATTTTCCGTATAAATTGAAACATTATTAGTAGTTATAGACCAACTTATGTGAATCCTTCCTTATTATAATAATGAACCATAATTATACAAAGTTTCAAGCTAATGATTCAACGTTTCTACGAATATTATTGAATTAAATCTCCCAAGAAATCTTCAGTCTGGACTCTCGACATTTTGTTTGAATACCATTCCTTGAATTAATAAAACATTTACATCAAACTTTGTATAAAAGTAGATTACTCCATTACCGACTAACCGTACATTTACAGGCTCTCAAATTTAAACATTTTACCCCTAACCCTTATTTTCTATTTTCAGAAAGAGGTAAACTTCGAGAATGACTTCAATTTTGAAAACATCATCCTTATAAACTCCATTAACGCTACTTTCAGATGTAAATAATAAGACCTATAAGGTGGCTGCTGCTGCACCTTAGAATAACCTTAGTAAATATTCAAAACTTATATAATATATATAAAAATTTAAGCAAAACAAAATATATAAGATTGTTTTTTAAAAACTGTATCTTCCATACACCATTTTACATCCGTGATATTTCAATGTTTTGAACTTATAAACTAAGTTCAGAAATCAAATAAATACACCTTAATGGGACTCCTGAGTAGCATTTGTAATGTAAATAGTTCAGTACGGTTCAGTCAATATAAAAGAACAATTATTTTATGCCCTGTTTGGTACCAATGAAAAGTTCTGAATGCGACATTTTAATATATTTCTATATTTTCAAGTTGCAATATAAAAACCTTATTTCAAATATATATGGGTATTTTAAATTTAAATCGTAAATTTAAGTATTAATTCTAATTTTAAAAAGCTAAAGCACTTTAAATGAATAATAAATGTATGCTGTTCAGTGATTTATATAGTTTCATGCATGTGCATGAGAGATTGTACTTTATTTCTTAAAACTTTGGACTTTTATTTTGCTATACCTACAGTTTTTATATATATTTATATTTACATTTATATATACTTTTTATTTTCTAAATTTTCTTTTATAGTCTACTCACATACTTTATTTATTATGAGCATATTATTGCGGAATCTAATAAAGCATCAATAACTAGAATTATATTCGAATTGAAGTATGTAGAAAGAGACAGATATAATTATGTTTTATTGTACAAATATCAGTATTTGTTACAAATGTTATATGTTCTTGGATATTTAGATAACCTTAAGTTATTTAAAAATTAAACTAATATACACGAAGTTATTGTGAGCTTATCTTAAGTCGTGTGACGAACTTGGCATTACACTTTGTTCAAAGAATTGTATAATATTATGTTTTTTTAAACGCTTAAAAATGTATACAATGCATAGTGCATACACTGCTATAATTTATTTAATATCAATGACAATAATTGTTATTTCTTGTTATCACTATACTATAAGAAATGTATGGGAATTTTTGTATACAATGTAGACTTGTTTATTTTTTTATCAACACATTTTTTTATTACACATTCTATTTATTTTACATAATAATTATGAACAAACATTTTAATTAATTACTGAGTTCGTATGATACGAACCATTATAAACTATAGTGTCAGAGTGTAAATGTAATGTAAGACAATAAAACTTGAAATAGAAGGATTTAATTAGCAGTCGTTTGGCTTAACACATCTTGATCCGCTCCTTAAAAATCCATCCGAGCAAAAACATCCTGGCTTACCGCATATCTTTATAAACCAATGCGAAAAGGTTTATAATGTTTTCTTTATCCCGACAAATCAAAATTAAATTTATTTTTGTATACTCACGGGTATAGGGCATCTAACATGTAAATGGCACGTTGGTGGGCATATAAGACCACACTCTCGAAATGTTTGGTTCGCCGGACAATCAGTTACAGCTTCCACATCTAGAAAATTTTATTAAAGTAGAACCTTACAACTGATTTAAGATGATGCTAAAGCCACCTATCACCAATAAAATAACCACTTTTCTCATTTAATTTTCAATTTTTAGCAAATATCTTTATGAAACGTTATTGTCCGAATCAAAAACAACAACTTTACAGAGAGATATTTTCTCAAAATTGAAAATTTAATGAAATAAGTGGTTCCCCGTATTTGACGGGGGCAGGGGTTGAGCATCACCTTAAGATTAGACTATAGTCAGAACGATGCAATAAGCGTCCGTGTTTTACTTAAAACAAGGGCTTCGTTAAGTCCATTTTATATGTGAAATAACTTAAAGTTGCATTTCCAAGCAGTCCATACCTATTAATATTTTTGTAGTATTTAATTATATTGGATTATGCATCATTTGCCATCTTTGAACCCCTCATCAATTTGTGAAAAAAATTACATATTACTTTATACTATGTAAATTTGTTCGAAATGAAAAAAAGTAAAGTTTCTGAAAAGGTTCAATTTAGTTCATCGAAAGTTGGCGCAGCATAAGAAAAACAGCTTTAAAGATGGCAAATTACATTAACATATACAAATGTAATAAAATACTATAAAAATATTCGAATAAGTTATGGGATGCTTAAAAAGAGAATTTTTATATGACATAATTGATTTGAATGTAAAAAGTCGGATTGATTGTATCCATTAACTATATGTACTACACTAAATTTCTTACAAAATAAGTATAATAAACTTTATACAGTGCTTACCCATAAAAACCATGTTGGCACTAATAAATAGTAAAAGACACAGTGCAAAAATTTTAATCATTTTCGGTTCGGTATTTGCAAGCAACTGAGCGAATAACAGGAAAAGTAAGCCTTTATATTGCTCAGCTTGAGAAAGAAGAGATGACAAAAGATAACATAGATTATGCATAGCTATTTTTATAATTACTTTGAAAATACTTCAATATTGTATTAATGTTGTTTTGTTGTTTGTGTTACGTTTTCATCAGCAAATGAACAATATTTGTTTAATGACTACTTTCCTTAAATTAAACAACCTAAAAAAATGTGATTGCATTTAAAAAAATAAGTATTCATAAAGCTAATTGAGGAGAAAAACCGGCTATATTTTAAATGCTCGCTCACCTATTCGTCATATCTTACATGTACTTATATAAGAAAAATCGGATTTTGCATTGCACTGGAAAAAGCCGCTGCCAATTCATTGGCACGTAGATTCCTAAAACTAAATAAATTGTTTCAATATGAATTTCTTTTTTCTAATACATTAATTTTAAATTGTTATATCTTTGTCTAATTAATAGCTCAAAAAAGGTATGCTTTTGCTTTCTCAAAGAGAATGTGATGGTAACATTTTTTTATCCTACCTGCACCGTATATATATTTTGTCGTGCATATAAAGCAAGCGGAAAATGTTTCTTTTCCGCCCTCGGGCAGAAAGTGCGGTACTTTTTCACCCTAGGGCGCAAAGTATCTCTTTTGAGCCCTAGGGCTTCAGAAAAGTAACACACTTTCCGCCCGCTTCATATATGCCCGAAGAATCATCCTTTCAGTCCAGGTAGGACAAAAAGTATCGTGTACACCACGAACGAAAAACGATTAATGGTCTGACTGGTCGCAGCCCTTACCTCGACAGCCCTCGGCTAGGCCTGCAACGCCCTCGCGGTAATTACCTACTTTCCACCCTTGATACACACTACACTATTGTGTGTTTTCAACGTATAAACATCTTTTATGCCGTGGGGAGTCTGAGTGCACTAATCTTAGAAAATATCTGTATATATGTGTGTGCGTGGATGCGTTTTTCAAATTTCAGCTTTTAATTTTTTAGTGAAAGAATGGTTTCTAGGAAGCGAATTTTATACACAATGCAGTACTTCTAAAATCCTTTATTTTAGGATCGGAAACGATTCGATATGACTCTTTTTTTTCATTTGTTACATCGTGTACATACATTTTTTTACTGCATCTATAACTCTAAAACTGTACGGTAAGAGTCAGTGCAATTTTTACTGATATTAGTTTTATACACACGTATATCCTGTAAATTTTAAGTCATAATGCTGTTTATTTCCTGAGAGAAAAAATAAAAAGTCAAAAAACTGCATTTTTGGATAACGATAATGTTATAATGTTACATAGTAATACTTGATATAATGCTTTGAAAAATGCAGAAAATATTTGTTAGGTATCAGGTTATTGGCTGAATATTTTTAAGCCGATATGATTCACACGCTTCTGATAATAATATTCAGATATATAATCGGGCATGTATGACAAACAAATTATTATTTTTACACTATTTTGATGCTGAAAGTTGTAAACTAGAATTAGATAAGTAGTAAAATTTTAAATTTTAAATGAGTGATTTTCGAAAATTTTGCTTTTTTGTTTCTTATGCATTTTTGCAACAAAATATAAAAACAATAATTCAATATTTTATACGTGTATAGATTTAATTTGACTTTATAAATATAAATTTATTCTAAAAACAATGACACGATTATGACTGGGAAAGTATTAAAAAGTTATAAAAGCATAACCCCAAAATCAATTTTATTTCTTTGCAGCTCTCGTCAGTGTTGTAGCTCATTTATTTTTTGTCGAACACAAAAATTGTGTAAAATTACATATTTTTAATTTTTTAAGTAAATTTATTACTGGGAACATGGGTTGACACTGAAAAATTTCATGTCGGAGAAAATAGGTAATTTTTTACTCTTCAATTGCATTTACACTGAAGCGAACATATTATTTCTAAAATACCAAAATAATTTACCTTATTGATTTCAGAATGACGTAAAAAAGAAAAATTAGAATGTCTTTTTGATTCCGAATCTTCATTAAGAATCAACAAAAATGAGCCCTTGTGTGCCAAAAATGACTGCGCCGTTCACGAGATATTAGCGATCAAAAAATTAAAAAACAAACGTAACCTCAAATAACTCGAAATATAAAGGTCTTTATGATCTGGGCAAATAACTCAGCCAAGAAATAGTGAAATGCTACCTCTTTGAAAAGTTTCAAATAAAATGCTGCTGATTTACTCTAGTAATCGTTGGACAAAGAAAATTGATTTTTTTTTAATTTAAATGATTTTTCTCTCGAAAAAAAAAAGGATAAAGACTTGAAAAATTTACAGAATATTTAGAGCAGAATAAATTATTTTTTACCCCACTTCCTGAAAGGAAAACCAAAAAAAATTAGCTCTGAAACATTAATTTTGACTCTGATATTCAGAGTAATGGATGCATGCACGCATGCATGCACACACATAAAGCCTCTAAACATGTTTCTATAATGATTTTAGCCGATGACTAAAACGTTCATAATATTTCTTAATAATATAATAAGATTATTCGCTAGCGAAAAACCATAACCGCGCAGGAACGGACACGCCGCGACCCCGCACTTGATTTTAAATAACATTGATTTGCATAACAGCAACAGCAACGTACTACAACTTGCATATATGCACACAGGCACCGCTTTTTCCACAATGTGAACTCTTTATACAATTAGTATGTACACGAGTCGGAATTGAGTTATACGTACTAGATAGCGGGGACTATAGCTGAGAGCCAATTGCTGCATCAAGAGCTGCGCCTGCCGCGCACACCGCGAAAATTAAACCCTGGCGTCCGCATGCGGCTGCTTTGAAGTACTATGTAGTTGTTATAATTGGTTTAAAGCGCTGATTATTAGCGAAGTCGAAACGTTGTTATATATTCTGTGATTGCAAGAATAAGAGTGGTAGTTTTTGAGATTCTGCTCATCTTTTCGGAAAGTTTTGGTTCGCAGTTTATTCCCTGCGAGTTGATAATGATGCATTGGCATTCGTAAAATAAATATTTGGTATTATTTTATTTTAAGAAGTGAGTGCATCGAAATTTAAAACTTTATTCTTGTTCGTAATTGTATTGTATTAATCTAAATGTCGTTCTCTATTTATCGTATGATTTAAACTAAGTTTCTTGAAATAAATTTTTCTAGGAGGCGTAGAAGATATGTACTTATTCGAGAAATTACACGATTCTTCATAAAAACACTTGCAAAGCATTTCGCATGTTATCTCGAGGTACCCCAAGTAAGATATTTAATATCTATGAAAAAGCGTGTTTTTGGGTAATTCGCATAAAAATTTTAGCATATTCTCCCTTTCAGGTGATGCTAAACCCCCCTGTTACCGATAAATACAGGGAACTACTTTTTTCGTTGAATCTTCAATTTTTAGAAAATATCACTCTAGAAAGTTGTTTTTTATTGGGACAACACTCCAGAGAGAAATTTACTAAAAATTGAAAATTAAATAAAAAAAGTGCTCCTTGTAATTATTGATAACAGGTGGGTTTAGCATCACCTGAAGATAAAAAAGAATTAATCCTTTCATTAAAAGATGATAGAATTTGTGTCTATAGTAACCTATTAAAATAAAATCACTCTCAAACCCGCTGAAACGAAAATGACTTCTACATTCCCGTCTAATTTCGTCACGCGATATAGTCATACGAGAGTGGAAAACGAAAAAAATACCAGGCGCTCTCGCCGATATTCATAGATCGACATCTCTCACAAGTCCACGAAATCCATCCACGAGCATCGCGCGCGCGCGCGGTGGGGATTTCTTATTTCTTTTTGCCGGGAGAGAGAGAAAAATACGTGTATGCCTATATTGCGCGATTATCTCAGCCGTCAGAGCAATGGCTAAAAGGCGTGCTAAGCTCGTAACGACGACACGTCAAAGACTTTTCGAAATATACGACGAGTGTCCGCGATTACTGTACAAATTTGAAAAAAAGGAGCTGAGGGAGGAAGGAAATTTGTATGTGGAAAAAGTGGAACAAAATGGGATCGATGAAAGATTTATTTTTTTTATGACTGATTTAGGTAGTTTTCATTAATTATTATGTAGTAAGTTATTGATAACGACACTATAATGCAGCATAATAATTAATACTAATAAGTAATAGTTAATTATACACTAATGGATTTCCATGCCATGATTGGTACAAAACTATTATTTAATGCAAATTACAGAAGATTGCAAAAATCAATTATTTAATACAATATATAATATATACAATATATGAAAATGTATTACATATTTAATGAATCCCGCCGCCGAAACTTTTATGCGCGAACTACTATCAGGAAATTATTTGAAGCAACTAATGCTGTTTAGATTAAGTATATTTGTTTGATTAAAAAACAGCTAGGCATTAAAATATACACTGTCACTAAGAAAATATGGGTGCACCTTTTACCCTCCGTGCCACGCGTGCATCGCTCTCCCCCACTTTTCTCAGTGCTGAGATAAAAATAATATTAACATCCGTATGTTCTGAAATATTTATGCACATTGCCAACATTAAAAATGCCCACAAAACCTTCGATTAGATAACATTTTCATACGCCATACAGTAGCCGATCACAAGATGACAGTTTGAGATGAAAAACACGAGATATCGAAGAGCGATGTAGAAAAAAATTAGCATAAACAGAGAGATATAGGCCAGAAAAAAGCACCAACACATAAAACAAAAAGAGAGCGTGTACGTGTACGTGTACGTGTCTCTCCTTGACTTGACGAGGAGTAGAGCGATCGGGCCATTTGCATCTGAAACATATCGGCAGCTGTCTCTGCGCGGTATGTACCCGCAGTTTCGCAAGGTGACTGCTGCATCTGTATGCACGCGTGGTGCAAAAGCGCACCCGCTGCCGCACACTTTTAAATCTGGAGAGGGAGAGATCAATCCGTGAGAATTCGACGATTGTGATTGAATTGCGTCGCTGGCGCGAAACGCTTTTGATCTGAGGCGATCAAAAAATTTTTGCGATGTGGGAAATGCTGGGTAGAATTTTATCGACAGGTGGATAATACAATGGATGACTTTGAGCCGTAGAAGAGAAGGTATTTTGTAAACAGTATGACATTTGGTTTCTCAAAGTAGGGATATTCTGTGCATAAGAGCCTTATTTGAGTGGATTCTGTGTAATGCGGAGTGATAAAATAGATTATATTTCTGTCGGTATATTACTGATTATTTTTGTCGATGAATGTAAAAATCAATAATATTTTCTAACAAGGAGAGTGTCACCTCCGGGTCACAGATTTTGATGAAAGTTTGGGAGGTGTTTACTGGTATCTAAAAGTGAAGCCTGGCACCAATAGTTTCGTCCTATAGGCCCTTGGATGATAAGATAAAAAAGTTGACTAAAAGAGCTTTAATTTAAGCTTTGTTCCATATAAAAATATTATTCTGTTGCAAAGCTTCGAACAGTCAAAAATGATAACGAAAAACTCATGGAAATTTAAGGATTTTAAATTCAGTAGTTTTTCATGCAATTTTGTCATCATTTTTGATTGATCATAACTGTGCAACAGAATAATATTTTTATATGAAACAAAGTTTAAATTAAAGCTCTGTTAGTCAACTTTTTTATCTTCTTACATCATTTCTCTAGCGAAGTAACTTGCAGAGTTATGATACGAAGTATAGGTACCACTTTTTACTGAAATACCGCGTATTTTGAACACAAACGGTCATATCTTGTCCCCAAGAACCTATGGGACGAAACTACGGGTGTTCGGCTTCATTTTTGGGTACCAGAAACCATTGACAAAAATCATTTTTCACGAAGATTTAATATCCGAACTCAAAATATTTATTTTTTCTGTACTATATAGTAATCTATGGTATAATCACTCAAAATTAACTAAAAAGGATTTTAGAAACAAATTTTGGTCGATTTTGATCATTCATGTTTAATTTTACGTAATAATAATTAGAAATCTGACCTACAAAAAAGTAGGTTTGGGTTGATGATTTGATAGAATTTTATTGATGTATAATAAAATCAGTAAGTACCTAAATAGTCGATTCAAAAGCAATTGGTTGAGTTCAGAAATCAGAACTATTCTTACATGAGTTTCATGAAAACGACTCATATTATAATATACACCAAATTCAATGCTCAACTTTCGCAAATAATCAATCATCCAAAAATTTTCTCGCTCGTCTTTAATTATACCAAAGTCATCTTCAAATTACACATTTCGATCACCAAAATACTCATCGCAGAACGGAAAACATGCAGAATGTAACACCTTTAGAATCTCATCGCATAAATAACCGTCGCTTTAACACACGACCTTCGCATTAGAATCATTGATCAAATTCTTCATGCGTTCGCGTACCGATTTTTCCGAAACGTAATTAGAAGCACGAGTATGAAATACACGCGTGCGGCTCGCGTGCGCTCATGACTCCGTGTAGTGCTTTCTAAAAGCAAATAGGGAAAAAGGTGGCGCGCGCGCGCACGCCACTTGATCGAATGTTTGTGTGCGCGCGGATATTTTGTATATTTAGTGGGCTTGATGAATGAGAGGCCAGGCTCTTCTTAAATATGCACGTGGTGTATAGGCTCGAGCGCGCGCGGTTGCCCGCGACGTTTTGCAATTTCTCATGGCGACCGACTACTTATTAAACTGTCCGTCGAACCCCTTATACTCGCGTATGTGCAGCCTTCGCGTCTCGCGTGCCTTCGAGAGACTTGAATCGCCCCGATGCACGAGGATTATGTCGAAGGAGACATTTGTTTGCTAATTTAATTGCGCAATATTCTCCGCGTCACTTTGATAACATACTTTTTATGTAATATAATATATGGAGATACAGTATGACATTTTTACTAGAGCATATTATTTTTTCATTTATCTGCAGCTTTCTGCTTTTGATTGGGTGAAGAAATGATTTAATAATATACAATATTGGATTGTATATTGTATGTATTTCTATTAAATATTTAAAGCAAACAATTAAGGATAAAATTGATTTAATGAACATTTGTTTAATCAATTATAAGAAGTTTCGCTCATTTTAATTAATTCAAATAATTGTTTTAATTAGGGAAAATAATATAATTACTTTTCTTATAAGTCTATGCTGCGAAAAACTGTACTATAACTTGACATTGAAAACAAATTCATTTTCAATGTTATGATTTCATATAATTATATAATTATTTTATAATATAATCTTACTTATATTATTATGTAAGTTTTCAATAATCATTTCTGTTGCACGATAAAGTAAGAATTGGATTTAACCCAGAAAGCACCTAAACACAAATTAAGATAGGAATTTCAAAAAATGTTATTTACCATGCCATCTAGCAATGCAAAGAACGTTTTTTGATTGCCTTTTGTGATATCCGAGTGCAATCGATTTGTTCATATCCAAGGACTTAACAATGCTTCGTTGATATGCAAAAAAAATCCGTAATGTAGGCACAAAAGATTTTCGAAATGGGGGGAACGGAGCTCAATGATCGGAAAAATGGAAAACCGTAATATATAGGAACTGTCTCACTGCGAAAATGAAAGATTTATACGAGATCGATTTTCATCGAAGCGCTGCAAGTGTTTGTATAATAGAAGAAGGCGTAGGTGAATGGCTTAGCTCCTTGGCATCAATTTCTTTTATTAAAACATGGCGTACTATTTATTGAGTTTATTATAGCAACTTAACTTTATAAATCGATATAATGGCAGATGTTTTCACAAAACAAAAATGTAGTAATTTCAATTGAATGTTGATTTACACACTGTAAAAAATCGTTTATTTAAATTGAGTAACATTTAGGTTATTTGTCTAGTAAATATTAATTGAATGAAAAATTCATTGTTCAAAACGAATGCAAATTATTTATTTGTAACAAATAAAATGGTTTTCTAGAAACATATTGATATAAATATTTATTTTAATTGTTACATTTTGTTTAGAAAACAATTTTAATTTCAATGTGACCTATATGACGGAAAAATAAAATGCTTTTAATCAGCTATGCCGTTTAGTATACTTAACACTTTCAATCTTAGAATAACATGGCTTTCACTTTTAGTAATTAAGAGGGTAACAACAAAATAGCTCTGTAAAGCAAGTAATTTTACATTAAGAAAATATTCTTGTATACTTCCTTTATTGCAATGTAATCAATGGGCAAACACATTTTTACGGTGTACACTATCATAATCATGTATAAAAAGTCCAAGTTCATGACGAATGTAAAAAATACATTCCTATAAATTATACAATGTTATTACATGTGTGATTCGTGTTACATTATAATACCTATACGTATATAGCATACGCAACGAAAAACACGCGTGCAGCTATACTACCGCGGCCCACGTGGTCGCTTGCGCACGATCGTTTCTCCGTCTCTCTTATACTCCCCACTCCACGGCAGCTCGCTGCTCGAGCGCGAGCCGAATAGTTCGGTCGCGCGGTTGCCAGGTGGCTGCCGGTAAACTCCGCCTACAAGCGAAGCAGCGCTCTAGCCTGCACATATACAGGCCGGCGCGGCTGGTAAAGCTAAGATCATACTTCACAGGATCATTTCTGTAGTATATCTTCACAGACTCTCTACCCAAAGTAGGAGTCGATGCAACCACGATGAGGAGACGTAGCTCTCCTTCCTGAGCGTGAGGACGACTCGGGCTCTCGGCTTGTTCGAGAGGCCAGTCATCGATGATCGTTCACCTTTTGCACTCAGTGCGAAAGGCATGGAAGGATGAGCTTTCTGAGTGGCTGGTTCTTATTATTAAATGGAAATAAAAGTGTATAGATACTTGTCACGAGTGGAATCTCAAATTTCTGAGTAAAAAAAAAGCAGTACATTTGTCACTCATTAGTTTAGTCTAATTCTTTCTTTTAACCCGCCAGTAAGCACGCTTTTCTGTCCTTATTTTACGCAGTAAAAAAGGGTGGACGCATCAGAGATTTCAAAGAAGCGAAAGTTTTGGGTGCGCTACGATTTTTGTTTGTTACATGTGAAAAGAAAATTTAGCGAAATAACAACAAATTGTTTTATTCTTTTAATTGCACTTTTTTTTATAAATTATGTACTTTCCTAACTAACCGGCTTCGTTACTCTAAGTCGAACGCACGTGCTTAAGATACAAATAATTTAAAACTTGTATAATTAAACACTTGCTGAAAAAAGAATTTCTGTAAATTCATGCTTACAATCTAAAATGATTCTAATATTTACATTTAAGTGTAATTTATTTAAACCACTTATTTTTCAAATTTAGCCGGATTAATGTTGATTTTTTTAAATATTTTTAAAAAGTATATTTTTCTACTCATTCTTACTGAACATGCAGCATTATCTTTTTATGTTGAACTGATTCCCTTTTTCGTTTGATTTATAGTACTCTCAATACTTGTTGATGCTGAGAAAGGTGAAACGATGAACGTTTTTTGTTTAAATATGTGACAATTTAGGGAAAAAAACTACATTTAAAATGGAGGAGAATGAGGAGGGAATGTCAATAGAAAGGCTAATAATAAATAAATAAAAATATCTTTTATTCGACTTACGGTCCAACCTGTCCATAAATCGAACAGGGATGCGCACTTACAAACTGATCGTGGGAAAATGATCCGTCTTGATAATGGGACCATTGTTGTGTTTCAATGTCGAGGTGAGGGCAGAGAAGAGATACCGTCATCGAGAGATGAAAGGGTTATTTGAATAAATGTCAATTACCCCAAACACAAATTCTATAAAGCCGAGAGAGAGAGAGAGAGAGAGGAGGGGGGGCGACGGCGCGTCTCTGTTCCTCTTTCTCTCGCTCTCTTGTTTCTAATATCACAATCCTCGTCTCATCTTCTTACGATCGACAATGACTATTATGTCCCTGCAAAATGGACTCAGTGTATTGGATTTCCGGTATGTATGGCACCGTGGAAGTATCTCTGCGCATGATGAAACAATTTGATAAGCAATTTAGCTCTTATCGTGAGATAATACTGTATCTGATTTATTATGCGAACTTCCTATTAAATTATATTCAAGCATAACAAATACGTTTCTGGGAGATATAGTAAAAGTAGTTCCATTTTAAATGACACACAAACTGTATACAGACGATTTACATTTTAATTATATATAACATTTTTTGTTGAACGATCTTGTCTGCCATTTTTACTTATAAGAAAAACTAAAAAATGTCAGCTGGACTTAAACTGCTAGCAATATCTCAAGAAAAATATTTTATTTAATCTTAAAAAAGGATTAATTTACTATATCAGCAAAAATAATGACCTGAGCGCGCATACAGAATACAATAATTATGTGATAACTTAAGCTTTATTAATAAATACTAATGCAACAGTCGATCGTCGATACATACACCTAAAGAAACGAAGGTACACCTCCCATTTTTATAACGAGATGAAAAAAAAAATAAAAACGAATGCAGGCTATGCCGAGTGCCGGGGCCGGGACCACGGGAAATAAAGAATAAGAGAAATTGCAATCGCGCGGGGCCGTATCGCCATAAATAATGCACTTATTCGCGTGATTGCAGGCGCGCGCGCGCGCACACCGCCCCTCGTCGATACGCTCGATTTTAACGTGTGCACGGCGCACGTGCGCGAAATGCACGTCGCTCCATCGATAATCGGGGTATTAACCTTCAACACTGTAGGCGTCGTCGATCCCGAGGCGCTGATGGGGCCACGCGCATTATCTGAAAATACAATTTAATCGGATGTTTTTGGGTCAGGCGCTGCGCCGTGACGTATATAACGGTGCGGTTTACCTCCGGTTACACGAGATTCGAATATGACGCGTGAAAAACGAGCATTGTTTTAAACAGGGGTATATTTCAATTGGATTTATTAGGAATTTCAAAGTGCCGCTTCGCGTGCTTCGTTTTAATCAATATTATTTTAATAAATAATAAAATATCCGTTATTTTTGAGGATCGAAGTTTGTTTCTTTTCTGATTTTTGAAGTCGTTATCATTATCTATCACATAGCTTACACTGTTATAACTTGTTTGACCTTAATTTCTTAATTAAGCCAGAAAAATCAATAATTTTCAAAAACCAATGAGAACTAAGCAGTTATGTATAAAATTCCATGTAGTTACGGGAAGCCAAAAACGATTTAACAAATGACTACGGTAGGAATTGATATAATTATTGATTAGATGTAAACAACGATCCATTGGAACTACTGGTTCAATGTAACAAACGACAGTGTCATGGTTTGGTGTAACAAAATACTGTGGCATGATTCCATGCAATTATAAACTAAAATCCCTATCTCATTACCAGAAACAACTTACAAACAGATACCCCGCATTACTCATTATCCTTTCCATACCCACCGCGCTCGCGCATATTCTATCAAATCGCGATTTAGCACACACCACCACCACCCAATTAATTGAGCGATTATCTAATTAATCCGCCGCGTCCAACGTCAATAGTATAACAGAATGGACTCCGTGGACCTTTCACGGGCTAATGGACAGCGGCACGCGGCCTCTCACTCCCTCGCGCGGGAGCAGTTTTACCTGTTTTTTTTTTTTTCCGCGAGACTGTTTAGCCCGTAATACGGTGCAGCCGCGCGCCGACGGGGCATAAAAGCGAGCCCGCTGAGAATATGGCCCCGAGACGTCGAGGCTCAGCGGCGCGGGAAAAACGCGCCCGAGATCGATTGCAACCGGCGCGGTTTTGGCTTTTTGCGGGCCGAGTTCATGCGCTTGGCGCACTGCGCCATGTAATGCGGAGCGCTGGTATTATGTGCGAATGTATTATGAGTGAGCTGTGGGTTGGGTTGAAGGACGTGGCTGCTGGCGCTTGATTTTGATGGGCGATATTCGAATTTTGAATGAGTGGTGATGTATTATTACGCAATATTATAAAATGTTCTCTTTTTAACCGTAATTAATTATTTAATAAGTTATGTATAAAGTGGATTATATTTTCAATTTGGACTAATTACTTTTAACCCATGATTTTCACACATTATATGATTTTTATTTATTGTGTACAGAAATTAATCTTATATTTATCATATAAATATAATTCACGATTATTTATTGGATTGTGAAATACACAAATGTATGATAATAATTCACACATTTTTTTTGTAAATTTATTTTGAGAAACTTCTTACAAATAATTATTTCCTTCTTCAAAAAATTAAACTCCTTGCGATGTATACTATATCTTATTTTAATTGTAGCTTTACAGTCCTTTGAATTCATGACATTTATTTTTTTTTTCGTGATCTATCAATTTGCTGTTGCAACCTCCCATTTTTAACACTAAAACAGAAATAACTTAATTACCTAAGAGTTCGTTAGAATAAACGTTCTTTTAAAACAAACATTTAGCCTTTGCGTTTCCAACTATTTTTCTCTTATACTATTAATTTTAATTTCATATTTATTAAGTTATAATTAATTATAGAAAAGAATAAACATGCACTATTAGATACGTACTTATAAAATATTTAATTATTTTATCAACTATATATTTTAATCCATACATTATCAAAAGGTAATTTAATCATTAAATTATTATAAAATTATGACATAACAATTACATAAGACAGCTTACATAAACATTATACACTCTACATAATAATACTCTCTCTAAATAAAATTACATTAAACATAATTTTTAGTATACTAGAACGATTATTTCAGGCAGTGTCACCGTATTTTTATAAGAAGTATTCTATTCTAAGTATCTTATGGTACAATTTATTGTCAAAAAAATACATTATTGTAAATACATACTTTATCCTAGCACCCTAGTATAAGAACATCTAAGCGCCCGCACTAAAACTTTTTACACACACCGTAAAAGCCCTTCTTACCCTGGAAAATAATCCATTTCAATATTCCCAGACCAACGTCAACATCAACTCAACTCCCGCCCTTCCTTTCCCATACTCTCTCGAGTCGCCTGAAAATTGCGACTCCCGCAGACGAATAAACTTTTACAACAGCTTAATACACTATCATCGTCCATCGTGCTGCGCGGCTCTGCCCGTCGTATACGTGCAAGGGTTTTGTTGGACGACGACGACGCGAGGTATATCTTATATACTCACGAGCGCACGCAGCGATATATTTATGAATGGCTGTGTGTTTAGCGCGCGAGCTGCGCATGCACTTGGAACATGGTACCTGGCACTCGTAAAGCTCTCTGTGCCTCGGTCTCGAAGTCGCTTGGGCTTGGGTTATAGGATGCAAAAGTGCGAGGAGATGCGCTTCTACGATGTCGTGGTAGCGGGGACGACGTATACTGAAGGGGCAGTGCAACGTGATGCGAGCGTTGCTTGGTTGGATGTTGAGATGGCGGAGTTATAATCTCGTCGCGTATGGGACTTTGGAGATTTATGTGCTTATGTGTGTGAGAATTGGATAATGTAAATGATAAAGTAAATAATTTATTAGACACAGATTTAGCAATCGTAAGCTAGAAATCAAATACCGTGAAATGGGGAGGCTTTGACTGGCTACATTTGTGAATAGTTATTACAAAATGTGTTTGGAAAAACAAATATTTTACTTTTGTTAAAATGCTTTCCAATTGGTATGTAATGTACCTTTTGCAAGTGCTTTATTATAAATTTGACTACCAATATGTCACTTATAAGCCTTTAAAAAGTGGGATCAATGTTATCCTGGTCGACAAAGTCACCCAGTTTTATAGCATATAAATTCTTAAAAATTATTATCATTGTAAAAAATAATTATTATATCGAGAATTATATATAACATTTTTGTAAATTGAAGTATTTTAAATTGTATTAGTACTTATAGTATTGATTTTTAACAATTTTTTTGTTTTTTTGTTACAGGTATGTACACGTTTTGATGGCCGCTAAAATATCTTACAACCTTTTTTGGTATGTTACTACATTTATAAACTATTTGATAAACATTGAAACAATTATTCAAGATCTCTCGAACAGAAGGAGTATAAAGATATGACTAAGAAGAAAGGATTCAAAATTCACTAGTTAACGTAAATAGTGTATCTAGGCAAATCATAGTTAAGTAGATAAATATTGAGTTTGTTCAGACAATTCCATATGTTTCTTTATGAATCATTAACAAAACTTCATATAGCATTAAATAGACATAGATACAAATTGTTATTTTAATAATTTGTGTTTATTATAATCATTGAATTTACATTTTTAATACGTTTCGAATTAAAAATATACTTGGCATATAACCCGTATGAAAAAAACTGTCCAGTTTAGTGGTATTTAGTACCCTCAACTAAAATTTGGTGGGTTATTAGACTTGTACAATATAAAAATTCAATTGAGGGTACGAAATAACACTCAACTTGAGAGTTTTTTCCAGACGGGAAATTCGGCAGTATCTCTTACAATATGCACTCCAAAGATAAAACATATAAATCACCGGTACTTTTCCTTAACAAGAAAACCCCAACATAACTTTTTCGCAAAATTTCTCCATCAAACACCTATACCCACCCTCCCAATAAAAAATCCAGCATCCTCCCTTCCTGCATCTCGGTATGCGTCCGGCATCTCTTGACTTACGCGTCGTGCGCTCTCTCTCTCTCTCTCTCTCTCTCTTCCTTTTCCTCTCTCTCTCTCTCTCTCTCTCTTCCTTTTCCTCTCTCTCTCTCTCTCTTTCTTCTAGACTGTCACGCGATGCCGCGCGGGGATAATGTATGCCACGGGCGGGAGGCCACGCTGGGACGCATATCTCTCTCTCTCTCTCTCTTGTGAGGTGTCGCGCGCGCACCTGGCGCCGCGCCGCGCTTTTCCGCAGTCACGCGGTTCAAGGTCGGCCGCTGCCGCGTGCACGCGCGCGCTCGCGCATAGATGTGCAGCTGATAATGCCCTGGCTCGCGTTTTTTTTTCCTAGCGGAATTCGTAGGGGCGGTCGTTAATCACGCGATTTTTGCGTGCAGGATGGCGGTTTCTTTTTTACTGGGGTTTGACGTGAAGAGGGAGGGGGTCTTGACTTTCTGCGGTGAAAGTGGCATGATTGAAGGGTGCACTGTAAATAAGATAATGATTAAATTCGACTGTTGAGTTATGGAAGTAAAGCGAACTTATTCGGGAAGGTAGTTTTTATGATACTCAGTTGTGTGATATTATATGTATACGTTGGTTATAACACAAATCAATAATTGAAATTTATACATACTGAGTAGTATAAGAAGGACATTTCCATGCATGGTCGCTTTATTTCCAGTACTCAGACATTGAATACAAAAATAATGAGGTGAAAACAATAAATGCTCAATAATTTCACTCACAACTTATGATAATCTCTATAATTATTTCAACAATTTTATTTTAAATATTGTATACGCATATTTAAAACATAAATTTATAAAGTTTTACTTATTTTTATTACTTATTGCAGTTTTGATTCTCTAAAATGATTGTTATTAAATAATTATTAGAACTAATATATAATGAAAACTAAGCAGTTTAATTAATGAATAAGTCTACACTCTTTACAAATTTTCTGTAAAGTAAATATTCTAGGAAACAGAGTATATAAAAAAATATTCAGGGACTTCTCAGATCTATCTATTACTTTTCGGCAAATTTTCGACAATGCGACTATTAAGAAAATTAACATTTTCTATATATCACTTCTTTTAGGGTGTATTTATAAGAGTAGGTATTAAAAATACATACATTATCAAGAAATCAATATTTCGTTTTATATATCATGATAAAAAAAATTTAAAACTCTATCCTGAAATATTTAACAAGCTAAGAGCACCGAACAAAGTATATTAAGCACCATCCAACAACCACTTACAAAATTTACGAAATCAAGCTCACTTTCATTCTTACACCGTTACATATTCCCCATACACCGACCGTTAAATTTGTACCTTTCACAAACCTTCACCACCGCTGCCACCGTCCATTACACCACCGAGGAAAGGCAATAAAACTCATTTGGCGAGGCATATAACGATAAGCGTGCGCGCGCCAGACGCAAAAAAAGTGTCAAAGTCAAGAATGCGCGCGCGCGCGCCGCAATTTTCCACGGGGTAATGAAGGTTAGTTAAGCGGTCGCGCGGGAGCCCGCGCTTTATGCCGATCCGCGCAATTAATTAGTCCATATTGCACACCTCGTTAGCCCGGCGCAAACGGAATAAATCTCACGCAGCGGCTCTCTTTCTCTCTGTGTATAACTTTGCGAAGGTTGCGCCATCGCGGGACTTGTGCCGTATAGATCGAGAGACTGTAAGTTGGTGCATATAGGCGAACGGTCATCAACGAAAGCTCAAGTATTAGCTGCTATGTGCTGTGAAGTTTATTTATCAGCGTGAGAGCTGAGCACTTGCCGCATGCTTGTAGAGCTGTTTGAGCAGGTTGATTGGATATTGATTGGTTGTAGGACTCGATGGGGCTTGGACATTTCTTTTTAAGTTTGATGACGGAACCTTTTTTCTGAGTTTGAAGGTTAAAGAAGTGGTACTAGAACTGTGACCAGAATTATTCGTGGTATTGCTTTAGTTCGAAAAGAATTTTCTAATTTGGGTGCTTTATTTACGGTCATTTTAGGCTTTAAGAGAGTACTGAGTAGTACGGGTCTAACTTCTGCACCAATACGTGTGCAAAGAACTAAAAATAAATATATTAAATAAGTCAGTCAATGACTAAAGCTTTCTAAATAGTTAGCTATGCAACCGTTAATTTACTGACTATATATACTAATGGCAAGAATGATATTTTTTGTAAAACCGTAAAAAAAAAAGAAATATCATAGCGTAAGGTATTCTACTTAGCCCCGTTCTTGCCTACATTAAAAATTTGTCGGGTTTTAAAGAAACATTGCATGTCTGTAATAAAATCGTTTTTATTACCATTACATATTCTATATCGCCCATTAAACAACAATCTTAATTGTAGATTCAAAAATGTATCCATTTCAATAAACGCTTTATAATGGCATAGTTTTACTTTCAAATGCTTCGTTACCTTTAATTACCCGTTTGAATTTGAAATAACACGATAATTTTACAACCGCTGCGCAAGCTTTTAATTCGCGACGCATGTCTTAATTAGCCATTGGATTATTCGAATTGTATGCTTGCGTGTTTACGACATTGCTTACACAAGTGATCAAATTCAAGGATGTCGGAAAATCTTGTTCAGATGTATCTGGTTTTGGTCAGAAAGCATTCTGGATCTAGATTGCGCAGTAAATCAATTTTTTATATAAGTCGTTTATCATTCTAGAAATTAGTTGTATATTGTCTTTCAACAACTGTTTTAAAAACAAAACTGATGTTCACGTAGAGGATTTGCAACATTAAAAACTTTATTGAGTCTACATTAAGTTTAAAATCAACTGTCACAGACAATTATGGTTTTCACTCGTTTATTTACATAATCATGTAGTCAAATTTTTAATTTCAATTTTTTAAATTACTGAAAAATTTGTATTAATAATTACTACACTTCTTCAACCAATGGAAGCACATTTTATAGACGAATAATAAAATAAAATTTTTTAGTATCTTTACAACTGTTCTTTGTATATTATTAAAACAAGCTTTTCCCTTATTCAGAAAATCCTGGTTTTACTCCTCATTCGCTTCTATTGATTCAATTAAGAAAAAATCTTTCAAGCTTAATAAAATTTAATTGACTCTTAGGTTTTCTTTTTAACGAAAAAGTTTTAACTTGACTTGTTTTGAAATATAAATTGCGTTAACTTCTTAAAACAGATTTGTAACACTGATTTCATTCGAATTTTCACAAACATTGTCAATATATTGTCTGTAACTGAATTCTTCCTTCCAAAGAAACTGTTTCTTATTAAAGTCTATGTTAAGTGTACAATCACTGTGAAATCACGGTGCTAGTTAATATGTAAGTTAGGTAATATATAAGAATCGCAATAAGTAAACGACAAAAGCTCTTCTCAATAAAAAAACGAAACAGGATCTTACGATTGTATACTCTCTATGTTTTCTGACAAAAATAAAAAGTTAACTTTTCCTAGAAGCGTAATTAATTAACAGTAACCTGATCCACCGGAAGAAAAAGCCACCCTTGATAAACGCGAGCAGTGTATGAAAGATTCATCTCATCAGCCGCGTTTCTAAAAGGAAATTTCGCGTCGACCAGGAAAAGTCGCCCCTCTTTCCCACGCAGCAGCCTCCCGACGATGACGACCACAAAGCAAACACTGCACCGGTGGACAATAACGCCAAAAGCGCGCGATAATTGCGCGAGGCGCATCACTCGCAGATAACAAGCCGCGCGCGCGACTCCAGCCCAGGCCCCCATTATTATCCCCATATAGACAGAGGACTGTGCGCCGCGTGTCTTATATTCGCTGCGGTAGTTCCGCTCATTAGGTACGTCGGATTTTATTGGCTTTCGCGGTTGCGCTCGCTCGCTCAGCGCGAGACTCTGAGATATATATCGGCAAGTTCGGCGGAACGTTTATTGCGTCTGGTTTGGCATTTTTATGAATGGCTTTAATTAGCTCGTGAATTTGTTGCTGAGCGCTCGTTGATTTCTCTTTTTACATAGATCCGCTTCGCGTGTGTGTGTGTGTGTGTGTAATGTACGTCCTTTCGCGTTTTGTATTAAATTAGAATTTAGTCCGTGGTTGTTCCGTCGTTCGATATTTGAATTTTGTAATGAATCGAGGCTCGAGGTTCGCGCGCGAGTTGCAAGTAAGTTCGATCTGGTGTTATTTTCGGTGTAAGGATGAAATTTGTGGGATGCTTGGATTTATGTGGAGTAATTTGATTTGCTGCTTTAGATACGTAATTAATTTGCGTTGTGCAAGTGTAAGCGTGTAAGCAATATTATGTAGCGATTATTCTTAGAATTTTTTTGGTTCATAAAAATGAAATGGTCGGAATAAAAATTACAACTTGAATTTAAGACATATTAAATGTCATGGCTTGATTATAATTAACCCCAAAATTATCTGCCATGATGGTAAAATAAAAAAATACGAGTATTAACTTTGATTTATTTTACATTTACCTGCAAGATCGTCATGCATTTAAAGTTGCGAAATTATACATTGGATAAAACAGATTAAAATTTGTTCTATACTCTTTGTAACTACAATTCACACTTAAATTACTCTTTATTTTGGATATAATTTAATGCTTTTATTTACGTAAACCTGTTTTCAATCTGATTTTTACATTTTACAACATGTTTATTTTCGATTTTTATTATTTTTCTGTTGCTTGTAGCTTATTAGGACATTTATAAAACTTTATGAATTGTTAACAAAATGATCAGCAATTTACAAAATAAGAAATGCATGCGTTTATCAGGGTTAATTAAGTTTTCTAAAAAACAAAAAAGAAACTGACCGCGTGAGTAGATGCGTACCGAGTTTGTCAAGACATGTTAGAATCAGTACTCTATATTTATACGTCATTTTTCAAACAGTTCGGCTGCATGTTGATTTTAATAATGCTCTAACGAATGAATTATTTGTCCAAGCAACACTTTACAAGAAAAGCCATCCATTTTCCACTGTTCCACCAACTATTCCACAGCCTCAAATCCTCTCGTCCCTCTCTCTCTCTTTCTCTCTCTCTTTCTCTCTCTTTCTCTCTCTTTCTCTCTCTTTCTCTCTCTCATTCGGACCTTCATATCAGATCGAGAATAAAAGACGCGCGCGCAGGGAGCTGCGGATATTCGCGCGCGCACATCCCCCCGCGCGGATGATCGCGTCGATGCGGAAACGCACTGCCTCGCAAGCCGCCAGGGGATTTGTTTATTGAATTCGAATGTGCGAGGCTCGCGCGCGCGTTTCTTATCGATAGTTTTCTTGCCATGTGAGAACTAAGTATGTACTGCGTGCGGGATGTCGCGGTTTGTATATAAGCAGCGAAACGCGTCGCCGCGAGGAGCGGATTGATAAAGATGATTTGTGGCATCGTGGGATTTTGCTCTCTGAGAGTCGAATAGTTGCGGAAGGTGCGCGCAGTTATGGCGAGTGTGTTTACGGAAATGTTGCGTTTGTGGAGGAATTTAGGCTTTCGGTTTTGCCGTTTAATGAGATGAGCTTCTGAAATGTATTCAAGTGGATTTTAAAGTACTTATTCCTTGTGGGAATTTTCAATTTATCTGATAGATGCTTCATGCGAATTAGTCTATGGGGTTTTGTTTTTTAATTTAATTGTCGAGTTTTTAATGAAGGAAGGAGCTGATATAACTACTATTTTCCAATAAAGTACAACTATAAAATATGTCGATCAAGTGTTTTGTATATATTTCCGTAATTCATCAACTTTTAAATGTAATATTTTTTATTTAATAATACAAAACCAAGTCGTATCTTAATTTTAGAAAAATGTAAATGCGACAGTCTTGGTAAGATACGTCGATTTAGACTTGTACATTTCGACGCCTCATACAAAGACTAACAGATTTCAGTTTTTTGAAATATCGTCTATTTTTCATGAGGTAAAGAATTAATAAGAGCAACAACAAAAAATTCCAGCAAAATACAAAAATGAAATATGTCGATAGTGTGAACACGTTGATATAGTTTTGAATCTTTCGAATACATTATTTTTTTTATAAAAGTAAAATGAAATAGTGTCATTTTTTCGGATAATTGAAATCTGTCAGTCTTTGTATGAGGCGTCGAATTTGCTCTACTGAAAAGAGATGCCTCATCATTTTAAATTAATTTCAAATCCTATAAACTAAGCATAGACGTAATACACATAAGAATCGATCGAAATTACACTTTGTCAAGCGCAACAATTACCCTAATGATAAACTGCCCGCTGTAAACCCTCCCAAAAAAAGACCACCTCCAAAAGGAACAAAAACCACGAGCGCAAAGCGAGCAAGGCAGAACAATGCATTGTCCGCGTACAATCGAAATCACTTAATACCCAATGCGCGCTTCCCTTCCACAGACACACGCCCTATATCACAGATATCCTATCTCCCTCCCTCCTGTCCCTATCACCCCCGCCCCCCTAAAAGAAACCTACAAAAAACAAGCAAACCTTAGCAAGAGAAAAAAATCAATATCGCGATGACTATAACGCTATATATACCGCGCATCCCATGCATCTCGATCGCACTCGCGAAAATCATTGTTCTCATATCCGCGGCCCTCGGTGCAGGGCATATAACTCTCCCTCTTCTCTCTCTCTCTCTCTTTCGCGGACTCGGGACTGCGCTACATAATGACGGGGGGCGCGCGCGGGGCGGCCACCTTGAAAGCCTATATGTTTGCGTGTGTATATGTACGTATGTATATATACAGTGCGCGAAACACGCCGAGTCGTAAAACGGCAATAAATCGAGAGACGGATATAAGTACTCGCGCTATCGCCGCGCGAGATCTCTCTCTCTCTCTCGCGCGCTGTAAGAGAGGAGCTGTTGCTGCTGCGCGGTGCGTTGCGAGAGTCTCCTGCGCTGCAGCGTGTTCTTCCGATAACTGCGTAACCTGCATCTTCAGAGTAGTGGTGGTTTTTTTTGGTGCGCTTTTCATGCTGTCGCATTGTGTTCGCGGTATGTTCTTTTTTATTGGGAGTTTTTTCTAGCTGGAGATCAGCCGAGGTAGTTGTACGTAGTTTGAAGTGCAGGTTTATATTGTTTATATGTGCAGGCTGAAGTGGGGTAGGAGGGTTCGGTTGGAAGATTTCTCAGCGTGGAAATGTGGACTCGTAGATACGTTCGTACTTTGAAAAAAATTGCTTTTATAAAGAGACGTTTTATCAATAGCGTACCCTAGTATCTTTCTAAATACTTTAGTGAGTATGGTGATTCCATTTAGTTTACGGATTGGAGAGTTTTTCGTGAGCGTTAACTTTTAAAAATGAGAAGTTAACGCTTAAATGAAAACTAAATTAATTAGACGAGAAATTGGTGAAATGCATAGATATTGATTACAAATTTTAAATATAATATAGCGCTTATGGTAATTCATGTCGAGCAACTAATATATTTCTCAATAGTAAAAAATCTATGAGAGAGATTAAAAAAGAAATTAGATCAAAATTAAATCAGTACTTGCCGCAATTTCAACGCAATCTACTGATTGCAGTAAAATAAAATAAAATACTAAAATAAAATACTAATAAAATACAATAAAATACTATCTTCTCTCTGTGATTATATTTATTTCATGTTCATCACTATTTCATTTTCTATAAAATTAAAAACAAGACTTTAAAAAACAATTGCTTCATAGTGTGAAAAACATTGTGCCATAACTGTAATTGCTACCATGGGATATCCTACTTAAACGGCAATAGATTAAATAACAATAACATTTACCCTGCACTTCACAATAAAACTTATGGAACATTAAGTCACGTAATTTTTTTAAAATTTTTGTTGCTTCATTGTCTGTCTTCTATTAAATTTTTATAAGTAATAATACCTTGATATATAGAAGTTTTTCATGCGTAGTAGCAATTAGAATTTTTGATTATATGTTTTAATGAAAAATGGATTCTGTAAAAAAGTGAGAATATGAATGTTCAATAAGAATAAATAATAAATCTGTATTAACCAATAAAGAATTTAATTTAATTGTTTTACTTAAAGTAACCCAAGTAAAAATGAGCCATATATGACAACTTTACTCAAATCCAGAAAAGCGCAGTTATACCAGCTTCAGACTTTCCGAATCACCCACGCGCTTCTCGCCCCTTCGCGCCTCGGTCCACTTTCCACCGTCAAAAATCCATCTCAACATATTGTCGCCTTTTCGCTTACGCAACCCACTTCTGCGAGCCGCACTTCAGCGCCTTCCTCCGTTTCCCATTCATCAGCTGTATACTCGCCCATATCAGCTATACACCGCAGCCTTTTATCTCCCTTTATACAAATTGTACACGCGGATCGCTTCTGTGTACGTTTTTGTTTTCGTCATCCGACAAACCCTATAATTACCGCATAAATCGTGTCGTGCGACACTGCAGCGAAACGCGTGCGTCGTTCGTCGATTGGATCTCCCTCAGGACCGTAAGTGTATATACAGGTATACCTATTCGCGAAATGTGTGTCACCGCGCGGTTGCTCGTCGCTAAAACTCCGCGCGATTAATGCACCGCGATATATCCATACGTATACGCGTGTACCTTTTAATTGTTGCGCGAGCGCGCGTCGTTACATGTAACGTACTGTTATACGAGAACGATGACGAAACTCGAGCAAACGCAGTCTGTGTAAAAGGGATAGCTTGGGTTTGTATCGCTCGAGATCTCTCTAGTCCCCTTTTGTATGAATCATTCGGGATTTTTTATAAACGCGAGATACGCCATCGTCGCCGCTGTTGGTGGAAGAAAGTTACGCGGATTCGCGGAAATTCACTGTGCCGCTGCATGCGCGAATGGTATATACTAATTAAATGCAAATCGTGTGAGGGGATTGTTGTTAGTAGCGACGACTGCACGCTTGAATTTATAGGCGATGCTGGATTGATTTTTGCGAAGGGTGTTTATGATTCATAAATTACGGAATGAATGGACGGTTGAAAAGAGCGTAAATGTCGGAATTTACAATATCAGCGAAAGTCTAGACACCGAGATGTGATCTAATTTTGAAAGCCGAGATTTTGAATGAGATAATTTGTATTTATTTATTTAACGCTACCGTAACATTTAATATCAAAGTAAAATATAAATATACAACTTATGCGAGTGATATTAGCCGATTCTAAATTATGTCAACGTATAATAAAATTTTTAATTTTACAGTGGTCTTACTTTTTTATTATTGTGGTAACTGTTTAAAAAAATAAGTTACAATTTAAAACAACTTTTATTTATCTCATACTATAAATCTCAGATACTTTTAAAGTTTGGTACCGTAAGTTTTTTTAATTTTCATAGATATGTTAAAAATATAGGAGATTATGCCATTCATATAGATTACGATATTAAAGAAATAAAACTTTTCTTATAAATAAATACATCAATTAAAAGGATGCCAAGGATTTATAGTATTCGACGCCCTCGGGTAAAAAGTGAAAAACTATACCATTTGTTAGAGCTTATCGAAATATGAATTTAAAAGAATTAATTAAGAACTTTACGTGCAAGTTGAGAAAAGCACGATCGAAATTCGCGAGAATAAGTGAAAAAATCCAAGTAAGGTTATACCTAATACATTGCATTAAAGGGGTAATATTCAGAGATATTATCTTTTATAATTTTCCCTACACTGATGGTGTCAGATATACCAGCGGGGTTGGCATAGGCTCCTCCTTTGAAATATGCCAGTGATTTTTTTCAACTTTTACTACCATAGTTAGAATGTCTGTACATATTTATTAAAAAACAAACATTAAAAATTGCATTGCAAAGAGTTATAAGCCTAACTAGATTATAATAAATAATAACAAACCCATATAAACTTCATCGTTACAGGAAATCAAATTTTGAAATCTAATGTTTTCTATACTTACAACTAGTTTCAATCAATCGTCTGAAAGCCTTGAGTCTTCTTCTTAATATTATTATTTCATAAAAGTTCTTTAATTAAATAATCAGTCGATTCTTTCTCATAGTCACTCACATCTTCAGTCACTGATTCTTGTTTTGGACCATCATTTTCGACAAAATTTTCATGCATAGTCTCATTTAGACTCCTAGAATAACATTGTAATATTATTAATCTTATAAAAAAAATAAATAACCAATTTAATTTAGAAATATAAGCCACAAAGAATATTGTTAAATAAATGAATTATTTTATACATGTTTACAAAAAGAAAGTTACATCCGACCCAGAGTAACGCACCAGAATCCCGTAAATAACGCGGGCTACGAGCAGCAGCTCTTCCAAAAAACGAAAACTCCTGCGCGATCTCCGCTCCTTTAAATCAATTACGAACGCGCGCTCGCAGCCCAATCATACCTACGCCGCACTTCTGCTCCTGCGCGCATTAAAAGCGGTTTTCACGCGGCCAATGGCATACTTATGCAAATGCGTGGTAGGGAGTCGCTGCCATCGCTGCACATGCGCGTAAGTGCACTTAATGGGCCGGCGCGTATATACGCGCGCTTTTGTCTTTTTCTCGACGGGCTTTCTTCGGGGAACCTTTTTTGCGCGCGACCGGCCAATTATTATTTTGAATTATGCTGCTTTCGAATAATTGTATCGCGCATGGTATAAAGTGTGTGTGTGTGTGGGAGAGAGAGAGAGAGAGAGAGAAAGATATAACATCATAAAAATTAGTGAGATATAATCGTAACGGTGTATAATTATCCTTTGATCGGTGGCCGGAGGCGTTATGTGCAAGTTTTTGGTGTCCCAGTGGTTTTAGCTTATAAAAAAAAACGCTGAGTACTGGATAATTTAGTATTCATTACAAATAATAACATTGTTTATAAATAATTAATAATATTGATTAATCGCCATAAGTTATTATATCTTTATTTTAAAGTAGGCCGTCGTTCGGGCATTTTGTACCACGTCCCATTTTATATAAATATATAATATATGTTGCTTCCTGGAATAGCTACTTCTCTTGAAATTGTGTTTTTAGTGATTTTTGTATCTGTGATGCATGGTACATTTACATATATAAAGTCAAAAGTTAAATATAAGTTCATCTGTTACATTTCTTTCTATGTAATCAATGCCTTTATCTTGTCAATTATATCTTGACATAAAAAATTTACTTAGCGGTTACGTCTCGAAGGCACTGATATGAAAATTTATCAATTAAAATAAATAAATAATAATTAATTCTCTAGAAATATTTAACGTAATAACATTGTTTTCAATACTAATCAAGTTCAAGAGAAATGTGTATTCTCATAAAATGCATTTTCTATTTTGTATACAAAATATAATTTTCTTTTTTATTATTGAATAAAATTTTATTCTGATTGACTTATTGAAAGTAAAATCTTATTCCACTTTTGGTCGGTAGGTACGCACACGCTACCAAAATGAATAGTGATATAAAACAATAAAGTGAAGAAGAAAGTACGGCTAAAGGGAATAGAATAATGGGAAACACAGTTGGGCCAATTAAGAGGAGGTCGGAGCCGATTACAGATTTCTGCATTGAAATTTACATTATTCTAATTTAAATTGTTCATAAAAGTTAAAAATTTTAGTTGTCCGGTGTTCTCAATCTACTAAGGACTACCGGACAACTGAGATAATTGAAAAAAAATAAAAATTGAATGAGAATACGGAAAAATACGAAATTGTCGGTAACTACGTAACTGCATGTAAGCTCCGACCTCCTCTTAAGGCACTTGTTGCGTATAATGTACTGTAGGCATGAAAAAACGCGTTTGTGTGCAAGTGTGACAAAAATAAAATAAAACTGTTCGAAAATAAAGTACTTAGATAGATATTTGTTGGAGTAAAACAAGACCAAGAAACGGAGAAATATAGAAGATTAAATAATCACGAGATTTAATTTGATAAAAATAATATTATGACAAGTACTTGATTAATTATAACAAAAATTACCCTGTCAGACACCTTGCCGGACTTCTAGCCAGACTATAGCTCAAGTGACAAAAATAATGACTTTTTAACCAATTTTTAGCCAGAACTCGTTAACTTTCGCACAGGATACTGTTACAAGTCACACAAATAAACAGTAAAAACTATCAAAAGTACCCATACCGAAAAAAGAGACAACACATCCGCTCCATAAATCTTCCCTAGTGATTCCTGCTACTTCCACCCCTTTTCCACGTGCACGCGCGCAGCTAAATAAACGCGCACGTGCGCCGGCGGCGGCGACCGCGGCTCCGATTCCAAAGTTATGACATTAAATCGCACTTAGGCGCGGGGAGCGATCTTATCTCCGCACTCGCGGCCGCGCTCGTCCCCTATACCACCACTCCCCGATACATACATACGCGTGCACACGTATACATACCTGTTGTTATACCCGCAACCGCAGCGACAACATCGCGGTATAAACTCTCGGGGAACCATTATGGTATACCTGTATCTCCACCTATATAGCGTTTTCTCACGCGCGCGAGGAAATGATGATGCCTTTGTCGCGCATGAGCCATCGAATGTGCAAATGACGAACGGATCTTTGTTTTCCGCGTGTGCGAGGGTCTGCTGCGGCGTGGTTGGGATGGTTGTGTAGATGTTTATTGCGGGTGAATTAATTTTACGGCATAGAGGGGGGGTGTGTGTGTAGGAAGCGCGGCGGTAGCGGAGGTGGTTTGTAGAAGCGAGGTTTTGACCTTTTGAGATCGTGGAGATGTGCTGGCGTTGTTGTTGTTGCTGCGGTCCGGTTTTATGGCGGGAATATCTCAAGTTCAGTGGGTTCGCGGGGATCTCGAGTGCGGATTCTAGTCGTAGTTTCGATGTATGCGAATGAGAATTTCTGTGTACTGTTAGAGTTGTACGCAAGTATTTTTACTGTGCCAAAAAGTTTGTTCTGTTTGATTTTTTGTTATTAAAGATATCAAATACAGATTGTTTTTGATTTGTTACTATTAAGTTTACTATAGTTAACATTTTATATTATTAGCCTCATATAAGAAAAGTGACCATTTTTAAGTTAAATGAAACAATGTTTACAACCATTTTTCTAGTTTAACAATTATTATTTCCTAAATAATCTAATTTCTTTTAAACTAGTACTTAAATAATTTGTTAATTTCATGTCATTAGTAAATTTAAGAATGTATCTCAACATAAGCGACAAATCTAGATATGTGACAAACATGAAAAATTGTATGCGAATTTTGCCATAATTCGCGGTACACACACGTATACTAGGAAAAGGCAAGTGTTTCCATTCCGCACTTTCGTCATAAGTGCAATTACCTTTCCGTGTCAATTACAAGGCACGAAGTAACATTTAATTATGAACAATGCCGCGGCGTAATGCAGCTCGCGAGCTAGCGCATGTGCTCGCTTGACAAAGAGATAATTATTCGCTTTAAATTTGCATCATCAACATAAATTAAAGTGTCGCTCTTTTGCCCGTATAATAGATTGCCAATTTTGAGTAATTGAGATTCGTCGCATTATAAACTTTCCTCGCGTCTTGTAAATTAAATCATAAATTTTCATAAATTTGTCTATTAAATGCAATTCGTTTTATAGTTTCTACATGGGCATAGTTTAGAAATGCTCGAGCAATAAAGACGCCTTTGCGAATATAATTCCTTTATAAAAGCAGTATTTATCGACTCGAAATAAGACACTTGATATAACACCTATTGTGATAAATTATCCTCTTTCCTTTTGCAGAAAATTCTCACAATATATTCTTGAATAACATCATATTAACTTTTCACACAGTACACTAAACACATTTAAATTGTAGAATCCTTTAAATTCTTTCATATATTATAAAAGAACATGATGCTTCAAATAATTATAAAAGTACAATTATTATTATTTTGAACTGTTCACTTATGGTCTATGCAATATTACAATAAGTATTGTATAAAATTACAATAAATTGTCTCAAAATCAATATTTGTAGTCTAATAAATCGTTAAAATTATAAAAATTTAAAGAAAAAGCTTATAAGCATTGTTAATTTGACTACATAAAGATTACAGTTATAATTATTAATTCGTTTGTCAAATATTTTTATATTTATGGAGAGGTATATATAGCCCACTCTTAAAGCCTTCACTAAAAACGTGTATCAAACGTATGAGTTAATTACATGACATAATTACCAATCGTTTAAAATCAATTAATTAACTTAACTAATTCATTCATTAAATTAAACCAGAACAAAAGCATAGATTACCTCCTTCTCTCTCTCTCATACAACTCAAGCATAAATTTTGCAATCTACCCGCGGTACCACCCGCAACAGTTCCCCGCGCGCCTCGCAGACAAGCGAAACAATGGCAGCACGCCGCTAATTCCATCAGAATCATTTATTCGCTCTCCTCGAAACACAGCATCCATTTATAATCGATCGTCGCCGCATCCATCGATATAAATTACGTCCCCGCGTACTGCGGCAGCCCAGCCCGCGGAAGTACATATACTTCTCCCTCGCGCGAGAGAGAGAGAGAGAGAGGCAACTTGCGACGAAAAGGATTGAGCAATTTTCGCGGCGTCGACCGCCCACGGCTAAACGCCGATGTATATCGCATTTCATAGGTAGGTATATACACGCGTGGTATATGTCCGCGCGCGGCCCCCGCGATGACGTTTTATGATCCGGAGAGATGCAGCACCCACGCGATATTCTCACGAAACTGTCAAACGCGTTATGGGCGAGCCTTGGGGGAGGTTTTTTACGTTGTTCGTCGTCTTGTTCAGTGGAATGGATACATATATAGGTGTACGCGAGTCGTGTTGGGAGTGAGTGTTACGGGCATTTTTGTACGAGTGCGTGTCGCGTGTTTAAGTGTTGAAGCGAGTGAACGGTGCGGGGGATATATATTCATTGAGAGGGCGGAATATGTGAGAGTGGAAATGTCAACGAGGATGCGGATAATGAAATGACACGATGATCGAGATTCGATATATCTACAATGCTATATATGTTAAATAAATATAAAATATAGTTTATTGTATATACCTTGATAGGTATTATCTAAATGTAAGGCACAATAAAATTGTGTCAATAGTCATTGGGAAATCTGTCCAATCACTAGGACAGTAGGACGTATATCGAACCACTGGTGCATTTACCTTATTAAAAGAATTAATAGTAAACAATTGATTAAGTTTGGGGAAATTACGTGCCAATAAATTGGCAGCGGTGTTCAAACATTAGTATGTATTTTTTTAATTTTTACGTTATAATGGAGTTACGTACTTATACTCTGGTCAATTTACTTCATAGATGATCACCATCCTACGGTACTTAATCAAGATTTATTTGAAGGAAATTAAAATACAGTTATACTATAATGTATCGTCTGTTTCATTGTGTTATCATCTATGTACTCTCCGCTTAATTAAAATAAATGACAATTATAGACTTAAAACCGTTAAAACACACTCTCGAAAATCTTAATTAATCCCCGACAATTAAACTCATTATAAAAATCACCAGCGCAACAATAAAGAAAAAGAATTGCCGACAAGACACATCGTTTAATTACAACCGCACTTTCATAATACTCGACGATTACTCTCCTCTCCTATAAACTCTCCTCGTAAAAGTCGCGTTTCTCACTCCGAACTGCAAACTCCGCAAAGAATAAAACAAGCCTTATACGTTTTCCTAACCCGATGATCCTCGCAAAAATCCGCGCTATCAATCTGCTCTCTCTCTCTCTCTCTCTCTCTCTCTCGCTCTCTCTCTCTCCTCTTATGGACTTCATAGATCCGCGTATCATTTCACACTCGTATCCCTCCCCTCGCCTAATGAGGTGTCCCCTGCACACCGCCGAAACCGGAAATTTACTTGAAAAGTCGCGCTTCGATCCACGCGGGTGGCGCGCCATATCTCACGAAAACGGCCCGTAGTCAGAGAAAAGCTGAAGCTGAAGCTGCTGCCCGTAGTTAAGTTATATACACGTACACACACACACACACACACACACACACACACACACACACAGTGCGCGAGCAGATTATGACTGCGCGATAAACCAATAAAGTATTCGCGCAAGAGTGAGAGAGAGAGAGAGTCGCAGATGCGGGCGAGATAGATAGATGCGCGAATCGGGAAAAATAGAAGGGAGGTTATAAGGGGACTCTGCAACAGGTGAGTTAGAGCCGCAAGTGCAGAGCCCGCGGAGTGTCGCCGTAGAAAAGCCGCTAATTTATGAGCCACGAGGGGGCTTAATCCGCGGGGAAGACACTGTGCATTGGTGTACCGCGGTGAGAAAACGCCTGGGAGAGAGATGCACCGGGGCCTTGGAGATAAAAATTTTGATGTTCGCAAGAGAGTCGATGGATTTAGTTGTTTGCGTGCAGGGGTTATTACTTTGTGTTTCGTATTAAGAGCTTTCTGCTGGCGTCGTGTGCGCGAGAATACTTTATCGCCGTGTACGGGAATTGCAGCTTTGGTATGTGCAAAAATTTCTACAAGAATGCACAAAAGTGCGTATGGGAATTAATCACTTCGTACGCCGTGTCAACGTATTTTATTCGACATACGCGTAATTCAGCATGGAATGTTTATGTATACAGTTTCGAATGGTCATCGGTACAATACTGCTTGTACTTTTCCTGTATTGCAATGGTTATAGGCATAGCGAGCGATAATCTTTCAATTATTTGCAAGATTCAAAAATTAATATTCAAGCTGGGTATAAATTGATGGATTAAGTCTTTATCAGTTAGTTCGCCCATAGATTCAGTGTATTGAAAGAATTTTCTTCAGAGAATTTACTTCCATTAAATGAGAAAAAGCTACAAAAAATCATTGAAACTTTGTATTTGTGAACGATTGATTTAGAACATATCCTAATCAATTTTTCTTTCATTCTGTTTTAATTTAATTTAATTCGACAAATCAAACTTCGATTGTTAGGTATGAATGCAAAATTAATAACGAATATTCAACAAATGTAAAATGGTATTGTTACATTGATCGCATTTCTATTATCACATAATTAAAACGTAATTTTTATGAAGTTAAATAAAAAAAAACGTTGAATATAAGCATCTAAACAATAAAACAATATGTGAAAGTAACAATATATCAAAATTAAATCTTAATAATAAGCCCATTACATTCTATAAGCGCCATAACTCATTCTCAATAAAACATCTTCCCGAGCCATTGTAACTACACTCTCAGTCGAAAGGTCAACTATAGAAAATCGAATCAGCCGCGCATTACCGTCTACAATTTCCCCTCCACTCCACTCCGCTCTTCAAATCGCTGCCCCGCGCGAACCCGTCATAAAAATTCACAAAATCATCGTTACCTCCACAAACCTATCCACAAAATTACAGCTCTCCCACCCCATTCCCTCTATCTGTAATAAAATTAACGATAAAAACTCCTACGACTGAAACGAGCCAGCCGTCATTACGTAAACGCGATACGCCGTAAAATAAATTTCCCCAAGCGCGCGCGCGTCTCGTGAGTTTTGACAGTGCGCGCGCGCTCAGCTCTGATTAGAGCCAATTTTCGCTAAACGCTCGTGCGGCAAGGAGGGATAATTTCGCCACGCGCGCGAGTCCTTACGATTTGAGGATTTCCGTGTTACGGATCGGATTTCGCGCTCCATCACCTTCGTACGTACATCCAGCGGGAGCCAGTGTATGCAAGCGTGTGTACGGTGGGATTTAGTGCTTTATTGGGAGGGATAATGGGCGCCGTTTTCACGCTCGTTCTTGCTCGATGGTTTTGTTGGGTTTTGTTGTGCCTTGTTGCTGTGATGTGGTCGGCATAATTTGGACGGATTTTTTTGGCGGTTAAGTATGATAGCCGAAATGATGCTTTGAATTATGAATTTTGAAAGGATGTGTTGTATGAAAATTGTGACAGGGAATGAAAAACGTTTGAACCGTTTGCACCGACTTAAACTTACATTTAAATAAGTGGTGCATTTAAAAAGTGAAAGATTGATTCTCAATTATTATGTTCAAGCGTTGAATTTATAAAGTATGGAACATACCTTTATAAAGTTTTGTACACATATTTGTAACCTAAAAACATACTTCTGTAGCAAATTATGATCCATATGAAGCATTCATTTATCGGAATTCAAGAAGAACTTATGAAAAAAGTTGATCTGCGCTGGATAGTTTGTGAATAACAAATAATTTGTTAAGCTATGAGATTGAACAAGTATGTTTATATTTATCAAATTAGTACATTTATACTTTGTAATCCTTTCAGGTAGATTGTAAATAATCTACATTATTGCTTACAATACATCGAAATATATATTTTAAAAAAAAGTATTTTAAAAAGCAGGAAAAGTTGAGAAAAATGCAATCGAAAATCACAATAGAAGTAGAAAAATCCGAGTATGGTTAGACGTAATTCATTGCGTTAAATAGGGAATATTCAGATATTATTTTTTATAATTTTCCCTGCACTATAAGGGTCAATTACTTTTTTAAATCATGTTTTATCGATCTCTAAATAATAGTGATGGTTCCACAGGTTCTACCAAACGCTGCCATATCCATGCCATCCTCATTTAAAGAGTTAGACGAAATTTTAATAGTTCCTCCCCTTAAATATCGAAGATTCATACAAATTTATTTACAACTAAAATATTTGATAATAAATATATAAACTAATTAAATCCTGCAATATAATTATGAAAAAACCTTAAAAAATCATTAACACTTATATCTACATCGAAAAACAACAATCACAATACAAAACAATCGACAGATATACCTCCACGCATGGAAGCCACTCGCAATTAAGTAAGAACTCAACCCCCAACCGAGAAGTCACACACCTGTACACCCGATCTCCGACTACACAGCGCCGCTCACTCTATAACTCTCGAAGCGAGGCGCTCTTGCGTGTGCACACCGCAGCACAGAGCGCGTAAACCGAAACTCGGTCGCGCGGATCTCTAAATTACCGCGACGATGAAACCACATCCCGCGCGCGCGCGCGATCGCGGCTTCACCCCATACGGGCGCCATAAATACAGCCCGAGCGCGTAACGTAGCGTTGTGTTGTCGCGCGTCGCGGCGTGTCGCCTAGAAGAGAGCGTAGAGAGGATCGCACCTCGCTCGAGCATCTTCATTCTTGTGCTTGCAGGTTTTGTTGTCGCGAGAAGTCAAAAGCCCCTGCATAAATCTCGAGGAATGTATACAGCGTGTGTGAGTTTCTTTTTTTGGTATATATGGGGACGCTTGATTCTCGCGCAAGGATGCGGTGGTAACTTAAAGCTATGTATTTACTGGAAAATCTTTTTTATAAATAAGTGTATGAAAATTACTTTTTTTTTTTACTTTAAAAGAATTAATTTATTTAGAAAACATGATCTAAGTAATTCTACAGATACATATTTAATAAACATATATTTATAATTATTTAGTTCCTCTATTTCAAGGAAGAAGACTCATGTAATTGCTAAAGAAAGGTAATTTTTTAAGAGACTAAGCAGCGAATCGCTCTAAATCCTTTTGGATACTTTAATGCCATAATTTGCAAAATAGAAGCAATTGTTATTGTTAAAAAGTATATTATAAAGCATATAGCAGTTATAAGCAAATGTTGATACGGTTTTGTTCCAATTAAAGGGCTTTGTAGAAACTTCTGTACAAATCTGACAGTAAATATAAATTTTTTTTTTATTATTTATGAAATTACCTAATCGCTGAACCTCTAAAATACAGAATATAGTAAAAAATGAGCATAAGTCATCAGTTTAAAAAAATTAATCTTTGTTAGTAATTTTTTCAAAATTTTTCGTATTTTGAATTTCTGACTAGGTCATTTTATACAGAGTTAAACAATAAAGAATAATTATTAACGGGTTTGCTTATACTTTTCAGTATTTTGAAGTTCACCGACCAGATATATTTTATAAAAAGTCAATAGAAAACGCAACCGTGATCGTCAATTACAATAAAGCACCATCAGCACTTATTCGTTGTTCAAAGCAACGTTAAGTTTAAGTTTAGCATTTGTTTCGCTCTCTTAAGTTTAGAAAACACCATTAAATCAAAAACATAATTTATTTTAAAAATAACCATAAGATGGCATTATTGTAATTTAGCGTTAACAAGTTACAATATATACCGAAACACAGTATCAGACTCAATGTTTTTTGCAAGACACCCCGTCAGCAGCCAATTTCTCCCCGTTACTGCATCTGCAAACTTTTTCTAATCCGTCGTCACCCTTGGGCACCGCGAAGCAGAACCGTTGACATCCACCATTCCCATTCACACACGGATGACCCTGCCGCACCGTATGCGCCTCGGCATCGAATACCATGATCTCGACGACCGGACGCCACTCGACGTTGCTTAGACCGAAGTCTTCGTCCTCCTTGCCGTTGACTTTCCAAAATCGGCGTACCACATGCTCTCCTGCCTTCAGATAATACACGTATAGTTTCTGTCTCGAAGGCAATCGAGCGGAAGCCTTTGTTGAAATTGCCGAAGTCAACCGGATGGCCCGAGATGCTCTTGGTATTGCTACCGTCAGTACTGAAGGTCGCTGTGGAAATAGATTGACAGACTGATCATTGGCTCGCGGAGAGTTTCGCCGATCTGGACGACGTTCGAACCATCTAGAGTGGTTCGATGGATCGCATTTATCACGTTCGACTCGTGATCTTCGTTGTTGCGCTTGGCATCGGTAAAAAAGAGGTAGCCCGTGTTTGGATGCACTATTAGACTTATGATCTGTGATCTGTTGGACACAATTTGGGTGGCTTTCCATGGGTTTTTAGCGTTGACGACCGACACGAATGTCTTGGCGTTGATGTACAGGTTCTTGGTGATCAAGTCGTAAGCGAGTTGATCAGCAATTTAATCTATACTAATTTATTTTATATTTTATAATGAAAGTGAATAATGAACAAAATAGCAACTATCACTCACAATGTTAATAATATCTGTAGCGTAGGTGTGTGACTCTTTTATATTCATTTTTTCAACTTTTTATTAACACATAAACAATACTAACTTACATTTTAATAAGCAGGAGTTGGAAAGAAGGTTCCATTGATTGATACGGCAGTAACAATACAAACAATTCCGATTTTCCAAACATCAGTCTTCATTATTTCTTATATTGGTATTCGAAACTAAATTCGAAACTGAAATCTTTTACGCCGCGTTCACTGTGCACAGTCCAGTAAGTGATTGATCAGAATTCTTTGATGAGTAGTGTTATCGACACTCATCCGACTGTTGCGCATTACAGTGGGTTAACCCGGAGGTCATCTCACAATATCAAAATAAAAATAACAAATTCAATTAATACAATTTATAAATACATTATTAATATTTTGATTAATGCTAAGAATAATGCTAACAATTGATTAACGCTTAATTTACCTTTAACATTCAACAATCTATTTATTTTTTTAATTAAAGCATTTGATTAATATGATATTGGAATGTTAAGTTTTGTTACAGTTAAATTGTAACAAAATATAAATGATTCAAAAGAAGTTTCAATGGAGTACAATTGAGCTAGGGCTAAAAGTAAGATAAATGTAGAGGTTAATAACTAAATATTTTTTATTTAAAACAATAATTTTGATTCATAAAAATATCTTAACGTTTATTTTAAATGCACATTTCGTTTTAATTCATTCAATATGTAAGCATGATCGCTAAATCTGTGATCATAATATTATGAAAGCAAGCTTAACAAAGCATTAATTAAATTCTTTTTCGAAAGTTGCAAGACACTCCATCATTAGCCAATTCTTCCCCATTACTGCATCTGCAAACTCTCTCCAGCCCATCGTGATCCTTGGGAACGGCGAAACAGTATTTCTGGCAACTACCATTTATATTCAGGCACGGATGATCTTTGCGCACCTTCTGTACCTCGGAGTCGTATACTATGATCTCGACGATCGGATTTTGATAATCGCTTGTCAGTCTAAAGTGCTCATCTTCTTTGTTATCGTTCTTCCTGAATCGGTGCACTGTATTCGTATCCCTCCGGATGTAATACACGTAGTTCCGATCGAAGGCAATCGAATTGAAAGCCTCATTAAATAAACCAAAGTAAACCGAGTGTACGGCGATGCTCTTTATGTCGCTACTGTCGAGATTTGAGTGTCTGATAATATCCAAGTACGGGGAGCTCCAGTATAGTCGGTCAGAATGAAAATCAATGGCCAGACTGACCATCTGCTCGCTTAGAGTTTCGCCGATCTGAACTACACGTGAACCGTCCAGGTTGGCCCGGTAAATCGCGTTCATCACACTGGATTTATTTTCGTTGAAGCTGCGTTTGGCGTCGATGAAGAACAGGTAGCCCTTGTTCGGATGCACCACAGGGCTTATGATCTCCGATCTGTTGGACACGATTTCGACAACGTGCCATGGGTTTTCGGCGTTGACAACCGATATGGATGTCCGAGCGTTGATGTACAAATTCTTCGTGATCCAATCGTAAGCGAGATCAGTTAGTTCGTTCCGATCATGCGGAACTATCTGGCCTATGACATCTGTGAAACTAACTTGGTCGAATACGATATGTCGCTTCGAATCAGCGAGATTTAGTTTATGCACTTCAGCGGCTTGTCGAGCGCCTATTTTACTTGACAAGTACAATATCGATTCATCGTTAGCATCGTAATTAAGACCTCTAAAGCTTTTAATTTTTACAGTATCATGAGTAGTAAGTGGTGCTTGCTGTGAACTGGTGAGCGGACTCAAACCGATTGGACGTCTAAAACTGTACGGAATTGTTTGCACCTCGTAATTCTTTGTTGAAGAGCTCTCAGTACTGTCAATTCGGCAAAGTCCAGGTTCGTTTGATATCACCATAAAGATGTCCGGCTTATCTGAGACATTTTTTTCATCTGTAAAAAACACAATTTATTACATTTTTTTAATTATCATTGAATTAAAAGAAATATCATAATCGGATGGGATATATCAAAGTACAGTTGTAAATTTACATAATCTCATAAGCATCCTTTTTTTTTAAATGATTTTTACGAGATTTTTACGTTCAAATTTGTTCAGCATCACGCTCACGTCAAAATTTAATTTTTGTATCTATATTAATAATACCCGAATATAATCTTACTTACATTTCAGAAAGCATGAGTTTACAATTCTTTTCTGCAAGGCTGGAAAATCTATGATAGTCGCATGGATAGATGCAAACATAAAAATGAGAATAGAAACAATTTTCCAAATGTCACTCTTCATTATGACTAATAATATTTGAAACTAATACTTTTCAAAACAAGTTGACTGTGCGCCGTCTCGTAAATGACTGATTCAAAAATGTGTGTGCCTAGCAGCTTCATATGGACAGTTACATGTATTGCGATATATGACGGGTTATCCTATAGGTTATCTCATAAGTATGAAATAAACGAAACAAATAAAATTGATATAGTTTGAATGTATCAACTACATTCTTTTCTGATTAATGCATTTATATAAAATTATAGAACACTTGTTTATTTATGATTAATAGTCATTACATTTTTTATTTTTTTATATTTTTGTTAAAATTCATGTTCTAAATTTAAATGACTAATAATGAGCCGACATTAAAACGCTGGTTTTTCACAGGGAGGTGATTTGACTGACAAACTATAATGCAAACTGACGAACTATAATTTATTAACTTTCATTGCAGTATAGGAAAGTTATTTATGAATATTTCTTTAGACTACCCTGGTGGAAAATTAATCTAGAACTATGTAGATCTATCTAGTTTGCCATGGGAATAATCGAGGGCCTCGATAAAACTAGATAATTTTCTATCAGGGTAGAGCTATTTTAAATATTATTACTACACTATAAATGAGTCCAGGTGTAAAAGAACCCGGGTCAACAAACTATCATGTCACATTCTTATTTGGTTCCAAGGGAATTACAGTGAATTTTAGGTGAATTCAAGAGGTTTTCACCTGTATTTTACCTATCCACGTGGTGTGGTTCTACTGGGAGAGGACAATTTGGAATATGAGATGACAAAATAAATTTGCATCATAACATGCTTTGCTTACATAATTCATAAAAAAGCCCATTTATCTATACACATATTACGACATTATTTGCATATCATAAACAATGAAAAAGTTTCATAGAATAGCGAGTTTCCTGTGTTAGTGTCAGGATAGTAGAATATATTGGCTATTCTAATTGAATATGTCGTTAGATTTGCCATTTATTACAGAGCTAAACTGCCAATGTGTCCCTCTCAGCAGTTTGCCTAGAAAACCTAATATATTTACTCATTTGTCAAAGAAAAGACTGAATTTAGTTATTACCATATCACAATTGTATCAATAGAAACTTGTACGATTGTCTTTCACGTTTGAATTTTACAATAGTACGTCGCCATCTAAGAGAATTGAAAATACTATAACTTTTTTAGATTATTCTTTTCAAAAACAAGTCACAACGAATTTAAAAATCGGCTTACAAGAAGAGTGCCGGACGTTCGCGGAACGAATTTGGCTGAAACTTTAAAAATAGTTTTCTGGTACCTCAAAATGAAACCCAGTACCAGTAGATTGATCTAATAGGTCCTAAAACCAGAGATACCGCTACAACCATTGGCTTTACCCATATGCCCAATGTTAACAATCTTGTATATATAAATATACTAACAATGTTAATAAAATATGCAGTATCTACCATTCAGAGGCCCATTCGATAAAACTACGGGCATTGGACTTCGTTTTTAGGTACCAAGAAACGATCCCCAAAGTTTCATAAAAAACCGTGACCCGGAGGTCTGACATTCTCCTTGTTGGTGTCTTTATCTATACATTAGATACCAGCAAAGAGAACAAAATTTCATATGAATTCCTAATTTCTTTTATGTGGTAGCGAAAAGTGGCAAAAATGTTAGCATATAAATATGTTACTAGACGCATTATCTATAAGATGAACACAGAACCTCAAAATACATTGAAAAGAAAGTAATACAGTAAGTTTAAATGGTTTGCTCGTATATTCCTATACATCAAATCAATGTTACACCTGTGTACATTCACACTATAAGCAAACAATAGGAAAACAATAATTATTTCCTTTGTTATCCCAGTTCTCTCCAAACTGGCCAATCCAAAATACGCATCACGCCACGCTCCGAACCACCACCATTCCACAACCACTTCTAACCTCAAATTCTGTTCTCTCTGTTCACAGTGTCGCCAACCCTACCGCTAGCGGACATAGTGCGGGAGCGCGAGCAGCAGGAGCGCGAGCGAACGCGACGGACAGCAGCAGCAGCGGCGGCGGCGGCGGCAGCAGCAGCAGCAGCAGCAGCAGCGGGTTCGACGACGGCGGCGGCGGGCGAGCATCGCCATCATCACAGCGGCAGCAGGGAGGCGATGACGCGGGGCCGGGTCGAGCGGGAGCGCGAACGGCAGAGGGAGCGCCGCAACCATCACAGGGAGCAGCAGCAGCCGGTGTCGCAACAGTCCGTCTGCTCGATCGAGCCGCCGGATCCCGTCTTCGTCTCGTCCTCGGCGGCACTGCTCGCTTTGCAGAAGATCAAGGAGGCTTCACTGTGAGTGTAGTATTTGATTTTAATTTTTTGGGAGGGGGGGGGGGATGGAACATGGGATTTTGCTATGGAGTCCTGCAATTTTAGATCAGAATAAATTCATCGAATGGAACGTTTAATGAGTTTTCTTACGAAAATAGATCATAAGTGCTGGACAGGATTCGAACCCGGCTTGTCTGCGTAGAAGAACGAATTCTAATTCACTGAGCCACCGTGGCTTTTATCAAAAGTTATTATACGATCTTTTGGTTTGAGGTGTTTGATGCAAAAATAAGCTAAAGTAGTTCTTGGATGGTATTAAAACTTTAAGCAATCACGAGAATTCGAAGATACAATTGATAATATCGATGGGTATGAGGGTGACTGCGCTGCAGTATGTTAACACTCACTAGTGAAGGAACACATTTTCAACAAATGTTAGATTGTTTTCTAGATCTGACATATAACAAATTGCTTCCTCTGATCTTAAAACTTCAAAACAGTTATTTACGTGAAATTATTGTGTTGCATTTTTAATTTGAAAAATAAATAACACGAAAAGAAATTTGTGACTTGCCTTAGTGTAACTGCAACTGCAGGATCTGAAATCTAAAATTACTATGATTTTAACGACTTTAATAACTGCTGATATTGTGATTGAATAAGCAATTGCAACTGTGACAGTTATTATATATTATAACTCTCACACGTATAATATTTGTCCGTGTCGTTCTGTCTAACAAATCTAAGGAAAAGCTGATTTAACAATTTCACTTTTCAATTATAATTCAGTAGCCAAAAATGCTTAATGGCAGGAAAATCCGCATGTTGTATAATGTATTAGCGTCAACAAAAACCCTTCAGGTGTAGTAATTCAATTTTCATAGATACTTTAATATTTTTGGGGTAGCTGAACACGAATTTGAAGTCATAATTTGAAAATTCAATATGCCTGATCCAATATGACAGATCAAAGTTAAGTCATTCTTCCGGGAAATGTGGACTTCAATCTGTATGGTATTTTTTTTAAATTTGATTTTTTATACACGATTAGAAATATACTGCAACATTATATCTATTAGTAACAGTATAAAAAACAATTTTTAATTCACACTCTCTCTCTTTTTCCCTTATCACTAGAAAATACTAAAATTTTATTCTCTTATACTGTTAAAAAGATCAGTAAAAACTTATGCAACATACAAGTAGCTGACCGATGATTGCGATATATAAGTAACTAATACAAATAATTCAAACATTATGAAAAGCAAATGCTATGTAAGTAGATACTGTATTATAGTTAAATGGATGGAACATAAATAAAATAAAATCAACTATAAGTGCTCTGATCCACGAAAAGGTGAATTTAAGTCGTATTTTAAGCAAAGATTTTATTAAATTGACTAAAATCATTATGCATTGTGCAGTTTTGGACTAAATGCATAGCTACACTTTGGCAAACTTTGTTATTTTTACGAGAAAAATGAGTATTTATAATGATGCGATGAAATCTAACATAAATTAATCCAATATATAAAAAGAGGATCTGAATTATTTTTTGAAAACCATATATGTTTTTATGTTCATACATTATAGTTTATATAATAAAATTTATTTACGTACTAAAATTAAATAAAAATTGATACACGCTCTGATCTTCATATACAGATGGACTTGAGTCGTATGTCGATTAACAATTTTATTAAATGGACTTAAGTCGTTAAGTAATATGCTATTGTTGACTATGATAGCTATGCTACGGCAATTTTTACCACTTTCACGCGAAAGGGGGATACTTATACTAGTGAAATCTAGTATAAACCTGAAATTGAAAAAAGTGGACTTAAATCGTTTCTCCGGTTCCCCACAGATATAAATCATAAATGTATACCACACATATATACACTCTTGTACACTTTTATACATTTCTGTACATTTTCGAAAAAAAATTCACATGTAATAAATTGAAACTTTCAGTTACTTAAGAAATAGTGGCACTAGTGGAATATGGAAATCTGAAGAGTTCCAACGAATGTGGAATAGTGATTTGTTTGGTGTAATTTCCACTGTGTACGTTTTATTACCCTGTCGTTCGATATCCTTGTCAAATCTGAAGAGTTCCAACGAGTATGAATCGTGGTTTATTTGGAGTAAGATCTACAGTATATGTGTGGTTACCCTTTTGTCCGGTATCCTTGTCAAAAATATTTAAGTCCTACACAATTCGCGAATCGACAGCCTGCTCATCAAATTCGGCGACGGTGAAAACCGAGTCGCCGAATTACACCGCGTAGCAACGCTATCCCACTCTTCTCAACTCCCTCACACATTTGCATCTTATATGGATGTACGTAGGCACACATCCTTATTTTCTGCGATTCTTCTTTGTGCGGCTATTTCATTCTTTGCACATATAAATAATAAAATTAATGTATAAAGGTATCTAATAAATAAATAATTCAAATAATCAAATTTCATACCATAGCAATATGGACCGTTACAATACATAAAAATATCATTTCTTTTAATACCATTTTATACTGATTCTTATTTCCGGTGTTCATCCTCTTTTTTACATCCAATCTTGAACATTTAATTTCCACTAAAAAGCAAAACGATGCCCATACGTTAGTCTAATAATGCCAATTACAGCTACACAGCTTCCGTGCACGACCAAGCTGTAATACATGTTACCATACGGACATAATTCTCTAAGCGAATTAGCAAAAGCACAGCCGGCATAAATCAAAGCATAAAACATTCAGAATAAAGTCTCAAAAAACGCTCTTATCACCGCAATCATCATAAATGCACGAGCACAATCACCCCTGTGCAGCACTATATTTCCGCAAATCGTAAATAATAAACCACCGTTCAACGTAGAAACAAACAATAAGAAACTCAAATCCAAACAATAGGCACGAAAATGAGAACGGCATCCCTGCGTCTTATTATACTTATGCGCGCGCGCGTGTACCCCGTATGATTGTCGCGCGCTCTGCGGGCATAAATTTCATCAAACGAGGAGGAGGAGGAGGAGTGTACGAGGCCCGCACATGTCGGCGTGCGCGCCCCCCGTTGCCCGGTGACATTTTTACGACGAATGCGAGCCCGGAGAGCCTCCTAGAGCACACTATTATAGTTCTTCTTTATTTATAGTATCTATCGGAGATCTTCTTCGCGAGAATGTTACGCGCTCCGCGAGATGTACGTTTCAGGTGCAGGTATATATACGGAGGGATATATGGGTTTGGCGAGGCTGGAGGAGGGAGATTTATGGAATGTTTATCGGCAGGGGTAAAAGTGGAGGATGACGGGGAATTATATAAGTAAATAATTTATTAAGCACAGAGAGCGTGAATTTTCTTATAGAAATTATTACTGTGGAAATTATACTAAATGTCGAGTGTTTTGACTTGACGAGAAAAAATTATCTCATGAACGGTAAAAAATAAGGTTACTCGTCATTCGTTTTATAGCGTTACCGTGATAAAAGGTAAATTTTATCGTAAGTTACAATTTTTACGTTTATTGCGGTACTTTTTCAAAAAGTCAGGATGCCCGGATTTATTTATGTTACAATATTTTTTACGGTAATATTTATCAGTAAATTCTCTCTGTGCAGTTATGACGCTCGTAAAAGAGCTTAAATAAAGAAATCGATTTGACAAAATCGTTGATTTTAGATTATTCCACAGCCAATTTAAATTTACTTCAATATATTATATTGAAATATGAATATATTGAATATATTGAAATTAATATCAAAACTGGCCGTCGGTTAAATATGAAATATTTGAAAATATTGTTTATGATGAAATTATTTATAATCTCTTTTGAAAATTCATTATTCAAATTCACAAGAAAGTAAATGTTCAGAAAGCAATACATAGAAGCGATTACTTTAATTTTAATGAGACTATGCATTAGTGTGGACAATCGCAGAAATACTTAATGTCAATAATAAATTATCTTTTAAAATACAGAAGTCTAAAGTATTTTCTATGACGGCAAAAGATAAATATGGTTATACTTTGTATTTCTTTGTTCTCACATCTTACAGACGTCAAACTTAACGATCGCAAATCAATTATACACGCATCTCTCAAGAATATTTATTGTGCACTATAAAACATTTCATCAAAAGCAATAAAATTCTCTCAACCGCAACCACCGCATCAAAAGAAGTACGAAAAATCTCCATCTACCTAGACGGAATACAAGAAATTACCAATAATCAAAACATCAGCTTCCTTTTTCCACGAGCCTCTGCCTCCTACTCGTATATATACCCATAAATCACGCTGAACTGCGCAGAAATTTGTCGTCTACAACTTTACTCCTCTTGCATTCTCTCATCCAGTTCTCCCCTCGCGTTAAACCCTCTCGTTTCTTCTTCTTACTCCTCTGCATCCTACCGCCTCTGGATACAGGCTGAACGCATCATCGGCGCGGTTTACGCGGCTCTCGGGAGCCAACTCGCAGCCGCTTCAGCACTAAAAGCGCGAACAAGCGCCATTAACGAGAGAAAAAGGCAACGCGCTCGAGACAGCCGGAACAGTTTTAATGAGTGAAAAATTGCGGGGAAAATCGGTAATACGCGCGCTCGCGCCGATAAATCAAGCTTCTTTATTCCCGTGCGTTATAACGTGCATACGCCGCGTGCGCCATGCATATATGGCGCACGAGTGTTTTCTTCGCCTCTGGCGAGCGCCCCGTATTTATGGTGATTTCGACTTTTTTGTCCTTGAGCGGCGAGCGGCGCGTTTCGCAAGAACCGGAAACTGGCTTTATGACTTGTTGCCGGCTGCTGGTAATGCTGATGTTGCGGCTGCTGCGAGTTTTCTGCGATAGTTGTCTGGGGAGGAATTATTTCGTTGGAGGATAGCGGACTTTGATTCGCCTGACAAATTCGCGGAGAGGAGGATTTGTCGGGGATTGCTTTCTGATGATGTTATATGGGGCAATGGATTGTAAAGTCGTGGATTTTGTTGAGGTTGTATTATATTTCGGACGAATAAAATTATTAAATATTGTAATGGATTTTGAATACTTTGTGGAGTTGAATCTGAAATCTTGGCTAAAAAATAAATCGTTTAAAACGACCGTTCGGGTGAAAAGTTATAAGTATTTCAAAAGGGAAAAATTACTTGATTATGTAAAAAATTGAAATTTCTATGATTTTTCACTATTTTCAAACGTAGATAACCTTTTACCTGTACTTCTTGTACTTTGATTCTATTCATATGATTTTTTCGTCGTGTCCCCTACACATTGACTAGATGCCGTTGAACAATGGCTACTTTTTGTTAATTTTCCCCATGTTAAATTCCCATAACAGAATTTGGGTAGCCGAAAAAACAGTGGGCCACGATCGAATTCGTGGGAACACTATTTTCGACGTGTTCTGGATCCTCTAAAGAACAAGAAAAAAGTTGTCTCAGAGATGTAATCCTAATTTCTTTTTTAATGTTCGAACGCTCTAACTGAACGTTTTTCGTGGATTTCCTCATAGATTCTTCTGATTCCGTAGTCGGAAAAATTATTCTTATAGAATACAATTGGGAACTAAAAGTCCCTTGTAACAAATTCTAATATCACTTATTTTAATTCATCCCAATCAGCAGTTTTCGTATAAAATGTCTACGAATCAAGACCAATACCAAAACTCATATTTCAAACAAATTCACAAAAATCAGTAGCATCCTTGTATTTGCCCATAAAAATGCCACAAATCGCGCCAATTACCGTCAGAACTTCACCATCCCTAACTAACACCAGCCGCAATCGCCCTCCGCACCTTCCAACGAAACGAAACAAACCACAACATATACTCGTACCAAACCCATCCGCTCCCTCGAATAAAATTCCGGAGAACACCCAACCTGTGCCCACCCAAACCGCGCGCGCTCTTTCTCTCACATCAAAACGATACATAAGAGCATCGCGCGCGCAGACCGTTATTCCACAGCTCATAAAGTAACACGTCGATATTGTTATTACACGCGCGGGGCCGCTCGATCGAGTCTCCATTTTCCGCTCATGACTTCACGGAAGCTGCGCCCCGAAATAATTCGGCTGCCGCTGCAGCGCACCGCCCCGCAATCATGCCCGCGTGTACGCCAGCGAAAGAAGAAAGAAAAAAAGGGTTGTGCACCGCGCGCTCTCTTATCGTCATTAAAGTCCCCGCGCGCGCGAGAAGCGAGCAGCGAAGGATTTATGATCGCGCCCGGGTATTACGCGAAGCTTATATGCGTGATGGGAAGCTTCAATTTCGCCGCTTCGAGGTGTAGCGTCCCTGCTGCTGTATTTTTTCTTTTAAAGGAGGGGGGTATAATGATTTCACTTGATAGGTGGGTTGCAGTGCAGTGTGCGCGCGAACTGTAATTTTGAATTGCCGCGGTGTGCGTGCCGGCGCAGAAGGGCACGCTTTTTTTGCGCGGATGCGGAATGGAGTGTCAAGTCGTAATTCTTCGGGGTTATTATGTAGATAAAGTTGATGCTGCCCTTTTTAATGTAACTTTAAGGGGATTTCGGGTGTTTGAACCTCTTTTCGTGGAACACTTGAGTCAATTTTCATTATTTTAAGCATTTTTTTCTTGCGTTAGTAATTTCAATATTTTAACGAGGTCATTAAATTAAACGTTCAGAAAGACGATATTGCAGCTTAGCATTTAAAATTCGTATCGAATCTTTTGAACTAGTATAATCTATTTCGATGCAGTCTATCTTCGTTCGATGTATGATCAATAGTTTGAAACAATACTAAATTAATATTGATAACATAATAAAATACTTGAAAATTTTACACAACTATTTACATAACCATAATATTGTCTAATTTGATATAACTATGTATGGAAAAAGTAAATTTTAAAAATATTATATAGAGAATGAAAATTCTGAAAAAAATGTACAAGCTGTGCCCGTTCTCCCTCACAAGAGAAAATAAGAAATAAATTAAACGGACATTCTTACATAAATACGTCCACATAAAAATATAAAAACGTCCAATGGCGAATCGATGAATTTTTCATCCTCAAAAGTGAAAAACAGCATCGCGAAGAGAGAACGCACAAAGCGTCATTAGACCCCCACGGTAAACAGGCCGATCATCGTCGTCGACTTCGAGAAAATGGAAAAGAACGAGTACCTGTATATCGACGTGCGGATGACGGATGAAGACATCGCGTCTGTTAGGTCCGTCGCGACGCGGGGTCTCTCGTCGTTTTATCTCGGCGCTCTCGCGGCCGAGTTTCTTATGCCCCGACATTGTTATAATCACTCGCTCTCTACTTGTTATGCTTTCATACGAATGAAAATGAGCTGCAAAAAGTGCGCATATCTGGGTGGAAGATGATAATATCTACACTGTGGATATATTTAACATTTTTCCTGACTTTTTGTTATAGTCTTCGTAATATAGATTAAATATGTCATAATAACTAATTTTGAATCATGTGTTCAAGTATTGTTTACATGCATACATATCAATTACATTCTTTTTCTTATTTATACTAATAAAAAGTAGTATACAGATAAAAACATAATTGTTATATTAAAATTGAGTTTTTAAATCAAGCTAAATTAATATCACATATTTAATATACGACGAATTTCACAGCGGATATTTCAGAATATATTGCATTGACTGACGATGCTACGTATTTAAGAAAGAACTTATTATTAGAAACAATCAGTCCCTATTATTTGTTTTATCTACACCATCAAACACACTTCGATAAAAATGTACTAAAATCCTATAAGCTAATGAATTCATTACAAAACCCAGCGCACACCTCTATTCGAACAATCATCAGAAATCCGAATGTTCTTGGCCCACAGGGTGTTCCACAACAAGCGGCCCGCGCTGACGCCGGGCATCGGCTTGAGCGGCAGGGCCAACAGTGGGGCGGCCGTCGTGGGCGGCGGCAACGGCACCTCGCTCAGCGTCGTCGAGGGCGAGTGCGGCGACGCCCTGAAGCGGCGCAAGGTGCACAGGTGCGACGTGGCCGGCTGCGACAAGGTCTACACCAAGAGCTCCCACCTCAAGGCCCACAAGAGGACTCACACCGGTAAGTCGACGAGTTTGCGTGCACGGATAAAAAGATGGGTCTTAAGAGAGAAGACTGATCTTACGCGTTACGATTAGAAAAGACCTATCTCGCGCGATGCGAGTAGAAACGGACTATCTGTTTTGAGGTTGTTTTGTAGACTCTATTCAATGCTGAAAATTTGTTATAAAGTGATTGGACACCTTACTGTTTATGACGTGAAGATGATAATCTTACATCAGTAGTATTAAAAAGTCAATAGATGTTGTAATTGAAATTATCTTATGATAATTATATGACCTCAAAGTTAGTGTAAGAAATAACCTCAAAAGAGATAGTCTGTTACTAATCGTAACGCGTAAGATCAGTCTTTTCTCTTAGGAACCATCGAAATATATTTTCTTCTTTTTGCCGATGTGTTATTTTGTGGTGGGTTATATAGTGGGAGTTTGGGGGGTTGTGACCTGACTGTGCATCGTTTACGTTGATGTTTGGTAGCTGGAATTTTAAGTCGTTAGAGATGCCGTTGATAATAAGATATTGGTATTTAGTAATTAAAATAGGCGTTTTTCTGATTTTTGGACATTGAGGAAAATTGTGTAACAAAAGATTACTACTTTCATATGTACATTGTTGATAATAACACTTGATTTTTTACAATACTTTCCATATTTAATAATAAAAGTTTAAAGAAAAAATTCAATTCATCCTTTATAATCAAAGTTAAAATTGCTAAATAAATTTGGCAATTATTGCTACACAAATTGTAATTTTAATAGATATTTGAGTATATCCTTATTATTTAAACAGACATAGTAAATTTTGCTACATAATTTGTAACTTATTTGCCATAGAATATTTCTCCGCGTAAGATAAGTATATGCTAGTGAATAAATTAGGGTATTTCCTGAATTTATATTTATTTATATATTTCTCATTTAATAATTTAATATCATTTATTATTAATAAATATAAGAAAATCCATAATAGCGCTAATTATCGTAAAGCAGAGCCAATAAGTCAAATAATCAATATAATTACTTGAAAAAAACCTTCATTCAAACTTCTTTTCCCAGGCCTTCTACCTCAATTATGCATAAATCCCCGATTTTACCCGACAGGCCGCAAAACCAAAATAATTTAGTTACTCACCAAAAATTTTTCACCGAGTGAAAACACCGTCCATCAAACGCAGTCAATAAAATTCACACGCCTTTCAATAAAACCCGATACGGCGATACCTCTGAATATTTATAGATCACACACCGCTGTATTCAAAGCGCCAGCAACTTCCTCGTCATAAGATCCTCTTGAGACAAGTACACACACGCGCTTCTTTTCTCCACACAGCACACATTTCTAGCTCCGAACCTCTCGTGTACGCACTTAAACTCGCAAAATAATATATTTCATTCGCATTTCGAGCGCGCACGCGTGCTCGTATATAAATATTCGCGCGCGCGCGTGATTTACGCCGGTAGGCGCGATAAAATCCACGAGAGTCGCTATAGTTTTGTCGCCGCACGCGGGTTCGCCCGCTGAGACACTTCGGTTTGTGTGGTTTATTCGCGCGAACGCTCGTGCGTGTATGTGAGTATAATGCGCGCATATGGCGGTTGTATTCGAGGTCGTGAAGTTTTTGATAAAGAGGTATTCGAGGAAGAATGGCGGGGTTTGATGAATCGTCGGAAGAAACATTATAAGGGCGGGTGAAGTCTTTCGTTTTTTTTTGGACGATCGTGGGCGATCGGTGCGTACCACTTTTGCCGGTAATTTATACTCTCGCAATTTTTCAACGACACGCTGGTTTCTTAAGTAAGCTGGGAAGTGTGCTACACGCAGGGAGAATACGTGTTGTGGAAAAATGTATATCGCACTTGAATTGTGAAACTATCGATCAAACGCTCAATGTAATTAAGAAGAGGGAGACAAGTGTGACAAGAATTCAAAAATATTTACTTTGATTGGTGACTTTTAATGTTTCATTTATAATACAAGTTTTTTAAAACATTTTTATTATAATTTTGAAATTACTTTCATACTATAATTGACTTATTAACATAACAGTATTATATATATATATATATATATATATATATATATATATATATATATATATATATATATATATATATATATATATATATATATATATATATATATATATCGATTGTGAGAATTCCTTAAATATAATTAGTATTTATTGATTTTTATAATTTTTCGCTGGTATTAAAAAAATACTCATATTCAGTATAATTTGAAATACTCCATTGAATTTGAAAATCGTAGAGTTTTGGTTGAGTATTCGAAATTACTCTACTTATTTGACTGTTTTTTTTAATATGTTTTATTACATAACATTTAATGTAAAAGTCACGTCTAATCAAGAATTGTACAGTAAATTAACAAGTACGATTCGCTTTATTACTAAAATAACCTACCCAATTAAAAACCCAGCCGAGCAATTCTAACTATTACCCGCATTTACCTAAGCACTCACATGTTATATTACGCATAAAACGCGCGTAATCTCTCTTGCACACACACGCTCACAATCATCCCAACCAGCGCAAGGAAATTACGTTTTTGCCGGTGCGATGTTTCCGTAATTAAACCACGCCACACGTCAGCGCGCGTTCTCACGTTAAGTCATCGAAAAGGCAGCGCGGCAATTAACTCGAACCTTATCCAGCCGAAGCCTAATCTGAGCTCCAGCTCCCGAATCGAGACTATAATGGATTATATTGCGCTCGCGCGTCAGGTCTGCTCTTTTTTTTTTTCACCACTCTCGCTGTGAACACAATGCGATTCCTGTTTTTTTTCTTTTCTTCTTTTAGACCGGCCCTCACCTCGATCACTGAGAATCGGAGCGATGTCGCAGCGTCGCGTGAAAAATGGATTTTTCTGGAAAAAGAGTTGTTCGCGGTGGAGAGAAATTAGGCTCGCGAGCGCCTTTTACGGCCGCCATTATTCTTGTAAGGGGGTAAGAGCACTGCTGTTGCTGCCACTCGTAACGCGCGAATAATGGCTTGTTGACGAGCACGGCATTGCGTTTTAGCCTTGTTTTTTTTTTGCTTCGTGCTGTTTTCAGCGGTGTCGGGGAAAAAATGTGTGTATGGTCATCGGATTACACATCATGGCGTTGAATAAAAGAAGTAAGTTTGTGTGGGACGCGAATTTTTCTTATAAGATAAAAGTCTTGTAAGAATGTTGAATAATAAAAAATAAGAAAATATAAATAAATAAATGGAATCTCTTGAAAATAATTAACGTATAAATCTTTACTTTAGAACACTATTTCGTATCAACATATTCTATATTTCAAGCAATTTTCAAATCTACGTATTTTTAAGGTAATAAAAATAAAATATATTGAATTTTAGAAGTATCGAATGTACTGTATAGAATATTACAGAAAATTATAATTGAAACTAATTTATAAAAGAAAGTGCATAGAATCCTTCAACGCAATACTCACATTTCTTTTAACAATTAAACTCTCAACTTCGATTATTTACCTCAATCATTTAGCACTATTAAAAGCCGAAACAAAGGGAGAAACAGAAACCAACTTGGTACACGCGGCGCGCTCCTTGCGCGAGAAAAACGATCATCGATTGTGCAATTAATGATTTCCGGAGTCAAACACGGCGAGCGGGACGCAGACAATCGCGTGTCCTGGCAATCGAGCGCAAAAAGTGCATCGGCGCGAGAAAGCGTGTGCGGGTGTGGAAAGCGTATATGCGCCGCGCGGTTTTTTTTGGTTCTCTCTCTCCGAGCGTCGGACGTAATAAGAGGGCGTTACCCCGCGCTCGATTTCAGGCCTGTCACGCGAACACACAAGTAGATTTTCAGGATTTTTGCCAAGTGGATTACCGAGAAACTAAGTAGAGATTTACCTGAATACGCAATCTGTTGGTATTTATTATTTTCTTGAAGCGTAATGAACATGATATATAATATCTTTGGTCTTTTAAACGTACAACATTCACAGTTTCTCTTTCAAAATAACAAATTTTCAAATGTGTTAGAGTTCTAATTCGAAAGCTAAATTGTTATATATTTGTTTATTTATGTATTGCAAAAATAATCAAAAAAAATACAAGTATGACTGCTTTTTAATTTCAGAAATAGACTATATTTCAGGAGAATTTCTATTTAAAATTCTAAAATCTGTATCAACATACTCTTTCTAATAATCCAAAATGGTTAAAACATATGTTTTATATATAAAGACATGACTTTTCACAATATTTCTTAATTAATTATATAATAAATGAAAACATATTATTTACTTGATCTTACTTGAAACTTTGTTCGAAGACTTTCTATGACACAGTCAAAAAGGTGTGTATCATTTTCACAAACAGTTAATTTACATGTACTGAAAATTCATCGAGAATCTGATGAGATCTCCTTAAATTAATTGTTGCAAACTATCTCATTTACATTAGTAAGTGCATATTTTGAACCTTACTAATATTGCCCTCGAACCTGTATTCACTGTCAAAAAAGCAGGTATACAAGTTGTATCGCTGTTTCGATTGCCCTATATTACCCACACGCACAGTATATGCGCGGCGATTTTGCTGGTATTTCCGGTAATAGACGAGCGTCTCGCCGTCCGTCTGCCACGTATATGTGTGTAACTCTCAGACGCCTAGTAGTCGCGGGTGTGGTCGATAGAACCAAGGCCTTTGTAGTCTGGTCCAGTGTGCATTATTATGTTAATGGAGTTGCTCATGCGAAGAGTGTGAAACTTTTTGTGGATTATCGATATTTCTTTCGTGACGGTTGGACGTCTCACCACTTCTTTTACAGTTCCGCAATGGATCATTAATTACATGCAAATTACAACAATGTGATTTTTTTTGTATAAGTAGACATATTGGAATTCACTGAAAATTCTTTTTGTTTTAGATTTCAATGATAGTTGTCTGACCGGATAAGACTTTTTCTACTGTTATTTCTATTTTTACATACAAGTATACATAAATGTGTAACACCAGAGATGGAAAATAAATAAAATGAGTATTAAAACCCACGACACATAAGGGCGATTGCTGATGATCTATAATATCGCGGTACACGCGCTACTTTCCCCTCGTTCTCAACTGCACGAGGGCAAATAATATGTCCACACGATCGTAAAATTTGTGATGGTACAAATAAGCGCTTCTATTTTTAGAATTTGCCCTGTGGGAACTTATCGAATTATTATACGAGTTGATGAAATGTAGCACATATTTAATGTGTGGTAAGGTATTTAAATGAATATTTAAAAGTTTCAGACAAAGAAATTAAATCAAACAGATCTTTTAAAAACCATCGGTATAAATCAATGAGGGAATTAAATTTTTAATGAATTTTTTATTGTGATTATGATAGCTGCGGCCATTCCAATACTATTACTGGTAACCATTACAAGCTGGTTATTATAATAATAATAATATTTATTATTATTATTATTATTATTGAATACGCAAATATCAATCTTTCTATTTCTATAATCGATATCAGATGATTATGCGGTGAAACAAGCTATACCTTATTCGGGATTAGACTAAGCAAGTCTACAACTTAATGTTCGCTAAAAATTTTAATCCAAATAGCTAAATTATTTACGGCTAGATAAAAATGTACATTCAATGCAACAACAAATAATATCCAATGTGTGCATTAGACATTCCAAGGCCATAAATTTGTTTAAGCAACTGACACACGTAAGTCAGGGATTATTCCTTCTTCTACCTTCCTCCATGTATAAACACAAAACTTTGCATTTCAATTGAAATACGCGTAAGCACTAGTGTAAAATTATCATCCTCATGAGAAACTTCCGACCACTATAATATCGAAATAAATATCATAATTATTAATGCACACCTGATAATTATTTAATCAAAGTAAATATAACTTAGGCTTAATGTCGCCCAACAGCACCATACTATACAACAACAAGAAATCTTAATCCGAACAGCTGAATCATTCATACCTAGACTAAACCATAATACACATTCAATTCAATTAAAAAAGAAAGAATCAAAACTATCAATACCCGCATTAGACGCATTTCAAAGGAGCCACGAATCCCCTCAAGTAATTGACACGCGTATAATTTAGGGATTACCCTCCTTTTATTCCCTTCCATCGTGCACAAATTTCCCTCGAGCTATTGAAAATCGTAAAAACAAACAAACAGAACAACACTCGCGCAGGTGCGTTAACGCGCGCAAGCGCAGAAACCGGTTGGCGTGTCTCGCGACTTCTCCGATGAAAATTAAATTCATGACCTTTGACACCTATATGCGTGTATATATATACATACGATTCAGCGTATTCGTGGAATTTGCTGCGTATACCTACCGGTATTGCGCGAGCTTGGCGATGTTTCTCTCGTCGTCGTATGTACGCGTCCTGTGCGAGTGAAGGAATCTTCAATGCAATTTTTTTTTGAGCGTCGACGATAAGATTCGAAGCTGTGAGACTATGTTAATCGAGAAAATATTAGCGGATTGTCGGAGTTGTTTATTGAGATGTGCGCGATGAAAAAGTCGGGTATTTAATTGCCTGCATGTGAGAAAGTTTGGTTTTTCATGGTTGTTTGTATTTTAATGGAGGTTGGTCGTATTATCGGGATATATTATAGGATTTAAGCTAGATTATCTGATGATTGAACAATGTTCTTGTAGAGTGCTTATCATAATATGTTTGATAATTTTACTTGACAGTTTAAGCTATTCAAAGTCGAAAGCTATTGGAAAATCGAACTTTTTTATTTCGTGCATATATCTTCATAAAACCAAAAAATTACCTTATCATATTCAAATCCATGCGATACTTAAACTCAAAATTTACTGTTCATCCATAGTTTGCAGAAATTGTCCAGTATATCGTTTGTCAGTACGTTTAGTCGGGGAAAGCGAAATCAAGTCTTAAGTAGTTTCATTTAGTTTTAGCTATAGATCTTCTTTATACTCTTACACAAAATAATTTTAAACACAAATCAAGAGTTATCAGCTTGTAATCAAGGTGTAGCTAGTCGAAATTTTATTTTTTTGACAAGATTTCTGTATATATGCATGTATTAAATTAAAAATGTATGCAAATGACCAACAATTTCAGCAAATTATCTAATTTTGTATAAATAGGTGTTAAATTGTCTCCTTGATCAAAGTCAACACCAAAAACCCTACACACTGAAAACTTTTCACACTAACTAATCACCAAATCGCACCAATAAATGGAACGACAAACCAACTAATAAATCCAAAATCCCTAACCTCCATCAACTCTCCTAATAACTCACATAACAACCGATTTACAACAACTCCCCCCCGCTCAGAACCTAAGCGTCAAACCGACAAATCCCTTCAGTCACGCACACGCGCGATCTTAAAAATGCGAAACGGCGCCTCTCTTCCCACCACAAGCTCGAAGCAACCGCGACTCGGTGTATAATCGCTCAAGGTCGCGCCGATCCCATAGGGCGTGGACCCCCGAGCGCGCGGATTTATCTATATCGCGGTAACCTCTAATCAAGTTGTACTTAGGACGAGATTGCACAGGTGGTCGGGCATGTAAGCGGCGCTTGGAAGAGGATTTTCTAGGCGGTTTTAGATGTTTGGAGATGGGAAGTTGAGTATATTAATTTGAGTTTTATAGATTGTGTATAATATGCGAAGTTGGCTCGAAGGAAGAAATTGTTTGATGAATGCATCGTTTTGGATGTTTCTATGTATTTTATAATAATTGGTAGATACAAGGAAATTAAAAAGAAAAGTGCCATGATTAAAACTTTCAAGTACTTATGCATTATTTATTTATTCTTTTATTTTTTTATTTAGCATTGGCAGTATAGTTTAATTTATACATGAATTAAGTAGAAAAAAGTAGTTCTTGAAGCAATTTGTTAACTTTTATGCAAAGTGGATATACGATGAATATTATGAACTTAGCTTTTAATTTTTGTATAAATGAAACTGTCAGTAATATATTGCAAATATTAACTCCTAATCAAGCATCATTATAGAGAGAGTACCAGGGAAAATTAAGGTACATAAAAGCTTGATAAGTAATACATACACTGGAAAATATATAGTCCTAAATTTAAAAAAAACGTATTTTCAATATGCGCTAAATCATTTATTTTGAACACATAATATTTATTTTATTATATACTTGAATTAAAAAGTATTTCATTAAAAATAATTAATGTTTATTAATTTTAAGTAAATAATTGTATCCGGATTGTTGTACTTTTACACAGTTACTCAATTTTACAAACTTTAACTAAACGTTTACGTTTATTACTTATTTCTTAAGGATGAAAGTGAGTTCACTTCCATACACAAACATAAATAATATAAATATATATTAAAACTTTTATTAATCGTAGCGGCACATTTTAGTTTGTCTGCTTATTCAGATTTTGTAATTTTTAATAATAGAGTACAATGTGCCTAAAATTTTCAAACTGTACAAATGTAAGTTTCTGATCATTACAGAAGCTTTTTACTCTCAAAACGGCATTTCTTCTTATCCTCATCTCTTTCCAAGAATCAATCGGCATATTTACCCTTCCGACAACTAAAATCTACGCAACACCAGTTAAAAATTATCTCTAAGTATATCCTTTCCAACACAAAGAAGTTCTCGTCCTAGCGCATTCGCGATCCTCTTGTTAACCGCCCTCGAAATTATCAGTTTTGCACCCGCACAGGTAAATTTCATTGCGAATATATCGGTGCAGCGCGAGTACGCTCGGACCACCGACGTACAAATAAACTTTTAACTACACGCTACGTGCACGCACACACACATACACGATCGTGCAGCAAAGCGGCGAGAGCGTATATACAGCTTTTACGAGTCGACGCCCTCGCGATTTCGCGTGTAAAGCGCGTCGCCTTTTAAACCGTCGTTTTATGCACTCGGTCGCAGCCGCTGTACAGCTGCTTTGCGCGGGTACCTATATTCTCTTTTTCTGAGTTGCGCGCTGCAGCCCTAATGGCGGCTTCGCGAGCGTTTTACGCACGGTTAAAACGTCCTAGTTACCGATCGTAAATCGGGTATTGAAGTGCAGCGTTGCAAGGCGGGGGGGGGGGGGGGGAGAGTTTTGTTGTTCGTTTTGACGGTGGTCTTTGACTGCGATGCTCTTGTTAATTGGTTGCAAGGGTTTTTGTAATTGGGGTTGTTAGGAGAGTAAATGAGTGAGTTGTGGGGGGTTATTGTCGCTTTTTAATGTCGAATCGATGGCTTAGCGAGAAGAAATCTAAGTTGTAACGGATTCGATTTATTCGAGGGGATTTGTGAGGACATTATTTAAACTTATCATCTGTTTGACAAGTGTGATGGAATTTGTTGAAATTTTAATCAGAGATTATTTTCAATATTTTAAAGGCCCTAAAAACGTATTTATCAAAATAAACTTTTAGGGAAAAACTACTTTTTGTGATCTACGAAATATATTAAGTAATATATTTACCAGTCTCGTTCATATTTGCCTAAGAAAAATGGTTTAAAAATGCTAATCACCATATCATGCATATTTTAACCTTTCAACCTCCACATCTTCTTACGTCGTTAAATTTTATCCTCTTTTGCTCCAAACAGTTAGAATCTCAAAAAAAATACAAGTTCATATAATTCCAGTTCACATTTCTTTACTATTTTCTATTTACTCGTTATTGCGCTCCATTAATATTATTCCTGCCCAAGCTTATTATTCAAAATTCTTCCCGCGCGCCGGAGACGTCGGTTACACACGGGGCGCACGGAGCCAGGAATCAAACGGCCAGCCTCTCGATGGCTACGGGGCAATATTTTACTGCGCGCCCCGAGACGCCGCGCGCTCGAAACTAATGAGCACAGTATGATATCGCGCGCGCCGGGCGCTCGCGCTCTCATCCGCCTAACTGAATGGCCCTATTTAAAAATTAGATCAAAGCGCATTAATAATCGCGTAATGAACCGCTTGATGTATCGACCGGCTCGTAAATCGACCGATCGCTCAAAATTGCACGTGTAATGCGAGTTCTTGGCTCGCTCCGTTGGAATAGAGATTGTGTGCGTGCTTCTTTTTATTTGAGCTTGATTTTTGATGAAAATTATATCGAAGATGAATGCAGATTTATTTTATATGAGAGGAGCTTACAAACTTTATTTAGCATTCAAGGAAAGGTTTTGGAATATTATGCGTAGCTCCATATGTTGTCTTGGATGCAGCTTGGTTCTTTCAATAATGAATAATCATTTGTACTCTGCAAAAAATATAAATCAAAATTAATACATATTTTAATTGATATCTATAATTAGTTACAAACTAAGAAATATAATTTATAAATAATGCATCCTTTATTCTTCCGAGCCATAGTGTACATGTAATACCCATTTTGCAAAAGCTTTCTGTAACTTACGCCGATATTTTGATTTAACTATAAAAAATGGTATTTTTTAAATAACATTATTGCTCGCACTCCATTAAAAATTTCAAAACAAAAACTTAAAAATATGTAAGTTTTTAAAGCAATTGATTATAAATCAGTAGACAGATTTAGAGAATTTAATATGGTGGATTCAATATGGCGAATTAAAATTGGAAAACGAAATTTCCGCTATATTAGACTTCCTATTTTGAAATTTCTAATCAGTAACCCCAACCCAAAAAATATGTATACATGTATTTAAGAATTTCGGTTAAATTAAGAAAAATGTATGATTCGAAGAGCTCTCTTATACAATGGAACTGCATTACTCAACACCCACGGAAAAAACAGCTCGTAGTATTTGCATGCCAGCACTTTAGATCCATCACATGCTGATTCTTGTGAATCTTACATCAGGCTCAGCTAGTAGAAGTCCAAATGGCTGCGTCTACACAGACACACTTAACGCACACTTGGGTGTGCACTTTTATTTAAAACTAGCCCAGCTGGCACTAGGGCCAGCCTAGAAAATGTCCATTCGTGCTGTTGTCGTCTGTAACGTCATTCCGTCATGGTTTGCCGATGACAACCAAAACATTTCTTAGGTTTGCCTTAGTGCCAGCTGGGCTAGTTTTATATAAAAGTGCACACCCAAGTGTACGCTAAGTGGGTCTGTGTAGACGTAGCCAATCCGAGCTTGTAGGCTGCTCGCACCCAAACAACCTGACCTCTTTCCATCACACCCGCTCATCTGCAGCTTGAATTCATTAGAAAACTAACAATAGGATTTACTTACAAACATAACAAATATATGAAAGCAAACAAATAAATTGATTTTTAACTCTACGTATACGAGGTTGCCGATGATGACGGTGTCCTAGGGAACTCTAATCCTAGCTCTGTAAGCAGTAGTTATGTTTAACTTATTCGCAGCTAGTGAATGAAATTTTTAGTTCATAATCCCAAAACCAACTATAAAGATGAAATATTTCAAGTGTAAATATAAAATGACACGTAATTTAAGTAGCTAGAGTTAATGAAAAAATTAAATAATAAAACGTTTTAAATTAAATTTATTATTTAAATGCACATAATATATGAAGATGCTCAAATCCTGTCTACACAAACATTTTTTTCCACTTGTTAACTAATGGATTACAATTTATTCACAGTCAGCGAATATAAAGTTTGGTTTATAAACCATATAATCAACTATTAGAATCAAACATCAAATGAAAACCAAAGAAATTCCCTAGAACACCGTCATCGGTGACTTTTAAAAGTGACGAATGTTCGGTCTATTTAATTTTAAACCGTTCTTAACGAATTCTTTTTATCAATCAATTTATGCATAGAACGGCACATTTTGTCATAGTTTAGGATATAGTTTGAAACAGAGTAGCTTACTTATTTAGACACATTAAGCGCTCTTGAACTTGGACTTATGCAGGTAAATATTACTAAAAAGAAAAAAAAATTATACTAGGAATCAAACTCGATCTTCAAATTATCAGTCTGAAAATATTGTATGTAACACTAATATTCGACCTAATTGTGCCTATATAAATATAATTATATGCCGTACTGTGTTTAACTGTGCCACAAAAATATATTTATAGAAAGTAATCAAATTGAAAAAATAAATATTTAAATTAATGACTTCTTTATTATCACTTAGGTAAAAAATATTTTTTTGTAAAAGCATGAAGATTCTCAATAAAACTTTTTTTTTTAATGACTATAACATTAAAAACTTACTTTTGATTACTGATAATCTTTCAACATTTTTATATTTATTTTAGTGACTGCTATAAAAAATAATATTTAAAAAGGATAAAGAATACTTTATTATTACTTTTTTAGTACTATAAGTATTCTTTAGAGAGAAGATTCGTGAACTCATCATGTTTATTACGATTAAACAAAAATTATTTAAAAGGTAACTCTTTAAATCTTTATGATTAATTAAAGAAGACTTCATTAATACTTTATGAATAGTTCTAGTATTCATGTATGCGGACATTCATGAGTTCATAAAATAATATTTTTTTCGATATTGTACTGATTTGGTAAATATTTGCTCATTTTGAGCTTAAGAAATCTATTGATTAGATATAATCTGAAAATAAGATTGGTATGAATCTGATTTTAAGACAATTGATCGTCTCAAATTCAGATCTCTAGCCCGTGTTGCACATTTCAGACAAGGCGAATATTAAAATTGTTGCATTGCCATTTCAGATCAAATTTGATCTTAAAGGCAGATTTACTTTTTGTAGTGTATATTGTACACTTTTTCAATGCCGCTTATGAATTTTTTGATCACGAAAACTTCAATTGTAGGTAGAGGAATATATTAAATAGGATACTAAAATATAGAATAAATACTTCTTACCTCAAAAAATTAAAAACCGAGCTTCCAATGATATAAATTGTACGTGAGAAACGGAACAGTTTTTCTTTTCTAACCACTACGCCTGAGAGAAATAAGCTTATACGAAGTTTATTTTGTAATTTGTGATAAGATCATCTCATTTCTCATTAGTCTCGACATTTTTCAAATATACCATGCGATTACGGTCGTTAAAGAACGCATATAATATTATTTAGATATTAATAAAGTTGACGGCCAATATATTGGCCAAAAGCAGTCAGCGGGTTAACTTAGTATATAGTTGATAAAATTATCGAAAAGTGAGGTTATGTGGACGTAAGCACTTGAGCAGATGCAAGCCTCCAAGCCGCGTTTGTAGACTATCCAAAATCGCCCATGGCGGCGATACAAGTGACACTGTTTAGAGAATTAACATGACTGAACGACACGGCCAGGCGTACATAATATGCATCCCTGTAAAAACAGCCGGAAATTTATTTCCGTCCCGACAGACTCTGCACAACGTAACAAAAATCAAACTTCTCTAAAGGAAACACAATCTCGAAATCTCTATGACCGTTAATACTACGATGTGCACATTTGAAGATCGTGAGTCGACGTAGATGACGCTCGCCCTACGGCTTCCTTAATAAACGCAAATTCTCGCCAGCGCGGAGATAGCACATAACACAAATTAGTGCAGGCAATACGCAACGGAACGCGAAAATGCCTGGTTTTAGAAAACGCGCACGCGCTGATGAATGGGTGACTCTTCGGAAAGAATAACAAATAACAGCTGAATGATACACGTGGTTAATTGCACGTCACATAAAACAGTCCGTGATTTGCAATCATGATCCAGTCGGCACCGGGACTCGCTTCGATCAAGAAATTAGCACATAAGGTTTTTTTTATACATACAAAGTTCAAGAAGATAGATTAAGTATGTCATTCAAGCATTCCAGTTTGTTTCTATTGGTGATAATATGTTCGACTGCTCTAATGATCGAAGCAGGTTTGGGAATATATTATTTTATTTTGACGGGACATTTTTCATTAGGCGCGTTATGGGTACGGCAAAAGTGAAGTTTTTCAACAGGTACATTTGGTATTTCAAAATAAATGAAACTTAACTAAAATTAAAACTTGAAAAATGTTCTTTTCACTTTTGCTTTGCAGCGAATCATATATCTACATACATTTGTCTTTGGGTCTTGTAATTTGACTCTTTAACGCCCAAGGTTCTTTGTTAACAAAAATTCTGGAAGACGTTTTTATTATCTTTAAAATTGTTCCAATATGTGCATCGAATAGTTTATTGCAGATAAAATAAGCTTTTAATATAACTTTGAAGGTGGTCATGAAAAGTTAGTTTGAATATTCTTATTTAGATATCCATTTTTAGTGAAAGCATTTTTAGCGATTATCAATATTTTGCGAGAGTTTAAAAGCAGATAAACAATAATGTCACTCAAGTCTGGGCTTTAAAGAGTTAAAATAACTATAAAAATTCATATTCATACGACGATAACTTTGTTCTCACTGTAACTTTGAATTATAATTGCATAGATGTTGATTAATTTACAATCTTGTATTAAATTCACAATTTAACTCTTTCTTCCCATTAAATATAACACGTTCATTTTCTTGTCTTTTTCACGTTTATTTTATACTGTGCAAGCCAATGTTCCTTATCTGCAAGGGATAATTCTGATTTTTTACTTTTTACTAATAATTAAATGATTGCGATATCTTGATTTTTTAAACTTGTTTTAAAATAAAAGAAACTATATATGCAAAACAATGATTACAAATAGAATCCTGATCAGAAACTGGGTTCGTTACGTACATTCGTATTATAAATTTGGCAGAGGTATTCTTATCATCTAGTTTTAAAAACCAATAAGTACAAAGTAAAATAAAATAAAAGAGGAAAGTAATATTGAAAATGTAGACGTATATCCAGGTAGAAAATTATCTAGGTTTGTCTAGGCTCTCTACTTATAATCGGAGTTCCCAGTTTAATAATCCTGGAACCTCGATAAAACTGGGTAATTTCTACATGAGTATTAAAAATATTTAACGTACAGTGTAACATCCACACTCAAACACATGCTTGGAGAATAACTAATTGTTATAAAAATCACAATGCTCTCGTCAACAAAGACGAAAAGAAAAAACTAACCATCCATAATCAAACCCTCCACGACTAATAAGAACAAAATTTCAGAAATCTAAGCACCTCTCGATCCACTTCCACGTCCCCTTCGAACCCAACCTCAAAATTCATCAATTCCTGCAAAGTGCACCATCTGAAAAAACGAAGTAAAAGTAACCGTAACCAACGAAAAAACAAAAAAAAACTTTTCGCAGAGGATCGAAAATGCCACTTCGGCAGGGCGTACTTCACGGGCTGCACGCTGTGCACGTGCATAAGGCGCGAGCCTGGCGCGGACAAGACCGACACCAAGCTCTGGTGTCCGGACCACGCCTGTCCGGCGGACTACGTCGAGGTCCAGGCGCCCGACTGGTTCTGGCAGTAGCGACGACGAGAGTAACGGACGAGGAAGAAGCGCGCGAGACATGAATTATTTCGACTAACCAGCCCAAGATATGATTATCAATGCACCGATCACACATACAGATTTATTTAAATAAAGTTTATAAGCCGACAGAAACGAACGAGCGCCTTGGTTGTGTTTCATTTGCCTTTTCCCAGATGTGAGTTTGGTTTCATTTTGCAGGAGTGATAAGAGAGCGATAGATGGACAGAGAGAGAGAGAGAGAGAGAGAGCTCTGGAGTTGAGCTTTGTTTTCGTGGTTGGTGAGGGAAGTATGCATTGGTGATGGAATTCTGACGAGAAGTTTAGATTTCTGCTGATGCGTAGAATGGTTTGAATGAAAAATTCTGATTTTGTATCGAAAAATCTTTATTCTTTTTATTGGAAATGGGTGTTAAATAAATTATAAAACACAATCTATATTTAAAATAAAATAACTTTCGTTTATTCAAACTCACACAAGGAAAGAATAATAATCAGCAATGTGCGACTGTCCTAGCTAGATGCTCTAGTACGACTAAAACACTTGACAAAAAGGGCATAAGAGAATTTGGGGGCTGACGCATATAGTTCCCCACTCTTTTCTATACTCGCATTTCAGTTTATGTCTTTGGGACATTTCTTAGTAAGTCGATTCATTTTTATACGAGTATGTAGTAGTCTATAACTACAGTTACACACATAGGTATGCTAAAGCAGAGCGATATTCCAACACTTTTCGTGATAGGTAAGGTATTTATATCTGGTATTTCCTTACTTCAAAAATCTTCGACAATAATTCTGTTTTAATTCGTCAGTTACACATATGTCGGGTCGCTGATTATGAATGTATAAGTAAAAAATTGTTTAAAATATGCATAAGGGTATCTGATATGATAGATAGAAAGATAAAAAAAAAATTTAAATGAAGGAAATGTGTCTTTTATGCATCATATTGGATTCTCCACTTTGAAATTTTAAGTGTAATTTCGTAAACAATGGCCTTAAAAATATATTTTTGTCACACTTGCGCGAAAACGTATTTTTTCATACCCATATAGCGGGACTAAAGTGGCCGTTTTACGACCGGCGGGCGGAAAGGACTTTTGCGCTCGCAATAGCGGGAGCAAAAGTAAATTTTCGAAAATTAGCTTTAAGTGGGTTTAAACAACCCTAAAAATCAAGTATCATCTGTATGATATCACATGTTTAGGTGTGCTTAAACACTCTAGTAGGCTGATTTTACAGTCTAACAAGCGTGTGTTTGCACCGTGTCGAAGAACGGCCAAATGTAGGTTCGCTTCATAGGCATAAAAAACACGTTATCAATACATGTTTGGCAAAAAATTTGGTGTGCAACATAGGGGAAACGCCTTTTTCGCCCATGGTACACAATATACTATTGTAACATTTGAATAAAATTATAAAATATAAATCGTGCGATTTATACTTCTAAAAAGTATAAAGTTCGGCTTTTATACTTTATGAAATATAAATAATGCTTTTTACACTTTTGAAAAGTATAAAACGCACAATTCATACTTTAGAAAAGTATACAATTTTGTCTCCTCAATCGAAAAGTATAAATCACGCATTTTACACTTTATGAAAAGTATAAAACGCACAATTTATACTTTTGAAAAGTATAAAACTCAGAATTCATACTTTTGAAAAGTATAAAATTTTGTCTCATAAATTGAAAAGTACAAATCACGCGTTTTACACTTTATGAAAAGTATAAAACGCGCAAATTATACTTTAGAAAAGTATAAAATTTTTTATTCTAAATCTAAAAGTATAAATCACGCGATGTACATTTTATGAAAAGTATAAAACGCAAATTTCATACTTTAGAAAATTGTGCTATTCCAAAATGGCGCTTAGAACTTTATAAAGTGTAAAACGCGTGATTCATTATATTAAGTTTTTCGATTTTCGAAATTAAACTTTATACATTTATAAAGTATAATTTGCGTATTTTATACTTTTCGATTTACGGAAATAAATTTTATACATTTCTAAAGTATAATTTGCGCGTTTTATACTTTATCTAAAGTGTAAAACGCGTGATTTATACTTTTCGATTTACCAGACAAAATTTTATACTTTTCTAAAGTATAATTTGCGTGTTTTGTACTTTTCCTACAGTGTAAAACTCATCATTTATACTTTATAAAGTATAAAAGAAGAACTGTATACTTTTCAAAAGTATAAATCGCACGATTTATACTTTATAAAATCTATATCGCACGGATTAAATTTTACAAAGTATAAAATCGTCACTTTATACTTTTATAAAAGTATAAATCGTACGATTTAGACATTTTAGCGTCACTTTTTATACTTCGGGGTTAGAGTGTACTAATTACTGTATAATGATACTACAGGATACAAATAATTATTATTTTACAAGTATTTTTATCAAATCGTAAACATAGCACGATTCGGTAATAATATTATTCTTAAATACGAAATACCACCTCAATTAGCATTAAAAAAGCAATATTTTTTAGGACAAAAACCTTGCAACCTGAGCGATCGGCCGTATTTTCGTCGACAGAGCGCGCATGCAACTGTCTCGCCGGCTGTAATTGTGCAATAAACAAAAATCCGCGGCGAGATCGATTCCCATCGATCGGCCTGCTGTCCCTGCCCCTTTTCCCGTCAATCGCCGATGCCGCCGCCGCCGTCGTCGGTAATCCGCATTGTCTCTCGAGAACGAGATCGATGCATCCCCAGATAAGCTAAATCGACTGGCCGCGCGCGCGCGGTTTCTCTTTATGGTGCGCTCGCGTTCTTTTCTCTCCTTCTTCGACTTGACGCGCTACTGCATTTTGTTTCTCTTGCGTTTGGATTCTCATTGCATTGTGCTAAAAATAGAAGAGATGTTGTATTGATTTAAAGGTAAAAGAATTAGGTTTGTATAAAAATACTCGATGTGACAATCTAGCCGTACGAGAAAATCCGGCATAGTGTGCTATATATATTTTTTTGATACAGGAAGCTTATGCAAAAAGAACGGTAAGGGGAATGTCCCAATTTTCACTGAGTATTGGATAAGTCTTATATATTTTGTAGCAAAAATATTAAGTGTATAAATTACGACTTTTAATCCTTTGATTTCACAATTTATCATTTACAAGTAATGACAAATCTATTATAGTATAAGACTCTCGATATATCGTTATAAATTTGGGGATGAATATGAGCTGTGAATAATAATATATACAGTTTCCTGTCAATAATATTGCATTAGATTACAGATACTCTGAATTGGCAGAATAAGGATGTGCTTGTGTTAGGAAAAGGCATACATAGAAATACTTTAAGCAACAGTGTAATTAATGTTGATACGAGGGTAGTTCAATAAGTCTTTAGAATAAAGTATAAAAACAATTTTTTTTGGGTAAATTTTTTTTTATTTTTCAACATAATCTCCTTGGAGCTCTATACACTTGGTCAATCGCTTTTTAAGTTTTTTTAATCCTTCAGAAAAGTGCGTTTTCGGAAGTTCCTCAAAATAAGCACTTACAGAGGCAATGACGTCTTCGTTGTCCGTAAATCTCTGTCCACCGAGCCATTTTTTCAAGTTTGGAAATAAGAAAAAGTCACTGGGGGCTAAATCTGGTGAATACGGTGGGTGTTCGACCAATTCGAATTTTAGTTCTTCTATTTTAGCCATTGAAACGAAGCATGTGTGAACTCGGGCGTTGTCGTGATGAAAGAGAATTTTTTTTCTCGCCAAATGTGGTCGTTTTTTTTTAATTTCTTCTTTCAGCTGCTCTAATAATGATGCATAATACTCACCAGTAATTGTTTTACCCTTTTCCAAGTAGTCAATAAGTATAATTCCACGTGCATCCCAAAAAACTGTAGCCATAACCTTACCAGCTGACTTTACGGTCTTTGCCTTCTTTGGAGCTGGTTCGCCTGTGGAAATCCACTGTTTGGATTGTTCCTTTGTCTCAGGAGTGTAGTGGTGTATCCATGTTTCATCCACAGTCACAAATCGACGAAAAAATTCCTCAGGATTCCGACTTATGCGCGCCAAAAGAGCCTCAGAGGCGACCACTCTATTGCGTTTATTCTCAGCTGAGAGCAAACGCGGCACCCATCTTGCCGATAGCTTTTTCATGCCTAATTTTTCATGTAGAATTGAAACAACTGCACCTATAGATATCCTTGTGGCCTCAGCTAACTCACGCACTTTTAATCTTCTATCCTTCAACACCATATCGTGGATTTTATTGATGATTTCGGGAGTAGTTGCTTCTACGGGCCTTCCTGAACGTGGTTCGTCACTTATTGATGTACGACCACGCTTAAATTCATTTACCCAGTTATAAACCATTGCTAAGGCAGGGGCAGATGTGCCATGAACTGAGTCCAATTCATTTTTTATCTCATATGGAGTTAAACCCTTTAAATGAAAATGTTTAATTACCGCTCTGAACTCGTTTTTTTCCATTTTTCTTAACAAGCAATTTTTTTTTCAATTGGTTATAAAAACACGTAAACTCAGAAGATGTGGACTGTGACTGCACCATATATCTAGTCGGGAGTGGTGCTGACTGAAAACAGATGATTTGGAGCGATTCGCGCGCCATCTGTTGGTCATTCTAAAGACTTATTGAACTACCCTCGTATATCAAGTGTCTACTGTAATTTTATATTGTTCTTGGCGACAAACAAGCGAAAAACAAGTATTTTGGATCTATGCTTTTTCTAATATTAATAGGTAATAAAAAATTCAGATTTAAATTAACGAAATAGTGCGTAAGTGATGGATCACAACTATATTCTAAATTAAAGATGTACTATTATAATATATCAGTTTTAAAAAACATGTATGTATTTTGAATTAACATATCTTGCAAGATTCTACTTCAGAAATAGAAATATTTCGTTCTTTCATAAAAACAATTACATTATAAACTCAAAAGCTCCTTCTCTCCAAATTAATCCTTATTCGCAAACTTCCCACCTGCAGCCAAGTTCTCCTTCCTCCCAAGAAAAACCCGCAACTTTCCCACACGGGGCAAAAAACGTACCTCGAGCCCGCTCTCTCTCTCTCTTTCTCTCTTTCTCTCTCTCTCTCTCTCACACGATCAACCCCAGTGTGCGATGACATCGCGATTGCCGGACTCCAACTTAAAGCCCTCGCGCAACGAAGACGGACTGCCGCGTGAGCCCGGATCACTTTCCCCTTCTCGTCCGTCCGTGTCCGTATCTCTCTTGATTCTCTCCCAGCAGTAGTAGCAGCAGCGAAGGCGTGAGTTGCGCGCTTGCTCTGCTCTCATTACGCCGGGCATAATGGGCCTCGTCGCGGATAAGCCCCCGACGAGCGACACATCTCCTCGTCGCGCGAGCTGGCGATTGATCGATATATATGCGAAGGGGGGCCTTCGGTCGTTCTTGTTTTCTTTCTTTTTTATTTTGGTCCTCGGTGATCTCTCAAGGAGACACGGCGCCTTTTATCGGACCGACGAGATCGACGAGGCCGATCGCACTGAAGAGAGAGAGAGAGAGAGAGAGATGGAGGGGGGGGGGTGAAGTTCGAGGGAGGTCCCGTGATGCAGGTAAGACGAAAAAATACGCTGCTGGCGGTCTTTAGAGGATTTTAAGGATTTTCGAGATGGAATTAGTGTGTGTTGAGGAAATTTTAAATGGAGATTGACAAGAATGAAGAGTAGAATTGAGGTGCATGCATGTGTGGTGGATGAATTGGAGCTGATTTCAGTTTGCTGCACTTTTAAAATGGTATAATCTTCAGTACAACTTTTGTATTTATTACCGTAAAGCGGGTTGACTCTGGCCGGCAGATTACAAATAGAGAACATGCATAGGTCGCAGTTAAATTTTTATTTCAATTTTATTCGATTATCTCGATTTTTTAATGCGATATTCGAATTTCAACGGAGTATTGAAGTTACGCTAGATTTTAAGAACAATTCAAACGCCTGTGGAAAAATTAAATCGTCCGCCAATTACGGTCACACATACCGTCAAGGACCCAGTTCCTGATCAGTTAAGGCATGTCGTCACGTTATTTGTTGTGTCAAAGCATAAAGATGAGGTATTCATGGAAAATTAAATTTCTAATAACAAATATAACTTAAATTTAAACCAAATGAATCCAAATGATCAAGAACTGGGTACTGATCAGGAACTGGGTCCGTAACAGTACTTAGCCGAAATGCTATATCTGGTAGAAAGTGTTACATGATCGTCACATAATAACTGAAGCAGAATAAACACAAAACAAAGTTCAAATTTTGTAAACAGGCCGTGTCACTGCACTAATTATGTTACGATCACCCAATGCTTTCTGAAAGATATAGTATTTCGGCTAAGTACGTGTGACCGTAATTGATGGACGATTTAATTTTTCCAAATGAAGCTTTGGGTCTCATCGATAGAGCACATTGGCCAAGAAGATGCTAACGTCACAAGCGTTTGAATCGTTATTAAAATCAAACGTAACATTAATATATCATTAAAATTCAAATATCGCATTAAAAAAAAACTGTCTTGAGAAAATTATTATTTTTGATAAATTTTTAAGAAAAATTGAAATGAAAAATTATGCATGGACCCTATTGTGTAGATATAAAAACTAAAATGTTAAAGAACTCATATATATGTCAATTTGTATAAAACACCTTCTTTAAGTCACCCGAAAGTCAGCTCGTTTTACAGTACCGCGGTCAAATCAGTGGCATCTATCTTCAAATTATCGAATCAAAATTAAAATTTCAATCCACATCGTACCTTTACCATACCCACCTTGAACCTTTACACTCCACACACAAGATACAACAAAGCGTGACTCGCCTGCCTATTCGTTCATCACCCCGTGGACGCGCGACAGCTGTCCATCCACCTTGCCAGGGGTCCAAGGCCCAGCGCGGTGATAAGCCCTCGCGGTGCCTCCGCCTCTACCTCGCTTTCCCTATCAATCTCCATCTCCCTCCTTCATCCCTCCCTGACTCTGCCACCGCGGGCTAACGAAGCTGTATAGGTGCGCGCGGGGGCCGCAATAATTGGGTGTGAAACGGATCCCCCGGACGATATCGAGGATCGCCGCTTTGTGTGTATAGTATTATACCGTACAGGTATACCGAGCGATCGATGCCCGCTGCAGTCGTGAGATCGGCACCAAGCTCCGCGGCTCTTCGCGTGCATCCGTCCTCGGGGGAACGAGTGGGTTTTGTTCGCGGGATCGGTCTTTGTGGCTTTGCTTTGAATTCTCGGGCTGGCTGTAGGTTTCTTTGGAAGCTTTGACGTGGAGCATAGGTAGCTTTTCTCGGGAGTTCATACTTGTGGGCTGTTGAGGTGTAGTTGGAACTCTGTCGAATAGGATTCTGATGCGAGTTGTCGATCTCTTACAGGTGTCCATGACTGAGGAATATGTATTTCATCAGAATCTTGCTTTATTTGAAAAGATAGAAACGTACTTTTGCACGTTTATATTTTTGTTAACGTTTCTAAATTTATTACGAGAAAACAATTTATCAATAGTAATGAGATATACCTCGCCCGATTATGCTTATCACTTGGTTAGACACTCCTATTAAATTTTATAAAGAAAAGTTGTAACTAAATATGTAGACCTGTGTATGTAAAATCAAGACATCAATTCCTTTCCTACCACAATAATGCTCCATTATACAAAGTTTCTAGCAAGTATTTCAACGCTTCTACGAATTCCATCAAATAAAAGCTCCAAGCTGATATCTGATGAATATTTTGTTGAAGTGACTTTCATCAAAATATTGAAATGTTTGGTTGTAGTTTGTATAATGGTAAATTATTATAGAAATATTATAGAAAATGGACAGTCATTTCCTGCTTTTGCAAAAGTCAGTCTATATTTTTAAGTACAATTTATAACCCATGATTTATTTCGCGATCAGTAATACATAGGGTGGAAAATTTGCATTTCAATTTGATTTTGGAAAGACAGGTGTCTCATTTCAGGTCTACGATAAATGCTATTAAATTTAAGGAAGAAGATACAATTTATCAAATTCATCCTAAAATTGTACAATATTACAAAAGCGCAATCCACATTGGTAAATACAGTCTCTCGACCAGTACCCAATGCTTCCTGTCGATGCCCACTATCTTACCTTCCTCACATCCTCCTCATATCCTCCTCTCCTCTCTCAAATCTTATTAGTACACTATATACACATCAACTCGCGATACCACGACTCGTGCATCCAGTACAGCAAGCCTCCATCGATCGATCGCTCAGCACCAATAACGTACATCACAGGCCGCAGTCTCAGCAGCAGCCGTCGATCGGCGGACATGGATCTCGTCATCGCGGACCGATATCGGCGCGTCGCATTTAACGACGACGACGCTCCACAGTAGGGAGATGACACTCTGACGACGGCCCATTCGTCTCTCTCTCTCTCTCTCTCTCTCTTGGCTCGGAAATTGCCGACAGCGAGATGGTGAGGCGATAGCTCGCGGCTCGTCATTTGCAGGAGAAACCGCTCGACGGGCCGAGTCGACGGGAGCGAAAACAAATGCGACGCGCGAGATGAGGCGAGGGATAAGATGATTGATCTGCGAGAGTGGGTGACGGGTTTGTTAAGAAGCGCGGCGTTTCATTTGTTGACGGCGAATTGAGAATTGCGAATTGGATGCAGGGTGGGAATGATGTGTTTTGAGGGTTTCTCGTGTGTGAGCGTGTTGAAGCGACAGGGAACTTATACTTTTGTGCTGTTTTTCTTGTGTCTCTAGTTTGGGAGTCAAATAAATTTGTACGACAATGTTTTTAAAAAAGCTCTCTGTGTCAGAATCGAGAAAGAACAAAATCAACGTCTCGGGGTGGTTTTGATCCACCGATCTCTGACTTTCTGGGTCAGTGCCTTTATTTCTTGGTAACCTAGATATTGGCCAATTGCCGTTCAAGTAGCTAGTGTATTGAATTCAAACTCAATCGCTCGCCGAAAAGTTTTCATAGGAAGTGATTTTATCTTGGCCAAGAGGTAAAGGTACTGGCCCGGAAAGTCAGAGGTCGGTAGATCGAAAGCACCGCAAGACGTTAATTTCTTTTCTTTCTCGATTCTGACACAAAAAGATTTTTTTAAGACTTTTGTCATAAAAATTTCTTTGGACTCTCAAACTAGAGGTGCAAGAAATTGCCCAAAAGTAATGAAAGATGTACTGCGGATAAAGTCACTACCTATGAAACCTTTTTGACGAATGATTGAGTTTCAATTTAATTCAATTATTTGTTTGAGAGAATTGATAAGGATAAGATTTTAATTATAAATCGTTTGGAAAAACAAGACAATGTTTTGCACAATATTACTTTGCTTTCTTTTAGGGAGGTCGAAATCGTAATAAAGAAAAATTTTTGGATAGTTTCATTTCTATAATATTGTTTTTATTAATATAGTGACATGGATCGTCATTGTCAAAAGTCTGAAAAACAATTTCATATTTTAAGCACAATCAGGTTACAATAGTAGTATACAATTATAATAAATTATAAGTAATAAGTACCTTAAGTACTTCTATACACGTTGTGATGCAAGCATTAATTAAGAAAATTTTGGAGCAATACTTAATAATTTCCTAAATAATGTTCATTATAGAGGTGTTTGAGAACCCCGAAATTCGGGATGCCTGACTAGGTGTCTCGACTTGACAGATACAGGTTAAGATTGAACTACCCAGAGAAATGAGATTACTTTAAAAAAAATAGTTACTCATTCAAATAGGGTAATTGGAAAAACCCGCTTTAATATCAAGTTACCTAAAAAAATGAGTTACTCGCTAAAATTGGGTTACCCGCAGCAATTTGACTATTTGATGTGACAGCGTTTTCATTCTATTCTTATATTCTTATATTATATTTTTAATAATAAAATCATAAAATTATAAATATTCAAGCTCCGTACATTATCACTATAACGTGTAACACCTACTATAAAGAATATGTTTTTTTGGTAAGCCAATATTATTAGATAACGAGTAACCCGTTTTATTTTTCAAGTAACCGGATTATTTTTCAAGTAACCGGGTTATTTTTTAAGTAACCGGGTTATTTTACAAGTAACCAGGTTATTTGTTAAGTAACTGTGTTATTCATCATCTTTTCAGGTTAATTCTCAAGTAACCGAGTTATTTTTCAAACAACCCGATTATTTTTCGAGTAAGTGACTCAAACCCCTACCCCAGGTTCTCGACTACGTATCTATTAAACGTTTTTACGTATTTAAAGCCCCTAATTTTCCAAAACCTCAAGTAGCACACTCATTTCATTCAACTTCATGAATAACTAAATAGGCCAAAATTTGTTGACTGTTTACAGGCGAGAAGCCGTACCAGTGCACATGGGAGGGCTGCACGTGGAAGTTCGCCCGCTCGGACGAGCTGACGCGGCACTACCGCAAGCACACCGGCCAGAAGCCCTTCAAGTGCCATCTCTGCCAGCGCTCGTTCTCGCGCAGCGATCATCTCTCGCTGCACATGAAGAGGCACTGATCGACGTCGCGCCTCCGTCGTCGCGGCTCAGGCAAATGGCACCCGAACAGGGACACGAGCTCGAAGCACAAAGGAAGAAAAACGCATTGACGCCCACGATTTGCTGCACATTGAATCATATATACATAGGTAGATAAGGCGCATGGATAAGATGGCAGAGAATCAAGACGATTAATAAAGAAAAAATAAATAAAATGGCGCACACGATGACGATGAAACGATGACGCCGAGAACAAGTATAATAATATATACATACGGGACCTGAAGCTAAGAGAACGAAAGCGCGGATTTCGGACTGTAATTTTTTGGACAATGGGTTGTATAGGTGGAATGGGAATATGTATAGAAAAGAGGAGGAGGGATGATGACACACATCATGATATGTTCGTTATGCGGACCTTTGCGAGAGAGGACCTTTAGTTCAATTCGAGTGGTCGTTGCTATTATACATATAAACAATAAGTATAAATATAAGGTTTCGGGGAATTGTGATTTCTGCGCGCGACGAAAAGGTATTTTTTCCTCGTAGCTGCTTTTACGGATCTATTGTATAACTCTTGCGAAAAGTAGAGAAAATAACGATGTTGGACCATTTGAAAGCAAATAAAATGCGATTATAGGAATTTTGAGGTAGAAAAAAAGTTATATTATGCGTTGACGCAGCATTCGATGACAAAAAAATTAAGAAAATAAGAGAAAAAAGGCGAAAAAATTTGTCGCTTCTGTGATTAGGAAATTTCGGCCTAAAAAGCTTCGTGCGTTACCTGAAGTATACGAATTCGAAAATGTTGATATAAAACGAATTTATTTAGAAATCGAAAGGAGAAGAAAACTAAAGAAAAAAGCTTTCTTTTTTCTCACGATTATAAGGTTCGCAATGAGAAAAGAAAAAAAGCGCTGCAGGTTCAGCTAGTACGAAGTGAATAAAAAGAGCATTATTATCATTATTATTAATATTATTATATTATTATATTATATTATTTCTGTTTTTTAGCCAATTTTACTTTGTTGAGAAATTCCAATTCCTAATTTAAAATACGTTGCAATATGGGCCAGCTCAACTAGTCTAGAGCAAACACATCATTTTTATTTCTACACAAGTAAAATAAAATAATTGTGAAGATGAACTTAGAGCCAGTAAGCGCCTAGAATTTAATCGTAAGTTGTCTATTCCTTAGTGAAATATTATTAAATAGTGGGATAATAAGAGAATATATATATATATTTAAAAGTAAAAAAAAACGTGGACATAAGATTTATATATAAATATAAGTAAATGCGAATTACATTAGGAACTCCGGTGACGGAGCTTGGGACTTAGCATGCTCAGTTAAACAAAATAATAAAAAACTATCCGAATAATCGTGATCACGAGCGTTTGTACGAGAAACAAATAAACGAAGAACAAACGAAGGAAACTTTAGGAGCGATTTGATTTTCAATGTGTGTGTATATTTTATAATGTGCTGCACAAAAGAATTTCGCGTTTAGAGAAGGACAATCAGCCGTCGACTCGATGATGCGAATAATTATTATAATAAATATGTAGTAGAAGAATAAGGTGAACGAGAATACTTTGACGTGCTAGTTAAAGTTTTGACTATTTATTTGATATTCAGAAAAACTTCCTATCGAAAAACATTAGAAATATTTTATTTGAAAATAAAAAAATTGTATCCTTTACGTAACAGAACAATAATTTCTTCTCATTTGGACATAAACATAAAAACTATAATTTCCACAAAAGAAAATTTTTCCTGTATTTATATTTGAAAAATGGATTGGCAAACATTTGGTTAGCATGGCAAAGATAATTTCGTGAAAAAAAAACTGTATCGTTGTGAATATCGAAATAATTTTATGATTACGAGAAGCCAGTATTACCCACGTACATCGTGCTATGGAACTTTTCATTGTCGTACGACGATTATTTTTCGTCGTTCTGTTTATTTTTGCGCGTCATTGCGAGAGAACATTTTCTTAGCGAAACGATATAGCTCGATTTTTTTTACGCACGCTGTATAAATCACCGCTACACATTGAGTAAAAATGCCGATTATGCTGAAGTATATGTACAAGGTGCTCGATCGCAAGAAGAGTATTTCCTATCCTATAAGACGAAAATAATTACACAAAGCGATAATGAAATGTAAAACAATGCTCATATCCATCGCAAGGCCACGCTTTTCGTTTTGAAAACTTAGACAAGCGTATGATAGACATTTCTACAGTGTCAAATACACACTAATATAGTAGAGTTAAAAAGCACGATCATTCGTGAATCGACGGATCAGATATATATTTTTGTACGGTAATATTTTCTATCGCAATATCGAAAGATTGAAGAAATTTCTTCTCATTAATCGTTAGGACTGTTGCTGAAATATCTTAATTTTGTGACTCGGCCATAAGGAAATTGAAATGGTCCGTTGATTTGCGAATGTAATACCGAAAATTAATACGATTGTTGAACTTGCGAATAAGCAAAGAAACAATTGCACCAATTTTTTAGTGTGATTTTCAGAGCAATTAAAAGAAATTACCTACACTGTACAAAAATTTACGAATTTAAAGAAACAAATCTTGTTGTACATTCTTAATCAATTTGGTGCCAATTTAAATTCACTTATTTTTGCGGTACTTTATTTTTCTATTTTTTATTGGTACATTGATATTGTATTTTGATTGTTTTTACCGTGTAGGTCTTTATTTTCTGCGAAATTATTACACAGCTTTACGAATCGTCTATCAAATCCAACTATTCACAGCATAATGCGCATTAGATAAGTTACTCTTGCTAATTCCACGAATCCTGAAATACAAGATGCCAGTATATAACCTAACGCCAGTTCACGCGAATGCGATGTATGAATATAAAAATGTTATCTTAGAATTACGTTGAAAACTTGACAGGTTAATAAAAAGAATGTTATTCAATCGCATCTTTTTCAAAACGTGATTTATACTACATATAGATATTCTTAGTGCCTTTATGAGGATGGTATGGGAAAAAATTTCGCGTATTTAGGCCTTAAGTTCATAATAGTGCCTTACAATATAAATTCTGCGTGGATTATTTGAAACGTTTGGCTGAAATATGCATCGTTTAGCCATTTTGTTAATATTTCTTTTATTTAATGTTCATTGAAGTATGCATTTTTAGCAGTTGATATTAAAATAAAAATATTACAGGGGAACTATTAGTGAATTATGAACTTAAAGCGTACATTTGCGATGGTAATGAAATCGATTTAATATTAATCATAAAATAAAATTTTAATCTCTTGTAAATAATAATATAAAACCATTAGTGAATAAATATTCACAGTCGTGTTGTTGAAGAAATTACTTTCACTGTGATTTATAATATAAAAAATTGAATAATATATACACAGTAAATTATTACATTTTTTATTGAGAATTAAAAGAAGTATGTCATGATATATTACATTTGAAAATTAAAAAAATATTTTATTCACACGTAACAGTTGAATTAAAATTGCAATATATCACTATTATCCGATTAAGTCATTTAGAACAGCAATTGCTTAAAGTATTGCTTAAAACAGTGTAATTTGAATCTAAAATCTAAAATAAAAAATTATTGGTTCCTAAAGTATAATAAACTGCATCTTCTAAATGTTATTAATATTTTTGTTATAATAAATAAAGTCAAAGTAATAACTAAATACCTTAAAGCTGACAAAAGCTTCTAGTTTATCAAGTACGATCCTCGTGACGTTTATTTCTTGATCAATTAACCCCACCGTTGCAGTTTTCGCACTCGCGACTTGCTATACAGCTATTAGCGCATTATCGAGCAAAATACTAAAGTGCATTGTGTAATTCAAACTGGAAATTGACGCGATTCTCGCCACCCAAGAGGCAGCGTAGATGTATGCATACTTGGCCCCTTGATGACTGATACCGTTGTTGCATCTTCGCGTGAACTACGATATCTAAGGCGCACACACGCATACACGTTTGCTTGCGTTTTAAAAAACACTAGATTCAACGTAGTAAAGGGGACTGAAGAATTTAGAATCGCGTAAAATAACTTTTGAATAGTTTTTAATAGCTTAATAAATAGTTAAAAATTTAGAAGATGCTGGTTATTAATTAATAGTAATTGAGCAGTATTTAAGTTAAATGATGAAAACTTTGGAAACAATGCATCTCAGTGCCTTAATATACGAGAATTTAAAAAACTAGAATCGCGATTATGTACTTGTTAAAAATTAACAATCAGCAATAAAATGGTCAAATGCCTAAAGATTAAAAAAATTATTTAGAAATGAAGCGATAAAAAATAAAATAAGAAGTGGTTTTAAATATTGATATAAAATTATATCAAACTTCAACTAAAATTAAAGTTCGGCAATAAATTCTAATTAAAGTAAGTTGAATTCATTTTAGTTTACATGAAAAATTCTCATTAAAAATTAATCGTATTATATATACGCGGTGCTCAAAAATTGATGGTGCTGACTTTACCGAAAAACTGCATAATCGCATAAATTCCTTTCTACTATTACATACATCAACTACGATAAAGCACACTAATACTAATTGCATACTATAAACTTGTATAATTTACAATAGGCTCAATTTAATCAACATATACCTTAAAGTACGTTTTGAATTTAAGAATGTCGTGCCAAATCTAATAAAACTATAAAACAAAATTTGCCACATGATATATTTGGCCAACAAAGTAGAGTCGCTACTGTATAAACGCAGAAACAATAATAAACATTATTTAACGTATAGTAAAAAAGTATCCATGCACAAGCTCAAACATAAGTTTCGCTATCGGATTATAAAAAGTCTCACACCGATATTATATTCCACAAACATTTTATGAAAATCCTTAGATTTGAATACATTGCAGCTTAATAGGAATTCAAAAAATAGCGCTAAAAGTTTCAAACGCAGCTAGCCAAACTCAGCAATCTTCGTTAAAAGAGGAATTAATGCCGCGCAAACAGAAAACTAAAAGAAAGCAATAAAGGCACGCGGATAATTATAAGTCGTGCATCGCTCGGTCACGCATTACATGCGATTTTTAGGTAGGAAAAGGAATGAAATAATACGAAACGCGTTGCGGATGTGAACAAAAGTGAAGGACAGATTATCCCCTCTCTCTTTCTCTCTCTCTTTCCATCGAGCAACGATGAGAAGTTTTCAATAGATTGCCTACGCAACAATGTATATAATAATTTTCACAAATATAAATATAACCAATGGGGGCCAGTAATTCTCTCGGATCTCGTACGGATTTATGTATCACGAGGCGCGCGGAATGTTCTATAAGTGTTGTGGTACTTGAGACCTTTTCTGCCGGATCATTTTTCAATAAGACAATATTTACTATATTCTTATTTTATTAATTGATAATGAAATGTACCGATTAATGGTTATCGCAAAAAAATTATAATTTCTTATATTCATTTTAACAAAGGTAAATATTGAAGTTCTTGAATAGTACTAGTGGAACTTCCGAGCGCCATCAACTATTAAGCGTTAAGAAGAATGTATTGTAAATTTATATATGTCGCGCATAATTATAAAGATCGTTAAGTCTTATCGAAAACTTACTGTATAAACAGAAAAGGCATTACTCCGCAAGAACTCTTTTACTTTTTTTTTGTTTTACTCCTAAGTTATACAGTTATACAACATACTTCACCATGCAATATTTCTCTTCTCTATATCCTTTATCGTTTTCTCTTTTCTCTCTATTTCTGTCTTAATCTTTTTATTTCTATAAGCAAGCGAATACAAGCGCATAAATGGGGAAAAACTTCGTTACGGCGGGTAGAGAAAATACATTCTTTTTTATATAAATATATCATACTATACACAATTGTAGAATTCAGCGGCATTCGAGCAAAGCGTATTGCGATTGCGTCGAATAAAAGATCTTCGCAATGAACATGTCGGATTCGAATATATTTATTTATTGATTATTGGCTTTGCAATTAGGGCAGAGTTGTGTACATTGACGGTTTAACGAAGAAAAAAATAGATATGTTTATATATTTAATATATAAATATATAATAATGTAAAGGTTGTCAAATACGCCGATGCGAAGTGTTTTTATTTTGAGGGGCAAACATCTACAATACTGGTTCAGCAGATTCATAAGTGATGATGCTCCCCCTCGGCGAGGAGGACTATATATTCCTATAGTTTTTTTTGCCGAAAAATGAAGGATTTAATATATCCGTAAGTTGTATAATAATTCGTATTTTTAGTATATAAATATATCGGGCATCTAGAAAGTTATTATTATATCGACGCATGTTTACTACGACTATAAGAACAAACGGCTTCACTTTTATTGCGAAGATAAAGGAGATATCGACGGTTACATATTTTAGGTAATATTATAAATATCATTATCCTTACTGCTATCATTGGTACTATTATGTTTATTATTAATATTATTAATGTATTTGGCAGGGTTATGACAATTAAAATTCATATAAAAAGATCAAGTTTGTCTTTTCTTTTTACATTGCCTAATAACCATTATATATATATATATATTTAACGATAATACAAATTCTTTAGGTTTTTCATATATCATATATGGGCAAATCCGTGGAACTTTTGACTTTTGAGGGTTTGAAAACAATTTTTTTTATCCTTGAAACACATGTTTCAACAAAATATTTTCTCATTAGTTATCTAACAAATAACCGATAACAACTTACGTTACTCATTTTTAACTGCAGGTGAAGCCTGCAAGTACCTTATAAAATCGAATATACAAAAATTCTTTATTTTATGCAATTTAACTATTTTAGTCATACAATTTTATATTTTCGTGCAAATTTGTATAAAGGACTTATTTGGGTTATTGATTATGAATCTGAACATTAAGAATGTAGTAATCCCTCTTTAAAAACCCGTATAACCCACTGATCCCCATAACCCCGTTCTTTTCTAATCAGGAAACCACGTCAAATGGAATTTTTTTAATCTAACGAGGTATCCCAGCCTTTGACTTATGGTTAACGTTCGAAACAATAATATATGCTATTCATTTATAGATATAAATTTCACTATATGAGATATAGATGTTATATTTTACTATTTTTTTAGTTTTATGTTAACACTAAATGTGTTATCAATATTTATCGCTATCGCCCAAGATTTTATTACGAGGGGGCTATCGCTTATGTTTACATTCACTATAAAGCCCCTTCTTTGACTGGAGCGACAATATATAAATAGCCGTCATATTGTCCCACGTTGGTTAGTTTTTCATTGGCCTTTCACGTTGAAGCTAATAATTTGTTTAAAATAATGTTACAATCTTCTTCTATAATGGCACATATGCAATCAAGAGTGTTAATACTAGTATTTTTAATAATGTGTATAAGTTTTTACGCATTGGCAGGTTCGTAGCCAAATATTTATTTTAAAGGTTCTTTGTTGTTAATGATTTGATTTATCAAGATCAAGTACAATTTGCAGAATATTAAAAATATAAAACATTGTTTAAAGTAATGAAATAAAAACATTTAAATGATATTTCGAAGTCTATAGTAGTCATAATTGTATGAATTGCTTTTAACAATAAATTAGTGTCAACTCAAACAAAATTTTAATATCAGAATCTAATATATAAAGAAAATGTGTAGAAAACCAAAAATGCAACGTAGGAGCATCTTATTTCGATGGTTGCAATACGTGCACGTGTCTAGAAACAGGAGGAAATCCTACGATTGTATGCACTATCAAAGCATGTTTCGACTATACGCATCAACCTCCACCACCAAGTTTCTGGGAACAAATTAACGTGTAAGTTAAATAATTGATAACATTTTATTTAAAAAAATTAATCTTGTAAAATAACTATACTTACAAGTGTTATTCATAATACATAATACTATTATTTTTATTAAACTAAACTTTTTAAAATTCGATTTGGAATTCAAGATAATGGATAGCGGAAAATAAGATAATAAAATACTTATATCTGTTGAAATACTAAAACTAGGAATTTCTAGATTATTATAAATAAACAGGGAATTTCCATTGTATGAAATTAAATTATTTGGTATCCGACATTTACATGAATATACTAGAACGTGTCATAGACAAATAAACTTACACAACGAAACTAATATACCTACAAATCGACGTCTCGTAATAATAAAGATCTATTTCTGCGCTGCAGTTAGTAACGACTTATGTATCTTAAATTTCTCGTTGATAAGAAGGTATTTCGAAATAGGAAACTTACATTAATTTAGATTTTAATTTTATTCGAAAGTTCATGAGAAAATAATAAAATTCCCAAGACAGTTCTTTTCTTATGTGATAACTTTTATAATAACAATATATTTATAAATTGCGCTAAAATTTGGTGGTAGTTTGGAAACCTATCACGTGACTTCTTCATGATGACGTAGATATATCGCCCTTCAGCGACTTCATCGGCAGGAATCAAAACTATCATATGTATTTCAAAGGTTCAAATTCACCGATACAGGCACTGAACGGCGATATGTGTACGTCAAAGTACCACCGAATTTCAGCGCAACTTTAGTATATTATTATTAGAACAGTTATCGCGTAAGAAAAAAAACTGTCTTGGGTTTTCTGATACTTATTATTTCTTAGTCAATTTTTTAAAAGCAAGTTACGCGTTGTATTAGTATATAATAAAGTTTACAATTTACTATTAACTTGCTAATGCTGTCAACTCAAAATTCAAACGGAAAATTGACCTCCCGAGGTGGAACCAGTCACCGGCGTAGTACTCTTTTGAAGCCGAGATCGACGTAGTACCTTTTTAAACCCTAGCCCGACGTAGTACCTTCTTCATCTGGCTCGACGATATAATGCTTTATGTGCGGAAGTGATCAAAACCTGGGTTCTGATCAAAAACTTGGTTCGTGACGTTATATGTAAAACGTATTTCGGTAAAACAGTAATCGAGAGAAATGTGATACAAATTTTTGAATAGTTCAAGCTTTTAACTGCACCTCAGAGCAAAACTATGGCAGCTCAAAATTCTATGTTTTATCTAAAACCAAGCAAGTAACGTAAATTTTCATGAAATAAAATATATTCAGAATGTTTTTATTGTATTATAGGAGACTATGCAAACTCTACACATTCAAACTCTTTCAACTTTTTTATACCGATATCAGAGTATAATGTGAAGGGTTAATATTTATGTGTGCTAGTTTGTGTTTAAAAATAAAGTTAATTGTAATCTTTATATTGAGTAATATTTGTTACCTAATTAGAGAAAATCTCTATTTAGTGCAAAACAATAGTTAAAATTATACTTTTTTATTCATAGAAAATAAGCAATGCAACTTACGAACGTCGTTTCTCGATGACTACAAGCACTGCACACAGTATACAGGATAAAAATGGAATATAAAATCCAATCATCTACTGCTCATTGAAAATATGTATTAACAATGATACGGAAAACGATGGGCACAACTCCGACCACCTGAAGATTTTTGCTAATTATATTTAAAAAATCAATCCATAAATAAATAAATCGTAATATTATAAAAATATAACGATATGAATAATAAAAATATGCCCATTGTTTAAATTGCAGAGTTCTGCATTATTTAAAAACAAAACTTACCTTATATATTTAACTCAAATCGCAAAAACAGTAATACTATCCTGTCTATCCCAGGGACAAACTTGGCAGTCCTGCAATTTTTTCGGACATAAAAAATTCTGGAATTTGCAAGGAATTTCAGATTCACCACAACGAATTTTCTTGGTACAAAAGTAATATTTTCAGAACTTGAAAGTCTTCTAAACAATTTATTATTAAAGAGTCGAAATCATCAAGTAAAAATGTTTAAAAATTATAAATATAATTAAATTAATTAAAAAAACCATTACTGCACACAAGGTAAGTTGTGAAATCAAGGATTGTGTTTACCGGTCTTGTCGTACTTTCAACTCGAAGGTATAGTCACGCTCGCATTAATTTTTGCCTGTGTGCGCGCTTTTCAGTCTAGTAAGATTTGGCTTTCGCTCTTCCCCGCCTTTGCACTTACGCACGCATGCATATGAGGAATTCTACAAAAAATCGGCCGATAAGTGGTTTGAAAAGTGACGAAAAATAAATGATGAGGCACGCCTCTGAGTTTTCTTATTGTATAGATCTTAAAATGTACGAGAAAAATTTCCATTAAGTGAAAAAGATCTTCTGACACTTTTTTGTATATAAATTTTTCTTATGATAATTTAACATGGGAATTATGATTAATCACTTGAGTTCTAAGGGTGCAATACAATTTTTCACATAATAGAATGTAAAATAGAGAAGAAAGCTTAAAGTTGAGACGTACCTCTTTAAAAAATATTAACAATATCAAAAGTTATAAACGATCAAACATAGTGAATAAACACATATATTCCAGATATGACAGTTTAAACAAAAAACGATGTTTCCATGTGTATAGCAGAAAAAAAAAGAAATACCTTATTTAAAATTTCGGGTCTGAAAAGATTGGTAATTTTCTACTCTTTCAAATGCATTTAAAATGAATCGATAATATTATTTCAAAGGTATCAAAAAACGAAAACCTCAAAAATCAAAAATCGCTAAAAAACAAAAACACATCGAAAAATAAAAAAAATATTTTTCAGCCCCCTTCCTTTAAAAAAGAACAAAAGAAAGAGCCTGGAACATTAATTTTGACCGTGAGTAATACTCACGCACGTACACACACATACACACACACACATACACACACATACACACACACACACACACACGGTAGTGTCCGTGGAACATTAATTTTGACCGTGAGTAATACTCACGCACGTACACACACATACACACACACGCATACACACATGGTAGTGGCCGTGTGCTAGACTTTAATTCTATTAGTTTTCAGAAAATACCTCCTAAAGTTTTATCAAAATCCGTGACCTAGAGAATGGGGCCACTTCTAGAAACCGTTCGTAGTAATCTTCATTCAATTTTAATAAATAACACTATAAAATACTGATTCTAAACAATTCCTTTCAGAAATAAAGATAATACTACGTAACTTGAGATCGAAGAAATGTTATTTGAACCTTTTATTCTCTAATCACGCGAAAGAAACAACTTATACTATTCCGTCTTTGAAATAATTACCAATAAATCATATTTCACACATGCTTCACTTTTGACGAAAATAAAGAATCGAACACGGACACTTTCACGGATGCGAACTATAAATAATATCCGCATAGATCGTGAACCACTTGAAGGACTGCGATCGCATAAACTAACCGTTATAAAATCAATTAATCCGAAACCGGCTTGCACCCGTTGCACCCATAACATGGCCGTCCATTTGCTTTCTTCTCTCGCTGCAACTGCGCTATAAATTTCTCGACAAGCAGTTCTCGCGCGCCCTTCCGTCAATTTTGCAAAGCTGCGCTCGCGCTTCCAGCCGTAAATCTCCAGAAAAGCTTTGCCGCACAGTGTGAGTTACATCGAAGTCGAATATGCACACGAAGAGAGCCGATGCGCATATCAACACCTCGAACTGAGAGCATCGGAGGGAAGCTGTTTATTCATGTGTAGCTTGATGACGGGCTGCCTGCTGGATTCAAATGTGCAAATAGATTGTTCTTACAATTTTCTGTTATTGTAACAATGTATGCATTGTTGTGATGTGGTTTTCTTCGTTATTGCCTTCGGAATTTCCATAATCGAGTTTAGCCAGCACAATACAGCATATATTGGAAGTATTTTTGATTTTATAATGCATATCCATTTTTAATGTACAAATTTTCGCTCTAAACAATTGCAATAATGCTAGTAATAATATATATTTATAATTATTCTTGGGAAAACAATTAATGTTTGCAGCTGATAGCATATATCAGAGCTATTTATAAGCTTCACTATACAGATATGATTGTCATGTTTGCTACTCTGTCTTGTTTTGTGTTAATACTATACTAAATGTACTCTATGTATATATTTCAAATTATCGCTATCACGCATTGTTTCATTTTGTCTAATCTTTCAAAAAACATGCTAGATAACAACTTTCACATATAAATAGCTCTGATGTTTTTCAATAATGTTTAGTCTTCAATAGCAAGTTTTACGCTTAAATAACGAATGCGTTGAACATAATATTAAAATATTTTTTAATAATGGCGATTATGAAGTTGAGAGTACTAATAGTAACATTATTAATTATTTGCAGTCTCTATACCCTGACAGGTTAGTAGCAATAGTTTAATACTCACAATTATCTTTTATAAATAATTTTAATTCTTAAGATAAACATTTAGTATTTTTTTACGTAGAATATTAATTCTAAACCCTTTCATTTCCATTGTAGTTATATCATGGCACAATTAGTATGTAAAAAATATATTTCATTCATGAGGTTCTTATGCAATCTCTATATAACTTTGAGGCATACTACTGGGGCATTCTAGTACATCCAGGGAATACACTTCATTAATTAGATAACGATTTTCGAATAAATTTTTGTTTCATAATACATTTTGAATAATCAAAATCTAATTTTTAGATAATTATTTAGTAATGAAATGGTATAATAGATACAACTATTAAAGTACAGTAGAACCTCGGGTAGTGACACGATTTAGGGCCGAATTTAATGACAGCAGATAATAATAAAAACTTAACGCTCGTCATTTTTTTAACACTTAATCTTTAAGTCGGGTCTTTGTTAACAAACTATGTACTATCCTATTATCAAGTATGACTGCATTACTTTCTAATCAAAATAACCTATTCACACGATTAAAACAACAGTCAGAACTCGTACGAATACTTCGCATTGTAAAATATCCTAACGATTTTTATCACTGCCCAAAACGAAAAGTATATTACTGCCCGATGTTACTCACTGCACGAATTATTATTACCCGAGGTTCAATTGTAGAAGGTGATTATAAGAAAAGTACCTCTCAAAGAGAAAGCTCTGTAACGATGAAAATTTTCGGATCAGAGATTTTAATAAATTGTAATGTTTTCGAAGTTTCTGGGTTAGAAACATAAGTTTTTAAAAAATTTCCGCTGTGAATGAATGCAATTGTGCATACATGTGTATATTCATGTGTGCGTTCGTGTGTGTGTGTGTGTATGTACGTCTGTGTGTGTGTGTTCGTGTGTATGTGCCTGTGTGTGTGCGCGCACGTGCATCCATACGTGCATGCGTGCGTACGAATAATATTGAATATCATCAAAATCTCAAAAAACAAAATCTTCAGCATTACAAAGCTTTCTCGTGGAGAAAGCAAACAAAATATTCTAGATTCACTCTTCTTCGAAGAAACATTCTGCTAAAGCTGTAAGCAGCGGTTCTTTTTATAACTATGTATAAGATATAAGCGTAAAAATTCTTTTTAGGATTTATAAATGCATATTTGTAGATAAAGAAAAATATTTTTCATTCGCTAAATTTTAGTTTAGAAAACCAAGGTCGTTGAATTATAAAATATTTTATCTACTATTAATATTTTTCTACACATTAAAAGTATTAACTCTAAACTTGAATGACGAAATTTTTGTATCCTAGAAAGCAGAAAATGCGTTGTAGGAGCACACTATTTCGATAGTTGTAAAACGTGTTCATGCCAAAAGAACGTTTTAAAAGAAAATAATAAAGATTGGAGGCCTATCATTACATGCACTCGTAAGGATTGTGGCGTGTATGAACAACAATTTCCACCTCCAGAGTTCTGGGAATAACTTGATATGTAAGTATTTAAAAATTTATATAATTGTATTCGCAAAACCTTTTTTTTTTTAAGGTTTACACCCAGTTAGGAGGTCGAACAAAGATATTTTTCGGACAAATTTTGTAGAAAAATCTATAAATCAATCTACGAAATAATTTTAATATATAGACGTTACATATATGTCTGAACTATAATAACAATTTCAAAAAATTTCTTTAATTTTTAAGTTTTATTAATATATGAGTTGATTTTGCCACTAACGAAGGATAAAAGACAACGAAACGTGATTTTTCAAGGTTAAATTTTTGTTTCTTCAAAAAATTGATAATTGCCTATTTCCGTAATCTAATGTATTAGATTACGGAATTTTTCATAGACACGGTAATTTTTCACCAATCAAAGCTCATTATTTTCGTTGTTTAATGAAGAATTGAAATAATTCTTTTTTTGTGATTCGTCGATTCGTTTTCGTTTTATAACAATTTTTCAATTTTAAGATTACTTTTTCAACAAAATTTTGATCCTTTATTTCTTGTGTAATGCGCGATAATTTTGATTAATCAAAGCTAACTTGTTCCGTTTTTTTTTTGAAGATTTGAAATCAAAGAGATTTTTTTAGATTTATCGATTCGTTTTTGTTTTATAACGTTTTTTCATTTTTATGATATTCATATTTCTTATTTTAAATTTGAACCTAAAAAATATAAAATATGCATTCTAATGTCAAAACGTGCATAATTTTCACTCAATCTAATTAAATTGTTCAATATTTCCACAAAAATCAATATTTTAACATTAATGTATGTACCAACATATCTAGCAAATCTAATGTAAATTATGAATAATATTGATTTTTATCCTAGGGGAAAGTGTACGTCACTTCTGCTACAAGTCCCGGAAGTTCTGAAGAAAAATAAATTTCCTTGTAGAACTCCAGCACTGCCACATTTTACCAAAAGCCATGAAAACAAATTTTTTGTATTCTAAAATATATGTATAATAAAGGCCTTTACCCCAATTTTCCACATAATCTATCATTGAGATACAAAAAATCAGGCGATAATTGTTACGTAACTCGCTAATCAAAGTAATAAAATAAGTAGAACGAATTTTTTACTATTAAAACTGGGAATTCCTACATTTATTTAAATAAAAAAAGAAGTATTCAGGCAAATTATCTGTTATTGAGCAATCAGATGGATTTACTGAAACTTGTAAAAGATAAATAAACTTGCTCAACAAGACTTACGTATGAAGTCTTCACTATACATATATAATATGTAAAAAATCCTTTGATATAATTTGAAAGTGGCTAAGGGAATTTTCTCCATACTTAAAAATGATCAGAATCAGCTAAAAATTTCTAGAGATGTTTCTATGACAGTTTATTGTATTAAATGGACCATCTGGTCTCATGTGACGGACATCACAACAGAGGCCTCCAGTTCATTTCCCCGATGGTATGATGCCGCTATAAAAAGTAGTATTTTTGATAAAAAGAATGCGCACTGTAGATGGAAAAATTCCGGCTTGTTAGCTGATTTTATTGAGTTCAAGAGGCTCCGTGCTCTTTGTATCAAACAATCTAGGCAAAAGTATAAAGAATATATAGTTTCAGTAGAGTCTACCTTGCGAAGAAACTTGCGTGTTTACTGGTCATATATCAAGTCTTTGAATTCTAGTGACAAAATACCTATGAATCTCTATCTCGACGGAGAAACCTCCTCCTGGGACGTTGATGGTGCTAACTTATTTGCTAGTTTTTTCGGTTCAGTTGATGATTGTAACGCTTATGTGGACTGTGCTAATTATTTTGCTGCTAGCTCCAATGAATCTGAGCTGGAGACCTTATCTAATCTAAATATAACACGTGAGATAGCTAGTTTGCAGGTTAATAGATTAAAAGAAAACACTAATACTGGTCTCGTCTGTATTTCCCCCTACTTTTTGAAATGGTGCTGGCATAAGTTGGAGGATCCAGTTTTACGCGTTTTTAATCAATCACTGTCTGATGGTTATTTTCCGGAACCTTGGAAATTTTCTTTCATTCTGCCGATCCACAAAAATGGTGACAGGCAGAATGTAAACAATTACAGGCCCATCTCTATTCTGGGTACACTTTCTAAACTGTTTGATGCCATCGTTACTTCTGTTTTAGCCGATAAACTTCTGTTATTTTTATCCAAGGATCGGCACAGTTTCATTAAGTGGCGTTCTAAACTCATAAAACTTTTATTGTACAATGACTTTCTGTCGGAGGCCTTGGAGTCATCGTGTCAGGTCGATTAAATCTACACTGATTTCTCCAAGACCTTCGACACTGTGATTCATTGTCTTCTTTTACGTAAATTATGGAGTGAATGTATTCATGGTAGCTTAAATAAATGGTTTGAATCTTATTTAACTGGCCATTCTTTTGCCGTACGTATTAATAACAGTATATCGGATACAGTACCGGTCACTACTGGTGTCCCCCAGGTCTCCCACCTGGGCTCCCCCTGTTGTTCTGTGTCTATAACGACCTTATTCATAATCTAAAAAATGTCAAAATTTTAATGTACCCGGATGATGTTAAATTATTTTCGATTGTAAATTCCATTATTGATACACAGCACGTTCAGAAAGATCTAGATGAACTCGTGAGGTGGTCGAGCAGTAACGGACTCCGACTCAATATATCTAAGTGTTTTATAATCTCATTCAGTCGGAGTCGGTGTCCGTTCTTGTTTGATAACCTCATTGATGGTATTCCTTTACAAAGGACCAATTTAGTTAAGGATTAGGGCGTTTGGATTGACTCGAGTCTCTCATTTGATTTTCATACAGACTACGTAGCATCTAAAGCTTCTAAAGTAATTGGTTTTATAAAACGCTCTACCGCTCAATTTTCAAATATTGACTCTATTGTTTATCTATATAAAACTTTGGTATTACTCCATTTTACGTACTTATCTCAAATTTGGACTCCATATAAATCTATTCACACGAATAGACTCGAGTCAGTCCAACATAAATTTCTCCGCTATGCAGCCTATAAATTGTTTCGACCAATGCATCGTTTTGATCATTATTACGACGAATTAGCTTGTGAATTAAACATACATTCAGTTAGGTTTGTGCATCAATATTTTGACAGTGTATTAGCTTCTAATATTGTGAATCGTTTCCTTGACTCTTCGGAATTAAATGATTCATTTGCTCAGCGCCAATTATTATATGACCTTCGCAATCCTAGAGTATTACAAGAAGATATTTCGAGATCTAATTATTCGGTTTATTCTAATATGTCTAGATTAGAGCGGTATTGAAATACTATCCTTCAGGATCTTATAAGGGTGGATTCTATTGGCATTTTTAAAAACCGCATTAAAGATTGAATAAACAGTTTTAGTTTAGCGACTTAATTCTTAGTTATTTACTTAGCTTTATAGTATTAATTTTGTATCATCTAATTACAGTTGTATCAATTCATGTGCTCTTGCACGAGCCACACACTGTATCTTTTATCTTTTTTGTAAAGGGTTCTTAAGCGCGTAAATAAATTAAAAATGATAATTCTATAAAATTAAAACGTGTTATTTCAACTCGTTTTTCTAAAATATTTAATACTTACTAGGAGAGTGTCAGAAGTTTGGAAAACGATATTTGCTAGAACTTTGAGAGGCGCTTATGACACCTAAAAATGAAGTGCAGCACGCGTAGTTTTTTCCAATGGTCCCTTACTCTCCAGATATCAACCAATTGATCTCAATTGTGCGCTTTATTTAATAAAAAATGGTGCTCCTACTTGCGATCATAGCTGTACAAGTTATTATACTATAAAAAATTATCTAAACGTAACTAAAGTTATTAACTTTCAAAGAGAGCGATAAAAACTACACGAAAAATTACTGCATTTAAAGATGTGTTTTTAACACGCTTTTTGAAAATTAATCACTTTGGCTCAGATTAATATTTTTGTACGAAATAAAGCTGAGATTAAAGTTCTTTTTAATTACTTTTACTTACATTTGGGTCATTTTTTCCAGCATAAAAACTTGCAGAGCTATGATCATAAGTAGGAGCACCATTTTTTACTAAAATAGCGTACACTTGAGATCAATTACTTAATATCTCAAGAATAAGGGCCCATTGGAAAAACTAAAGGTGCTACACTTTATTTATAGGTGTCAGAAAACACCTCTCAAAGTTTCAGAAAATATCGGTTTCCAAATCTTCGACACTTTCGTAGTTAGTTGTACTAATAATTTGAAAGAAAAAATGATGTGTACTATTCTGTCTATACTATAAATACAAATCAACTTATACTTTTCTCGTTATATACTTCACTTTTACAAAAATAGAAAATCAAACCCTTTTACGGATAAGAACTCTAATATAAAGGATTTCTACAAACCGTATCGACGGCCCTTACGAACACTAGCACATTCCAAACTGCCACTAAGAGTATCACATTTCAGCACTTGCCACGAAAAGTAGCACATTTCAGCACTTGCTACGAAGAGTAGCATATTTGGAAATCTGTCACGAAGACTAGCACATTTTGCCCTTCTTCCACGAAGATTAGCACAACTCATTGTTCTCCCACGAAGATTAGCACAACTCACCGTTCTCCCACGAAGACTAGCACCATTCGCCTTTTTCCCACGAAAACTAGCACATTTCGCAATTCTGCCACGAAGACTAGCACTTCTCGTATAGAATATGTAAATTTAAATTGTACTGATATACTCTCGGTGAATCGAGTTGATTCTTTTTTTATCGGGTTCGGGTCGGTACTAGACCATTTAGGTACTCCAAAAATTATCGGTTTACCCGAGAAAATCAGGCTACCCGATAAATAAAAGTAGCCTGAAAAAAACAGGCGGCAGAAAATCGCCAAATGTGCTAGTATTCGTGGCAAATTTTCAAATGTGCTAGTTTTCGCGGCAAAATCCTGAAAAGTTCTAGTCTTCGCATAGGGCCATCGGTATAGTGTACTGTATGAAGAACTGCAATCACGTAAAACTAACTGTTACAAAATCAATTAATTTAAAATCGGCCTGCACCTTGGGTGGGGTCCGATGATTTGACTGTCAACCGTGCTTTTGACATAAATATTCGAATTTTATAATTCCTAATTCGAATATTTGAACTTGTTTATTTTAACTATCAATTCTTTCGAAAATAAAAATATAAACTTAATCAAGTTATCGATACAACAGAAGGAATAATACAATTTTTCAAACAATCATTTCATCGAATTGGAAAACTATACAGATCATAAAATCGAAACTCTAGAATCTCGAAAATGGTCAACTATAAAATTCAAATTAGTATAAAAAATGTAAGCTGTCGGTTAACCAGTATAAATAATTATTAAAGCATTCGAATAAATGTTTTTCTATAAAAATTAAAATAATATCACAATATATTATTTCCATTATATGAAAATCTAATAAATGTATTTCGTTTATTGCCTTGATACTTTAGCAAACACTTTTTCTCATTTTGAATTTCGAATCTGTGGAATTGTTTAGTCAAATTATTAATATTCGACTCTTTAAGTCAAATATACAATTTGCAGTCGAAGCATCGGGTCATTGCTCTTGGTGGGGAGGGAGGGGGGGGGGGCATAACTAGACATTCTTCTGCATTATTCTCTTGTTTTATCTGTTATGCATTTTTTCTAAGTCAATTTTATAAAGCTATACGCGCTCTCAGTCACAAATTGCCGAAGAAGCTTTGCACACAGTGTATAAAGTGACATTGAAGTAGAATGCAAACACAAAAACATCTGGCAGATATATATCAACATCTCGAGCCGAGAGCATTGGATGAAACCTATTTATTCTAGATTAAGGCCCCCTAGATTACGTCTGTAACACGCGGAAGCAGGGGGGGAGCAATATTTAGACAATTCACTTTATATTTAATTCAAGAAACGATATTTTTAAATATGAACCAATATTATTCGAATTCCATATTTTCGACATTTAAAATATAGACAAATCAAATTTTCAAAACGTATAGACCAACTACTAATCATATGAAGGAATTTCATTATTAGATGCATATTTAATCGACAACAGATACTACTGTCTTTATTTAACCCATTTCTTCCCAAGCGGCCATTTTATAGTCGATTGGTTTATTGCCTAAAAAATAGTCGAAAAAAAATAATAACCAATAGCACTTTTCTGAAGTAAAATTGTCCGCTCTTTCCGATTCTGAAGTCAGAATTTTGTAATTTCCGTTGGAAAATTTCAAAATGGCGGTTTGAATTTGATGAAAAATCAGAAATACATTTTTTAACATTTTGACATGCTTGTTTAAAATAAAACGTGTTCAATGAAGTTCTTGATATGGATTCATGTTGCAAATGATATTATTGTTCAAACATTTGATGTTTCCAAATTTTCCCGAAAAAATTTCCAAGATGGCGCCTATGACATCATGTCAAAAAAAAATTGTTGAAAAAAATATGAAGTTTCCGATTATTTAATAATGTCACAGGCGCCATCTTGGAAAATTTGGAAACATCAAATGTTTGAACAATAATATCATTTGCAACATGAATCCATATTAAGATCTTCGTTGAACCCGTTTTATTCTAAATAAGCATGTCAAAATGTTAAAAAATGTATTTCTGATTTTTCATCAAATTCAAACCGCCATTTTAAAATTTTCCAACGGAAATTTCAAAATTCTGACTTCAGAATTGGAAAGAGCGGACAATTTTACTTCAGAAAAGTGCTATTGTTTATTATTTTTTTTTTCGACAATTTTTTAGACAAAAAACAATCGACTATAAAATTGCCTCTTGGGAAGAAATGGGTTAAATTAGTTAGAAAACATTTGTACGAATATATGATTATTCTAAAGGTCACAATTTTAATACGTTTTAGTACTAAAATTATTTGTATTCGAATATGCAAACTTTATATTTTATGATCTGTATTATTATTAAAATTCATTACATTGCTGATTCGAACTTATTGTTTTCTAACAATTTTACGTCCATTATTTTATTAATCTACGAAATGAGATTTTAATTATTGTAATTTGGCAAAGCTAATCGAAGTAAAGAAAAATCTTTTTTTGAATCAAAGATACAGTGATTGATTTAAGAACCACTTTTCGATTATACGTAAATTTGACTGTACCGATAGAGAAGGGGGGTCAGTTTATTAGACTTTTCATTACATACAAATAGATAAAGGAGAATGTTCATAGTTTCGACATTAAATATAACTCTAATGCTAAAATAAACATATGTAAATAATTCGACGTCTGAATAAACGAAGGGAAATTGTTTAATATTATCTCATAAACGTAGAAAAATAATTCTTTAGAATAAATAGATGTGCGACAATGAAAACGTATAACTATTAGAACAATTACATGTGAAAAATAGTATATTTTTTCGAATTTTCAAGCAGTATTGCTTTAATTTGTTTAACTAATAATTATTCTACTTATTAACAATCTTATTCCAAAAGTCGTCTCATTAAGGGCTCTAAATATTTTCTTTGACCGTTTGTACATTCGTTTTTTATATTTGTCGAGACTATTTATTTCTATTTTGTGTAAATCTAAACGTTGAAATTCTAAATACTCAGTAAATCTATATAAAACAGTCTAATAAATGGACCCCTTCTTACTGATATAGCTGTCATTTTTTGCTATCTTCATATTTTATGTTAACACTAAACGTGTTCTCAATATTTATCACTATCGTATACTATTTCGCCTAATCTTTTAAGAAACATGTTGTGTAACAACTTGTATACATAAATAGCCTTGGTAATATCTAATTTTGGTTAGTTTTCAATGGGAAGTTTTACGATCTATTTTTATAATGGCGTTTCCGCAGTCGAAAGTACTAATTCTAGCATTTTTAATACTTTGTAGTTTTTACACATTGTCAGGTTAGTAACAATATTTTGATATTCAATATTATATTTATAATTCTCTATATGTGAATAATAATATAATTTATATATAAATTATTAAAAATACGAAATGTGAGAGGACCGTTTATTAGACTGTTTTATATAGATTTGCTGAGTATTCCGAATTTCAAAGTTTAGATTTACACAAATTAGAAATAAATAGTTTCGATAAAAATTAAAAACGAATGTACAAACAGTCAAAGAAAATATTTAGAGTCCTTAATGCGACGATTTTTGGAATAAGATTAATAATAAGTAGAATAATTATAAGTTAAACCAATTAAAGTATTACTGCTTGAAAATTCGAAAAAAGATGTCATTTTTACACTCGTACATAATTTTTCTAATAGTTACACGATTTCATTGTCGTATATTTATTTATTCTAATGAATTATTTTTTTACGTTTATGCGATAATATTAATAAGATTTCCCTTCGTTTATTTGGACGTCGAATTATTTGCATATGTTCATTTTAGAATTAGTTATATTTAGTGTCGAAACTTATATGAACATTCTGCTTTATTTATTTGTTTGTAATGAAAATTCTAAAATGCTAGCAGACCTATAAAAAACAGTCTAATAAACAAACCTCCCCCCTATGCAATTGTTAAAGTAAACGCCAATCATACTCATTTTATAATAAAAATTTTAATTTAGTACCGTACAATCGGGTCACTAAATTAATACATTTTTAAATAAAATTTAAAAAAAAATTGTTAATTCTAAATTTTAATTGCAATTATACATTCCGCACTGTAATGTACCTAATACAAAAAATCGTATATCCTAGAAAGCAGTAAATGTGTAGTAGGAGCGGAATATTTTGATGGTTGTAATCTATGTACGTGTAAATATAACGTATTTCGAAATGATCATAAGGATTGGGAACCTACGATTACGTGCACTCGTAAAGCATGCAGCAAAAATGCACGTAAATCTCCACCGCCGCACTTCTGGGATTAAATTAATATGTAAGTTAAAGAACATTCAGTAAAAATTATAATAAGATAACGAAACTTTTCAATACAACAATAGTTGTACGTTATTCATAATAATAATGCTATTTTTCATTCAACTGAATGCTTTAAAGTTCGACCTTGATTTGCACGGAAAGACTTATTGAAATTCTAAAACTGGGAATTCCTAGATTTACGTTAATGGAGAGGGAATTTCCATATTTACATTAATGGGGAGGGAATTTCCATATTTACGAAGGTAAATTATCTGTTATTGGGCAATTATACGTATATACTGAAACTTATAAGAGATAAACTTACACAGTGAGGCTCAAGTATAAATAGTCTTCGTAATATCGTTTACAATTTAGTTATTTGACAAAAGCAAAGCATTTCGCACTTCTGAAATTTCTTACAATTTTATAAAATGTTATTTAAGTCATCTCGTATGTTATTATTTGTATTTCTGATTGTTTATATGTATTACGTGAATGCTTCAGAATGGATCTATGGTTTGTACTACATAATTTTTTTAATTATAAAATTCGTAGAGAACTAACTTTCTTCAGGAGTCTAAGTAAAGTCCTGAAAATGAACATCAATGCTCTGCCTCATACGATTTTTTATAAATTAAAAAATTAAACTAGGTTGATCATGTCATTATGACAGTCCACGAATCTCTGAATTAAAAAAGTAAAAGTTTCAACATCAACATCGCTTACCACGGTATTTTTAGCCGATTTTTAATAAATCGAACTGAAACATTCAGAGTACGAAAAGAAAATTAAAAATATTAATCTTAAGGTCCAAATAACAGCGGTAAAAATGCATAAAAATGTCATTTGCGTATAAAATTGTTATTATTCGTCTAATGCCGTTTCTATATCTAGTGATAAAGCGAGAGACTGTTAAAGCGAGCTTCAATGTTTTAGAAAGATGAAGTGCGTGCAAGGTTGGGCTCATTTGGATTTCAGATGACAGAATCCGTAGGTCTTAGTGATAAAATTTGAATTGTGGTTAACTAAGTTCAGATCATTGGTGTGAAATGCCGCGGGGTATTCTCAAACTCTTCCGACCTGCAGAAGATGCAAAAAAATCAAAATGAACGACATTCAACAGGTTAGGTAATCGAGCGGAGTCGAATGGATTTGGGAACACCCCGCGGTATTTCGCGCCAACGACCTGAAGATAGCTGACCACAATATCAAATTCTATCACTAAGAGTACTAAGACCTAGGGATTCTGGCATCTGAAATCCAAATGAGCCCAACGCATTTATGAATTAAAAAACGATGTTTTACAGTTTTTTGTGTTAACTTAAACTGCATTGTATTTTCTTAAATTGAATAAGGGTATAAAAAGTAAAGAACCAAGCAATTTTTTTCGAAAGAAAAAGTCTAGTAAGGCCTTAAACATTTATATTTATTTTCAGAATTTAACTCAGTATTGACCCTATAAATGGTGTTTCTATCTATAAATATTTTTCATGCCTTTCGCGGTGCTGTGAAATCTTATTACTTATGTTAACAATGTATTTTAAACAAATATTTGTTGACATTTAATTTAACAATAAATCTTATAGTAAAATTTTTTATTTATGGACCAATTTACATTAAGGTGGGTCCCTGGTGAATTTCCTAAAATCTCTGTATTAAATCTTAATAATCTGGGACATACGTGGAATATTTGTTATGATTACATGAATTTGCATAGCAATTTTCAGATTTTTTAGCCTTTATATTCAAAGTTATTCAGCATGTGTTATTTTTTAGTACAAATGTGCTATATTCAGAATAGTCCTACAACACCACATTGTCATGCACTTCTAAGAAAATTCTATCATATTTTTATAGCTAAAAATAAGTAATATTTGCTTTTAATTTGACGATTATTTATTATATAGCTTTGATAAAAATATATGTGACTTTGTTTCAAAGTTACTATATAAATACCGTTATTTTATTAAAAATTTATTATAAATAAACTTGAAAGTATCAATAAATAAAAGACGAACGATTTTTTATGATAATACCTTAAGAATTCATTCTCAAAGTTTCAATAATTTTTTTAATTTTTGCGAAGATCAATTTATGCCCAAATTCAGGACTTTGATAAGACCATTCGTCAAAAGGTGCCTATGACTTCCAAAAAAACTTTTAATTTACAAAATCTTTTTTTTATACATATAATAGTAGTATGGAAGAAACTAAACTATTTCCAATGTAATAGATGAAAAAGTGAATAGTATTAATGAAAAGAAAATGAACTGAAAAATTTTCTCAAAATCATGAAAAAGCGCCAGGGAGCCACCTTGACACTATACTTTTAATTAATGCTTCGAATAGCTAATTAAAGTAAAAATATTACATTCTGAATTTCAATATAAAATCGTAACTATTACATTAAGCAATCTTTATCACCATATTAGAGGAAAACTCTTCAGTGTAATATGATAATGAAACTTAGTACATTTCTATTCGTAGAAAACAGACAATGCGTCTTGCAAAAGTCTTTTTCCAATGGCTGCAATAGATGTGTATGTGCTAATAATATGCAGGATGATAACGGAACGTGGAATCCACTCATTTACTGCACTTTGAGATTATGCCATAACGAAGATGGAACAGTATACACTGAATTCACATCACCTCCTGAAGATTTTTGGCAATAATATTTTTTAAAATTATACTTATTAAAATGTACGCGCTATAATATTATGGAAACACAACAAATTAATAATAAAAAATATGTTCATTATTTATAAATTATAAATAGAATTATGTTTATTTTCAACATTATACGCATATGTGTTACCGACAAAAGCCGAAATCTGGCGATTCGCCAAAAGCAGAGACAAAACTCAAGATGTAAAATTAATGTGTGATTTATTATTCCTCGTGGTTTATAATTCTTTATTTTCACCTCGTTTTGGAAATTTAAATTCCTTATACACGATCTCCACAATTATCAAAGATGGCTCTGATCAAGAGAAAGCAACAAATATAAGGAATATCGAATTTCAAACGTATAAGTTCTTATTTCTTTTTAATTAATAAATCACATCTACAAAAGATTAAAAAATAAGTAATTTAATAATAATAAAATAAATGTATAAAGTATTAATTTATATTATTAAATTAAAGTATTATCATCAATTATAGAAAATAACTACAAACATACTATTTTCAGATAAACTATAAACTAATTTTGTAACGGATAAAGTTCTGTCATTAAAAACTAGGATAACACGAACCAATATCCTGGTCCCTTTGAATTTGTATTATCAAGGGTTTACTGCATTAATTTTTTAACTTCTTCTTAGAAGGCAAGACAACGCGATGCCAATATTTACTGCTACGACTACAGCTGCTCTTTCTCGCGCACCTCATTTTTTATATCACGTTAGCTGATCCTCATATGCACTAACCTTATTATGATGACGTAGATAATGTACTTATGCATGATCAGCTAACCCTTAAACAAAATTCACGTATGTTTTGAATTATGTAATTTATACCATTAAATTCGCCCACGTGTACAATACTCACCTTATTATAATATTAGTATGCCCGTTGGCATATATCTATATATATTTGTTTACAAAATAAAATCGGAAGTCGGGAAATGACGTCAGGGAAGAGACAAAAATCGAACATCCGGATGCCGAAAATGAAAAGCTTTTTGGGTCTTTCATTTATAATCTGCTGTATTTAGTAAAAGAATGAATAGTTTTAAGGGACCCTTTTTTATTTCAGCGATAAAATTCATATCTCTGAAGTAAATACCGATGTAGTACGTAATGTATAACATAGCATTAAAAATTAATATAATCGAAATTTTGATAAGGTTCTTGGCCGAAATTAAAGTATAAGGTCCACGGTACGCCCCCGAAGGCTTCGTATCATACCAAGTACTTATACTTGCCATCGTGGCGCTACCGCGCCCCTTGATTAACGTAGAAAAAAAAATATATATATATTTATTATTTTATAGAGAGGGAAGAGTCCAGTACAGTATGAATAAGCTTTCAGTATGAACATTTTTTGTTTTCTTTTAGCCACCTTTCGGTGGCGTCGCCTCACCAAGTGCATTTGATGTATGTTATTATTTTATTATAATATAATCTGTTTCTGGTATTTTAAATTTACTAGTATTTTAGATTTGCCAAATTTTCTCGAGTTAAAAGTTATTTTCGGAAGTTTACGAAAAGATTTTGTATAATCACTGTTAAATAAGCATCTTGGGTTTTACCTAATATAACTTACGCATTTTGCGTTTAGCCGAATCCAAATTATATATTTTATGGGGTTTACCTAATCAATGTTAAGCATTTTGATATTTGCATATTTCCTGAAATTCCGGATTTCGGTTTTTACAAGTAATATATTTAAGTAAGATATAAATAGGATAAGTACAAGAAAATTTGGGAATATAAATGAAATTAAGGAAATACAAATATCATACGTCATAACACGTAAGGTAACCGGCCGTATTATGAGACATATGTTGATGGCAGGCTTGATATATTCGAGGTTTTTAAATAAATATTAGTTTAAATATTGAAAATTTTTATATTATTCGAATCTTTGATTCTTTCCAAAGTAAAAGCCATAGGTTTTGGAAAAATGGGATGGAAAAATGGGTAACCAGTGTGTCCATATTATGAAACACCGTTTTAGAGTTATGTCCTGGGTGTCTCATGCGTTATGTCCGTATTATGAAACAGGTAAATAAAATTGAAAATAAGTATTTTTTTTACTGTATATGTTTTATTTATATTTTTATAAACAATAAATAAATAATTCGAGTCTACGAACGAAAATCACATTTAGTAATACTGAAATAGTATAATTATTAGGAATCTAAACAACTTTTTCAATATAGCTATTTCTATTATTTGGTTTCTTGCTTAATTTTTTGAGCTATTTCTTTCATTTTTTGTGCTAAGATCTTTTTTTTCTACTAATTTCTTTTTTTCGTTTTGAAGTTTCTTCTTCTTGGCCAGTTTTTCTTCTGTATCTTTTTTTTTCCTTTCTTTTTCCATATGATAGTTCCACCACTCATCAGCAGTTCCTGCTGCGGGTAATTTTGGTTTACCTGAAGCTTCTTGTTTGACCCTTTTTTTTTAGGTAAATAATCCATTGGCAAAGTGAATGCCGTTGCAAAACATTCATCTAAGTTTATACCAGCTCCTATTATAAACAGAAAATAGTATAATTATTTCAATAACATAAATATTTTTCATGATTTGTCTAGATTTGATACTTAAATATTTTTGTTTGAATATAAAAGATTGATGGCAACATTTATTCATATGAGTTCATTCATTTAAATGATAAGTAACTAATAAATTTTTTTTTTTCGTTGCATTATGTGCGTTATATATTTTTATTTACTATATTATCGTAGTGTCTCATAAAAACGGACATAGTCTCATAATACGGCCGGTTACCTTAATTTAGAAAGATAAACACAAGTTTGCCAGTGTCACTACTTTTCTCTACACACTAACATAAACCATCAAAATTTCTGTATAATTTATAATTTATTTTAGTTTACTATTTATATATGACATTATTATAGTAGAAACACATACATTAAGTTTAGTTAGATAAAAATAAAAATATTGCTATGCGAGATTATGTAATGATCAATGATAAAAAGAACACATAATTATTTAATTATTTAAAAAAATTAAAGAATAAAAATCTGAGTCGTATCAAAACATTGTAAACATTCAGGAACAGTACGATGCTTTGTTGATTAATAACCGTTTTATGTTTATAATTAGCTCAAAGTATATATAATGCTTTCACAGATAATTATAGATTTAATTCTCCATACTATCGGTCATGTTTACAATGTGAACCAATGGAAATTTGCTTAAAATAATTTATCCTTGTACTGACAGTAATTACAAGTATTATTATCAGAATGTTTTTTTACTTAATTCCTCTAGGGGCTAAGAAATAAACTTTCATTGTAACCAAGGAATCGGTAGTCGCTTAAAGTAAACACTGCACGTAAGACATAATTTACAAGTTCATTCTTCTCACTATGGCACTCAAGTTTTTTGGAACTTTCTTAGTGTTTTTAGTAATTTATCCTATATATGTGAATGCTGGTAAGTTGTTGTTTATAATATAAAATAATTATATATTTTTTAAATAAGGCGTATTCAGACGTCGTGCATGCTAGTCAAAACAATACTAAATCTTATTTTATAAAATGAACAAGTAAATTAAATGGTATTTACTAAAACTAGTTATTAACTTTATTGATTTTTTATTGTAATGTTCTTCGAAATTCAAGAAAAACTGTATCTTTTTATATTAGTGTAAATGAAATAATGTATTTTAAAAGCTTGCGGTTAATGGCTGAATTTTGAGTTTGGATTAAGAATCACACTATAAATGTAAGTGCATTACGATGAAACAATAAATAAAATCAATTTTCACCAGAAGTGGAACTATGCGATTTTATTCGCACTCCTTATTCAATACATATGTAAAAGTCAGAAAAAAATGTAACGGTACCAAGTACTGATATGTTAAAATGATCGCTGTATTTCACTCGTAACCTTTGTAAACGGATTGGATTCTATTTAATATTTCTTTTTAAAGTGATAGTAAATTGAAATATTTTTCTGTGGAATTATTATAAAATAATTTATCTATTTTAACTTTCTCTTTAAGCTTAGATTCTTATATTGAATACTTTCAGATTTTAAAAGTATAGAAAAAATCATCAATTTCATTTACAAATTTATATTTCTAAAACGGTACGTGTATTCGTGTTGAAATTTTAAGGGCAGATTTATCTTTTTATATCTTTATTTATAATATAAATTAAATTTATATTTTATTTTTCTACTTTATTTTATTTTATTTTTCTTTTATTAACGGGATATGCCATTTTTACATATGTTTTTCATGTTTTTGTATCGGACTTAAATTCGACTAATGACAGAAATTACTAATTAGACCCGATCAACGAGCTCTGAATTCGTTGCCAGAAAAATCGACTTAATGATTATTTATATCTTAATCTTAATCTTGGAATCAGGCTATTGGAAAAACAACCATAAGATCGAAGTGTAATTTCAAAAAGGTAAAAAAATCATATTGTTTTTCAAAAGTTATGTTTCTATGCAAGGGGGTATAATTTTTTCGCAAGTATATATACTATTTCAACATATTTCCCCTCAAAAAATATCGTTGATAATTGACCGGCACTTTTTTACAATCTCTACAAAAATAAAAGAAAAACGCTGCCAATTCATTGGCACTTAGCTTCCTCAAATTAAATTAATTGTTCCAATATGAAATTCTTTGTTCTAATAAATTAATTTTAAATTGCTATATCTCTTTCTAAATAATACCTGAAAAAGGGTGTGCTTTTTATCATTGATGGTTTGACAAAAGATAATTCTTTACCAAAATTACAGAACGATAGGTAGTAATCTTTATCACAGCAAGTTTTTCTCTCTACGTAAAATTATTTAAATATTTAAATTAACTGTAATTAGATGTTAGTACGTAGATTCACTGAATTCCTATTCAACTAAAATTTTGTGAACAATTTGCCATCATAGATTTTCGCGATATAACCGTTTAAACTAAATATGACTTTTTTCGTGTAAACAACAGAAGGGAAAGAGCCTATCTAAAATTTTCGGTTGTAAAAGATAGATACTTCCATGCTCTGTTTAATGCATAAACACTAAATTGATCATAATTTTTCTAATATACCGAAAATTCGAAAAACTAAAACTCAAAATTCGAAAAATGAAAAATTGTTATAAAAAGAAAGACGAGTCGATGAATCTTTAAATTTCTTTTTAATTTCAAATCTCCATTAAAAAATGAAAAAAATAGCCCTGTTTGGTAAAGAATGACTGTGCCATTCTCGAGATATACTCGATCAAAAATTTTAAAAACCACATATCCTCAAATATCTCGAAATATAAAGATTGTTGTGATCTGGGCTTAGAACTCGTTTAAGAGTTACTAAAGAGCTACAAAGGCGGCTGTTTCCTTTGGCTCAATGTCCATATGAGAGGGTACCCAACCTAGAACTATTTGATCTAGTTGTACAGCGATAATATATTTTATATGAAAAAATTGTTTTGAGAGCAGTTTTCTATGGCTGATATAACGCTATTTGAGTCTGAGAAAATAGTTGCTTTAATAATAATATTTGAGTCCTTACTAAATTTTATCGCTTCTTAAATCGCAAAGGCTTCGGTATTGAAAATTGATAGGTCGTCTGGAAGTTTATATGTAACAGTTTTATTTGGTAGAGTTATAGCACAACCTGTTCCTCGTTTAGATTTGCAAGCATCGGTGTAGATATAAGCATAATTCTTATAATAACTAATTTCCGTTTTGAAAACATTTTTTAATGCGTTTTAGTCGAGATTTGATTAATTTGATATCTAATTTTAAAATATTTGAAGTATATCTAGCCCATGGTAAGAATTCAAATGATTGACATATTTAGTTGTAAATAGTTTTTAATTCTATTATTTAGTGGTTTAGGGTAATTCTATTTCGAATTAGCTGCATTGTATACAATTTAACCATAGTCTAATTTTAACTAAATTAAAGCCTGATAAGATTTTGTAATTATAGCTTGTTCCGCTCTCCATATTTTTTAGGCTAACGTTTTTAATACATTTAACAATCCACTAAAGTTGTCTTTCAGATTTTTTAGATGCGTTTTCCATATTAGGTTTTTGTCGAAAACTATTCCAAGAATTTTTACTTCTTTTAATATTAATAACTTTTAATTGTATAAAAATAATTCTAGTTCAGTTTTGTTTTTGTTTGTTTTTGTGAAAACAATAACTGTGGTTTTAGTATTAGAACATTTGAAACCATTGTTGTTTGCGTAAGATTGTAGAGTACTTAATGCATTTTGAAGTATTTCTTGGGTGGAGTTGATGTTCTTTTCTGCTGACATAAGCGATGCGTCGTATATTGAGCATTTGATCGGCGGTGGCAGACATTGAGTGATGTTGTTGATGGATAATAGGAAATTTAAAATAATTATGAGTATTGCACATTCGCTCTTACTTGGATAGCTCTGTTTTTTAAGTAAATAATTATAAGTAAGTAATTGTCTGTTTTCACAATTTTTGTTCAAACATATTTTTTTTCGAGTGTATATATACAGTCTTTTATTACCGTGTGTTTTCATCATTTTGTATAAGGCCTATGTAGTGGCTAAGAAATGCCTTAATTTAATAAAATTATCAAAATCATAAATTCCATAAACCATAAATAATTCAATACAGTCATTATATATTAAAGCATCCTTGTAAGACTGAACATTCATAACACTGAATATTTTTAACTTCGCTTAATAAGTTAATAAGGGTCTCTAATGGCTCAGTCGGTCGAGTGTCGGATTCCCACGCCGGTGACCCGGTTCGATTCCTAGTCTCTGCCTATTGGTACAAGCACCTCTGTAAAAATTGCATGTGCTTTGTTTATAAACACTCCATAAACCCCCGTCGTCGATTAGCACCATATGGGAGCACAAATATGACGACGTTAAAAAGAAAAGAAATAGTTAATAATGTTTTTAAACAAAAATCAACTTTAATTTTCTATTTTATAAAATAAATATGCGAATTATGCATCATAGTACTAATAGACATATGTTACTTTTTGTTTTAGAAAATAGGAAGTGTGTTCCCGAGAAATCATATAACGATAGTTGTAATTCGTGTGTATGTGCTGAGAATAAGCAAGATGAAAAAGGAATCTGGGAACCAATTATGTTTTGTACCGAAATGATGTGCTTCGAGCCTGATGGGTCGGAATACAAGCCTACTCCGGCACCAACAGATTTTTGGCAAGACAATGCTATTAATAATGCTTAAAGAAAGTGCCCTTTTCAATGTAATGAATATATAATATTTTTTTATGTATCAATAAACATATGTAATTACAAAAATAAAAACAAAGTCAAATTAAAATACATTGTCTAATAAAAGAGCTAAGATTTTTACACAAAAAAACTTATATTATTATTATTATTATTATTATTATTATTATTATTATTATTATTATTATTATTATTGTTGTTGCTGTTGTTGTTGTTATTGTTGTTGTTGTTGTTGTTATTATTATTATTATTTCCACGGTGGATGCTATACGGGAGGTAGTACAGCAGGGCAGGAAGGCGTGGACTGGAAATCATTTTTCCGGGAACATCGCACTCCTGGTCACGCTGGACGTAAAGAACGCCTTCAACTCGGCCAGGTGGTCTGACATCTTGGAAGCATTGAACGTGTTCAGAGTCCCGGAGTACATCATGCGGGTGATACGAGACTACTTGACTGACCGTATTCTCCGCTGTGATACAGAAGAAAGCAAACGCGAGAAATATCTCAACGCCGGCGTGGCACAGGGGTCAATCTTTGGCCCAGATTTTTGGAACATCCTGTACGACAGCCTGCTCAGGCTTGGGCTGCCAGAAGGAGTGTACATGATAGCGTACACCCATGATGTCGCTCTAGTCATCATCGCGCGGGACTTTGAAAGAGCACAATACCTTCTCAACCAGGCGATGCGCAGGATCTCGCGCTGGATGCGGGAATACGGACTCGACTTGGCAGCCGCTAAGACAGAGATCGTGCCATTCACCGGTAAGCGGATAAACCCCATCTTTACCATGAAAGGGGGAGAGACGGAGGTTTTGACGAGAAGGGAGGCTATGTATCTGGGACTCAAACTAGATACCAAGTTTACCTTCTTTCGTCACCTGGCCTATGCAGCGGACAAAGCGGCGACAAAGACGACATAACTGAGCCATCTCATGGCGAACACGAGTGGCCCCAAAGCGAGCAAGCGACGGCTACTCATGTCAGTCATCACATCCATCTTATTGTGCGGCTCTGAAATATGGGCTGATGCAATGGATAAGGAGTCATACCGGACTAGAATCGCTTCCGTTCAACGCAGAGGAACTTTCAGAGTCTCTAGCGCCTACCGCACGGTCTCGGGACCAGCAGTACTAGTTATTGCTGGAATCATCCCGATCGACCTTCATGCGACGGAGCGCAAGAGAATCTACTTACGGAAGAAGGAAGAACCAGCAGAGGATAGAACAACCGTCCACAGGGAGGAACGGGAGCGTACCATAGCAACGTGATAAAAATTCTGGACAAACGAAACGAAGGGTAAATGGACAGCCAGGCTGATAGACCAACTGGCCTCTTGGATAAACAGAGACCACGGGAAGGTAGGATACTACCTTACCCAGTTCCTGAGTGACGACGGGTACTTCTGCGCTTACCTCAAACATATGGGGAAGGTTCAGAGCCCTTCTTCACACAATCACGCTATTTCTCTCTATTCTTTGCAAGGTTAATCCAGGTTTCCTCAAAGTATCCTATTTCTCGCAGGTCGGCCCTGACATTGTCTTCCTACATTCGTCCTGGTCTACCTGCAGTCGTTGTGCCTTCTGATTTTCCTACTAGCACTCTAAGTGTTGTCCTATCATTTTCCATCCTCGCTACATGCCCGGCCCATCCCAGTCTTCGAGATTTTATAACTCTTATAATATCCGCTTTTCCGTATAACTCGTTTATTTCCCTATTCTGTAAGATTCTCTATTCTCCGGTTTACTCATCAATTTTACCTCCAAATATCCTTCTCAAAATTCTATTCTCAAATAATATTTGTAAATTGTTAATATTTTAACCTATAAAACTAAACCCTCAGCCCTAAACCCTAAACCCTAAACCATATGGGATAGTTGCAAGCTAAGCATTTTGCCATAATAAAAGTTTAAATGATAAAACCATAAGCCCAAAACCTGAAATCCTACAACCCCAAGTTCAGTATTTTGCACATGTGAGAATAAAGTAAATTTACGAGTATAATAGTATAATAGTATATTACTTAAGTAAAGTAGGCTATTGACATCTGCGATTGACTTGCTGCCCGAGCTTCGCTCGTAGGCATCAATAGCCCTCATTGCTCCCGAGTTTACTTTTTCTCATGCCCGGCGGAAAGTTATTTGTGCTTAATCCCCGATTTCTAGATACTGCGATGCGGATGCTCGTCTCTGCTTTTGCTCCCAACTAATGCTACCTGCGGAATTTTCAGCATTACGCAGGCAGCGTTAGCTGGGAGGAAAAGTAGAGAGACGAGCATCCGCGTCGCCGCAGTTTCTAGGCATGAGAGAATGTGGCGTGTTATTCCCTGACAATGGAGAATAAACACAATACTTTACGGCAGGGTATGAGAAAAAATAGATGTTTAACACACCCCGCCAAAAAGTGCGTACATTTTCCCTGCCGAGCCGGGAAAAAGTGGTATATTCATTCCCTACCCCCACTATAGTCCCCTCCGCCACGCGCTGTTTGTGCCCGAGCCGAAGGCGATAAGTTAATATGTAGTTAGGAAGTATTAACTTATTAATATAGCACTATTTCCCATCTTCGGCGGTGAACGAGTACGAACTTTTTGGTAGATATGTTAAAAAATCATATATTGCACGTGTAAATATAGTGAGCCAGCGATTGCCAGCATGTATGATGCCCTCGCTCCACGCGTAGGCATTTATTGGTTCACTTTATTCCCTAGGTGCATAATATACTATTGCGGCAAATAAAGTATAAGAGGGAATTGATATGTTACTTTCGTACTGCATTCCAGGTCAATAAAGTGGCATTTACAGTTACCTAAGTCGGGAATAAAAGTCCTTATAATTTGGGCAAAGAATTCAGCCAAGATATAGTGAGAGGCTGCTTTTTGGAAAAGTTTCAGATAAAATGTTGCTGGTTTACTCTAGTAATCATTGGAAATAGAAAATCGATTTTGTTTACAAAATGATTGTTTTCTCGGAAACTGAGAATGCTAAAAATTAAATGTAACCCTCCTACGCAAAAAGTCGAATATGCTCGTCCAAAGGGAGCTCTTCCTATATGCAGGGTGATGAAAATTAGGACATATACAGGATGTCGGTAAATGGGACATCTACATGGTGTCGGTAATTGGGACATGTTTAAACTTTCAGCTCTATTATCAGTCAAGACTTATTTTCTTGGATATCAGGGGAACACGTCAAACCACGGTTTTTGTTTGTTCTTTTTCCGCTGACCCAACACTGTCATAGCAGGAGTGGAATAAAAAGTGGCAAAAAGCAAGAATGCTTAACCTTAAGGTAGTACTCTCAGTACTGACTAGTCAAAATGTATACACTTTATTTAACATTCAATTTCTTATTCATTACCTTAACAACGCGAATGAGATCACCTCCGCACATTACCGTAATGTAATGGAACAACCTAAACAACGGAATAAAACGGGGAGATGCACTATCAATCATCTTATTTAACTTAGTTTTAGAATATGTGATCACGGCGGTACAAAAACGCAATGAGGGAATTGTAGTAAATGGCTCCCTAGCGCACTTGTTAGCATACGCAGATGACACAGACATTATAAGAAGAAACACAGAATAAAAACTGTAATAAAAAAACGTAGAAATTTTAATAAAAACAGTTGAAGAAATAGGCCTAGAAATAAGCGAAGAGAAAACCCAATAGATGGTCACTAGCAGAGCACGGCCTAAGATTGCTAATACCGACTTGAAAGATTCGTACAAAACTTTCAAAAAAGTAGACGAATTTAAATTCCAACTCCTTCACACGATAATAGACCACAAAAATGAGTCTCACAAAGATATCAAGGAGAAACTGCATTCGGGACATGCATGCTTCTATTCGGTAAATAACTTACTAAAATCACGATTACTATTGCGAAAGACTAAATTAGAAATATATAGAAAAATTATAATGCCAGTACTTCTATACGGATGCGAAATATGGGCGTTAACCGAACGGAAAGAAAATAGATTTAGAGTATTATAGAATAGTGTCCTTAAAAAGATATTTGGGAAGAAAATGTATGAGATTACTGTAGAATGGAAAGTTTTACATAACCAAGAATTACACGAGTTATACGGGCAGCCAAATATTACTAGAGTGAGTAGATCTTCAAAACTACGATAGGCTGGGCACGTAGCTAGGATGGAAAATGAAAGAGCAGCACTTAGAATGCTTGTAGGGAAGCCGACAGACGCAAGACTCCCAGGTAGAACTCGAGGTACACCAAGACGAAGGTGAGAGGACAATATTAAAATTGACCTACGAGAAATAGGATGTTATGACTGTTATGAGGAGGATTGGATGCATTACACAAGCAACAGAGAAAGATGGCGTGACTGTGTGAACAAGGCTATGGACTACACAGTTACGGATAGATAGTCCCAAGAATTAGTTATGGTAGCTATGGTGATGATGCAAGCACGACTACAGCCGACATAAAGACTATGTAATAACTGTGGCCCTGCATACACTGTTGCTGCTCATCATTACTATTTGGCCTTTATATTAATAATAATAATCGGGGGACACACATACATACACCCGAAGGTTAAACTATTCTTCCGAATGTGCCGGTTAAGGGTGTGTCCAGATGGAGAAGAAAAATATGGTCTGTCCTCCCCGGTCCGTATTCTATCGCTGTTTCGCTATCCTGTTTTGAATCCAAACGTTGAAATACATCTATACATCTGTACTCTCAATGTTCCACGAAGTGGGAAATTTCTGGTCGAATGCATTTAAAATCCTGCAATGAGCCAAGCGAATACGTGCATTGATCCAATGAGACCCAATGAAATGACAGTATTTCAAAAAAATTCAAACGCATTCGATCAGAAATTTCCCACGTCGAGTATACATACATCTAGCCAAATTGAAAGAAAATTTTTAATTAGAATAGTAATTAAAGGTACATCTGTCTCCGTGGACAATAAATAAATTTTTACAATTAAAACAAATTAATGGTTATAGAAATTATGAAGGATGCCATAAAAAGTATTAATTTTTCGCATGTGTTAAAAGTATTTTAATTATTTATAAAAATGTTATCTGAATAGCTTTGCAAATTCGGATATAATAACATTAAATTAAATATATTATAAATGTAATTCTAACGTTTTATTCATTTATTCGTTTTCAGGTTCGAGTGAACTTTTCCAAAAATCTTCAGGCGGAGGAAGTTTCGTGTATCCGAACTTGCAAATATTCTTAGAACACATTAGAAAATTACTATTGTTCTTCAAATATAAAGCGCAGAAACACCTGTTACAGCCATCGAAATATGAATTACCTGGAGTACATATCCTCTTTTCTGCAAAAAATACAGTGTGTTAGTAGTAAATATATTATTTTACACATAAAATCAAAATAATTCATATGAATGAAACATTTTTTCGAGCAGTTTTCAGTCACTTCTCCCTGTAACTGTTTATTTAACAATGATTTTAAAACAAATGCACTAAAAAACTTTAAAGTTCTTTTTGTTAAAGAAATGTAATCTAGAATTTTAAAAATTTGTAAAAATTGAAAAAGAGATATTTTGGTTTTTATATATGCTATATATGTCAAAATAATGTATTCATAAAGCTGACTTAATATCCTTTTGATTGATGTATCTTACATGTACATAAAGTTATTTTTGTTAAAGAAATATAAGTTTGAGTTATTTAGAGAATTTGTAAAAATTGAAAAAATAATCTACCATTTTATACGTTAAATATGTAAAATTAATGCATATATTAGTAAAATTGACTTAATTTTCTTTCGATTGGTATATCTTACATATACTCTAGTTTATTTTTTGTTAAAGAAATGCGATTTTGAATTTTGAGAATTAGTACAAATTGAAAAAAATGTTTCTCATGCATACGTATTTTTTTTTTTAAATTTGTAGTTATATTTTTTTAAATTAAAAAATATTACTAATGTATACATTAGATAAGTTAAAAATGTGCAATTATTCACGATGAAGACGTAACGTCAGAACATTTTTTCTTCTGATACTGTTTATGTATAGACTGTTCCTTTTAGACTATATTTAATCTAATTAACTTCCCATATTTTTTTTCAATCGTATAATGACCTTGTTATCTAGTTTCTCAATAATACCGACGCTCCTTGCGAAGACTAGAACATTTTAGATTTCTTGAAAAATGCTAGTTCTTGTGAGGGGCCTCCTATGAAAATAGCAATGTTTAAAAACTCAGACAAGAACTATCATTTTCTCAAAGGATCTAAGAAAGTGTTAGTATTTATCTGAAAATCTAAGAAGAGCACGTTTTCTATAAGAAACCCCTGTAAAGACCTAGATGTCTTTGAGAATTCTAAAATTTGCTAGTATAGTCTTCGTAAGGGCCATTAATATGCGCTAGATAATCATGTAAATTTCGAAGCTAGCGTAAATGATTGTCCTCAAAAATCAACTAAAATATAACAAAATATTGCTATGATTCTTTAGGTTACATGAAATATAAAGATAAATCTTAGTAAATACCTATAACAGTATGTTCATTGATAAAATAGAAAATATCAGTGCTCAAACCGATACGCATTTTTAACTTAAAAAACTCTAAAAATATTAGCAAAATGTGAATTAGATACGAAGACTAATAGTTTCCTGCAAATCACCCATATTTATGTAGTTCCAATGACTTATTTATTAAAATGAATAGAATCGAAAATTACGAACCTTCTTCTTCTGCAGTGGCGTAATAAACATACATAATCGTTACCAACAGTAATAACGAATAAGAAAATTTGGTGAACATAATTATGAAATTTGTTGCAATTTTCACATTTATGATTTAGAAGCAAAACATTAGACATAGCAACGTTTTCAGAAAACCGACGTTTTAAGTTAAATCCTTATCAGCATTTAAAACATATTATTTAATGGTTTCTATTGTTTCAGATGTTTAAGACATATGAATAAATATTACATTTATTCGTCCAAATATGAATAACGTGAATCGTAAAGAATACGTAATAGATAACTTGCTCTATTTATTCAACTGTCATACTATTCGATACATTTTTAAATTAATAAGTTCTGCTAAGTGACGAATTTATGAATATTTGTATTAATAATATTATATTATTTTACGTTACAAATGCATTACATTTATGACGTATGTAATACACAATTGATCGCGTATTAATCATGAAATTTGTTAATGATTATTTTTAACTACGATCAATGTATAAATAATGATAGATTATAGAATTTTGCTCTATAAATGTTTAAAGCTTATCAATAAATGTTAATCATGGGCTTGCAAAGTCTTTCAATGATTCGCAACCCTCCATCCATCCTGCATTTATAAGAATCTCTAATCAAAATTTATCCCAGAGCTAACTAACCACTTCTTTCCTTCTTCTCTATTTTTATCGTCTCGTCGTAATAAACACCCAGCGTTGAACACGACCGCTTCTGCTTGCCTTTCGACTCGTCCCAACGCATCGCGCAAAGCAGCGAACAATTAATTAAGTAATTTATTAAGGATTTTCCAGGTAAATCTGCAGCGAGTCCCGCGCATTCATAATACAATGCTTTACACGCGCATTACAAATCTCGCCCAGCGCAATTTATCTCCTGCGCATGCGGGCCTTTCATATAAATCTACTGCCCTTGCGCCCTGCGTACGCATAAAATCAGCGAAACGCCACTTGACCGCTGCTACGCATACGATTAATTGAATCGTTTGGACAGGTGCATAATCGCCGCGCCGAATGAAATAAAGCGAAGCGTGTAATAAGTCGTAGCAGGCGCGACATAAAAAAAGGGCGGACGACGCGAAGTAAAATCATCGCGCGACGCTTCATAAAGTCGCGCGACCCGAGGTAGCTGAAGCTTGTGACGGGTCTATTTGCGTGCATATAATATACACGAGTTTTGCACACCTGCAACGAAGTTACGTATTTTGTGAGAGTAGATTTTATGCGATGATGTTGACTGTAGCGCAATGTATTGATATTTATTTATGATATACGAAGACAAATAATTTTAGAAAGTAGTATTGACATTATTAGTTCTATAAAATAAGTGATAATGAAAAATTAAGGGTGATGGAACTTGGACAATCCTGAAATTTTGTAGTATGTTTTATTATCACAATATATCCGATCCTTATTCTTAAAATATCAGCTGAATATTCTACTCTAAATAAGCATTTCGTTAGTGAAAAATTATACCTCTACTTTTAATCATAATTCTGAAAAAATTCACGCTATTAACCCATTTCTTCCCAAGCGGCCATTTTATAGTCGATTGGTTTATTGCCTAAAAAATTGTCGAAAAAAAAATAATAATAACCAATAGCACTTTTCTGAAGTAAAATTGTCCGCTCTTTCCGATTCTGAATTCAGAATTTTGAAATTTCCGTTGGAAAATTTCAAAATGGCGGTTTTATGCAAAAAACCAATCGACTATAAAATGGCCGCTTGGGAAGAAATGGGTTAAAATGATTCAAAAGAACAGAAAATAGAAAAATATTTTTGTAAAGCTTTATTTCGTATCAAAATATTAACTTATGCCGAAGTTAAATTAAAAAAATTCAACTTTTTAAAATCCAAATGATAAAACTATTTTATATTATTTCAATGCATAAGGTGGGTGCAGGTAATGTAACCATGCACGTAAGAATGCATCAAAATATTGATTTCTTAGAAGTGCACGTACGTGAAGAAACTTTTTCGAGCTTGATACGAACGAAAAAAAGTCATAAGGTACATAAAACTGTAACTTTTTTAAATACTTTCGATACAAAATTGCAACTTTCGTTAACGCTTACCGGTTGGTAAAGTGCCCATACGAATTCGTTGCAAAGAGAAAGGCAATCGATACAGTTAGAAATAGCTGTTGCTCCTTTAAAATTTTTAGGTATAATAATCCCTAAAATATCGACACCAAAGCGAACGTTACGGTACCATGTATAGTTGAATAACACTTATAATGAATAACAGTTACATACAACTTTACTATTAAAACTGATAAGTGGCTTCTTTATGAACATTGTGTGTAAAGTGTCTGTAACTACTTATTTGTAGTTTTCGCGCACAAAGAAATTGACAGCAAAAACTTTGAAAAATACACTTTTATTGAAATGTAACAAATAGAAGGAATACAATGATTTAAGTTTCTTAAACTGTTGTCGCTTTGACGGACGATCGAAAAGTGAGCAGCAATCGTTTTTATTTTACGTCTCCTGCTTGGATCGAGAGTCGCTTTTTTGTTAAATAATTTATTTTTCATGGATACCGCTTTTCCAATGTTTTTCGCTGCCGAGCGTCTCTGTGGCGAACCGTCCGCGAGAGGCCAACCGCCCCTCTCGCCTCGTAGCTCGTACCATTTATCGAACATTCATGTGATCGGTGGTGGGAAAAAACCGGCCCGGACGATCCTAAGCGATCTCTCTCTCTCTCTCTCTCTCTCTCTCTCTCTCTCTCTCTCTCTCTCTCTCTCTCTCTCTCTCTCTCTCTCTCGACGCTTATATGCACACCATCTCCCTCGTATATATGGTATATTCGCGCGATCGCGCAAAAGCTTCTTCCGAAGTCATTGACTTAATAGTTCTTTTATCTAAAAAGTAGATTTGTGTATCCAATTGGGATGTTTGATTATATAGGCTATATGTATACGTATACAAAACATGTTAATGATGTTATTTTATTACCATATTATTTATTATTTATTAAACCAGAAAGATTCACATACATAAAATTACAGTATGATGTAAATCCCTACAGACGTAAACTAAGTTACCTGTGCGCAGGTTCGGTACATAAAATAAAGAAAAGTGATAAAAAAAAAACTTAAAGCATAACTAACTTACTTTAAACTAACTTAAAAACTAAACTAAACTTGTATCGTATATATCTCGTAGTAGACTAGAAACATTATAAAATTTAGAAACTATTAACATTATAAAAATATTATTTGTACATAAATATATTTAATATAATTGCACCTCATATATTATAGTTTTCTTTTATCCACATTTTCAGTTTATATTTTTGTGACTTTTTATCTAATTCTAATGTTTTTAGATCATTTGGTAGTTTATTGAAAACTTGTATAGCTTTTTTGTAACTATTTTTATTTCTGACCTTTTTCTTGTTGCTGGGAATCATTAAGTTTTTTTTCCTAGTAATACTATTAGACTTAAGAAATTGACTTTTTATATTAGGGTAATGATATATCAGTGATTCAAAAGCAAAAAGTTGTTCCAAGTTCAGTGGATTGTCATGTATGATAACATTTCTTTTATTAACAATTTTCAGTATTCTTTTCTGCAGATTTTGCAATAAATCAAGATTGTTCTCATAAGTACCACCCCAAGCAATTATTCCATAATTAATTAAAATATGAAAAAAAGCATAATAAATCATTCTCAATATTTCGGTTGACATATATTTGGCGATTTTATAGAATATATATATACTAAATATTTAGTTCTCTTTATAATGTATTCAATGTGCTTATCCCATTTTAAGTTATAATCAAAAATGATCCCTAAGTATTTGCAACTTTCTACTCTATTTACTTTTTTGTTTCTAATTTTTATATCTATTTGCTTCGGAACACTATCACAATAGTTACCAAAAGTTATACATACAGTCTTATTAACGTTTAATGATAGTTTATTTACAGCTAACCAGATATAATTACAGTATCATCTGCATAAGACAAAATTTCATCAGGATGGATTACTTTCAAGAGATCATTAATATATAAAATAAAAAGTAGTGGACCTAAAATGGTACCTTGTGGTACACCTGTGTATATTTTTAAATAATTACTCTCACTATCATTAATTTTAACTTTTTGATGTCTATTATTAAGATAACTTGACAGTAGATCCAGTGCCTGTCCTCTAATTCCTATACAGTATAGTTTATCCAGTAATATTTTATGATCAACAGTATCAAATGCTTTAGCCAAGTCCAAGAAAGTTATTATTGTTGGTTTACTGAGATCCAAATTATTGTATAGTACATTGGTAATATAATTTAGGGCATCTTTTGTACCTATATTTTTCATGAAACCAAATTGGTGATCAGATATTATATTATTTTTTTTTAACAAAATCAAAAATTCTATTATATAATACTCTCTCAAAAATTTTAGCTAGTAGATACTAGAGAAATCGTCTGTAATTAGAAACATTGTGTTTGTCATCAGATTCGTAAATCGGCACAATTTCAGCATTTTTTAATGCGTCAGGCCAGATGGCTTTTTCAATACATAAATTAAATATATACTCTAGTGGTTCCGCAATATAATTACAGATAACCTTCAGAGTTTGAGCATTGATTTTGTCTACACCACCATTTTTTAATTTCAAATTATTTATAATGCTCATGATTTCATATGCATATGTCGGAGTTAAAAAAATAGAATTAGCATTCATATCTGACATTTTTATCACAGATGTCGAAGGTTTATCTATCTTATCACTCAATTTTTGACCTATTTCACAAAAATACTTATTCATATTACTAGCTATATCTACACTATCTGTAATTTTGACATTATCAAATTTAATATAATTTATAGTTTCATTCGATTTCGTTTTTTTTCCTATTTTCGTGTTGATAATTTCCCATAGTTTTTTTAGGGTTGTTTGTATTATTTTCGACTAAATTTTTATCATATTTTATTTTAGCATCTAGGATAACCTTATCTAAAATTTTTGCATAATTTATGTACTGTTGTCTAAGTTGCTCATTTTTAACATCCATTTTCCATAAATTGTATAAGAATTCTTTTGTTTCGAATTATTAACTAACAGCATCAGTTTTTGATTGTTCCATACATTTTTTGATTTTGCTTATCAATTGGTTAGTAGCTATGTTTGGATCATGAATTGACATAATTGATTTCCAGTCTCTTGTTTCAGCAATGTTTCTTAATTTTTATAGTCTAATATTACAGTAGGTCCGGAGTCTTTAGTTTTGATCTTATTTATAGAAACAAAAATAGGGTAATGGTCTGTCAAAGAATGTCTCAATTTATATGTATCTGTACTTAGGCTATCAGTTTTGATATATATTTTATCAATACATGATCCATTGCAATTTCCTATAGATGGTCTAGTGATACCAACAAAACCAGGTATATATCCTTTGTCTAAAAAGTTACAAAGACATTTCTGGCTTATTCTATACAACTATAAAAGGTTAATATTAAAATCTCCTATTACTATGTGATTTTTTAAATTTCTCTTTTTACTTAAGAATTTGTTTAAATATAAAATGAACTCAGTCTTAGGTACGTCATGAGATCTGTACACAGCAGAAAGTTCCATACTACTATTATTACTTAGCTTAATATGTATATTTATTATTTTAATCCTTCCAAATTCAATAGTTTTAGTTTCATGTACAATATTTCCATCAACAAAAACCATAACACCATTGTTTTGATTTATTTTACTTTCATTATAATAACTTTTATAACCTTCTAATTCATATAATTTATAATTAACTTGTACGTAAGTTTCAGTACATATAACAATAGTTGGTTTGGTAGTTAGACTTTCCAATACATTTTTTAATTTATCAAAGTTAGCAGACGTGCTTCTAATATTAACATGTATTATAATATCATTTTTATTGCTAATGATTTTTTTAAGGCTATTAATATTGTCACATGTTTTTTCTTTTCGCACCAAGTCTTTTTTTATTTTATCAATAAATTCAAAATCCATATTTAATTATTTAACTTAAGTCTTTTTGCCGTTTTGCGTTATTTCTTGTTAATATTTGCTGTTTGTGTTGCTGCTGTTGATGCTGTTGTTTCTGCTGCCGTTGATGCTGTTGTTGCTGCTGCTGTTGTTGCTGTTGATTTTGTTGCTGTTGTTGATGCTATTGTTGCTGTTGTTGTTGTTTTTGTTGCTGTTTGTTTTGTTGTTTTAAAATCATTTCACTTTGCATCTTGTTTTCTTTTTGCCGATTACTTATCTTCTCTTGGTAATGCATAGATATTGATTTTACTGTCGATAAAGTAGGTTTCACTGGGTAATCAGTTGTTTCAATAAATTTTTTTATTTTATTTTTTAGAATATCACATAAGTCAAAATCTGCTACATCATGACATGTATTAAATTTTGTTTGGGCATGAAAAAACATCACTATCACATTCAAAAGTTTTATGATTTTTTGCACACTTTAGACTTGTTGTATTATTGCAGTTTGAACCATTGTGTTCCAATCTATCACAGTTAAAGTAAGATTTAATATTTATCAGGTCAAAGACTCTACAGCTTTGACATCCAATAAAAATTCTGTTGTTGTTATCTCATATGTGTTTATACATATCAGCTGTCACTTCCATTAAGACACTGCTAAGATTTCTCTTCTTGTTTCTATACATGTGCAGTACTTGAGCTTTACTATTAAAATTTGCAAAATTCCTTATATTTATATCTTCTTCAATGCCATTTTCATCCATATTCATATAGTTTTCAATTCCCACTATTTTCATTTTTGAATTATTTAATTGTTCTAGGTTAATTTCACAAATTTCCTCTAACTTGCTCTTTAATAACTTTTTAGCAATTTCAACACTGCCATTATTAACACATTTGACAACAATCTCATCTTTATTTTTAATATATAATTCTTTAGTTTGAATACTTTTTTCCTTCATAAGACATTTTGCAACTCTCTTTTTGACATCTGCTTGCTGTGTATTATTTAATGCTTTGACTATAAATTTTGGAATTCGTTTCTTTACAGGTCTTATAACACTAGCTACTTCAGCAAAATATTTATTGCTTGTTTGATAGCTTTTTTGTTTGTCTATAAACTCTTTCAATAAATCATTTTTTTTAACTAGTTCGTTGTTGAGTTGTTTTAGCAATTCATTTTCTTTTTGCATTATTTCATAAACAGCTGTACTATCCGTCATCGTTGTGTTCAACATTTCTTCTGATTTACTCGCTAAATCCTCAAGTATTTCCTTTCTTATTTCTTCTGATTGTCTCATTTTTATTTGAGCAATCATTGCTTTTGCCGATTCACTCAAGACCGCTACATTCAATTTTGAGGTTAAGAGATTTTTGTGTTCTGGACATATTATTAGTCTTTCACTTATAAAATTGAAACTTTTATGTTTTGCACAACTTAAATGGTATGTATTATCACATACGATACAGATAACACTTGTCACTTCACTCTTTGGGTGACATTTGAGAAATTTTCCACAGTTCTTGTCAGGAGGCTCTTTCCATCCCGACGCCATCTTTACTATATAAAATATAATTCTAATTCAAGTAATTATAAAAAATACAAAATAAAATGTAAAATAGTAAATTTTATACATAATTATTATTATTATTATTATTATTATTATTATAAAGGCCAAGGAGTAATGGTATGCAGCAACGGTGCCTGCAGGCAGCAGCTATCACATAGTCTTTATGTTGGCTGTAGACGTGCTTGCATCATCACCATAGCTATCATTACTACTTGTTGAGACTAAGCTATCCGTAGCTGTGTAGTATAGCCTTGTTCACATAGTCACGTCATATTTCTCTATTGTTTGCGAGTTGCATACAGTCCTCCTCATAACATCCTATTTCTCGTAGGTCCATTTTAATATTGTCCTCCCACCTTCGTCTCGGTCTACCTGGGGTTCTTGCTCCTGTTGGCTTCCCTGCGAGCACTCTAAGTGCTGCTCTTTCATTAACCATCCTAGCTACATGCCCAGCCCATCCTAGTCTTCGAGATTTAATCCTCTGGTAATATTTGACTTCCCGTTTAGCTCGTGTATTTCTTGGTTATATAAAATTCTCCATTCCCTAGTAATCTCATCTATTTTTACCTCATATATCTCTGTAAGGAGTCTATTCTCAAATACTCTAAATTTATTTTCTTCCCGTTTAGTTAACGCCCACGTTTCGCATCCGTATAGAAGTGCCGGTATTGTGATTTTTCTATATATTTCTAATTTAGTCTTTCGTAATAGTAATCGTGATTTTAGTAAGTTATTTACCGAGTTGAGGCATGCATTTTCCGAATGCAGTCTCTCCTTGATTTCTTTGTGACACTCATTTTTGTGGTCTATTATCGTGACAAGGTATTTAAAGTTTTCCCGGAGACTTTCAAGTCGGTATCAGCAATCTCCGGCCCTACTCTGCTACAGTGACCATGTACTGGGTTTTCTCTTCACTTATTTCTAGGTCTATTTCTTTAGCTGCTTTTATTAGTATTTCTACTCTCTTAATTTGAAATAGTGAAACCGCGAAAATTTCACTGTAAAGCAGTGAAATCTCACTGTTCCGCAGTGAGAACTCAGCAACTAATTCATGTAGTGGCTGAGTTTTCACTGCGAAACAGTGAATTTTCACTATTTCAAATTAAGAGGGTACGTTTTTTATTACAGTTTCTCTGTTATTTCCTATAATGTCTATGTCATCTTCTTATGGTAGCAATTGTGTTAGGGAGCCATTGATTATAATTCCCTCTTTACTTTCTTGTACCGCCCTGGCCACGTATTCTAAAACTAAGATAAATAAAGGGGTTGATAGAGCATCTCCCTGCTTTAGTCCGTTGTGAATGTCAAATGGCTGCGATAGACTCTTACTTGACCTGACTATGCGCCGACTGTTATTTAGACACATTCTGATTAAATTGACCAACTTTTTGATACCCCTAGCAGTACTAAGACGTGAAACATTTTACATCTTATTATTGAGTCATACACTTTCTTTAAATCAATGAATTAACTGGTAATCCCCGAGGGTTTCCTCTGCGAGAGGTATGAATCTATCTATAGCAGTACATTAGAGATAATCTTGTAGCATGTATAGATAAGAGAAATGCTTCTATAGTTATTAAAGTTTTTTTTTATCTCATTTTTTATGTATTGGGAGTATGATTAGGTCTCTCCATTCTTTGGGCATTGTTTCTTTTCTTCATATATGCAAATAAAATTATGAATTATTTTCTTATGTGGTTTCCCTTCCTGTTTAAATAATTCGGTCCGTAAATGATCTATTCCAGGGGCTCTATTGTTTTTTAACTTGTTGATTACCTTGCAGACCTCCTGTAGGCTAGGTTACTCAATTTGTGGTTCAGCAATGTAAATTTTGTTGTAGTCTAAAGCGGTTTGTTGTTCATGCACGTTTAGGAGCTCGTCGAAATAATTTTTCCTCTTATTTAGTCAGTCCATCTGTGTCCGTTAGGATCCCATGTTCGTCTCTTAGGAAGTTAGTTTTACTTTGGGATCCTTTCCTTATTAAGTTTATACCTGTATATATTTCCCGAATATTATTTTATACATAAATACATCATTAAATTATTGTATTGATTCTTTCTCTTTAAAAGATACTATTTTTATTGTCAAATGTTTTCTCTATACATTAGTGCAGATTGATTAACACAGCTTAATCACAAAATTCTTTTTTATACGAGTTTTAATCGGATGCAACGGAGTCGCGGCACTCGCTCGTTGCAGCGCAAACGCGTCACTGAGAAAAAAGAATAAACAAGCGTCGTTCGCTGCATATACTTTATATGCGCCTGATTTGCATTCGTTATGGGGCCTTATGAGTCGGCTACCTAATTGGATGCAATAACAGTCGCCGTGACTGTTTTCAGCTTCTTCTTCTCGCCGCGTTCCTCTTCGTTTTTCATTTTATATTCGAGAATCGTGACTTCTGTGTAAGTCACTCAGCAATTTTTTTTGGTAAATACTAATTTTATTGTCGACCTAATAAAATTCATTCATTATATTACCAACATAAAATTAAAAAACATTTTTAGAGCGTCGGAAAGTCTATTAAAAATTGGAATTACTCACCTTGATTTTTACCGATTAAGAAATGAATATTTATTTTACAAATTATCCCTATATCGTAATACTTAGTTATAATAAATATATATTAGTCTATAATTTTTGGTTATGGATTATATATTATAAATCTTTAAATACAAGATTTTATTAATTTTTTTTTAATTTAAAATTACAACTTCAAAAAAAATGTGCAAAATGCCAGACTTTAAAATTGAAGATATCGAAAATAATACTATTTTCACGTAATGGATGTTAAAAAGTGAAAAAATATCAATTTAATTAATATTAATTTATCAACTAACTTAACCTTTTATATAAGTTGTTGAAATGGACCAAAATTCTAAGCAGGAGCAGCTGGACATACTATTTGCATTAACAATTTACTAATCTTTTTGCACAAATGCCGAAAGACTAATTCGTAATCAGCGACCTTTAAATCTCCTCGTATGTATAAAAGTATAATAGGCTATTCAGTTGTAAATTATTTATAACACTGTCATTTGTGGCCCCGTTTCATCTTGACGCACCGGTGAGTGCATGCCACCGAAGAGGTTAAATCTAGTTGAGACGATAGTCGTTCGTCTGTTCAATCCTCTATTATATTAAGCTTTGAAGTGTCTGTCAATCCGTCCGCATTTTATACGTTGTAAACATTTTAAGTGTTCTTCTGTGTTGGTAGATGGGTGCGCAGGTAGATGGATGTGTGGGTTGGTATGAGAGTATGGTAATGAATATGGGAGTGTAAGCAGTAAGTGTGCGTGTAGCTTATATACACTTGTGCGTGGATGAATAGAAGTGTATGGGTGAGTGGATGAATGCTTGCGTGGGTGGATGAACGCATGCGTCGATGGAAGGAACTTTATGCATGGATTAACGTATGTGTGGATGCATGGATGGTGGATGCGTGGGTAGATGGATGAGTGGATGGACAGGTGCGTGCATAAACGGATAGAAGTTTCGATGGCTGCGTCGACGGGTAGATAAACAGGTGTGTTGGCGAAATGTTGGAAGTGGATGGTAGAGTGGATAGCTGCATAGGTGGATAGCTGCGTGGGTAGATGGGTGAAGGCTGAGTGGATGGGCGCATTCCCTTAAATTCCGAAGGCAATACACTGTGTACCTTACACTCATTTTTAAGTACTAAAACACTCGGCTATACTTGACTTTACCAAACGTCCAAAGTTCAACTCTGAATCTCTGCTAAGGCGTCGGCTTATTTTTGTACAATAGCAAATATTATACAATATAAATAAAACATATTCAAATGTAACGCTTATAAACATATTTATAAAGCAAATTTGACTTAAACACTAATCTTGCTGAGTGAAAGTACAAGCTAGTAATGGGTTTTTAGTTAGTACGAGTACACATATTAAAATTTCAGATCAATTGACCAAGTAATTTTTTAGTTATCAATCCTGTCATAATAAAAAAGCTGTTTTGAAAAAAGTGCGTTTAAAGTTTTTGCGCTACGTATATACGCGCAGTTACGTACTTGACTGTAGATCCGTTTACATGTTGAATATCAATCAATAATTTTGTGAATTATTCTCTTCATTAATAATCTGTTTTACTTGGATAGACGCGCAGCTGTAAACTTGTAAGAGCTGTAAACTCTAGGTCGGTTTTACAAGTCGAATATCAATCTGTAACTTTGAAAACACATCCGTCACACCATGAACAACTATTGATATAAGTAACAAAAATCTTTTTTTTTTAAACCAATAAAGCAGAATTTACCCTTAAAACAAAAAGTCTACATCTTTATACGACCAGCAAACACGAGCTTTTCTGGATCGTTTTCCCCACTGCACAATACTGTTCAAATAATACAAGCTTCTCCCAAGATTATTTTCCCACAAAATGAAAAATCAATAAAAGCAAAACAAAAGATCAAAAAAAAATCTCAAGCAACTCCACACCACTCTATTCCACCATCGCGATGATAATCGTCGCGTACGGTACTTAACCCAGCTAGCATCGCTGGCCCTTTTCTCGGCTCTCTCACGGGTCCCATCTAACAGGCTCGACGACGTGTCGCGGCGTTCCATCCCCGGCTCCAGAGAATGAAGATTTCCCGCGCGGCGCTGTGTGCACGTGCTCGCGCGGCACGATAATAAATTCCCCCGCGGACGCGCCGGGGTCGTGGATATAGTAGAGGAGCATCGGAAGAAGCTTTTGCGCGATCGCGCGAATATACCATATATACGAGGGAGATGGTGTGTATATAAGCGTCGAGAGAGAGAGAGAGAGAGAGAGAGAGCGAGAGAGAGAGAGAGAGAGAAAATTTTAAAATCATGGGTTTTGTGTAGTGATATGCATGTAGTGAAACATTATAAATTTCTTGTAAAATATCAGTTTGTTTAGATAGGCCTCTTAGGAAAGTTGGCACTTTTAAAGATGTCCGACAAAAACCATCAGTTTTGTCGGAGGCTCTACAAAAAGTTAGTCTTTATTAGAGAATCTAAAAAGTGCTAGTTTTTATAGGAGGCCGGAAAAGAAATATGAATTTTTAAGAATTTTGAAATCAAAATATGCTAGTCTTCGTATATATAAGGAACATCGTAATACTCATTATGTCTTTAGTTAACCATATTATTTGTCGGAGAGCGCATCAGATTGTAAGGAATCTAACGAAATATTGAATAATTAGATCGATATCATAAAAGTATGTTAGTGTTGCTGTTGGCTGACAAAAGAGTGAGCTGTGAGTGTAAATCGAGTGTATAGATTTATGAAAGTTATTTTTATTTAAAGTGCGATTGCTAAATTTTGATTGCTTACTATCAGGTGAGCTGCAGACCAGGCTTCAAAGGTTGCAAAATTCCTGTGTGAGATATATATGTGGTGTTAGAAAGGATGAGCATGTCTCTCCCTACAGGAGGAAACTGGGCTGGTTGACTGTGGAGATAAGAAGGGAGTATTTTGCGGCGGTAATGCTTTATAAAGCAGTTGTCATGGGACAGCCTCCGTACCTTGCGGCCCTTTTTGAACAAAATCAGTCTAGAACCTCAGGTAGGGATCCCAAGGAAATAAAAATTCCAGGGTCGCGTACTGATGTTGGCCTGTACTCCTTCAGAGCCCAAGGTGCTCGCCTCTGGAATTCGCTCCCCCGCGCTATTAGGCATCTTCCGTCTCTAAATAAATTTAAAACGGCAATACGTCGGCATATTATTGAAACCTGCGACGAACGAAATGTGTTCTGTGATAAAAATTAACTGTGTTATACTGCTAAGTAATTAATTAATTAAGGTATATTGTGACGTGATAGTTAAGACTACTGACATAAACTGTGCATTTATAATAAGCCTATGTGATGAAATCTAACGATGAATCTGTGATATGGATACAAATTTAATTTAATGTATCGCAACTATGTATATTTGATGTATATTTTTGACTTGTGCAAAATAAATCTTAATCTATCTATCTATCTATCTATCAAAGGAGAAATGTTATGTGTAAACTTGTTGTGGATTTTTCGAGCCACATATACAACAAACATAATATTTCAATATGCAGTACTTTTTAAATACTTTAAATCTTATATTAAGGTGGCACGTCACCTTTAAATATGAAATAAAAACTAAATATTTACATTATTTGACTAATATTCAACATTGATAGAATTTTACTTTTTCTCACCCTCATAAACTGAAACGTTCCTCTTCGAACTCGCGCTCTAGGCCTATGACTCCTGCGAGATGCGTTATAGAATCCTCTCACTGTAATACAAGTGAGCGGCTCCAGGGTCGTTATATTGGAGGACTGCTGAGGCCGTCCTACAAGTGTAGGGAAGTCCCCGGGGGTGATGGATGTTCCCTGCGACCCCCTTCTGTTTCATGTGCCAGAGAATCCAGAGCCACACATTTGAATTTACTGCCTATTGGATTACTACGCGCACGCGCATGTCAGACAGTTGATGGCCGACTAAAAAGAGTCGTTGCCTCCGTCTTGGAGCCAAAAATACATTAAAATATTTAAAAATTTTGCAAATTAACTGGTAATTGTAATTGATTTTGATAAAATATATTAGCTAATTAGAAAGCCTTCATCATCATCATCATCATCATCATCATCATCATCATCATCATCATCATCATCATATTATTATTATTATTATTATTATTATTATTATTATTATTATTATTATTATTATTATTATTATTATTATTATTATTATTATTATTATTATTATTATTATTATTATTATTATTATTATTATTATTATTATTATTATTAACGTGATGCTTAAAAGACCGCAGCTCCTATATCCGCTGTGTACTATGTAGTAAAATGAAGGTAATGTACCATGATTTTTTAATTCAAAAACAATATATTAAAAAGCGCATAAACTTTTTATGTGTATTAGATATATATTTGAAAACATAAAAAAAAATTTTGAGGTATTTTGAAAGCATATATATAGATATATTGGACAAGTTTGTAACGGCTTTGGCGTTGGAGGTGTGAAACGGTGGGACATCTAGCATCCACTGCTGATGTCTAAAATAGAAAAACCAAACATATTTGGTTATTTTATGATAATACGCAGCGATTGAATCTATCTCTACAAAAAGAAAGTATAAAATTTATCAAATGATGGAACTTTGAAAAAATGTTACATTTTTACCAAAAAGAAATCGCTTTAATTGTGTCATAAAAGTTATAATACTCAATCGTGTTCGTTTTATAGGTTCAGTCGGTGAAGAATGTGATAAAGTATATGTCTGCGTCGTTGGACCACGTTTGACTGCATATTTCATAAGTTATCTGTCCCACCATTTTGTAAAATGACGTTTTGAGAAAAACGCATTTAAAGTTACGGACCTGTACAGCGCGCATACGAGCGCGCACGTCTAAACTAGACTATAGACACTTTTAACGCGTGAGTTACAAGATGAAACTTTTGGAATATATTTTCCACATTTAAAACTATCGATTTCCGCAAAGAATAAAAAACGATTTTTTGAGCCATTTATATAGAGTGCCCCCTTAACTAACTACTTTAAAATGTTTTTCAATAACGTTTTAATAATGTTGAATGTCATAAAAATAAAAATTATTCATCAATTACCTAGCATTTTTCTTAATATTATATTTCACTATTCTGTTTTTGTGTTACTGTACAAGACGAAAAGAATCTCGGTCTACTTTAATAGCACGCCAACTTTCCTCATCGTTTTACTATAAATTTTACTATAAATATTTCTCAAGACAGTATAAAGAAAATTTACAAGCCACATCCTCAGGTACTTCCTAATAAGAACCACTATAAAAACAAAATACCCATATAGAACAGGGCGTCCATCTCAAAATAGAAAAAGCTAATAATATAAATTAACAAACGCACCAAGAACCACTAACCCGCAATGCCCTCGACTTCACTTTGATCCATCTACGGCTCACGACATGCAATTTCCCACCTCTGACGGAAGAAAGCGATCGATTAGCGTCTAACCGATCGTTCAACATACCTCTTGCTATATATCTACGGATTTCACGCGCGCTTAGCTTTTTCCGCGCATGAACGATCGATAGACTCGCGCGCAACTTATGATAATAAGAGAAAAGGCTCTGTATACGCGATATACAACACACGGCGGTGATCGAAGAAATGGAGCGTCGGCGATCTTAATGGCTCGTATATGCGCTTCAACGAAGGGACTCGTGCGTGCGACTTCTTTTACAGCGATACGCGGCGCGCGGCTAATTTACGAGCGGAGATTTGTCGCGCGAGATTCCGGGGAATTCGCGAGGGGTTTTGTCGCGGCCTTTGAAAAAGGAGATGTGCCATTTCCATGCTGCGCGCTGGACGAGGATACTTTTTATTGGTCCTGTCGCGAGTTGTGGAAACGAGAGGTATCTGCGCGGCGTATTGGATTCTTTTATGGGGCGCTTTACGAGAATCGTTTAGCGATCGTTTACTTTGGACTTCTGTAGGCGAAAGCTTGGATAGAGCTTCGTTTTTGTTTGAATGGAATAAAGATGTCTGTAGGTATTTTAGAGGAGAGCGAAATAGCAAAAGAGGTTGTACTAAATAGGGTAATTGACGCTAATATCGCACTTCTAGGACACTATATGACAACGTTAAATTTCAACTCTATTTTTGTGCGATTTCATAATTAGGTAAATAAAAGTATTAAATTTTAGGCAAAATTAGGTAAATAAATGATCATAAATAGTGTGCAATCTTTGCTGATATTGCCTGATTGAGAACGATTAAACAGACCACAAATTATTCTTGTATGCATTTCATATTTTTTAAGTGTATTGTAGACCTGCGTACTAGCTCCAGTAGGATGCACAAATAGATTATAACGATAATTCTTACATTAAATAGAAAATGACCAAGGTAAGGAGATTCTATACTATAAACAGAAGCAATCGAACGAGTCATGCAAATAAATAACTTGTTAACCCATCGCTGTACAAAACGCACCTCGACCAAGCGATATCATCTCGAAAAAGAACACTTTATCCACGCTGCACTCGGTCATTATAAGATACTGCTACGCTTACCGCGCATAAGAAAAATACGCGTTGAGTTTATATTACGCGAGCACAAGAAACGCTCCCTAAATAAACTCAACGAACCAAAAACGATTCGCTCTAGTGTTATACGTACGTGCAAATGTGGGCCAGTGCCGGCATATATATATATATATATATATACGTGTATGTGCACCTAAGTCGAGCACCGCCGCCGCGAATTCCCGCATATATTTTCATAAGCCAGTGCAAAGTTACCTCATACGGCGAGTGTGCGCACACTTGTGTTTTAACAGCGTAATCCTCTGGATACAAAAAGGCCCCACATAGCGATACCGAGTGAGACCATTAGCTGTAATGTACTTACATGTATATGGAGCTATGGTTGTCGAAAGCGAAGCTTGTGTGTGCATGTGTTCGAATTAGGTGCAGACTGTCAATCGCGAGAGATATTCATCGAGTTTTCCGACGTTTATAGCCGGTGTATAGCTGACATTGCGTACATCAAGCGAAAATCGGCATCAATGTTTTAGGCTGTTATGGAGCGAAGAAATTTAACTGCCGAATTGCGGGAAACAGCTTTTTCAGAATCTCATTTTTCAGTCATATTATTTCTTATGGTTAGTTAATTATATAACTTACAAAATACAAATAAAATAAATACATTTTAAATCATTATAAAAATTCATATTTTTACTTCTAAAAGCTTTGCAAACAAAATGACTTCGTGAATATCTTACGTTTGTACTCAGAAGTATATAAAAAAAATTCGGTGGCATACGTTACAAATTTTATCATGCGTAGCATCTAGTTATTTGTCCGTTTTCGAAGAGCATAGATTGTAAGAACTAAACTACTATTTATTTTCAAGATCACATGAAAATGCACTTTTCAAAACAGTTTTCTGAATCCAGATAATTACAAAATCTCTTGAAAATGTAATTAGATAATATTTATACGAGTCCAAAGGGCATAGCAATCCGTTTTATAAAATTGAATTTTTTTTATTTGGATCTATATGATCGTCTTTACTATTTTAAACAATATTTTTGAGGTTAAACAAACTTTCCTGAAAAAAAAACGGTTTACTATACCTTCCAAATTTATATATGGTAGATGTGAGTATTACTGTTATTCATGAAGGCACACTTTAACAGGTTCGCGGCGGCATGAGTCAGAAATGAACAATAATACTCGAGAGAATCGAAATCCATCACATTTATTTTATCTTTTTAATAACAATTAAACAAAAATACTCTTATACATTGTCAGCACTGAACCTATTAAAGTACTATAAATCGGTGTAAATAAGTGAATGTATATTTTTCGCTTTTTAAATGAAAGATAGCCATTTATGTAATGACATACCACGAAAGAAACACCCAAATTTTCAGTGTTTACACCGAATATTAGGTGTAAACACCTAAAGTTAAGTGTAAATACCGTATTTCGAGTGTTGACACTGAACATTTGAATCTGTGCACTCACATTTAGGTGTTTACACCCAGAACTTTCGGTGTCTACGCCAAAATCATCGGTGTACACGCCTAAAAATCAGTATCAACACTCAAACATTTCGTGTACACCCATAATTTTCGGTGTGAAATACCCAAATTCAGTGTCAACACTTAAAGTTTTAGTGTACACTTTCAATTTTCGGTATGGAACACGATATTTTCCAGTTTGAACTCCAAAAATTCAATTGCAACACTCAAACATTCAGTATACACTCACAATTTTCAGTGTCTTCTTACGTGTAACAGATTTTTAAATAATACTTTAATTTTATTTCTGAACGCATCGATTTGTTGTATATATATTTAAAAATACATATTCTGTCACAGATTTTAAGTTTAATATTTGACATAAATCGAGAAAGCAAAAAAGCAAAAAAGTTTATAAAATAATTCTTTCTTAAATAGCTATTAAAATTTAATTTCAAACAATTTAAAATAATAAAAATGTTTAACATGGCAAAGTAAATTAGAAAGTACCGAGGAGAGTTTAAAAATATCTTTTTCTTTGTAATGACATTGTATTAATGATTAAGTAATGTCAAGTTTAAAATAAATTTTATTTTTTTATTATATTTGTCCTGCAGGATACATAACTTTTAAGCATGACGCTCCGCAAACGTACAACTCAAATAAAACTTAACAAGGCATAAATTAAGAAGATTAGATGTTGAATTTAATTTAATTTTTTAACAAGATTTTAACGAGATGTAAATGGATAGGAAAGATTCTGAAATTCCTACGTTACCGACTCTGCGTGTTTATTTTTCAAATATTTCAAAAAATTTTTAGTGATTCCATTCATTATATCATTTAATATTTAAGGAGGTTCAAGCGGCATGATCTGATAAAAAATAACATTTTGGTAAATACGTAGCCGATTGTTCTCCTTTGTTAAAATAGAGAGAAAGATTAGATAATTTTTTGCAATATAAAGAAATGTTTTTTAAGTTTAGGAGATATTTGTTAAAAATATCATACAATTTAGGAAGACTTTCATAAAGATATGATAGTAATAAAAGAAAGTATATTTATATGGAGAGAACAAAATAATTAACGATACTTTAGAATATAAAGAATAGTTATCTAAAGTGACCGTAAAAATTTCGAATAATGAAAATATTTTTTCAAAAAGATATGGTAGTTTACGGAAAATTATGATTTTTACCTTTAAGTACATATTAATTAATATTTAAAGCAAAAGCGTTTTCACATATTCGAATCATTGTGTTTATGTAACCTTTATATTGAATTTAATTTATACTAAGAAGACGCCCAATTCTTTGGTGTCAACGCTTAATTTTGAGGGTAACATAACATATATACATATTATGCGTACACATCAAATTTATAAACTATTACTGAAATACGTAATATAAATATATAATAAATATATATAGTCTTCAATTAAACTGTATTATGAGCAGGATTGGGAACGTGTAATATTTAAGGTATAATACACAAAAAATATAATGTCTAACAATAGGTATAATACCACCATGAGTTTTCGACATTTTGAAAGTATAATACCTCAATTTTTTATAGTTCATATTTTAATCTCAAAATAAACCACAAAGCCATACACCTCGAACCCATAAACAAAAAACGCATATACACCTAATTTTTCGCAAATAGAGAATACCGATTTATTGTTTAAAATTAGAAACTTTAGGCACTCTAATATAATGATCCACCTTAAAATAATTTAAAAATAGTAGAAATTTTCAAAACAGTTTATACATTATATATGTTTAATGGGGACTTATCCCTGGTAGGAACTTGACGAGATTTTGCGAATAAATCATTAAAAACGCCACAGTTTACAGCCAGTTTGTTAAAAATGGTTAAAAAGTGGTTTAAATACATTCTTTCTTGCCACAAATCAAATACTCGTATTGAATAGAACTATTTTGTAATATATTAAAAAAAAGTTATCAATCACGTTAAGATTATTTAATAGATTTATTTATTCGTAACGCATAATATATTTACAGTTTAAGCGCTTGTATAAAAACCTTCATTTTTGTACAATTGGTTTTTATTACAAAAAATGTATAACATCAAATTAAGGAAGTAATCAATTTATTACAAATATTTCTCTGGATAACGGCAGCGAATTTCGCCAGCCTGACTGGTCAATTTTCTACCAGAAATTACTATATATAATTTATTTTTAATGATGTGAAAATTTAAACTTTTTTAAATCTATTATTTTACTGTAAAATTGTAAATATCTTGAGTATGATCACGTGTTATTATAGATATAACTATTTCAACTTGATTAGAATATTTCAATAAAGGTATTACGTATTAATAAATAAAATCCTTTTTTTGTATAAATTAATAAAACTAAACACAGAAAGTTGTTGTTGTTCTTTAAGAAAGTATTCTGCTAAAGCAGTTACCAGCGATGTTTGAAGTTTTAATATCCATTACTAAGATTTGGTCAATAAGAATGTAGTTAAATACAAGAAATTGGAAAGATTATCTTTTTATACCTTTAGGATTTATAGGAAAAAATTAATTTTTTAAATAAAAAAAATATATTTGGTATATAGGTGTATTGTATATTTTTAAAACAGCTTATAAATCACACATTTAATCTTTCATTCAAAATGTATAAGATTTACAATTAATCATAGCACTTTTAAAAGCTCTTATTAACTTACAAATTTTTTTGCTTACTTTTTTAAAAGTAAAAAAATATTTAGAAGAAACATGTTACAAACAAGTTTTGAGACATTCAGAATTGAAAGTTAGTAATTTGTTATTAAGTTGTTTAAAACTGACAATGAAAATAATTACAGTACCACGAAAATTTGATGAAATGTTAAAAAAAAGACATGTTCAAATTAATTATAAATGTTTGACATTTGTTGAAATGTTTATCTTGGAGCTTGACAATAGCAAAATTACGTATGCGCGAAGTATTCGCAAGAATTTTTGGATTAGTCTTTGCCTTTTATTTCTTATATTTCATATATGAGGTTAATGAGGTACAATATATAAAATAGGTTATATCTCGGAACCTATTAGCGGAAGTTTTTTGAATATATTTGAAATAATTTATAACGTTATTAAATAAGCAATACTCATTTAAATTAATATATTAGAATAAATAATTTCATTTTTTAACAATTAATTAAGTTTGAGGAAGTAAATTTTTAATGAATCGGCGGGATTTTTCCGCGTTATTTACTATTTACTCATTTACTTTGAAATTAATTATTGTTCTCTTTCAAACAGTCGTTAATTCTTAGAAACACTGATTAACAGTTAAAAAAACTTATTTTATATAAATAAATGCTTCTTATAAAATTTGAGCCTTATAGTTTTTGTGACTTATAAAATTTAGGCCTGATAATTTTTTGTTTTTATAGTTTTTTTGAGCTTTATAATACAGTACCACGGCATATTAGGGCATTATCATTTTTTATTTTTTTACAAATACAGAATTGTAACTGCACCAAGAGAGATCTCAGTGACCGTCTACAAGTCAACGTAGAAAACCTTTAGAAAACAATAACGTAGTACATTCCCAAGCCATATTCCTTAAAATCCGTACACTTAATAGTTATTTATAACACCCTATTTCCTTACTTATAGAGAGCGCTATATCTCGACATGATGTACCCAGTCTGGCACCACCTACAGACACATGCCTAGGCTATGTCAGCTGCCCCCATAGACGGGGGATCCTTCTTCGTGGTTGGACACATGCTGGGACGAAGTTTACTCTAAATAACATGGACTTATACAACGAACAAGGAGAAAGAAGAGGCGCGTCAACCTCAGATTCTGAGATGGAATTATCTAATGCGGAAGACAGAAGAAAAGCGACTATGACACGGGTGAAGACGACCGAGTTCTCCATCCAGCTTCAAGAGATATACTCTTCGGCTCTCGAGCGCATGGAGGAGAATTCTACCAGCACGACGATCAAACTCGTAGAAGATAACATGGGAGAGAAGATAAAACGGATGAAAGTCCTCGTCGAATTCATGAGAGAATCTGCTAAAACGCAGCCGAACATGAAAAATGAAGTGAAGAATAACCTATCAGTGCTACAAGACATGCTGGGTGAACTAGATGAAAATCACCGAATGCACATAGCAGCTCGACTGAAACTACCGGATTTGACAGAAGTTAGGCCATCAATGTCGGCAACGCATAACCAGATTCATGCGGTGGGAATTGTAGAGCGGAGGTCTGGGTCGACGCACTGAAGAAAGAGTACCACAGAAACAGGCTAGTATCAGTGCAACGGAGAGCGACTCTCCGAATATCGTGCTCTTACCGCATCATAACCATCGAGAGGCCCACCGCATTGCCAGATCCAACACCATGCAGGCCTGGCAAAAAAAAATAGGATGAAGAGACCAGAGGCCGATGGACAGCAAGGCTTATTGGCCAGCTAGATCCCTGGTTCACTAGAGCGGACGGCGAGGTAAACTATTACCTTACCCAAATACTGACGGGGCAGGGTCTGTTTCGGGCCTACCTATACTTAATGGGCAAAGTGGCAGACCCAGGCTGTGTCCACTGCGGACATCCCTACGACGACGCGCTACACACTTTCTTCGCTTGCGAGAAGTGGAACGCAGAAAGGGGAGCCTTAGAGAGAGATCTTGGAAATATCACGCCAAACAACATCATCGAGCGAATGCTCCAAGGACGGGAGAGCTCGGCAAAGCAACCTTTGTCCACAGTATTCTAGAGAGGAAAAGGAGATGCGAAGACGCGCTGCCACAAAGCGCAAGCCATGAGTAGAAGCGAAGAAAAGAGAAGATCAAAGAAAAACAGAACAAGAAGAAGAGGCTTACACAGGCCAACAAAGGTGGCGTCACTCCGAAGTAATGCCGAAAGGTAGTGTCGAGGTGAGTTCCAACGTCTCAGAATAGGGTTATACAGGTTTAGTGAGTAAGAATCTCACACTCCCCGGAAGTGCGGGCCCTTCTTGGAGTCTCCTCGCGGACATATTAGCGAGGTGGCCGGGGCCATTGCCGGCGCGTGGGTCCGGGTATAGAACTAGACCCGGACCTGCGCGTTGGCAACATCCTTGGATGAAGCAAGATTCCTGTTAAATTTCCCTCGACAAAAATATTGTTATTATTATTATCATTATATGTATTAGATATAAACAAATGTACTGTAAGAAAATGGTTATTCTGTGTACATGCTTGCAAGCTAAGATTGTTATAATAATGATACAAACATGAGTAAACAATTTTAAATAATTAAAAGGAATTTTAATTTTCATATATATTTTATTTCTAAGTATACAGAGAACATTTATTACGTAAAAAAACATATTTTTTCGTATTCATATTTAAAGAAATTTTATAAACAGACAATTTTTTGATGTTATATAATATAAAATATGGGACTTCCAGTTGGGCCTAGGGAGAGTGTACACGCGCGTAAACAGCCCGTTGGAAAAGTGGACAAAGGTGCGTCAAAAGCGAAAATCAAAAAGGAAAAGTGAGTGGAACGGAAAGAGAGTATAGGAAAGCATAAGTGGAAGTGTTGGCTCTGGAAACGAAAGAGGGAAACACGAGGAAGACAGGACAAGAAACATCGGGAAGAAAGCTAGGTTAGATCGAGTAAATGGGAAGCATGGCTGATATGTCGGGAAACAGCGGCTGGGAGGAGAAGGAAGAAAAAGTGATGACAAAGGAAGAAACAGAGAAAAGGCGCAGAGAGAGGCCAAGGAAAGAGGAAAAGGTGGGAAAACAAGAGGCAGCCGGGATGAAAAATTTTCTCCAAGAAGGAAAGTTTGCAGTGTTCGAGGTATATATTATAATATAAACAGTTCCACTTGTTTATTATAGTTCTAGAGGTTATATTCAGGGGGGGGGGGTACACCCTGATATTTTAAAAAAATCGATTTTTTTTTTCATAAAATGATCTATTATTATCGTAAGAATTATGTCCAATTGGTTTTATAGCAAAGAAAAAATTTTTTTGTGAGTTATGAGCGATTTTTCAAAAGTACCTCAGAGCGCGTCAACTGTCTATGTCGACCCGCTGCGGGCGCGCTAGCGCAGCAGGTATAAATATGCTTTAACCATCGTATAATAATGCCAGGTATATTTGGCTAATGGTAAGTAATATTTTTCGTACTCTATTACCTATAGAGAGCGTTCTAAGGACGCCAAGCTATTTAGAAAACCGTTAGACTTCAGTAAACAGCTGCACATGCTCGAGCACAGTTACTCTCCCATCGGAGAAATAGTTTTGGTGTTTTTATACTTAAATTCTGTTTTGTTTGTGTTAATTTAGTAGTGAAAATATGGAAGAAGTGCCGAAATTAAAAGAACGTCATAAAGGCAGTCGAGAAATCAACGATCGGAGTAGTCATAAGAAAAGAAAACAGCCTACGAAAAATCGCTACGATGATACTCGTGAATGTGATATGTCTAATGTAAGTGCATCAGCAAAAAAATTAAAACTATAGCCGAGAATGATTTCGATTTCTCTTTCAATGGAGGATTTGCTTATCGCATCATTGAAATTTGTGGCATTTTTGCTTTTCTATCGAAGAATTTATGTTGCAAAAAGTGTCACGGCGACGTTTCGTTTACTGATGAACTGGCCATAAATTTTGGTTTAGCAATAAAAAGAAATTGCGACTCAGATAAAGCCATGAAAAAAGAGATTTGGGCTGGTCTAAAGTATAAAATGTCGACCGACAATAAACTACAGCACGAAGATTACCCGCCTGGTTCTGATTCGTGGTGCAAGTGGCAAAAGGCTAAAGCAGCTGGAGAACTGAAAGATTTTATTCATAAACCACCGATGAAAGATGAAGTTTTTCAAGCAGTCAAAGAAGTTTATGAAGATCTTTTGAAAGGAGATTTACTCGAGCGCTGCTTGGGCGACTACACACAGAACAGTAACGAGTCGTTCAACAGCGTAGTTGAAATTTGCGCCGAAGCATCACTCCAACGGCAAAACTGTTATTGATATTGCAACTAGTATTGCAGTTTGCATCTTTAATGATGGTTTCAAAAGTATCATGTACATAATGGAGTCATTGGGACTTGAAATTGGCGAAAATTGTTACAATTACTGCTTCGAGATTGACAGCGAGAGAATCGAGTACGCCGAAAAGAGTATAAGCGATGAAGCCAAAGATGCTTGCAGAAGATCAAAAAATGAACAAAAAAAGTCTGAAGCATCATTAGTTGAAGAGGAAGGCGTACAGTATGAAGCTGGAATAGATGATTAGAGGTAAAATATTTTTTTCCTACTTTGATTTAACAAAAAGTAAAAAAAAAACTTCTAACGCGTTTTTCTCAAAACCACGTTTTTAAAACGGTGGAAAGCCCTACTGCTACAATTTTTGACCGATTTGCTTAAACTCAAGTTCATTTGATTTGTAACATAATTATCTCATAGTTGTCATAGGGGTTTTTTGATATCTTGCTCAAAAAATTTTTTATGCTTGTTTGAAGCGATTTTTTTTACGAAAAAAAAATGTTTACTTTGAAGTCTCATAATCCAAAAAAAAAAATTAAATCGCAAAACCCCTATGACAGCTACGAGATAAAACAATTATAAGCACAATTTCATAAAAATTTTTGTTCTAGGTCATCCGGCATCACTTGCACATTTTCCACCCGATTTCATCTTTTTTTTAAGGCGCTTCGGGAGATAAGCCGCCACGCCGCCATTTTGTATTAAAATGTCATAAAAAATTATCAAATCTTCTTCAAAGCTTGTATAATAAATATCTGAAATAAAATAGCTCTATCTTTATTCATTTTCTCAAAAAAAATCGTAAAAATAGGCATGATTTTGACGCTTCCAGGGTGTACCCCCCCCCCCCTTAAAGGGTTAACTTTACCATGTAAATAAGATGCTGTAGTACAAAATATTAGTAGAATTCTAAGCGTGTAACATGCATTAAAATAATGTATATAAATGGAACGTATTAATATTTTGATATATAATGGTTATTGTTGTAAGAACTTATATCCAAAATTAATTGTTTCAACTTAAAATATTATCCGTAAAGTGGCTATCTTATAGTCGCTGGAAAAGTGAAGAGGGACAAAAGGGCGCACACATGTGCGAAAGAGAATGGAGGGGTTTTATGGGCCTTTTTATTTTTGTTTTGCTGCCGCGCGCGGACGACGAAGCCTTCGCCCTGACCATTCGTAGAGTGTTAGTGCGTGTTGCGGGTCGTTCGGCTCCGAAAGTCAAAAATTTTACAAAAGTCACCTACCGATTTGACAGTTTGCCTTTATTTTCAAGTCAAAGTTAATAATTTGGTTTTTAATATGATTTTTGTTTGAATTTATCATTCTATTGTAATTATAAATTTTGCAGAAGAAAAATGTGGTATTTGTGTACATTGATTCTACAAAACGTTACAGGTATGAAAAAAGTAATTAAATTTGGTTGTTTTCTATTATATATTTTTTTTTTAAGTGGCATTGCGAACTTGAAAGTTCATCGACTCATCTACGCAAGCCTTCCACGTTTCCCTATTTTGTGCCAACCCCATCCATTTCGCGCCCTCCCGCCCAATTTCAGTTACGTCTGCTTTTACGTTATCCTCCCATCTGCGTCTAGGTCTACCTAGAGGTCGCGTTGCTTTCAGTTTTCCTTTCATTATGCGCGCTGCCGTACGATCATCGCCCATTCTTGCCACGTGCCCTGCCCATTTTAGTCTCTGTGATTTTATTATTCTGTTAATATTTGGTGACGCGTATAAATTATGTAGCTCGTCATTGTGAAGTTTCCTCCACTCCCCAGTTTCCTCATCTTTCTTTGGTCCGTATATTTTCCGCAGAACCTTATTTTCTAATACCCTAAAACGATTTTCTTTCGCTTTAGTGAGCGTCCAGGTTTCGCACCCGTACAAGATTACCGCCATTATTATAGTCCTATATATCCTTATTTTGACATTTTTCGACAATAGCTTTGACTTAAGTAATCTATTCACAGCGTAGAAACAGGCATTACCCGAATGAAGTCTCTTTTCGATCATTTATAGTTGTACCTAAATATCTGAATTCGCTAACTTTTTCAAATGTGAAATTTCCGACTCTGAGATTCCCCTCTCCTTCGCGAATGTCCAGTTTCTCCATGATCATATATTTCGTTTTCGATTCGCTCACTTCTTACCCCGTGTCTTTAGCCGCATTTATAAGGATTTCCGCGTTTCTCGCCACCGTTTGACCATTATCTCCCACTATATCCAAGTCATCCGCATAGCCTAAAATCTGCGTTGTTCCGTTGAGTGTTGCGCCTAGCTCGCTAGCCTGCATTTTTCTAACAACATACTCTAGCGTCAAGTTAAAGAGTACCGTTGAAAGCCCGTCACCTTGCTTCAAACCGTCGCGTATCATGAACGATTCGGATACATTACGGCCTACTCGGACCTTTCCAGTGCTTCCGTTCAGACATATTTGAATTAATTTTACGAGTTTTTTTGGTACGCCGAGGAGCACTAGGATTTCATACATTTTGCTTCGTTCGACAGAGTCGTACGCTTTCTTAAAGTCCACAAATAGCTGGAGTATAGTTTCGCAATATTCCCACTTTTTCTCTAATAATTGTCTTATGGTAAACATTTGATCGCTCGTCGATCTGTTGCGCCGGAATCCACACTGATAATCTCCTATTATATCTTCCGCGAATGGTGTGAGTCTAGCCTGTATTACGTTTGACAGAACTTTGTAGCGGGTAGCTAAAAGTGAGATTCCTCGGTAGTTATTGCAGTCGGTTTTATCTCGCTTTTTAAAGATCGGTGTGATGATGGATTCTTTCCAATTTTCTGGTATTGTTTCATTTCTCCAAATAGCACATACTAGATCAAAAATTTTAGATGTAAGCGCGGTGCCCCCATATTTAAGTAGTTCAGCTGGTATAGAATCGTTTCCTGCAGCCTTATTGTTTTCTAGCTTTTTGACTGCGGCCTCTACTTCTTTGTAGGTCGTTTCGTCCATATGGAGTTCAGCAGTAATAACTTATCGAAATAGTCTTTCCATAATTTCGATAGTTCATTTTCGCTTGTCACGAGGTACCCGTCCTTATCTTTCATTAACTGCGATCTACTCTGAAAACCCTTCCTAATAGCGTTTATTCCTTTGTACATTTCGCGCGGATTATTTTCCCTACTATTAGTTTCTATTTTTCTAATTTCATTTTTCTGATACTCGCACTTCTTGTTTCTGTAAATCACACCCACTTGCTTTCTTATTTCATGGTATTCTTCTACGGCCCTACCGCTTTCATTGTGTACGCTATCTAATTTAGCCTTCTTGCGCCTTTCAAACCAGAGTTCGCACTCTTCGTCAAACCATGGTTTGCTCTTCGGCCTTTTTTTCTTACCCAGTACTTTGTTCGCGGCCCCTTTTATAGTTTTTTCGATATCCCCCCATAACCTGTTCGGATCGTCATCTACTCCCGTTTGTGCATCCGTTTCCTCGAGCACCTGAAATCGGTTGCTAACTTCTACTTGGTACTTGATTCGCTCTACCCCGCTTCGTAGTTTTCCAATATCAAAGGTTTCTACTTTGATCGCTCGCTTACTATATTGACCGGCTACTAATCTGGCTCTTAATTTGGCCACTACTAGATAATGATCCGAGTCGCAATCCGCCCCCCTATAAGTCCTTACGTCGAGTACATTGGTGTGGCGCCTCTTATCAATAAGAAAATGATCGATTTGATTGTGCGTGGCCCCGTCCGGCGATGTCCATGTTGCCTTGTGTATATCCTTGTGCTTGAAGCACGTGGTCTTGACTATAAGATCTTTTGCGGCCGCGAAATTTATGACCCTAATACCGTTGTCGTTACTGGTTTCGTGCAGACTTTCTTTGCCTATAGTGGGCCTAAACATTTCCTCTCTCCCAATTTTAGCATTGAAATCATCTGCTTTTATATTATAAGAAATACGTATAAAAATATTGTGTACAGTAATATATTAACATCTATTTCTTGTAATTCATATGGACGTAAGGATTGCTGATATAAAATATGCGAAGCGCGCGTCCGATATGCCTAGTAGTAATAAAGAAGTCATTAATGTAAATATTTATTTGTTTAATTTGATTCAGTACTACATATAGTTATATATATGTATATAGGATAATGTAAGAGCAGCACTCAAAGTGCTCGTAGGAAAGCCGACAGGAGCAAGATCCCCAGATACACCGAGACGAAGATGGGAAGACAACTCGCAAACAATAGAGAAAGGTGGTAGAAAATGAATTTTTGTCATATATAAAACTGTAATGTATTGCCAAGTATTAAAATTCTGTCAATTAATAATTTCAATTTGTTTGACGTGTGCTGTTGTGCTGGCACAGCTAACTGCTCCATTTGAGTAAGCATATACGTAACTAATTAATTCAATTAAATCATCTTTATGTATTTTAACTTTCAAACCGATCCTACATTCCTGATACGCCCATCCCATCCACGCCGATGCTGTCCAGGACTGGGAAAATATTTTGTAAAATTTGTCTTCGATATAAGCTGATAAAGGTATTTCCGATTTCTTTAAGTAACCAAGTTTCTTTATATACATTTCCAAACGTCCGTGAGCTATAACAACTGTAGACTTATTTACATCGTCATATTTGAGTCCTGTAGAATTTAAGTTTCCTATGTCAAAGCTATAGGTATGATGGTCACCACCGGCACTCCAACATTTCTCTATATCATTTTTCCAAGTAGGTCCTGTTATAAAGTGAGACTCTCTGCACTCCATCAATGCAATCACAGAAATGAAAATGGTTATTTTAAAATACATTTTTGATGCCCAGTTTATTTCTTATTCCTCTTAAATATATCTGTGAATTGATTATTGTCTGAACCGAAAGTGAAACCTTACATCAGATAAAGTCGATTGGTTGCTGAAAACGTAAACAAGACTTATATAATATAATTCTCGAAATGACACATTAATAATATTATAATAATAATATGTCGACTTAGCACAGTAAGATAATTTTTTTTAAATAAAATGAAATTTAACATTTCAGGAGTGTTATAACGCTATATCTGATAACATTCATTAAGGGGATCCGAAAGTCAATTAAGAATTAAAATTTGCAGCCTTAATTTTTACCGACCGAATAGTAAATAATTAATTATAATTATAAATATACTTATATTTAGACAAAAATCAAACTCACTAGCCCTTCATTGAGCAATAATGGGCATATGTGCGAAGTTGCAAACGTTAAAAACAGCGACATCCTAAAAAATTATTGAAATTAAATTTTATAAAATCCATTATTGCCGAATGAAGGGCTAGTGAGTTTGGGTTTCGTCTAAATATAAGTAAATGTATAATTATAAATAAGTATTCACTCTTCGGGTGGTAAAAATAAAGGAAGAAATTTGAATTCTTAATTCGAGTGTTTATGTATTTTCCGTAATTAATGCGACAGTAAAAATGTAATTTGATTCTGAAGCGCTTATTCTGAGAAAACGAAATTTCTGAATATATTTATCAGCGAGTATAGTAGGTCTGACGGAGAATTAAAAGATTACACAAAGCGTATTTATCAAGAAGAACGACGTAAAGTAGATGGTATTATTTCATAAATAGTACTTACATTTTATAAAACAATAAATGCTACCATCTGTTGTTTTTTGCACCGGCACACTATCTTCACCTCGACACACCTTTTATTCTTCTATTTTATTGGACACCACGTCACAACGATGTTCCTGCGTTGAAGACGCCCTTAGTAATGTGGCTGAAATATAGAGTTCAACTGTTCAATTGCTGACCCGCTGACGCATGAGCGCACGCTTGGAGGGCATGAAAGAAGCGATAGCAGCGATTAAGTTGGCGAAATATAGCAATATATGTACCTTGAAAGTATTACTATATATATATATATATATATATATATATATATATATATATGTGTATTGTGTAAACCACCCGAGTTTCCAACGGACACGGACGTAGTGTAGAGAGGCGGTGCGTAAACTGCTTTTGTATCATCAATTTTCAATAGATGTGAAATTGAAAACAAATACATCTCAATTTGTTAGAAATTGTATATCTTCTTATATTTGATAAACTTTGTAAATTTGGTAATTTTAAATTATTAAAATAAGCCATAAAATAAAACAGTAATTAATACTAATTAAATTTATAAATTAATTAAATGATATTATTATAATTATATTTTACTTTATTTTACTAATTGTATTATGTATTAAATAAATCATACAACTTTTGGTTAAAGCGCTACGAAAGTGTAGATAAAATCTGCCAAAAACCGGGAAATTAACATACCACTTTTACATGAGAATTATAAACTGAAAATGGTCATTCTTGGTATAACAAAAGAGGTTTAGCCTGAAACGTTCTGCGTAAAAAAAGATTAACAATATCAAAAGTTTTAAATGATCAAATATAGTAAATCAAGATGGAGTTATAGTGAAGTTTTGTAATTTTTTTGCGTTTTTCTTTTATCTTTTTTTAATCTTTGAAAAATTTTACACCAAGGAGGAGTAAAATAAATATAAGTAAAATAAAAGTAAGATAGGATTTCAGTAAATGATATAAAGCATAAATTAGAATTATTTTTATGAGATAGTTTTTTTCCTTACAAAAGTGTGCTTGTCTTAAAACTACATTTTGCATTGCTCTAGAAGTCTTCTCTTTATTTAGACGAAAATGGCCTAAAGGCGCTAGCGTTACGCCCGGGCACACGAAAGTTCACATTATTCGACACAGAGCAGAGAAGAAAGCAGCGTAAACGGGCAATTTGATAAGCCGCGCACTTTGAATAGTCTCCGGGCATTATGCTCGGCTCAGTTGGTCAATGTGATTAATGCTTATTAAATTATCACTTTGTCCGGGCATTATATATAGTACTAGTCGTTGACCTTAGAAATACGTATAAAAATATTGTGTACAGTAATATATTAACATCTATTGCTTGTAATTCATATGGACGTAAGGATTGCTGATATAAAATATGCGGCGCGCGTCCGACATGCCTATAGTGGTAATAAAGAAGTCATTAATGTAAATATTTATTTGTTTAATTTGATTCAGTACTACATATAGTTATATATATGTATATAGGGTAACGTAAGAGCAGCACTCAGAGTGCTCGTAGGAAAGCCGACAGGAGCAAGATCCCCAGATACACCGAGACGAAGATGTGAGAACAACTCGCAAACAATAGAGAAAGGTGGCTTAACTGCGTGTACAAGGCTATAGACTACACACCCCATTAACCAGGCTTCCCGTAGCAAAATCGGGGCAATAATTGCTGTGCAATGTTTGTTAGCAATTTGCTTCCAACTTGCGCTCAAGAAATGACGAATATCAAGGGTTGATGTCAATGTGCCGTAAAATTGACTGCAAATGCTTGCCATCAAATTGCTGCCATATATGGACTCACTTACATATGGATTTACTTACATTTGATGTGTAACTGTTGCTGCAAGTTTTGTACATCAATTTGCTTTTAATTTGTTTTCAATATTATTAATATATTATATTATTATTTTCAAAATTATTCACATAATATCCAATAAAATTACTCATATATGCGACAGTGCAAGAGAAAAATTTGTGTAACATAAAAATCAAGAAATGTTACGACAATATAATGGCAATTTATACCTGTGATACGCCTACACATCATGAGCAAATAGTTGCTGTAATTTTGCCTTCACTTTGCCCTCATAATTTACTTCAATACTTGATACAAAATTTTCAGCATATACGGACGCAGTTTTACGTCAAATTTAAGGAAATCGATAGCAAAACGAGTATGTCAAATTGCTAACAATTTGCAATACATCTGGCTAATGCAGCAGTTACGGATAGCTAGTCCCAATGAGTAGTTATGATAGCTATGGTGATGATGCAAGCACGTCTACATCCGACATAAAGACTATGTAATAGCTGTTGTCCTGCAGGTACCGTTGCTGTTTACCATTACTACTTGGCCTTTATAATAATAATAATAAGTTTTATAAGTATTAAAGAATCGTGTGAGGATCAAAGTTCCTTGAATAAATATGGTATTTAAAATAGTGATTTATTGTGACGTGAAGGATCAAGATTTTGAGGTTTTACAACGGTCAAATTTAAGATATTATAATGTTTTGATAATATACAATTTTTCAGAATGATTGCTTTTAAACATAAAAAGTTTTCTCAACTCGTAGAAAAAAGTCTTTTTTGAGTTTAACCTAGGCCTGCCCTCTTAAGGTGATGCTAAAGCCACTCGTCCCCGACAAATACGAGGATCCACTTTTCTCATTTCATTTTCAATTTAGAGTAAATATCTCTATGGATAGTTGTTGTTCCAACCAAAAAGAACAACTATTCATAGAGATATTTTCTTAAAATTGAAAAATGAATGAAAAAAGTGGTTTCCCGTATTTACCAGTAACACGGGGTTTAACATCACCTTAACAGCTAGCTAACGTCACTAGCTCATCGTTAAATTCGTTATAAGTTCGGATCGTCAATTTTCTACCAGGGTCAAATTACAAATACCTAACACTAACAATAAAATAATTCCGAATGCTTTCGCACTGCATTTCGCGCAGCACCGTATTACGATTGAAAAATGTATATTCCCCGCGCGCAAAACGCCGTGCGCTCGCAATACACACCGTGTGGCGGGCAGAGCACGCTGCAAGTTTGAACGGTCACGTTTAGGCGGTTGATTGATTCGCCATTTTTTAGCGTGGCTCTCTCACCTTATCCGGCGCTAATTGCGCTTATAGCATCCTGAAGTTTTATATACGCGAGAGCGCGCGCCGCGTGAACGTGCGAGGGCTCAAAGGTCGTTGGGATTATTTTATCGGCGATGGTACTTAGCGGACGCGCGATAATTGAATGCAACCGTACGAAGTAGGAAATACGATGATGCTTATTATAGAGGATGCGCTGCGTATATTGATTTCCTTGACTGCACGCTGAACGTTAATTTATTTAACGCGGTGTGGTACATTTATTTTATCGCGAATTTAATCAGGTTTGATTAATATGTCACGGTTTTAGTGGAGTTTTATTTGGTCAATCATTTTCTTACTTTTGTGGAAAGTCAAATAAGTATCAGATATATTTTTGAATTTATTACTTAATCACTTTTTTTATTTTATATTATGTATTTGGTTAGTTTTTGTTTGAATCAATTTCTGATAGACTAAATTAAAAAATGTAAAAGTATCTCCTTAGCTGTTGACGGTTTTTATGAGGAAGAAAACATACGGGTCGAATTGATAACCTCCTTCTTTTAGAATTCGGTTAAAAATAAAAATAGATAAACTACAACTATCATATAAGTTAAAATGTATACACGGGAAAAAATACTTTATTAATTTAACAAAGTCACTTGGTAAAATACGTACAAACTATTTTTCTTATCACACTTACCAAGTAATTTGTTGTTTCTGTATAGTGATTAGTTAATTTTACTAACCTATTTGTTAAATTAAGAAATTACTTGGAAAGTGTAATAAAAAAAATAGTTAGTGCGTATTTTACCAAGTGACTTTGTTAAATTAACAATACATTTTCTTCCGTTTAAATACAACAATATAAACATTTTATCTAAAGGTCATGAGTAGATAAAAGGGGTCAATTTCTGATAAATTTAAAATTAGATGGTTGCCAGATTGTAGATATAATTAATTAGTCAAACTGTCAATCAAGTAACTTATAAATCTTTCAACATTAGTAACATAAAAGAACAAAATTTGCTGAATTTTATCAATGCAATTAATACTCGAATATACTATTTATTAATCGAATAGTTGAAACGAAATCCAGTTTTTAGATTACCTTCATTTTAAAGGGATATTTACTTTACATTATCATTTAGGTAATTAGATTATAAATTTCGTTTTACTTTTAGACTCGGCTAATCCATAATAAAACACTTATAACTTGCATTTGAAATTGAGCAGTCAAAGAAACTCTCAAATCAAAAGTATCCTGTAAACGAAATCCTCGCTACTAGAAAAACCCCCCCAATCAATTTCAAAAATACCCGAACACGCTTATCATCCTTCTGCACATACACCGCATAAACAACAATCCAGCTCGATTTTTCCTCCCCATAAAATTCAATAATCGGGCCTCCAGCTCCACTCCACTTATGGCGCTCTACCGTGTACAATATTCTCGCCTTGATTTCCGCCTCGTCGTGCGTGAACACGAGCTAAGTTCTACATGCATATACGACGCCAAGTGTACATGCGCAATTACGCGATGGGGAATAATATAATTGATATCGCGAGCGTGGCTCGAGCGGGCGATATTAATGAATTAGAGGTCTTCCGTGCCGCGCGATTATCGGTTTGAAAATCTTTATAACTCACTCGCACGCGCGCGCGCGCGCGCGCTCGAGTGCCCGAGTGCTAGAAGGTGCACTTGAGAGAGTGAGTGAGAGTGGTGGTTTAATCGATTTACGTCGATGGCCGGTCGAGCGTCGATTTGATGTAGTTGCCGTGGCGAGAGATTAGAGTTGCTTGGTGTTAGGGAGCTTTTAGAAAGCTATACGCTGTGATGTATAGTCGAAGGTGATTTTGAGGGGCTTAAATTGTGGACAGATGTTTATTTATGAGACAAAGTCTATAATGCAATTGACAGCGTCTTCATCTTAGCTGTTAAGAAATTAATTATACATAATTAAGAGTATGAATTATATATAGGAAACATTTTTAAATATCTCAAAAAAGTATCAATTATACATCAATTTTACTTACTGTAAATATTTACAGATTCAATGATTCCCTCTAAATTTGTACAGTTAATTTATAAATTATTGTTTTGATATACTGAGATGAAAATGTTGAAAGAAATGTGCAGCAAAGAAGTTTATTAAGGATACAAGAGAAGTTGATTGATCTAATCGCTGAAAAATTAATTATGTACAAAATAAATTATATAAGTATTGTATCTGTCACAGACAGATAAACACGGCAGGATATATTAGAAACTCAAACACTTTTTACATTAATTACACTTTATTTTGTCGAATTGCGAAAACTATAACATGCTTACGTATCTATGTCTAAAACAATACTGAATCGCATTGTATTGAATAGCAGATGAAGCAGTCTCGTAACGCTATTCATTTGTATACATTCACGATATATTAACATAAGTCGAAACTCGAAAAATATTCTAATTGATATTTGAATCTTCAAGATTCGTGAAATTTTGGAACATAAATATTTTTACAATTATTATTGAACGAGGTTATTCATTTATTAAAAAATATATTATGTCTGTCCGTAGCAAGTATGATCCGAATGATATTCTAAATTTTGATTAGGTCTAAATTCCTTGAAACGATAATGTGAAAATAAGCGCACGCAGTGTTCAAAAGTAAGTTATACAATATTTTTTATATCCAATAACAATACTCATAGTACACTTTTATACACTATTAACAATCCGCTAAATATCAAAATCGCGATTGCTATCTTCATATGAAAAAAATAAGGATCACTGACATTTCAACACTTATACCCACGATGCCGCCGTCATCTAGTGTGTAATGCGAAAGTGCATGAGAATTTACGACGGCACCGATGCTTCGTTTAGCGCTGACGAGCCGTGAGGGGCGGAACCGCGCGAAGCAAGCGGTGTTCACGCTATTACCACAATGCGGAAATATCTTGTTAAAAACACGTTAGAAATCGTCGAGTTTGAGACTACATCAACGTTCTTATAATGATAGGCAGCTGAAAGGTTTGTAAATAAATCTAATATTATTAATTAACTTTAAGGGGATGTGAAAGGATCGCCATACGCATTGCTTACTACTGTGCTTTTTATTCAATAAATATAGTTTAATATCGACAAATTTTCGATTTTTGAAAAAAATGGATGACTACCCTTCGAATTTATTATATAATAAATATTAACTAAGAATTGGCTAAGCTTTTAGAAGATTCTGCTATTATTTGCTATCGGAAAAGGGTTTTAAAAATCATCTATTTCTGATTCATTTTGCTTGCTCAAAGAGAAACCTTTGTATAAAGATGGTACACATTTTTTCAGAGATTCGATGAATCTCGATGTTTTCGAGGTTCCTAAGTCATAAAAATAGGTTTATAATAGGTTTTTAAAAAATGTGTGTCTGTACGTATGTATGTGTGTATATATGTAGGTGGGTGTATGGATGTATAAAACCAAAATTTGTATCTACCATAACTCTTCAAGGGAAGCATATCACGCACTGAAATTTTGCAGGTATATTAAATGTGTTTGAACTTAAAACTGATTAGATTTTGGAGCTGAATGGATAATATTAAACTCATTTGTTAGCAAAAATATTACTTTATAAAAAATGTTTAATTCGAAAAAAATGTTGTTGTCATTCTATAAGTTGAACTTGTAAAAAATATGTACGTTTTCATAAAGTTGGCGTAGTTTTCTTTCGATTGATATATCTTATAATAACTTTAAAGTTATTTTCGTATATTACTAACACAATGTTAGTTTAAAAAAAAATTTTAAATCGCAATATATTTTTTTGTCTTTTAATACTTGAAATTATTTTACTGGCAATACCTAAACGCTTGTATCTAATAAATAAATTATAGCATTAATTTATTAATTGCGAATTTTCATGATAAGATTCCTTAAATTCTGCTAAGGCAGTTAGCAGCGGTTTTCATACTATTTTAAGCATGATTTTCAATCTATCGTAACTTTAAACCAGAATAATTTTACATTTTCTAGGTCGACCCGCCTCAGAGGTCCCTATAACCTATTATGGAACAGCTAAAAGAAGAACACTAGTCAACGGCTTCAGCACTACAAGGAATATATAAATTTCTACTTTTGAATATAATATTGAACATAAAAGAGTTTTTCCTTAGATTCTCTATGATCTTTATAACCATTTCAGAATAAAAATGCTTACAATACCGATAACTTTTACCTGTTCAAATCGGTGTGTCCCCCTTGAGCACCTCATTGTTATGACTGAGTGTTGATTATAGAATATCACGCAATCAATTTTATTAATTTAGCTTTCAATGCAGAAGACACAAACCTAAATCCTCATGCTTATAACTAGCACATCCAAGCAAAAATCCGCTCGAATCGCATAAGTACAGTAAACGTCTCTCTAATACGCGCAGCGATCCTTATAAAATAGACACCGGTCGCGACTATAAGTCACAGGCACGCGAGCGAAGACAAGAACTGCGCTGCTATTTGTCCATTTGTTTGTCCGCGAGATTGAGATACTCGTACATTACGGTCCGGTGATTTAGAGCGTCCAGGAAGCGGGTGCATCATAGGTATCCGTATCTCTAAAAGGCTCGCATGCGCGCGCGCATTCGACCCGAATCCGAGCTGACAAGGGCACAGAGAAAAGTCGCTTGCACCAATCGTCTATATCTTACGGCGAGCCACAGCGCGATGGAATGGTACATTTGTGTATACAGAACTATGCGATGAGTTAATAGTCAAGGTAATTGGGTTAGCAATGCGCTTTTGGATGTGTTCCGGTGATACCGTAGAATGGAATTCCTGGATGGATTTTGTATGCGGTGTGGATGGGTAAATTTATGTTTGCTTTGTGCGCACTTAGGATTTCTCAGTGGCTATGCTGTGAGAAAGTTTTCGACTTGTCGTATGCGATTTCTGGTTCCTGCACGGTCGAAAAAAGAGAGTTATATTTTGTTGTAAGAAATAATGTTACGAAGTAGCATATATTAGATGTAAATTAGTCAAGAGCATGTTACATTGTATTGTGAGTCTTCAGTCTTCATGTCTTGTACCTAAATTAATGAGCCACTATTAAGTATGACTGTAAAATAAAAGTATATTTTTCCAGCAATTCGATAGTTTATACCTAAATTACAACATGTTTTTATATTAAATTATCAATTATAATTCAATTAGGTAATTTCATTACCTATAGTTATGGTTATATTCAAATCATTTGCACTGCTAAATGGTTTAATTAACTATTTCAAATCTGAATGAAAACTAGCCAAGGATAAAAATTTTAATTATGAAAGGTTCCAAGCCATTATATTTTTACCGGTATAACTTTGTTTATGATCTCTCCAAAAACAATCTTCTATTCAGTTTTATTAAGGAATTATACACAATCAAAGTGTAGGCCTACATTTCTTATAAGAAATCTGGTCTATAAAATAAGCTTTTATGCATATTATTTGTTGCTTTATGCAGTTATTTTTTGCGTCTTTATTCATTTGAACAATCTAAGAATACGAAGTAGTGAAGAAAAAAGAGTATAAACCTATTACTTTTTTGCCATTTCAATTTAAATTACTAAGCAGAATGGGGGTAATCCCGGTCACAATGTTATTTATATGACGCTCCCGAAAGTGAGGCTAAGAAAACGTTTCGCTCCGCTCTCAGGTAGGGTAACTTTGCTTAAGTGTTTTTGATTGAACAGTGTTTATGTTATTATATGTTTCACTATGTAAGTGCGAATAATAATGCGACGGGTCATATGAAAGTTCATATAATTGATTTAAAGAAATTTTTCACCTACAAAAGTAACTTTCTAATAGTGATCGGAACTGTACCACGGCTGACCGGTATTACCCTTTGATGTGGAGTAAATTCGGTCAAAATGCTTTTTCTATTTCGACTTATAGCTTCGATATCTTACATTTTTATATTAAATCAATAATAAATATTTATAGTCAATGGTTTGAACTAACATAATAATTATTTAAAGTTAAAAGAAACAATTTGAATGTGGAAATAACAAGCACGTTTGCTTAGGTGACCGGCAATACCCCATCCTCCCCTAAATATCTTGTCCGTCCAATGATTACGTTAAATGTACTAAAACAATCGAAAGCGATAGCATCGAATACGACAAATAGGTAAATAAACAACATTTTAACCTATTTAAGCGTAGATCATAATCATTCATATTCTGTAATAAACGATGCAATTTTTAATTTGTGCTAAACAAGAGACATGTAAGGCAATATAAATCAAACAATATTAAATGAAAGTTATACTGGCCTGGTAGAAAGTTAGTTAGAATGGAATTAATAAGTCAAATTATAGCTAATATCTGGCTAGAATCTGCTTAAAACTATGCTTTAAGCAAGAACGTATTTTGTTTGCAAATGTAACCTATTTATATTTTGCTTTGAAAAGTTATTAGTTTTTAATAATATACATTATTATACTTAATTAAATGTTCAATATAGTATGCTACCAAAATAAATATTTTTGTCAACAAATAACAACTTACGAGATTAAAGAAATATATATATTCAGTACTAAAAGTATTTGATAACTAATAATTTCCTTTCCGAAAATTAGTCAATCATAATTTTGTCAACAAAAATTTTGTGATTGATGTCGAAAATAGAATTTTGTAATAAAACTTCATTGTAAAACTACAAATATTTGTTTACCAATTCTCCAAATTTCGTCATAACTTACATTATTCTGTTTTTATTGCTATTTTTAAAATAACAATAATTATATTACTACATGCATTTTATTATTTATAACATAAATTTCTTTAATAAAGACACTTAAATTTTACTCGGGGCTTTGGTACTTTTTGTGTAAATAATACTTTTTAAATGCACGCGTCATTATGTAAACAAATAACCTAACCTCCATTACTACTAGACACTTAAGGTACATTTTTAACTTTAATTTAGTAAAATACTTAATGTAGTATGATTAGAATTGCGTATTACTTTGATTATTATAAAACTGTTATTATTTCCATTATTAATTAATACATAAATTACTTAGTTTATCAATTTTATATTAATTAGAATATTAAGCAGAATCTAGCTAGAAATTAGCTAAAAAGCATGTCGTTTTTAACAGATTTCTAGCTTATTTCTTAACCAGAATTAAAGCTGATTTAGAAAATCTAGCTAATATCTGGCTAGAAACCAGCTTACTTCATCAATTGATTCGCCTTCATAGACCTGGTTTTTCCTACCTTAAAAAAGAAAGAAAAATTTTTATTGTAATAATTTGTGCGTGATATAGAAAAATTGATATTGTCCTTTCAGTTAGAAATAAAAAATAATTTTGATTTTTGCTCAAGAACCTATTTTCAGTTCAGTATTACAATTTTATTTTACTAGCCATTAATTATTGCTTGGCCTTTTCATTAACTTACGTATTAAAATCTGGTATAGTTTATAGTTCATAGTTATGTGTTCTCTCTGTATACTACTTTTATAAACACATGCGACCGTTGACACGCTCAAGTTCGTTTGGGCTTTGTTTGTATTGCATCATCGGGCTATGTTTTGTTCTTAGTTAGTCGACTTTATTTAACATAGCCTCACGGGCGGAATATTATATCATACATTTGTAATTGAAAACCTTATACACAGAGCCTTAGCATTATATTCTTATCAAATCTATAAAACTTTTAATTAAATATAATACATTAAATTATTTAATTTTGAATATATACAGTCATAAATTCTTACATAAAATTTAAAGAAAAAGTTTTTGTTATATAATTAACTATTTTTCACTCTCTAAAACATCCAAATTTCAAACATTTTATTGTATTCCGTTGATTAGGTATAAACCATTAGTATTATTCATATATGTATCTGTACTATTATTCTGGTAAACCCATAGTTTTGCTTGCTCTTTGTATGATATTTCCAAATATTTACGACTACTGACTCGCTCACGTTACAGCGTATTTAGATTAGCCAATGTTTTGTATTTAGTTTGTAACTATTTATTTACTCTTAACGTAGCCTTGATGGCTGAATAATTATTTTCCTAATTATAATTAAAGAATATTATACTTGAAATTCAGCACAACAATCCACTTTAAAAAATAAACAAAGCTTTTTTGTTGTTTTGTGTGGTTGTTTAAATAATATTCGTTCAGATACAAAGGCGTCAATATTTAATTAAAATTATTTTATTTTAACAATATAATATATTTTCTCTTTTTCACTGGTAGTTTATTAACATAAGAACTAATAATTTTTCTAATATTTAATGATTTTTTATTTAAATAAAAAGAAAATTTGGAAGTTTTGGATTATGATCCTTCTACGTATGATATTTTTTTTAACATTGGGGATTATTGACACACTCAACACTGTTTGGGCTTTAGTAATATTTTAAATTAAACCCAATTAGTGTATTACTCGTCTTCTTACAATAAACATACTGACTTATCAGTGATTTTTTACTACTACATCACTTGTATTTGCGACTCTTATTTATACGAGTATTCACATAATGTAGGTAGTATTTACTAAACGGTTTAATTAATTTAGTTTTAGGTACAATCTGAGCATTTAGCTTATATTTAAATATTATAGTACAATATTATATTCTCTTTACTTAATATTATTGTTTGTATAATATACGCACATTGTAGTCATATGAAAATTATGAAAATTGCAATTGATATAGTCAACAAGTATTATATTAAGATTAAGATTCAGTTACTTTCTCACCCTCTCATTGTGTATATTGAAGGCCACATTACTTATCAATAATTGAATTGAACTTTGATACTTCAGAGTGGGTTGGTGTTTACATAACTAATTTTTACCCAGCTTTTATATTGCTTTTCAAACCCTGCTAACATAACTTTGGGGGGGTTTTATTGATATATGGCGTACTCTTCACGGGCGCAGGCTTAAGTTTTGAGGACAATATTTTGTTTTATAAGATTGTTTTCCAATGTACAATTTTTTCCAATTTTATTATACATTACTTACGGTCTCTATTTATATACCAATATGTCAGTTAAGAGGAAAATTTCCGAAGCAGGTAATGATGTAGACGATATTCAAGTAATTAAGGATCAATCTCCTGACCCTAGTAAACGTAACAAAATCGCTGATGAGAGATCTGTTTTTCCATCTGAGTCTCAGACAGGGTCTCAAGATCGGACTGATACTTTCAACCTTGCTAATTTTGAACAGCAAAAAAAATCGATATTCGGAAGATTCCTTGGCCCCATTCGTTGTCTATGTGTACGATAATCGTTAGAATATGAATTTAGGTAATTCACATATTCTTTTTACTAGTATAAAAATTGTCAATGCTGGCATTAAAGTGGCTGGCTTATGTAAAGCTGGTCCTAGAAAATATTCAATTACTTTTAACTTATTTTCTGAAACAAATTAGTTTGTAGAAGTAGGTGAATGTAAAATTGATCAAAATTGGAGTGCTTTTATCCTTGATAATTCATGACATCCCACTTGAAATTAGTCTTGATATAATTAAAAAAGGTTTATCTTTTCCCGAAAATGTTGAATTAGACAGGATTGAACGCATCCACAAAAAATCCCTTGATGATGAAGAGGTTATATTCTTAGCTACTGAGCATATACAAATTTTTAGCAAAAATAAAATTCCTAATGAAGTTAGCATTTATGGAGTCTACTATAACATTTATAAATTTATGCCGGCTATTTTAAGATGTTATAATTGCCAAAGATTTGGCCACGGTTCGAATTCATGTAAAAATCCCACCAGATGTTTTAACTGCGGTGGTAGTTATGAAGAAGCTTGTAAATCCCCTTCTTACTGTACGAACTGCAAAGGTAATCACGCAGCAAATGATAAAGCTGGTATTTTCTTTGAATTCAACCGCGAAGTTAATACTATAAAATCTTTAAAAAATGTTAGTAGATCTCATGCAATTAGTATAGTTAGACAGAGTTATAAAATGGGTTGGGAAATGACACTAGGGGGTCCCATCAGTCGCATTGCTAGCTCAGATCCTAGTCCCTATCTAGATAAAAGATCTGAAAATTGTGATAAAGGAAGTTGTCCCAACCTCTGATAAAATAACTAATATTTCTCAAACAGTTAACACTTATAATTTATTTGAATTAAATCAGGATGCAATTTTGAATAGTACAGGGACTGGGACTGGAGGTTTGGAGGAGGTAAACACATATTTACCTTCCCCTTCTTGGGTCTCACCATCATTATCGCAACAAAATATTATTCTTAATTTTGTTAATAGCTCAGCCATAGTTTCCGGAAATTCAGTTAGTTCGGACATTTTAATACCTAGTCAATTTGATGAGAATCTTCCTGGTCAGACTGTTAGCCATGAAGTCATTATAGAACATAGACCCAATCTAAACAGTTTGAATCTTGAATTAGAATGTAGTCTGGAAAGAGACTTAAATTTAACTCAATCTGTAGGCTTCCCTTGTCCAACTTGTCCTATATCGCACATAGTCGGTAAACCAAAACTAATCAATTTCTATCCAAAGTTCAATAACGTAAATGATTCTAGCAACTCCCATCATAATACAAAAAGTAATACTATTACTAAAGAAAACCCAAACCAAATTAGTTCTACGAATAAGTCAAAAAAATTTAAAAGTCAAATTTCTTCTCTCCCAAATTCAAAAGATAATTCTGAAAATGTTGTTGTAAATCCTGATTCTGAAAATCACTTAAATATCGGTAATAATATTGACAAAATTTCATTTGAAAAAAACACCTCACCAGAAAAAATTTTTGAAAATTATCTTGATTCTATCAAAACTCAACCTTTAAATTATAACCATTCTTCTAATACTTCAAATACTATTAAAAACATAAGAAAAGAAACTACTAAACTAAAATTTACCGACCCAGGAGGTAGAGAAAAAGAAAAATTGTTTGATACTTTAAGGGATCTCAACCCAGATTTATCTTTTGTGGAAAATAGCATAGATAATTCGGTCAATGAAGATGAACAAATTTAGAGATTTAGTTTTCTGGAATATTAATGGTATAAAAAATAAAGGGGCTGATTTAATTAATTTTTCTCACTCTTGTGATATTTTATGTGTAGCTGAAACAAAATTAGAAGATAACTGGTTTAACGTTTCTATTCCGGGGTTTGACTATATTATACAAGATAGATATAATTGTTCAAAAGAGCTTGGTGGTGGTCTGATTGTTTATATTCGTAATCATATCAATTTTACTACTTTATCCCCAAATTTTATACCGCATGGATTGGAGTTTATTGGCATCAAAACGGTTAAAAAGGACATTTCTTTACACATTGGTTTTGTTTATAACCCCCCTAGCAACATTATTAGTAAATGCAATTTCGAAAATTTCTTGGAAAACTTTATCTCCATACCCAATTTTATATGCTTGGGGGACTTTAACACTCAGCATAAAAATTGGGGTAGTGAAATTCCCAATCAGTTAGGAATTAATCTCGCCAACTCTCTCGAAGAATTTTCTGAATTTACTATTCTCAATGATGGTTTTGCTACAAGAGTGTGGCATAAAAATAGTTGTCCGGATATATCCTTTTGTAACTCAAAATTATACGATAGGTCACATTGAGCTGTGTATGATGATAGTATGAGAATTGATCACTTCCCTATCTTCATTGATATCCGTGATAATTTATTTTTTACATCTCCTTGAAATCAAAAAATACACATATCTAAAGTTAATTGGGAAGTTTTTGTGGAGAATGTGGATCTTTCTCTAAAAGACCTAAATCCCATTTCTGTAGATAGTGATTTAACATATAATCTATTTGTTCAAATTATTTATGACTTAATCGTAACTGCAAATGGTAAAATCAATGATAATCATACTGAAGCGTTCAGAAAAGCTCCTGTCTCGGCAATTTGGTGGGACGAGGAGTGTGCCAAAGCTGTCGATGATAGACGTTTTGCCCTTAAAGATTTTAAACATGAACCTAATCTGGAAAATGCGATCAAATATAAAGAAATCAACAAACAATCCGCAAAAATTATACGTGAAACTAAAAACAAAAAGTTTAAAAAATTTGTATCCTCTTTGAACCCTTCTCAGCGCCTATTACACAACTTTAAATTCATTAAACGATATAAAAATCGTTTTTATAAAGATTCGCAAAATAGTGTAAATACAAATATAGGTTCTAATATCCCCGAACTTTTACAAGCTTTTAACAAAATTGCTATTTCTTATCAATATCCTGATACTCTACCTTTGGATTATCAATTTTCTCAGGATGATTCATTAAATAATCCTATTTTACTCTCTGAAGTTACATCTGCTATACAGAATTCTAAAAATAATTCTGCCCCTGGTACTGATGGTATAACATATTCCTTATTAGAAAATCTACCTCTCTCAGCTCTTCAATGGCTGACAAATTTTTTCAATCATATTATTAACTTTGGTTTTTTCCCTAATGAATGGAATAAATTTAACATTTGTTTTATACCGAAACCTGGAGGAAAAAGTTTTAGACCTATCTCATTAGCTTGCACTATTCTAAAAATCCTAGAGAGAATATTAAATGATAGAATACAATGGTGGGTAGAAAAACAAAAAATTCTTCCCAAGTTTTTTTATGGTTTTCGTCGGGGTAGATCTTGTCATGATTGTCTTGCTAATCTTTTAGCTGACATTGAATTGGCTAATTGTCGTGAACAACTTCTTGGTTTACTTAGTCTTGACCTTGAAAGAGCCTACGATAATGTTAATCTTTATGAACTTATCAAGATACTAATGGAACTAGGAATCCCTCCTAATATTGTCAAATTTATTTACAATTTAATTAGTTCTAGAGAAATTTTTGGTTTCTATAATAGAGAAAAATTTGCAGAAGGTTTTACGAATAAAGGGTTGCCTCAAGGCTGCATTCTGAGCCCCTTACTTTTTAATATTTATCTTTGTTTTATTTAACGTCACCTACCTGCTCAAATTATTTGCTTAACATTTGCGGATGACATTTTAATATATCTATTACATGAAAATATCAATTTCACTCTGCAAACATCAGATAATTCTCTTTCTAGTTTACAACAATGGTTCTCGTCACTCAGTCTTTCAATTTCGCTTGCTAAAAGTAAATTTGTCTTTTTAGGTTACAATAGTTATTTAATTCCTCCAAATTTTTATTCAGTCTCGCTGTTAAATCAAAATTTATACAATGTTAATTCATTTAAATACTTAGGGGTTTATTGGGATAATCAAATGAATTGGGAGTCACACATTAAAAAAATTGCCTCCCACACAAAACTAGGTATTTCTATGATATCATCCATTGGTAATTTCAACTGGGGAGTTCACCCTCATACACTTTTACTTTTCTATAAATCAATTGTTAGACCCAAATTGGACTGCGGTAGCTTTTTATTTCACAATGCTAATCCTAGACTACTCAACAGACTTAATGTTATTCAAAATTCTACTCTGCACAAAGCCATTATGTGTATTAAAACTACGCCAATCAATGTACTGCACCATCTCGCAGGTACACATACTTTAAAAATTAGAAGGGAAGTCTTAGCACTTAAAATAATTAGTAAATTCAATTCCTTTTCCGATAATAGTTTAATCCAGAAATTTGAAACCATCCTTGATAGTTATGACGATAGAATCATCAAAACTTCTTATTATAAAAAATTTAACCTTTTATATAACTTTTGGATCCTTTATACCCCTCAATTGTCTTTATGCATCAAATCAAATCACATCTTATCGTATAGCATACCTTATTTTTCATTTTTCATAGATCACAATATAATTAACACTAAACTAGGTAAATTTCTCAAACAAGATTCTAGTAATTGTCCTTTTGATTTTTATAACTATGTATATCGAGATGGTAGATCTGGCGCTGCAGTTTTTAGATTGCATCCAGACTTCAGAAAAGCATACAGATTGTCAGATTTATCTAGCATTTTTACTTGTGAAGCTTATGCTTTACTACAAGCTTTAGAAACTATAAACTTTGAAGTATCAAAATATATTGCAATAGTTTCGGATTCTCTCAGCGTTCTAAATGCAGTTTCGTGCTGGGGGCTCTAAACCTCCATGCACTATTATATCTCTAGAATTAAAGAAGTATTATTTAATCTTTTAAAAATGGACGCCGTTATAAAAATCTTTTGGATCCCTAGCCATCGTAATATCTACGGTAATGATATTGTTAATAGTTTGGCTAACGAGGGGGCTTCCGGGGAGTCTCTCGATGTTGACAAAGTTTGGTATACAGACTTGTTGCCTTTTTTTAGAAATTGCACTAGTCTAGGCATGAATGAGTTTGTGGAAACTTATGGTGGAGGTTTGAAGGGTAGAGACTATATGTCCTATGCCAGCGATTGTTCTACCACTACTTGGTTTAGGAATATTAATGTAAGTAGAAGATCTATTGGTATTATTAATAGACTTAAATCTAATCATAACCGTACCCGTTTTCACTTATATAATAAGGGTATTGTCACCAACGAATACTGTGAGTGTGGAGAGGGTGTCCATTCAATCGAACACATTGTTTGGGACTGTTTTTTAATTTCTAAACATAGATCAGAGTTTGAGAGGGAAATATTTAGCACTGGTATCGTTAGAGGTACTAATATCTGTAGCATTGTCAATACTTATAATTATCAAACCAGCCTATTAATAGCTAACTTTCTCATAGATAATGAAGTTGAAATATAGCTAGTAGTAATGTGGCATTCAATATCTTTATGCTGATGTATATATGTCAAATACAAATTTAATATGTGTTCCCATTTGTAAATCCGCACAAATGAATAATTCCATTACTGTTAACCTGTGACTACTTATCTTACTCATATACATATCATCGTGTGCATCTACATTTAATACTGAATTCAAGTCTAGCACCAACTTATAGATAATGGATCGCTATTTACCCATCAGGTTCACCGAGCTGGCCCTGAGGGTAAAAACCGCACCTCGCTTTTGCATATCGTCAAGTTGCCGTTCTGATTTCGCTTAACTTCAAACCATAGTACAACAAAATTCACATAAAGATCCATCACCGAGGCAATGGGTACATGCCACAGGCAACTATAGCCAGGCGTAACCAATAGGAGAAAAAAAGAAAAAACTGACACTGCCGCGCGACAACCTAACCTCCTTGGCTTCGACGGTGACGTTCATTTTTCATGATGTTTACTGACGCTTCCTAGGGAAAGATTTCAAATATTTGTGACAATATATTTAAACTAATCATTTAGATACCTATACGTAAAAGCTTAAGTCCAAAGTATACTTTAAGAATGTTATTTAATTAATAGATATAAAATCAAATATGATTGTTTGGGTACGAAAGTAAATGGGTGTCAATAGTCGGGGTGTCAGTAGTTGGGTCTGGCATATTTTCAGGATGTCAGTAATAGCTCATGACATCTACCCTATAAATATTTCAGAAATGTTTTATATCATGTGGGCATTAACTCAGCTTTCTTAGTAGAATTTTATTCTTACTAAACTTGACTGAATATTAAGGTCGCTTGACTTTGCTAAACCTTGCTAAATTCTGCCAAATTTCGCAAAGTATCTAAAATTGACCAGTTTAGCCAGATTTACTAAAATAATTGGAAAAAGTGTGCGTATTATAATGTGATTCTTTGTTGAATCTTATGAAGTCGTAAATCTCACACAAAATAATGGTTGCACTGTGTTACACCGAAACTTAATCTGATATAACTATTAAGGGGATGTCGGAGCCCCCCCCCCCCCTCCCTTTGCTGTCCGACCTATTTTGTATTTCCAATTGTTTGTAAAAACTACAAGTCCGACTTACTTTATCTTGTACAGATCGGTTCATTATAGTAAGCACTACGGTGCTCAGCTCTAAATCTTATTGTAAAATTACATTAAAATAAGTTATTAGCAAAAGTTTGGTATGATTACAATTTTGAGGTTAGATTTCAATGCGTAAACACCCTATTGTATTTCCAATTAATCAGAAAAATAACTCATCAGATCAACTTTATCTTGCATGCAAAAGCTTTATTATAAAAAGCACTACGATGCTCTGCTCTTAAGGTTTCCCTGCATTCTATATTTTAAAAGTAATCACTAAAAGAAAATACACGATTTTAGCTCCGACATCCCCTTAATAATGTAGGTTGTTCAAATAAATTCAATAGTTCGTAAAATCGACTAAAGTCAGCGCTTTTAACAAATCTCTAAAGTGCCAATCAATGAATCGCAATTTCAATAATACTCATCATTATGTATACAAATCGACACGCAAACCAATACTATAGCATACCGATGCTTAACACTGCCCTCGCGATTGCTCCAAAAAACTCAGACAGAAAAACACGTCAAGCGAGAGACGAGGAAAGATGAAGATAGAAAGCCAGAAGAGCGACGCAAAGAAATAAGAGCGAGACTACGAGCATATACCTAGGAACTTTAACTAAAACGTCACGCCACTTGTTACTCGTTAGCGGGTGTACCGATGGGATATCTTCTCCCGAAGGCTATATGGCAGCGGGGGGCTCGTATAGTGGCGGCGCGGGCGGCGCTCTGCGAGATCGTTGCCGATTTCACCGGGCCTGCAATTAACAATGCACCTCGGCGCGCTACCGTGTGTCTCTATTTTCCGCGAGGGTCTCCGATACTCACTCTGTGTAGCTTTATCGTACAAAAGCAGCAATTTTGCTGCGATGGTCGATGTTATAAAGGAAATGAAATTAGTTTACACGGGTATGATTTGTGTATACACGTATTTATCCGTAAAGCAATTAATCTATGCACTGAGAAAAGAGTTTCGTCGACATACCAATAAAGAATATTGAACGGGAAGTTGCTGCTACAGCTATACGCAGTTTTAAACCAAATTTAATTTCGTTATCTTGACTAATATTATTTACTATTAGATCAATAGCCGATCCAGCAGTGGAGTTCGTTTACAAAATTTGAATGAGTAAAAAATTTATTGATAGACGGCCATTTCACGATAACTAAGCGATAAATAAATATATCCAGTACGAATTATGTGCTGGATTTATTATTTTTAGAATTATTCTTATCAAGGCCTTTGATTAGTGTTTTCAAAACATAAACAAAGTTTACGAAATTTCGAAAAATAAAAGAAAAATTTGTGACTACTTAAAATGAAGTAACTGCTAATACACGCGGTATTTTGTACACTCGACGTGGGATATTTCTGGTCGAATGCATTCGATTTTTTTTTTAAATATTGCAATTTCATTGGGTCTCATTGGATCGAATGCGCGTTTTCGCTAAGCTCATTGGAAGATTTCATACGCATTCGACCAGAAATTTCCCACGTCGAGTGTACATGTATTACTATTAGCTTTGAGAAAGGAGTTATTGTCCATAACTATGGATGGACTATATAAAATGATGTGAAAACTATTATGAAACCTTACTTTCTTATGTTGAGCATTTCATAAAGTTATGAGCACCCAAAAGTAAAAGTAACAAAAGTAGAACTCCAACTTTAAAAGAAAATGATTTTATTAGGAGAGTGTCAGAAGTTTTGAAAACGAAATTTAATAAGGCTTTGTGAAAATGTTTTCTGACATCTAAAAGTGAAGTGTAGCACCCTCAGTTTACTCCAATGTACCCTTATATTTAAGATATAAACCAATTGACCTTAATCGTCGGTTATTTTAATAGTAGATGAAAAGAGCTTTGATTTCAGCTTTGTTTCGTACAGAAATATTAATCTATTCTAAAGCTATTAACTTTCAAAGAAAGTGATGAAAAACACATCTACATTCGAGGTATTTTTCGTCACTATCATTAAAAGTTAATAGTTGTGGAACGGATTAATATTTATGTACATTCGATGTGGGAAATTACTGGTCGAATGCGTTAGAAATCCTCCAATGAGCTTAACGAAAGCGTGCGTTCGATCGAGTGAGACCCAATGAAATTACGGTATTTCAAAAAAATTCAAACACATTCGACTAGAAATTTCCCACGTCCCATGTACAAAACAAAGCCGAAATTAAAGCTCTTTTGGTCTACTAATATAGACTTCTGGGTCATTTTTTCCTAGCGTAAAAACTTGCAAAGCTATATGATCAGACTCTTGAAGATAAGACCCCATTGGAATAAAGTAAGGGTGCTATACTCATATAGGAAAGTAAGACAATGAATTTCTCGATCTTTACGAGCCAAATGTAACGAGCGACTATTTTATACTTCACGTTATATGGTCGATTTATCGACAGTAAGATGTGAAGTGTGGAAAAACTTTTTTTTCTATTTATGGGAGTCAAATGACCTTTCAAAGCCTTCGTATAATTTTGTTTTCCAAACCTCTGGCATTATCCTAGTTAGTGCATTTTAATTTTTATATATCTAAACTGCTATTGATATACGTTTGAAAATCTATAAAATGTCAACCTTAATATGATAAGCTTTCCCCCTATTCGGACAATTACGAGAGCTCGTTTTTTTCATTTAATTTTCAATTTTGAGAATATTTCTCCCTGAAAAGTTGTTTCAAACAAAAAAACAACGTCCTACAGAAATATTTTCTGAAAATTAAAACTGGAATTAAAAAGGCAAGCCCCCGTAATTCTCCGATAGGCAGAGTTTAGCATCACCTTAATTCACGATTCGCATGCGCTGTGGTTCTTTGCATACATATTATATGCATACCGTGACATCCATTAAATTAGTTACGCTTAAATGCAAATAGATCGATTTTAATCGATCGTTTTAAAGGAGCCCCTCAGGTATGTATATGATGGTGGACCGGTCTAGCCCATTTGCTTATCTGCATAGAATATCGAACTAGAAATAAAAATCATTGTTCATCTCTGTATAGTCACACGACCTTACTCACATACCGATTGACTTAATTTGATTTTTAAAATAAAGTTGCATGCATATAACATTGATTTAATTTGAATAAAGTGGTATGAAAAGCACTACTTTTTGTATGTGAAAATAAGCTTATAATATGTACGAGTGATTTTCAAGAAACTGTCACACTTGATATCCTCTCTTATAAATGCTATTGAGAACCAAAATAATTTAAATCTTGCGATTGTATGCCATAAATATAATATTTGTACATAATGTCCTATAATATTAGATATGCAAATTAACACCCTTCGAACAATATACGTAAACTGTCAGTACCGTAGCATGCTTTTTTGTAAAATTACAGTAAATAATTAATTACAGTTTTATGTACAGTAAATTACTGGTACCTTTATGTCAAATTGCTGAGTCCAAACTTGAAATAGAGGAAAGTTGAATTTGGATAATTGTTGATCAGAGTTTCATCAATATAGAAATCGGGATCAACTATACAAATTCGTGTTTATCCTCTACTTCTTAAGCTTACGCGCAAGAGATTTGATACAAAACCGGGAGAAAATTTATAAGATTGGAATCGGGACATAGTCTAGACCTCTTTAGACTATTATTATTACTACTATTACTATTATTATTACTACTATTACTATTATTATTACTACTATTACTATTATTATTACTACTATTACTATTATTATTATTATTATTATTATTATTATAGTGGCCAGATGACTAGCAGTAATAGTGCTTAAAGTGGTTCTTTCATGAGAATCGACTTAAAAAATAAAAATGTATAGAATATATTTTTACGTGTTACAATATCAGACACGTTATCATATGGAAAAAAGCGTACCTTAAGTGACAAAATAGTATATTGTGTACCAAGAGTGAAAACTAGATTTTTTTCCTGCATGTGATTTGCAGTAAGACTCGAAGCGAGCAAGCACGAGCCAAAGGCTGTGAATAATTGGTGTACCGTTTCGCCATATTCCCATTTCTTTTCTAAACGTTGCCTAAAGGTAAACATCTGGTCTCCATTCCTTAGGCATCGTTTCCCTTTTCCATATGACACATATAAAAATATGAATTATTCTAATAAGTGGTTTTCCCCCTCCTTAAATAATTCGGCTCATAGTTAGTCTAGGGATGTTATTTTTTAACTTTTTAATTACCGCGTGGATTTCATTATAGGTGGGTTGTTCGATGTGTGGTTCAGAAGTGTGGATTTCATTGTAGTCCGAAATGATTCGTTGTTCATGCACATTTAGTAGCTCATCAAAATTGCTTTTCTAAACACTCATATCTCTGCTGTATGTTATTAGTAGGTTCCCATGTTCGTCCCTTAGTCGCAATTGTTTTGGGATCGATTCCTTATTATAAGTTTATACCTGCGTACATTTTACAAATATTATTTCTGTTACTGTTTTCCATGTATAGCCAAGACCTTCTTGTTTTCATATGCTATTAGCTTCTTCTTTCGGAAAACTCGCTTGGCTTGTTCCCTTATATTACAATAATATGTAAGCGTCGTTTCGTTGGTCTTATTAATGCTAACAAGGAGAGTGTACGAAGTGCAGGTCACGAATTTTGATAAGGCTTTGAGGTGTTTTCTGGTGCCTAAAGATGAACCCCAGCATTCGCAGTTTTTGCTAACGAGCCCCTATTATTGAGATTATAGCCAATTATGTCCCAAATATCCGTTTTGTAGTGAAGAAATGGTATCTGTGCTTCAGATCATAGCCCCGCAAGTTTTTACTCAGAAAAAAAGTAATCCAGAATTAGGTAAAAGTTGACAGAAAGAGCTTTAATTTCCGCGCTGTTTCGTACAAAAATATTAATCTCTTGCAAAGTTATTAACTATCAAAAAAAATAATATGAAATGTATGGTAAATCAGGGATTTAAATAAAATTAAAATCTTCAATTTTTCATGTATTTTTTTAATTAATAATTTTGCAAAAGATTAATATCTTTATACGAAATACGGCGCAAATTAAAGCTCTTTCTAATTACTTTTACCTACTTTTGGATTATTTTTTCTGAGTTATGATCTGAAGTAGAGGTACCATTTCTTCACTAAAAATGGGTATTTGGGACACAATTGGCTATATCTCGATAATATGAGTTTATTAGCTAAAATAGTGGGTTCTGGGATTCATTTTTAGGCACCAGAAAACACCTCTCAAAGCCTTGACAACATCTTTTCTTGTTGCCTTTTATCTTTCCATTCCTCACATTCTTCGTCGAATCACGACTTATGTTTGCTCTATTTTCGTTGTCCTAACACCATCTTAGCAGCTTGATTTACAGGCTATTTAGTCTGCATTTAAGTTCTTCCCTACATTTAGATGCGATGTCGGAATTTTTTAGTGTTAAATTCTGTTGATGGACAGGCTTTATAGTTATTTTTGTTATCTAGTATACGAGTTCTGATCTTGGCTACATCCAGAAAATGGTCTGCCTACATCCTGGCAGATGGTTACCTATACTGCACAAGCGTATGACGGGTTGCTATCCGAAAAGTTATACTCACGAGTAATTAATAAATAAATATAATCATAAATATTTTGATAATACAAATGACTAATTACTTATTTATAATTTCTGGATTTTTATTTTGTCAATAAATAAAACTGTTTATTATAATAATTTAAATAATTTTTTCTCTACGTCTTTTGTCAAGCAACAATAGGAGAGTATAAATTAAATAATTTACGTTCCTACAAATATTAAATTATTTTTTTAAAAATTACACATTTTTGCAAAAAAACACCTATATTCTGAGGCAGCTATATTTTTCTAGCACATTATGGAGTTTTCATCGTGTGCCTCCGTGGCGCAATTGGCTAGCGCGTTCGGCTGTTAACCGAAAGGTTGGTGGTTCGAGCCCACCCGGGGGCGTTTTCTTTTGCTTTTGCATCTCAAGGAAGCATTTACACAATACAATACTTTTTTCTTTTGCCTACAGAAGCAGAACTTTAAAATTATTGCTCTAATCTAGTATAATATTGCATTTAATTAAGTTTAATAATATTTACAGGGTTGTAAACTATTTCTACTTGTCACTTTGATTATCTAAAACGAATATAAATTTGGGTCCATGACCTTCCATTTATTTTTTCGCCACCTACACAAGTCTATTATCTAAGTTTCTCAAATTTCAAGAAATAAAATTTATAATTTTCAATAAATACTTTTTACAGTGAAAAATACCACGGCAAATAAATCGAGTACGTATATTCACGATTTCAAGCAGAACAAACAGTAGGAGACATCTACAAAATACACGGTGGCCAGAGGCAGAAACTAAAGCAGGGAAATGACGCTGCGATAGTTCCTTTATTGGCCGCTATGTATTTTATAGATGTCGCTCGCAGTGCTTGGATTGCGACTCCAGCGATCTGTACTCGCTAAACTCGCATATTTCACTAGCGGCATCTTTGGAAATAATATGAAAATTAGTCTACGAAACTCAGTTAGTCAAATCATATACTATACTATTTTATTACCAACCAATCTTATCAGATCAGAATTTCAAAAATCAAAGCCAAACGTTAAATCTTAGCGTCAAAAATGATTTAACTAATTAGGAAGTGGTCTATGACATGTACTTATATTTAAATATTTAGAATAAAAATAGTATAAGTATTATTTTTATTAATATAAAGGTATTTAACAAATAGGAAGTTGTGTATAAAATAACATTTTTTGTTAAATCGTGTTCCAGTCGACCTGCGAATAAATAACTTCTATTAGTACATTCTTAAAAAAGTTCAAACTTCAAATTTATATATAACAATTTATTAATGAAGAATTTCATTTACATACTTCTCATTCATCACTAAATCAATCACATTCATAACATCTTCATTGTAAATATTATTTTCGTTTTGACTTCATTTGAACTCTTCGGTTTTTGCCAGGTCTTTGCTTTATATTATCTGATCTTCCATTTGAGAATTTTCCTGGTTTTCCAGATCTTCCAGGCTTTCCAGGTCTTCTATAATCTGATACATCTGCCGCGCTATCTTTTGTATTTTTCTTCATGCCACGTTTCTTACCACCAAAACCGAACTTTGAATTTTTCATGTTTCTCTTCTCTAAAGCCTTTTTGCCCAGTGATTTTCCATCCTTTCCTTTAGGAACTGATTTTTTCTTGTCATCTAAGAAATCAAGATCATGCCTTATTCCCTTACGATATTTCTTTACTTCGTCCATCAGTTTCCTCTTTTCAGCATGCTTCTTCAAGGTAGCTTCTACTTGCATTTGTTTGGAAACTTTACGCTGTTGCCTCATTTGCCTGACTTTTTCTGAACGTTGCGCTTCTGCTTGTTTCTTTACAAGGTTTTCTTTAACCTTTTGCATGTGGTCATCGGTCTTAGCCATTTCTGCATAATAATCTTCGGGTCTCTTAGTAGGAACCTTCAATGACTTTAACCTGGCAATTCCTTCAACAACTGCGCTCTGAGCTTGCCTGTGAAACATGGTCTCCCTTTTAAAATCATTTAGAACTGGATCTTCGGATGGACTGAATTGAGGTAGCTTTTTGTTTCCTTTCAGTTGTCTAGCACGACGAGCCTCTTGCTCATGCATCTGAAGAGCCAACTCTGGAGCTAATGGTGCTGGGGCATTGATCAAGACAAGCCTTTCGATCCATGGAAGTTTTTGTCGAATCTCTTCCAACTTATTATTGATTCCACGCTGAAAATAAACAAATATTACATTACAAATATTACATGAAATAGAAGTATTGTTACTTTAGTTGTGATACACCAAAGGTACTACTTCAAGGCATTTTAAACAGTTATATGTAAAATATACTCTTTTGTTTTCTCAATTATTTGATCGGATGCTCTTAAAATCTTAACGTATCTCTAAACGAAATTGACAAGCTGTCTATTTTACTACTGACATTTCACATCTTAATAACAGTATTTATAAGCAATTTTTATTACTCATATAGTATTTACGATAATACCCAAATAAAATACTAAAATTAGAACTCATAATATAGTCAATTTTAATCATATAAATAAGGCATATTTGTGCAATTTGGAAAAAAAAATGAAAATTAATATAAACAAATGTAAACACCTTAGAAGATTTTATCTTTTATCACTTAAAAAAGAATTGTATAGGCATAACTTATTTTTATTACTTACCACATTATTTTTTAAATTTCTTTTCTTCTCTTCTACAGCATTTAATCCCGGCTTCAATAATCCTTTGGCAAATGCTTCTCGGAGCTAATAAACACGTGAAAATTTGAGGTTAGAATATTAGAATTATTAAACATTTATTTTTCGATACAATGCATAAATAACTACAACTTACTTCTTCATCCGAAGAATTATATTCGGATTCCGATTCACTTAACATGTTTTTGGAAATAAACTAATATTTTTACACGATAATATTAATGGTAATAAACAAAGGCAAAACCTCGGCGTGAACGTTTCCACAAAAACACACGATTCGTCAGTCATCACTCGTTTTGAACGAGACGGCACGATGCACGACGCTAGCGTCATATATACTAGTCGGAGCGGCTAAAAATTGAATTACTTTTGAAATTACCGCAAACAAAATGTCTAAAAATGCGAACAGAGAATAAGAAACTTCAAAATTTATTAAGAATAAGGTGGCCATTGAAATTTACATTGAATTTAGTACAATGAATGTACAGTTAATAATTTAGTTTTACTTATACTTAATCACTATGAGAAATAAACTTTGTTGTTAAAATAAATTAAAATTAAATATTCACTTTTCTAAAACAAATCACAATTTGAATTTACGAATTTTATGAATATTTGTTTACGCTGAATACAAAAAAGAAGATAACCAATAGAAATTGTATATTCTTTTCGTAATAATCATTATTCAATAATAGAATATTTAATTGTTTAGACTTTATAATTACACAATAGAATGATTATATTAAATTTAAGTTAAATTTATAAAATGTAATGTGACAAAAGTATTGATGCTCAAATAATGTATGTACATACATACACGTATAATACGTAGAAGTGATTCGTGAACTTTGTATTTGGCTATAATGCAACTGCGACAATTAAAATTCAACTGAAGAATATGTTGCCAAATCGAAAGTCATTTTCCGTACATCTATATATGCAGATCAATAAGATAAAACTCGAGTCGTTTCTGTAATGTAGACATAGTAAAAGACTATTGTAAAAAAGATGACATCGATTGTTTTTATTTACGATGTTCTACTGTTTCGGGTGAGATCGCGTTTATAATTCCAATTTACCATAAAAAAATTTCATTTGCTGCGAAAAAAAAACAAATAAAAGTATCGATCGTCATTCCTGTGCCAAAAAACACAGATCCACGCTGTACGTCACAAATTTGTGAATAATGAAAATTAAATATTGCGCATGTTTGCCATTCTAAGAGTTATTCCTTATTTCATTAAAATTGATTAAAGGTATGTCGAATTTCTACTTTTATAAACAGCTGCGTAATTTCTTATTAGAAGCTTATCAATTCGCGATCGCTTAATATGTTGGCAGTTAACCTTTTCAGTCACCACGTGTTGGTCGAAACTATCAACTATTTAACTATTTAGCTCGTAAAATTTATTATAAATTATATTTCTTGTAGCTTTTAATCATGATATCAGTCTAAACATTATAAACTAGCGTAAAATTAAGTTATTGAAACTTTCTGCTATAAATTTAAAAATGTGTGTTATACAAAAATTAACGTGAATTATGTAAATTTATTTTTTGTGAAAACAATAATATAATCCTGTTTATAATATGTATGTGATTTAATATCTAAAAACTTGATATAAAAAACTAACAATGTCATATTTGCTGGAAAAAAGACAAAATCCATAAATCATTATTTACTTTGATTTTCTAGATTTTGAGTATATTACCCAAATAAACTATTTATTTAGGTACCAATAGGTTTCTTGATTAAAAACAGAATTAAATCAAGGGTTTTTTTTACCTAAAGTGACTTTTCCGAATTTTTATATCTACTCTTTCAGAATCCGAGATCGCAGATTTAAAAATTTAGCCTTGGATTCTGAAAGCGCAGGTACTGTACTTATACTGCAAGTTGCTGTAAGTCACTTTTTGTTAATGATTTAGATTTTTAGTCGAAAAATCCATCGGTAAATACTCGATTAGGAAGTAGAATTACATAATATTCATTAGCGTGTTTTGGCATACTGACAAATAACTATGTAATTCAATTCCGTGAATCGGGCCGTTAAGAGCTACAGTAGAATAAGTCAATTTACGTAATTTTACTAAACCGTTAATAATCATTTCGAGCATGAAATATTAATAAATAAACAAGAATTTAAGTAATTTAACTAGTCGACTAACAAACCAATTTTTACTACAAATCATCACGCTATATATACATTTCATTTTGAACCCATACATCCCGAGCCCTTGCAAACTTTCAAAATGAACTTATTCCACTGCAGCTCCTGCACATCCAAATTTCAAAGTCACACGACTGAAAAAGTGCTATAAATGTCAAACCAATCCGCAAATAACACAAAGACCACCCATATAATCGAAAACTCGCATTTATCAATACACGAGCACTGAGCCCTTGATATCCAATTACAAAGCGAAATTACCGACGCAGCGCGTATTGAATCCAGGCGCGGCGCGGGGGCCGTGGCCCAATTTCCAAGCCCCCAAGTAAGTACAACCACCAGACACAAAGGGGAAGAGCATAAGGATATACACATATACCTACATATCAGAGAAAGGGACGACTGTGTGCAGGCCGCGCGCAAGGGCGCAAAACACTATACGATACCTATATATATATACATATATATCCCGCGAAGAAAAGCAACTCCGACTCCGAGAGAGAGAGAGAGAGAGAGAAAGAAAGGCCGCGAGAGTGTGCGGAGCAGCGCGCAGAAGCTGAAGTACACACTCGCGAGAAGCCCCGCGAGTGCGCCTGCGTTTGTGTATATATAATAGTCACAACACAAGGAGAAAAAGCAAAAGCAGAGCCCAGTGAGAGAGCGATCGAGCTGCGGGTAGCTGAGCATCGTCCTCCTCCTCCTCCTCGTCGTCGTCTTCGGGGGGCGGAGGCGCCTCGATTACTGTTCCGCAGTGTTTACCATAGTGATATATTCAACCAAGAACAAAAAGAAACACAAAGTGACAGATAATGAGTGTATGTGTGTATACATGTATACGTAATTCCCTCGTCGCGGCGCCTGTCTGACTGACGGCCTGACTGACAGTGTTATATATATATACATATATATATATATCTATACACACTTATAGAGAGGAAGGAAGAGAGAGAGAGAGAGAGAGAGAGCGCGTGTGTGTACACTTTTTTTTGTTGATTATTATTCTCCTGCTGCCGCCGCCGCTGCAGACGTCACGATCGCAATTATCTACTGGTGCGGCGCGCCGACGACACACGCGGGGCGGGGGGCGGGTGGAGCGGAGTGCACGAAAATCATCATGGCGAATCAAGACAGCGAACCGATGTCACGTCTACTCAAGCTCGCCAAGAAGTTCAACTGCTTCTATCTGTCAGGTGAGCGAGACGCAGGCCGCGATCGCGTGTACCCGGAGTACAGCGAGGGTACCGTTCTTTTTCGGGGGCTGGGAGATCGCCGAGTCGAGGATATAAGGAGATCGAGGGTTGTTGGGCCGTATACGCGATTTATTGATTTCGGAGGAGAGTGTGTGCGTTGCTTGGTAAGTATGTACGTTTCTCTGCGCTTTTTTGGAGAGCTTTTTTGGGTTGAAGGGGTGGGTCGAGGCGCGGTTTTGGAGCTGCCGATGGGGCTGGACTCTGGAGCAGGGCTTGCAAGTGGGTGGACGGGTGGCTTGCGTTGTGTATTTATCGCGAGGGGGCGAGCGCACCGGGTTCCGGGTCGATTGTCGACGTTTCCCATTTTTGCGGGGAAGTGCGCGGTGATGTGGGACTTTTTACTTTTGAGATGGCTTCTATTATTGTTCTCTGGAATTTTTGGATGCAAAAGTGGACTGGGAGATGGGAGTGTAGGATGTAGGAGGAGGAAATGCATTGTTGCGCAGGGGAGAAAAGGGAGCTCTCTTGTTTGGCATTAGTCATTCTTATCTCCCACCCAGTTCCTAGGCATATCGTGAATTTAAAATATTGGATAGATATTAGGCCTCTGGGAGACTGGTGACAACTGAACGTTATGGACTTTTTTTGACACCGAGTGAGAGATAAAATTTGTTCATGATCTTGAATGCTTACGCTTAATTTTTATTATTACATTACTTCAGATAGGTCTCTAACCTATTTCTACTTATTTTTTAAGCATACGTAGGTATGATTTTTATTTTCATATGACACGTGTTATTTTTCTCACTAAAATCAAGCAAAAGAATTTTGGATTGTCATAGTCTTAGTCTGTGGGTATGACGTTATGATTTTGTTTGTAATCTTTCTAAAGAGCGTAAGGATTCAATATTCTCTGAATTAATATTTTAGTAATGTAGTATTTGTTAGTATTAGTAAATGCAAATATTTATTAAAATTATTGAGTAATTTTGATCCTATTTTTATTTTTTAATTTTATTTACAATAACTATAAAATTATAAATACGGATTTCTTTTATGGTTGATTAAAAAAAGGAAATTCAATCGAAATAAAATTAAAAATAAATTTGTCGTTATTAAGAATATGACAATTATTCAATATAAATGAATATTGATATGCATAATTAGTTTAAAAATTAATAACTATTAAATAATATTATAATAAAATTGTCAAAAGGCATTCAGATCTAATCAAGGCTAAATCTAGGAAGTAAAAATAGTAATTTGACACGGGCTATGCAAGTGGCTCGCACATTTGGCCTGAATCCAGAAACATATTTACAGTTATTTTGTTTCCTATATCCTCCTTTATGTTTGAAACGCTTTTGCAATTCAATAGTAACCCGATATCTAATTAATTTTTTCTATTTGCCAGGCTTTCATGCAGGTGATTGCCGGGCATTTGTTGTCGATGGACAACAAATTGGTCTTGTTCGACCAGATGTGATGAAGGAGCTCTTGAATTACCCACAGGTACAGAAATCAACTCTTTTCTTCAAATATTAATACTACTGAAGATAACAACGATAATATGCATTTTTCAATTACATTGTTTTGTTTCTTTAAATTATTGTTAGAAACTTAAATTTTCATTTTTGTTATCTAACCTTTCAAATGTTACATGTAGAATATTTTGAAATAGAATTTAACATGAATCAAAATCTGAAGTATTTTAGTTTATGAATAAGACCCTTATTACAAAGAATGAAAATGTTTCCTAGTTTTTGTTAAAGTTTATTTTGAATTTGGTTAAATTGAAAATAATCAAATAGTAATAAATTCTTCAGTTCAGACAATGTTAAAATATTTTTTTAACAATAATGTTGTAACAATAATATTTATACACAGATTCTATGTTTTATAATTAAATTTTATAAGTTTTAAGATAAAATTAATTTTAATAAAGAAATAAATCAATTTTAATATTAAATTTTAAATTCATTTGTATATATAATTCAACATTTTTTATTAGGTATTTCAAGTGCATCCTGAATATGTTCAACTGAATCCAGCCTTTAGGGATTATGCTGAAAGAAGTGCTAAAGTTGATGAGGTTTTAAGAGAATGGCGAGGAGGTGAGAAATTCATTGCATTACATGGTTGGAGAGAAGAGTATTATGATGTCCGAGCACAATTTAACACTCCACCGTTATTCAAAATGGATCGGTCTGCAACATGTAAGTCTTAATTGATATCACAGAAACTAATAATTAATTTAAAAATATCTACATTACCATTATACCAAGTAGTCTAAGACTTTCTATTATTTTTATTATAATAATATTACATGAATTTGCAACTTCTTTTAAAATTTTTATCCTTCGCTTTACGTTTTCTTATTTTCAGCTCTTTTTGGAATACGAAAGTATGGAGTTGATATCAATGGCTATGTTATGGATCCAGTAAAGGGCTTGTCGATATGGCTACAGAAGAGAAGTCCAACTAAACAAACATGGCCAGGCTTCTGGGACAATTGTGTTAGTGGTGGATTGAGTGTAGGCTTTGGAATCAATGAGACTGCAATAAAGGAAGCCAGTGAAGAGGCTGGTATACCCAATCACTTGTTGACAAAGCTAAAAAGCGCAGGCTGTGTATCGCTCTTCTTTGAAAGTGAAAGAGGACTGTTCCCCAATACCGAATTTGTGTATGACTTAGAACTTCCTGTTGACTTTGTGCCCAGAAATGGCGATGGAGAGGTCGAGACTTTTGAATTACTGCCTGTTAGTGAGTGTCTTGAGAGGGTCCTTTCGTCACACTTCAAGACAACATCCGTTCCAGTTTCCATAGACTTTTTAATCAGACATGGTTATATCACTCCAGAAAATGGTAAAGCTCATCATGATAATATTTTTCATTCTGTAGTGGAATATAGATTGAATAAATTAAAAACGTTATTTGTAATTCAAATCTAGATAATACACTCAAAAATGCATCATCATAATATTTTTTATTCTGTAGAGGAATAGATTGATAAATTAAAACGTTATTTATAATTCAAATCTAGATAATACACTCAAAAATACATTTAGAAAAAATTATTGCAAACATGTCTATACTTTATAGATTAATTTCATAAAAAGAATTTTTTGAGTTCCTTCTAATTCTCATTGGTAAAAAGAATAAATTTTAGTTCATACTCTATCCTATGTATGTGCCCAAACATAATTTTAATGTGGGAATTGAAGTTAGCAGTTCTGCGATCACAAAGTTAGCATATTCAGTAAAATATATTGATCACAAATATGTTAACTTCATCCTGTAATCAAATTTAGTTACGACAAATACGAAGGGCAGAGTATGTATCATTTGTATAAAGAAAATGTGTTATAACATTATTTTAAATATCTCATAATGTAGAAACATTTTTGCTTTTATTTTATAGTATTTTAACGATATTTTAATAATAAAAGAAGTTTGATAAATTACCAAATTAGAAATTTGAATAAATATTAAATGCATACTATTAAGAAACATACTATTATATCATAATATTTATAAATATTACTTCAAGATATTTATTAAAACTAAAAATAATAATTACTGACAGTACATTTTCATGCCGTTTATTTTCTTCTTGAGCATCACTTATTGTTAATGATATGACACTTTCTTGATTTACAATAAATATTGCTAAATTATTACTAACTGATTCTTTGTAATTTTCAGAACCTAATTTCATTCAAATAATGGAGTTATTACATGTGCCGCTGCAAACAATGTACAATCAACCTCATAGGAAGCACAAAATTGCAGCCAATGGAGAAACGAACGACACTTTAGAACGAATTTAAATTATAAAAACTAGGCACTAATTGCAATCACAATAGGGACAGATTTTCTACGAAAATAGTAGAATATTCTTGTTATTTTTCTAGTAAGAATTCCTTTTATTTTTTTAATTGTTGTAAATTACTTAAGTTGGCTTTTACAAAATAGTTTTATTATTTATTCAGTTTCTCAATTAACTTATTTGGTTTTGAAAAATTGTTTTTATTTATTTAATTAGTTTGAAAAATTCATTATATAAATTGTATCATATTCCATCATTTTGAAATTTTTCAAACTTTTTTTATGTTTAAAGAAGGGATTTACTATTAATTTAAAAAAAAAAACGTGAGCCTTAAAATAATTTTCCAGCAGTATTTTTAGCTGGATCAATAAAGAATGGACTTTTATGTGATATCGATGAAATAATAAATATAAAAGTTATGCAAATAAAAATTCATCAAGGTCAAATCAAAAATACATATATTTGATCAGGCAATATATATATATATATATATATATATATATATATATATATATATATATATATATATATACACATATATATATAATTAATATATCATTTAACAGACTTTAAAAGGATAGCATGTAAATATAATTTTATATTTTAATTTATTTCGAAGCTCGATTCATGTAACAGAAAGTTTAATTTCGATAATTTATGGAAAATATTTTATCAAAATATTCCCTGATAATATCACTATCCTTAAAGGGATATGAAAGAATTAAAATTTTTGGAGAACTCTTTAAGAATAGTATTACTGCCTGGGTCATAAACCTCAAAAAACTTGTAGGGGAGACCGGAGTCCTATAGCTTGCACCAATTACCGACATTATCACTTTTCGTTTTATGCAGTCAATGTTTCCTTTAACACAGTTTTACGAGCGTATGCACATTCTAAGTGATAAATAGATTGTGCGTACGTTCGCGAAGATTATAAACGTATCTTATGTATTCACTGAATAAAACGAAAAACTGTAATGTCAGTATCCGGTATCCACTTAAGTCATTGGGAATAAAAAAATAGAAGGACAATATGAATCAAGAAATCGAAATGTAAAGTATTACTATGGCATTCCAGATATAATTAAAGCAAAACATTGTAAAAAAATAAAATAATTTTTGGTGTCTTAATTTTTACAAAAATATTTAAGGTGGGTTTATAGTCAAATTCAAATAATATGCGGCTTTTAGTCGCTACCTATTAATAAAGCTTTACTTTTCAATAATCATGAAACAAAAAATTTAACCATTTTCTTTAGTTTAAGATTTTTTATCAATTAAATTGACGTCAAGAACACAATATTGTCAAAGTATATAAGCAGCATGCAATATTTTAATAAAATGTATATTTTTACAAGTAACTTAAAAAATATTGGATACTAATGACTGAAAATTGGTACTAGCCATATGTATTTTCGTAATTGTTGAGTAACTACAAAAACTTCATAAAATCTACGTAAAATTCTTAGGTTTTATAAAATAACCCTAAAGTATGATTTTTGACTGAAGGTCCCCTTAAGCTCTAATGATACATAAAAATACATAATATTAATCGATATAAAGTCCATTCACAGTATTATATAGATGAATTCCTTATATGGAAGCTTTAACTATTAGGAATGAAAAGAAATAACATTATCTTAGAAGAAATATGTTTTATAATGAAAATTTGCTAGCATGTAACAATGAATTGATTGTAGCATTTTTATTAACGAATGGTTTTTCAAGAGAGGCATGGAGAATAAGTTGTATTTATTGTGTACTTGATTAGATAGGATTGTTTTAAATGAGATAGGAATTCATAAAATAAACCAGTTATTTAAGAGAAATATTGAATGCTTTTGTTTTACATTTTAACTAAAACTTTGCTATAAGTTTAGAATTGTCTGTAATGCCAATTTTCTATGAATTATTTGAACATTTCTATTAAAATCATTATAAAGATTAACTATATAAAATAAAAAAAGAAATAATTTTAATGTTTCCAAAAAATAACAATTCTTTCTTGATAAGCAAATATATATACAATATACATAAAAATATATCAAATTAAAAAAGTAATTTCGTCTATTTTCATCTAAATAATTGTTGGTTAAACAGGATAATCACAAAATGATATTACTATCACTTTCTTTTGTACATCATATCAAGTACAAAAAAGTCAAAATAATAGATTGGAATGTCAGTTTAAAATTTTTGAATAATTGGATATAAATAAAATGGTTTTCTTTCATTATTAATATAAAATGTTGAGTGATTATATTCTTTAATATTATACCTTTTGATATGAAGGTAGAATTATTATAAATATAAAAAGATACTTTGCATAATTGCAAATGAATAAAACTTTAAAAAGTTGTATTCAAAAATGTAGAAATGAAAGAAATGATTATAAATCATTAAAAAGTGTCTCTTGTATCATTATAAATTATTATCAAGTACGTTTGTTCATTTTAAAAATTATTCATTATCTACAACAAAGAATGGACAATAGAATACATTTTGTAACTCAAGAATATTTTTAAAATTAGTTTTTTAATCAAACCACTTTATTAATAACATTTGTATTTGTATTGTATAAAGAGCTACCTGCATAAAGTTAATGTGCTTCATAAAATACGAAAAAATCGATAAAAGATATTAAATTAAGTTATAGATTATATTCTATTAATAAAGTCTTATAGCTTATCGTTTTATTATAATTTTCTTGTTATTATATAATAAAGAATGGTTTAACAATTTTAAATAATTGGTTAAAAATTTTAAACTTTCAAAATGAGGCTACGCACAGTGTTTAAATTTGCACTTGCTTATTATGGTACTTACACTTAGCTAGATAGTGATTATAATCTATATATCGAATTGTGATACAAATATGATATTTAATGCAAGCTTTATTATAAATAATAGCTCTTTTTCATTATGCAGTTGAAGTTACGCATTGGAGAGCCTTTAAAGTCTTTTCTAGCGTCATCTTTTTTTATAAAGAATTTTAAAAAATTAATTATCCACTTGGTTCTTCTCTTATTGGCTTTATTACATGTCATTACAAAATATTATTTCAAAATGGATAAATGATTTGTTATTCAACTTAATTAATAATAGTTTTATATTGAATTTATTGTATGCAAAAACATTGGTTGAACATAAAATTCTATTTTAAAAGTATATTTTTAAAAGTAAAATTTTCAAATTTTTAAAAGAACACAATTTTTTTTTAAATATTGCATTATTTGAATATTGATGAATTTAATATTCATATTCTCCCATTTATTATACAGTACCTAAATGGTTATGCTTGAATGATATCCATTCCATTGTGGTGCAAAAATGACATGCTTCAACTTTAACATTTCTATATTGTTATTTAAAAATAATAAAGCTATATTACACATGATTTTTTTAAGAAAGAAAAATAAATAAATTGTATATAAAGCAGACTAAGACGTTGTATAGCTTAAATTTTTTATTTATTTGAGCAATGAATTTATCTCTTTGCAATGTCGAGTTCTTACTAATACAACGAAAGGCATTTTTACATGCACTAATTTGGAATAATATAACAATTTAAAATTAACGAAGAAGAAAAAGAACCGAACAAAAAATGGACGTAAAAATATTCGATTATCACATATAATAATTAATTTTAGATAACAAACAAGAGAAAAAAAGAATTGCCTACGTAGAAACAGAAAGTACGACTTCATCCAAAAAAGGAAAAGCAAAGACTTAAAAGCAACAACAAGGGAAACTTTGTACTGTTTGTACATTGCAGTTTAATAATCTAAATTAGCGTATGATGTAACTTACTTAGTTTACTATTAAGAGAAATAATACGTCGTTTGTCACAACCGTTCCAACGCTTATTATATTGTATTAAAGATTTTTGGTAGGGACGTTTGACGCTGTTTTTAGCGAAGATATGCTCAAAAATATAATTCCATGTGATAAAATAAAAACATCGAATTTTATTTATACCTTTTATGTTTGCTTGTATTAAAACCCACTCAATTCAACCGCTTAAGGGGGCCAGCCTGAGTTAAATTTAAAAAAAGAAATTTGTTATAAATTGATAAAACTTTTCTCTTTAAAAAAAATTACTTTGAAATTTTTCTTACTATATAAATACTTGGTAATATATATATAATTTAACCGTTGTAAAACCTCGAAATCCCAATATTTTTTAATATTAATTTTCAAAGAACAAACCCATTTTTAATTTAAAAAATTATTAATAACATTTACAAAAAATGGTTTGTTCTGTGAAAAATAATAAATTTGAAACAAAATTACATTAATAATTTTTTAAAAATTATTTTTTGCTCTGAAAAATAATAATATTAGAAATAAAATTAACAAAAAATAAACCTCTAAAGTAAAGGAGTCAAATAACCATCGGAAATTTTTTTTTGTTCGAGTCACCTCAAATCGTGCACGCCTCAAAGTTAATCCAATAAATATGTCATTGACAATGTCTAAAGACGAAGTGTAGGAGCATGATTTTAAAGTCTCACAGTAGTTACTTAATTTGCAGATATTACCACGCATATATAGTAAAAGAATTGTAGTTATTGCTTACAAAAAAAAATTTTATCAAAGGAGAAAGAAAATTTTTCTTAGTTTAACATAGGCTGGACTTCTTAAAGATTTTTGTGTATCTACTTGTGCTTGTTCCGTTTATAAAATAATTCAAAATTGGGTTATTTTAAACAATAGCTTATGATTGAAGTAACTAAAAGTAAGCACACTAAATCTATTTATTTTTAACAATAAATGTTGAGTTGCCCATTTTTAACATAGTATTGATATTGGGAAGTTTATAGTAAAAACGTTACAAATAGTTTTTTACGTTGCTAAATAATAAACTATTGAGTTTTAAGTTTTATTAAAATATTTTTTTATGCAATAGAAATTACTTTTTCATAAGAGCTGATGATGCAAAAATCAAAAGTTTTATTGGTATACTTTTTTTGAAAAGAGGTGTACGCTGATAATTCGACGTCTCATACGAAGACTAACCGATTTCAGCTTTTTAAAATATCGTCTAGTTTTCATGAGGTGAAAAATTGATAAAAATAAAAAAATAATTTCCAGCAATAGACAAAAATGAAACATTGAGTGAACATGTTGCTCTAGTTTTCAATCTTCCAGGCACATTATTTTTTTATGAAAGTAAAATGAAATAGTCTCTTTTTTTCGGAAAACTGAAATCTGTTAGTCTTCGTATGAGGCTTCGAATTAATGTATTTTATTAACATACATAAATAAATACAAACATTTACCGCGGTATATCGGTACATTTTATTTTTTATCAATTTTTGTTTGTATTATTTATACAAACTTACCGCGTATCAATTGACCCAAAAATGAAAACGAAAAATATTGAAAAATTAAGCTATTGTACAACTGACAATCTATTTCATTTACTTATTTTTTCTTTTCATATCATTATTGTTCAACAAACTTGTTATTAACACTTTGTATTCAAATTAAATCCGGAGCTATGTCTTTATTTAATATTTCCGAATTAAAGTTTTGGTATATGATATACCTACAGACAAAAGAATATTTCGCTATCCTTATAAGGGAAAATGTGGCGTGCCAAATTTTAGTTGCAAAATCTGTCAAAAGTCTTCTAGAATGTGCCAGAGATATTCCACTAGCTCTTAACATCTCCTCAAACATGTTAAGTTCACAAATTATTAACAAAATTTGGAAAATTAATTTTTTAAAATTAATTGTGAAAAGTGTAAAAAAATGTAATACAGTGAAAATGTCTAAATTTAGACAAATTATTTTACGCTTTTTTACATTTGATTACACTTTACATAAGACTCTACTTATTAATATTCTTACATTTTAAAAAAAATTATGTTCCCGAGTTAAAAATAATTTATATATAATTATATATGATTATGTATGATTATATATAATTATTTATGATAATTATATATAATTATATAAAATCATGCATAATTATATATAATTATATATAAAATCATACATAATTATATATAACTATATATAATTATATATAAATAATTTTCACTCGGGTTGTGAAGAGAAGAATAAATGAAAAAAATAAAAGGTTCGAAAATAACTTATGTTCGTTTTAATTATAAAATATAATAATTATCTTAAAAATATTTATCACAAATCTTTTTATTTGTACTAAAGGTTTAATAAATTAATCTATTCATTGTTTAATATTAAACATTTTAGCAACCAGCGAGGTGTTCCAATAGAGATATAAAATCTAAATTTTCTCTACAATAATTTTCTTATTTCATTTCTGTGTTTAACCCTAAAAGATCGTTATACCTCTTAAGAAATTTACATGAGAGTTCGGATTTAAACACACAAACTATTTAAATAATTACTATTAAGAAAATAAAAACACATGGTGTCCATATATCACTACCTTGGAATAGCTAAGGGTTGATTTTCCGTTGACTTTTGCGTCACATAAGAAATTTTAAAATTACGGAAAACAAAAAAATAAAATTTAATTGAATTATTATACTTTATAAATAACCATCATTCCATCCTGTACATACTTGTTATTCTATTAAACTATACTAATTCTCAACATTTTCAATAAAATAGGGGAACCCCGGAAACGCTTAAAGAAAGCCATAATTAATATTAGGCCAGGAGAATTACGACGAAATCTTTCAAATATGGCTCTAACGTGACGTAACTTAGATAACTATTGGAATCGCTCGGGAATGATATACCTATTGAAAATATCGAGGTGCGCCAGCTTGAAAAGGTGTGCTATTTGCATAAACAACGAAAAAGTGAAAAAAATGCGAAAATCGCATTTTTTTCCGGAAACAATCGCATATAACTCGGTAAGTATGCATTTTAGAGAAAAAATGTATGCTTATAAATTTGTTCGTTATGAAATTTTCTACAAGATAGGGTTGGTCCGATATCCGTAGATTTGAAAAGTTCGCTGCAAAATGCTCGAAAGTGCAAAAAAAGTAGGTAAAAAACAAGGTCATTTTAAATTATTTATTTAACAATGAAAAAATAACCCAATCACGCCATAAATTTAGAGAAAAGTACTTGACTGCAATACAAAACAATTGTTAAGTAACCTACCTGGAAAAAAAGACCTTTTTTTTAATTTTGTGCCAGGCTCAAAGTTATGAATACTTTTTTGCGCCCGCGCTTCTACACCTTCTTGGACCCTTAAACTATCATATACAATTGCTATCTCAACCATTTTTCACTTTTTAATAACTTTTTGAGCGGTTTTAAAAAGTTTGAAAATTTTGGCTTTTAAACAAATAAGCCTGTGAAGCGGGATTTGCGAGTGGGAAGAAACCGAAAAGTATAGGACATTAGTACTCGGAAAAACGCTTCTTTTAAAAAAAATCATCCAATTCGGTCCAGTAGATGTTGAGATATGAACTTCCAAACTCGGGAAGGGTATGCGGCGTAACGGTTAATGATGTATCAATAAATTATATACCAATCGATAGGTTTTTCCGAGATGTTTCCGTATCTGCTTTCAAAAATTACATTGTACGTGTGCATCACGCACATAAACATTGTGTAGTGCGCGCTCGGAGCCGAAATTCGGAGGGGTGGGGATAGTCTGCGAAACTTGAAATCGTCGCTTCAAAATCGGCGCGAACGCTTCAGGATGATATATCTCGGCTTCTACTGCACCGATTTTGACGATTTTTTTTAATTGGGGTAGAAAAACGAGCGGATTTCAATTTTCATAGTTACATTTATCAATTTTAAAAAATAAACAATCGGTGGTCGATTTTCATAATCAAGCATTTTTAAATGTTGCTAAAAATTAGTGCTAATCATAATATCCTTATTGGGCAAATATTGTTCATTGTAAATTAGTATTAAATTGAAGAATTAATGCGTAATAATGTTATAAATTAATTTAATTGTCATATAATGCATATAGTACATTGAATAACAGGAGATAAGGTATAAATAATCGTAAAATATTGACAATTTCATTAAATTTACATATATTGTCAGGAACTAGTAAATCAGTTGTATATGTTGGTTGTAATTTATTATCCCTAACACTCCAACTCCATTGCGTCGGGTCCAACGAATTACCGAGCCATTGTTGCACTTGATAATATGCTCTAAACGTATGCTGTTTTGCAGCTAATTCAGTTGGCGGAAGCATAGCTAAATTAAAAGCTTTCTTCATAGAGCTACTTTTAAAACATCTTGGAAAAACCTATCGATTGGTATATAATTTATTGATACATCATTAACCGTTACGCCGCATACCCTTCCCGACTTTGGAAGTTAATATCTCAACATCTACTGGACTGAATTGGATGATTTTTTTTAAAAGAAGCGTCTTTCCGAGTACTATTTTCCTATACATTCCGGTTTTTTCGCACTCGCAAATCCCGCTTCACAGGCTTATTTGTTTAAAAGCCAAAATTTTCAAACTTTTTAAAACCGCTCAAAAAGTTATTAAAAAGTGAAAAATGGTTGAGATAGCAATTGTATATGATAGTTTAAGGGTCCAAGAAGGTGTAAAAGCGCGGGCGCAAAAAAATATTCATAACTTTGAGCCTGGCACAAAATTAAAAAAAAGGTCTTTTTTCCAGGTAGGTTACTTAACAATTGCATTATGCAAAAACTGTCAGTCCGATCTTAATCGGCCTTGCGACTCTCGTTTTGTATTGCAGTCAAGTACTTTTCTCTAAATTTATGGCGTGATTGGGTTATTTTTTCATTGTTAAATAAATGATTTAAATTTACCTTGTTTTTTACCTACTTTTTTTGCACTTTCGAGCATTTTGCAGCGAACATTTCAAATCTACGGATATCGGACCAACCCTATCTTGTGGAAAATTTCATAACGAACAAATTTATAAGTATACATTTTTTCTCTAAAATCCATACTTACCGAGTTATATGCGATTGTTTCCGGAAAAAAAATGCGATTTTCGCATTTTTTTCACTTTTTCGTTGTTTATGCAAATAGCACACCTTTTCAAGCTGGCGCACCTCGATATTTTCAATAAGTATACCATTCCCGAGCGATTCCAATAGTTATCTAAGTTACGTCACGTTAGAGCCATGCCAATCTGTAACCCTCCTGGCCTATATGGCTGCAGGCAACTTTCTTCTTTTGAGCAAACCATCCACTCAACAAATAATTAAAATAATGAAACACTATTTAATATAACGTTTATATAAAATTAAAGAATTAAATAGACTAAGAGCCATGCTAGACTGTTGCAACGCCGTTACCCTAAGCGGGTCCTGGGCGTAGTCGTCCAGAGCGGACGGGTGGGTGCCTATCACCACTACACAGCGCGTCCTCAGGTTGCGGATAGAGGAACGACCCCTGAGAAAGAGGTTAGCTGCTAATAAAGCGAATAAGCAGTCGCGGACAGCCGATAGGCCCAGGCGTGGGTGTGATGAGCCCGCACTGGCGAACGCATTCATCTAGAAACACTACGCAAGCACCGCAACAACTACAAACACTATACAAAATCTCCTATCTTACTTTCTTCTTCTACCTTACTCTGTAATCTATCTCTTTTACCACACATTTCAAACAAAAAATGGGCCAAAAATCCTGCTGTCGTGGAGGATGCGGGAGCGATGACAACTGCCCTGAGAGGGGATGTGTAGAATGATTTGCCACCTGGTCTTACATGGCAACGAAGCCAGCGAAGGCGCGCTGCCTTGCAGGGGGGCGTTAGGATATGAGAATGAAACCGAGTGTGTCTGACGACGAGTTGACTGTGTCCTCGCCAAAGTCAGAAAGCTCTCATACTTAGTTCTAGGGAGGTATGAGGGTTATCACCCCTAGACGGATGGACTCATCTGCGATCGGAACAGGATCCAAAACGCGCGGGTTTAACTTACTATCATGGCTCAAAGAAAACAAAACCAAACCAAAACGAAAAGAAACTTAAGGGTGGGAACCTGGAATGTACGCAGTCTACACAGAGCAGGCGCGTTCCGGGAAATCATAAATGAAACTGAGAGGTACAATTTAGATTTGGTAGCAATACAAGAAACCCGATGGAAAGATAACGCGATGCTAGGATCCGGTAACTTCACCTTTTTATATGGGGGCGCGAGCGGGCATTCTCTAGGCACCGGATTTCTTGTTAACAAAAGCATCATACATTCCGTTAAAAGTTGCAATTTCGTGAATGACCGACTCTCGTATATCATCATCGACGGAGCGTGGTATAATTACATGGTTATTAACGTCCACTGTCCCACGGAGGACAAAGAGGAACAAATCAAAAATCTTTATTATGAAACTTTAGAGCAATTAATCGACCAATTCGCGTCTTACGACACCAAAATAGTAGTGGGGGATTTCAATGCTAAAATAGGGAGAGAGGAAATGTTTAGGCCCACCATAGGCAAAGAAAGTCTGCACGAAACCAGCAATGATAACGGTATTATGGTCATAAATTTCGCAGCCGCAAAAGATCTTATAGTCAAGACCACGTGCTTCAAGCACAAGGATATACACAAGGCAACGTGGACATCGCCGGATGGGGCCACGCACAATCAAATCGATCATTTTCTTATTGATAAGAGGCGCCACACGAATGTACTCGACGTAAGGACCTATAGGGGGGCGGATTGCGACTCAGATCATTATCTAGTAGTGGCCAAATTAAGAGCCAGATTAGTAGCCGGTCAAAATAGTAAGCGAGCGAACAAAGTAGAAACCTTTGATATTGGAAAACTACGAAGCGGGATAGAGCGAATCAAGTACCAAGTAGAAGTTAGCAACCGATTTCAGGCGCTCGAGGAAACGGATGAACAGACGGGAGTAGATGACGATCCGAACAGGTTGTGGGGGGCTATCGAAAAAACTATAAAAGGGGCCGCGAACAAAGTACTGGGTAAGAAAAAAAGGCCGAAGAGCAAACCATGGTTTGACGAAGAGTGCGAACTCTGGTTTGAAAGGCGCAAGAAGGCTAAATTAGATAGTGTACACAATGAAAGCGATAGGGCCGTGGAAGAATACCATGAAATAAGAAAGCAAGTACGTGTGATTTACAGAAACAAGAAGCGCGAGTATCAGAAAAATGAAATTAGAAAAATAGAAACTAATAGTAGGGAAAATAACCCGCGCGAGATGTACAAAGGAATAAACGCTATTAGGAAGGGTTTTCAGAGTAGATCGCAGTTAATGAAGGATAAGGACGGGAACCTCGTGACAAGCGAAAATGAACTATTGAAATTATGGAAAGATTATTTCGATAAGTTATTAAACGTGCATGAAAACTCCGAGGAAATGGGAGACGAAATCCACACTGCTGAACTCCATATGGACGAAACGACCTACAAAGAAGTAGAGGCCGCGATCAAAAAGCTAAAAAACAATAAGGCCGCAGGAAACGATTCTATACCAGCTGAACTACTTAAATATGGAGGCACCGCGCTTACATCTAAAATTTTTTATCTAGTATGTGCTATTTGGAGAAATGAAACAATACCAGAAAATTGGAAAGAATCCATCATCATACCGATCTTCAAAACGGGAGATAAAACAGACTGCAATAACTACCGGGGAATCTCACTTTTAGCTACCTGCTACAAAGTTCTGTCAAACGTAATACAGGCCAGACTCACACCATTCGCGGAAGATATAATAGGAGATTATCAGTGTGGATTCCGGCGCAACAGGTCAACGAGCGATCAAATGTTTACCATAAGACAATTATTAGAGAAAAAGTGGGAATATTGCGAAACTATACACCAGCTATTTGTGGACTTTAAGAAAGCGTACGACTCTGTCAAACGAAGCAAAATGTATGAAATCCTAGTGCTCCTTGGCGTACCAAAAAAACTCGTAAAATTAATTCAAATATGTCTGAACGGAAGCACTGGAAAGGTCCGAGTAGGCGGTAATGTATCCGAATCGTTCATGATACGCGACGGTTTGAAGCAAGGTGACGGGCTTTCAACGGTACTCTTTAACCTGACGCTAGAGCATGTTGTTAGAAAAATGCAGGCTAGCGAGCTAGGCGCAACACTCAACGGAACAACGCAAATTTTAGGCTATGCGGATGACTTGGATATAGTGGGAGATAATGGTGAAACGGTGGCGAGAAATGCGGAAATCCTTATAAATGCGGCTAAAAACACGGGGTTAGAAGTGAGCGAATCGAAAACGAAATATATGATCATGGAGAAACTGGGCATTCGCGAAGCAGAGGGGGATCTCAGAGTCGGAAATTTCACTTTTGAAAAGGTTAGCGAATTCAGATATTTAGGTACAACTATAAATGATCGAAACGAAATTAAAGCCGAGATTAATAAGAGACTTCATTCGGGTAATGCCTGCTTCTACGCTGTGAACAGATTACTTAAGTCAAAGCTACTGTCGAAAAATGTCAAAATAAGGATATATAGGACTATAATAATGCCGGTAATCTTGTATGGGTGCGAAACCTGGGCGCTCACTAAAGCGGAAGAAAATCGTTTTAGGGTATTTGAAAATAAGGTTCTGCGGAAAATATACGGGCCAAAGAAAGATGAGGAAACTGGGGAGTGGAGGAAACTGCACAATGACGAGCTACATAATTTGTACGCGTCACCAAATATTAACAGAATAATAAAATCACGGAGACTAAGATGGGCAGGGCACGTGGCAAGAATGGGCGATGATCGTACAACAGCGCGCATAATGAAAGGAAAACCGAAAGCAACGCGACCTCTTGGTAGACCTAGACGCAGATGGGAGGATAACGTAAAATCAGACATAACTGAAATTGGGCGGGAAGGCGCGAAATGGATGGGGTTGGCACAAAATAGGGAAACGTGGAAGGCTTGCGTAGATGAGGCGATGAACTTTCGAGTTCGAAATGCCATTTAAAAAAAAAAAAAAAAGAGCCATGCTAGATTATTTTTAAATTCAAGTGTAACATAATTATAGCTTGTCATAAATTTATCAAAGATTATTTATTAATCAAGCAAATTGATAATTATTATGTGAAATGTAATTCTATATAATTGGGTTGTTTCATATTTTTCTTTTCTTCTGCGGTATCGGTTATTTCGATAGAGAACTTAAGCCTATTTACCAATCTGTTTGAATTTTGCAAAATGAACGAGATTTACAACAGTTACAGCTATCGAAAGTTTCTTTATGACGTCACGAGGATTTTTGAAGAACTGTATCTTCTTCAATTTTGGTCGTATTGCAAAAATACGATAAGTTTACAAAGGAAGTATGCTATATCTATCAGAATATGATATAAAAAAATTATAAAACAACCCAGTACTTGTAGTACCTACGTACTAAAAAAATTGCTTAGAAAAGATATATAGTATATAACGCTTGATGAACAACATAAATATTTTCCTTTTATTGTTGTAATTATGTTTGGCAAAAGAAGAAATTCAAGACAATTCCATATAAGTTCGCAATTAATAAATTAAGAAACTGAAGATATAAAATAGTTCATTGTGCAACTAGGGGGGAAAATTGGCTTTTTCTAAGCGAAGATGATGATTGAGTGCCGGACACGCGTGCTCAAATCATCATCCGAGTCTGAAAAAGTCTTTCCCTCTGATACACCGTATTTTTTGACTAATTAGTGCATGAATTGGCACTTTTTTATATATGTAAGGCGGATGTGAAATTAGAAATTTTGAGTCGTCCACCATACCAATGAAAATAAACAGAATAAATTGTATGTAATTACAAAATTTTCAAAAAATTTCATATTTTACTTTTCCTTTCGCTACTCGAAGCCGCTCGAAATTTTCAATTTTCCATTCGATTTACAAGCATGGAAAAGGGGCTTTTCACTTTTTTGTATAAAAGTTTACTTCATATAAATTATTTGCGATATTAACTCTTCAATTGAATCATATTGTACTAATAGGCATGTATAATCTACAATGTAGACAAATTCTCTGTAAATTATTAATCAAATGGCGCGGGAGCGCCGTGAGAAAAGTATGGTTTCTGCATGGCTAGCACCCAAGCATTTATAGATTGAGTTTCGGCGTTAATATAGTACAAAATATACATAATATTATTAAAAGTTTTTTTTAAATAGATTCTTATCACGAATATTACTATGAAATCACCAACAGCAGATAAACACCTGCTGATTTTTCACTTTGCAGCATAGCAATTTTGCGCGGCTGCTGCAGTTCATAGAAAATTATTATACCTACACTGCAGGAAACGACAAAACTCGTTGCAACATGAATTTCAAATTCATGACCATTATGCATAAATAAAACACATGTTAATTTAAAAAATTAAAAAACATTTATGATTAATTAAAGTATATAACAATATTATTCGTAAGTCATTTTTAATAAACAAAAGCTACTTATAAAAAAAAGGTCTCACACAGATGGCGCAGTTCTGTTTCTTGATTGCAGTCCTTTGTTTCTATACATTTAAAAAGTGATTTGATTCTCGAGTCAGAGCATCTCTGACCCTATCAGCTAGACCTCGGTTATAGCTTGTTTACATTTTGCAATCATCTCATTGGTGCGCGCTGTGCCGGCGTCTCTTGCGTGCATTTGCGATCTGTTGCTATGTAAGAAAAAATATTTATTTATTTTATGAAGTAGTACAAAACAACTGTTTTGTAATATGTATAGAAATCGAATTAATGAAGTATTTCATAATTCTGTATGACAGAATGTAGGTATGTAATATTGTAATCCACATTTTTGGTTTGTTTACTTCTGCTGTTCTGACGTCCTTCTGGCACTTTAATCTTGTATTTAGTAAGTATGTAGTGTAGATTTTCCTTCATGGCATTAATTCTCTATGACAAATACATATAAAATAGGTAATTCACATTTTTGTTCTGTTTACTTCTGATTTTCTGAATTATTGATTGATATTTTTATTTTATATTTAGTATGTAGATTTTTCTTTATGCATGAATAACATAGAAGCTTACAAAAATGACGGACAATGATGACCAGTCTTCAAAATTCTCATTTCGCATGTTCGATTTGTACAGAAGATTCGTAGAAGTATTGCAGCTGAATAAAGATTACTTAAAGGACTTTAAGACTGGTGAGCCAAAAGTGGAAATCTGTCGTGAAATTATAAAGAAAGTCTTCCAATGCCGTCAATCGGAAGAAAAAATAATACCCATGATAAAGTATTTAAATAAAAATGCGATAGTAATAGCTAATCATGCAGAAAACATTCCTGAAAATTGGAACGAAGCTATAAAGTACACAGATAAATGCATCAAGGATATACGCAAATACCTTCGAGCAAAAGGTATTAATATTAAAAATGAACTGGATTCAATAAAAGAATTGGCCAAAGATATAGGTGAACATTTACATAAGATTCCAAATGAAAGGCAGATTGAAGCCATCAGAGAATATTTAAAATATGATTTACGTAATCCAAAAAGAACAATAGTAAGTTTTTTCTCTGAAAAATTTTGAGTGTTTGAAATTTTATATCAAAACCAAATTTACATATTTTAATGCTTATAATACACTGATAAATACTTAATTATAAGTAATAAGTAGTAAGAGTAAATGAAAAAGTAAATATACAATAATTGTTTTAGATACCACACAAAACATGTAAAAGGTCAAAAAGTAAATCAAAAAAGTCATCAAAAACAGAAAAATCTGAAAATACAGATGCAACAGAAGTTAAAAAATGTAACTTACAAAAGATTATTAAAAAATTAAGTAATGAATCATCAGAAATAAAAACTGACCAAAAAGTAAAAGATGATTTGTCACAATCTAAGGATGATGAAAAGGTTCAAAATGAGTCACAAACTAATGAAAATGACGGTGAATCGCAAGAGGAATTATTAACAGCAGAAATACAAAAATTGCTACACCAAGCAAATGCAAAATCACAAAATGAATTATTGCACATTGAAGATACAAAGAGTTCACTAGAAGATTTATCACAGAAAGAAGATTTGAAGAAATGTGGTTGTTCACCAGAAGATGAATATATAATTGGTAATATATTAATACTTACATTTATTGTTTGAAAGAACTGGAAAGCTTAGTAATGTATTAATTTATTAATCAGTTGATTCAACAGATTTTCGTTTTAATAATTATTTCCAAACTTTTAAAAATTGTGATTGTTACTTTTAAAATTTTTATTTTGACATAGTAACAGAGACATTTAATATTTTTACTATAACTGGTGCTATTACATAGTTAATAATATAAAAAATATAATTTTTTTAAAAAAATTATATTTCAGTAGAATATGAACCACCAGGAATCAAAGTGCCTAAAACAAATGAAGAAAGCTCTGAAAGTACTAGTGTTATTGAATCGTCATCTAATTATCGTTTAAAGTTGAAAAGGCAAAGTGACGGAAGTTTTGCTTGTAATTGTGCAAAAAAATTGGCTACCTCCACCATGCTGAATGTTCAAGATGTATTTAATATTGATTTTTATATATAAAATTTAAGCTTTATTGCTATATATATTATATAAAAATATAATTTTAACTTTTAGGACCAATTTATAACTATAACTTATGATAACAATAAGAAAAATTCTGAAAATAAAACGGTATATGTACTTTCAAATATGTTGCTACTTTTTAATATTATTGATTTATTTACGTTTATAGTAAAGTTAAAATAAAATTTCAGAGTCAATTACCAAGTTTAAGTACAACAGGAAGTGAGTCTTTAAATCAAATTGATGAAGATACTACCGAAATAAATATTTATGATGATGAAATTGACTTTGAAACCAATTTGAATCTACAAAACTTTAAGAAAAGTCAGGAGACAGAAATTCTAGAACCTCTTTTAAAAGATGTTAAAGTTGAACTAAATAAAGAAGAAAACGTACCTCATAAATTTGAAAATAAATTGTTAAATCAAGAAGACAATTACTGCCCTAAGGATGAAATAAAATATTCAAATGTTGTGAACATGACCTATACTGAAGCATTAAAGCTGGTAGAAACTATAATGGCTTTTTGCGAATTGAGGAATGAAATCTCTTTAGAAGAGTTTCTTGTTCTACGCAGAACTAGAGATAAGATGCAATGGAAAAGTTTAAAAGAAGCAAAGAAGATGGAGTCTCCGGATACAAATAGTTTTAATGATCTTTAAGATCGTGTTCATTATAAAGTATTTTTTATATTGTGAAACTGTTTTATAATAAAATAGTACTTATTTGTTAATAATATAAGCTGTATATTATTCTATCAATTATAGTAATCATTTTTATGAAATTATTTTTACTTCATGATAAATGTAAAACCTATGAAAACACAAAATATAACTATGTATTTTAAAAATATATTTTCTTTTTGTGTAACATTTTAATAGATTTTTTATGGAAACCAACCGAAAGTTAACTTTATAGAAATGAAAATAAATAAGTAATAGAAGATAAAGTAATTTTACAGGAAGCAAAAAAGTGTGCTAAGGAAGCTTAAATATAAAAATTATTTATTTTATTTTATTTAAAAATCTTTTATTACTATTTTTATCTGTATAATGCAGTAAAAATTGTATAAAATTTCAAATTTTATAAAATTCTTAAAATCGTACATTCTGTTTTTTTAGAAAATAAGTTTATTAAAATAATCCTATAACTCAAATGAGTTACTTTACAATCATAATGCTTTAGTAAAATAAGTTTTCGGTTTACTTAATATTTACAAGAATACATATACAAAACATAAAAATATCCAATTGGCCTTAATGATAATCTTTGGTATAAAGTTTATAGCGTTTCATAAGTTATAGAATAAAAATATATAAATAACATATACAAAATAAATATAAAAAAGTGTAGATTTCAATAAATTTCATAATTTTATGTACTACACATCATGCAAGCATCACCTTCTTCCTTTTTGTTCTGTGTTGCAATATTACTTTTCTCTTCAACATTCATTAAGTGCGTTGCACTCTTGAGCATTGATTTGTTGACAGTAAATTGCAATGCATTTGCAGCAGGTTTTATTCTTAAGTAGTACATACCAGTTTTCAAACCCTAAAAACGATTATTGATTTTAAACATAAATGTAACTTTTTGATACCATTTCAAGAACACATTGATTTTACTCACTGCTTTCCAACCATAGAAGTGCATCGATGTAAGTTTTTCAGTTGTAGGTTTGGCCATGTGTACATTTAAAGATTGAGACTGATCAATAAAAGCACCTCGATCTACAGCCATTTTCAAGATATTTTTTTGAGAAATTTCCCACACTGTTTTGTACAACTGCTTCAAGTCGTCTGAAATACGATCTATACCCTAAAAAATAAAGAATACTCAGTAAAGAAGCAATACATTTAAAAATTCATTATTGTGCAGACATTAAATATACCTGAATAGAACCACTGTTCGCAATTATCTCATTTTTCATTTCTTCGTCCCAAAGATTTTTATATGTTAAATCTTTCAATAAATGAGGATTAACAATCATAAATTCTCCTGACAAAACACGTCTTGTGTAAATATTACTGGTGTATGGCTCTATTGATTCATTATTGCCAAGTATTTGAGCAGTTGAAGCTGTTGGCATTGGTGCAAGCAACAGTGAGTTACGGATTCCATATTCTGCTATTTTAGCTTTCAATGCTGTCCAATCCCAAAGATTAGTTGGGGTCACATTCCACATATCATATTGTAAAATCTAATAAAAGTTTATTATTGTTGAAATTGAATTAATATATCAGCTTATAACTTTATAATGTATAATTCAAATACTATTTAATTTTATCAGATGTTTTAATATTTTTATGTATTAACTGGTAATATAGCTCATCCTAATTTTATCTTAGAAAGATTTACATTTTTTGTATAGGAATAAAAACGAGTTCAGTCTACCTAATGTATAAGTCAAATTTTGTCATCTTTTACAACATTAATTAAAATTTCACACATTTAATAAAAACTAGATATGCCTACCCTTTTTAAGATGCTAAAGAATAAAAGTTTCTATTGCAGAAGTAGATTTATCAAGTTCAACTTCTTCAGTGATAACAAATGTATAAACTAACTATTATAACAATTTACCATGACAGACTAAACCTTTTAGTGAACCTATATAAAAAAAGAATAATACAATAACTTACACCTTTGCTAACTGGAGAACCTTCGTAAGATAAGTACTTTCCTTTCTCTTTTGCCAATTCACAACTAGCTTCTAAAGCTCCATAGTACAAAGTCTCAAAAATTTGAATATTAAGTTTCTGAGCTTCTTCACTTTCAAATGGATATCGCATCAATAAAAATGCATCGGCCAATCCCTGAATTCCAATACCTACAGACAAAAAAAATGCTTTTAAATAATGCGTCTTAAAATTTAAATTAGTCTAAAATAAATTTTGTTTTTTATGATTCATAAGTTACCAATAGCTCTATGATTATAATTGGATTTCTCTGCTTCTTTAATTGGATAATGATTAAGATCAATAATTTTATCTAAATTTTTAGTAACGATTTTAACAACTTCTTTCAATTTTACAAAGTCATAAGACTTTTTATTAGCATCAACAAACATATTTACAGCAATGGATGCCAAATTACACACGGCTACTTCATCAGGAGAAGAGTACTGTACAATTTCAGTGCATAAATTACTACTTTTGATAGTTCCAAGATTCTGTTGGTTCGATTTCCGATTACAGTGATCTTTATAAAGCATATAGGGAGTTCCAGTTTCAACTTGTGCCTTTAAAATTGCAGTCCATAAATTTCTAGCTTCAATTTGACGTTTATACCGGGTTTCTCTCTCATATCTGAAATTTTTTTTGAGAAAAGAATTAATTTGTATTTAATATTTAATATTCATGTTTTTATTAGTTATTAAAATATTATCAAAGAAGAAAAAAATATGCGTTTTTCCACTTTTCTATATTTTTTTCCAATTAACTTTTTATATTTAGTATATAAACAATTCACATGCTCATAAAAATTGTATTTATTCAGTGTCTAAAAATTCATAAGAAATATTTGAACAGGTTCCACTTCTTTGAAATGTAATGAAAAAGAAAACTTATTAGAATTTAATTTAGTTCTTTTAATTAAAAGAGATTACATTGAATCTTACTTTGTATATAAATTAACAAATTCCTCTCCCCACACATCAGGTAATCCAGGACATTCATGTGGACACATTAAACTCCATTTTTCATTGTCAAGTACTCTCTGCATAAATAAATCTGGGATCCACAAAGCATAAAATAGTTCTCTTGCTCTATGTTCTTCTTTACCTATGATTAACATTTATTTAACCATGTTAACCACTTTAAGTTAAGAAGTTTCAATGAGGTGATAAAAACGTTTTTACATTTAATTGCAATGAATAACTACATTGTTTAGCTTACAGAATATGAAAGATTTACCTGTATTTTTCTTGAGATCAAGAAATTCAAAAATGTCAGCATGCCAAGGTTCCAAATAAATGGCAAATGCCCCTGGTCTCTTATTTCCACCTTGATCAACAAAACGTGCTGTATTATTAAATACCCTAAGCATAGGTACTAAGCCATTTGCTATTTGATTATTGCCCGCAATTGGAGAGCCCTTAGCTCTAATATTGTGAACACTCAGACCAATACCACCTGCAGATTTGCTAATAACTGCACATCTCTTTAACGTTTCGTAAATTCCTTCAATACTGTCTTCAATCATTGTTAAAAGAAAACAACTATAATAATAATATATAACAATGTAAAATTAACTTTTCAGTGATTTTATTTTAATTGCAAAATAAAGTTATTGAATGAATAATAATTAATCTTTTTAAATAATACATTAATGATTTAAAAAAAAATTAATAATTTATATAAGTAAAAATTAGTCTACACAAATCTGTTGTTTAAGAATGTAATGTTTACGAATTGAACATAAGTTTGATATTTAAAGCATGCATTAACAAATTACATGTATAAAAAAATTTGATAAAACAACAGTAAGAAATCTTTTTTAAAATACAAGAAAAATGCTATTTTTCAAAATTTATAAAAAACTTGTAGTTTACCTAGACATTTGTTGATATGTTGTGCAAGCAAAGAAAAGTGTTGGAGATGCATGAGTAAAGTAACGCTCAGAAGTGTAATTGTACGTCTCTATAACTTTTTCAAGATTTTCTCCATGGATAGCAATTGCAACTCTCATGAGCATGTCTTGTGGACGCTCAACAACTTTTCCATTAATTCTGAACAAATAACTTCTTTCCAAGGTTTTAAATCCAAAATAGTTGTAGCCAAAATCTCTATCATAGACTACAGCAGAATTCAACCTATCTTTATGTTTTTGTATTATATTATAATAGAGTTCACTTATCATTGGTTTGTGTTCTTTTGTAATAGGGTCAGTCATATGATATAAATCAGCCATTGTTTCTATATGAAATAATAATTTATAATAATTAAGACATTAATTTTTTATCATTTAAATGCAAATAAAAATAAAGTAATAATTTATACCGCTGAACTGTTTTCTATTTTCTTTGTGTAAATTTGATACTGCTATCCTTGCTGCTAATATAGCATAATCTGGGTGCTTCGTTGTCATTGTTGCTGCTGTTTCTGCAGCCAAGTTATCAAGTTCTACTGTTGTAACTCCAGAATATAGACCACTTATTACACGCAGTGTAACAGCAGGCTGAAATAGAAAAATTGTAAATAATTAAATTTTTATATGATGAAGTATTTGTTTAAAAAACAAAATTTTAATATAATACTAAACATAAAAGATACTTATTTTATTTAGTAAATTAGTAACTGTAATACTAGCTATAGATAAAAATAGTTTACATTTAGATACTTACCGGATCAATGTAGTCCATATCCAAGCCATTGCACAAGGTTTGGATTCTTTTAGTGACTTTATCAAAATAAACGTCTTCTTTACATCCATCTTAAATAAAAATATTAAATGTTTATGGATTAGAAGGAGATTGAGAACTTTAAATTATTTTTGATAAGAAGTACATTTACATTTATATGTTTATACTTACATATGCTTTTATAAATATACAAATAGCAAGACAAATAGTTAAGTGTTATAATATAAAGTAGATACAAAATTAAACAAGCAGAATTATTTAAAAATATTAGAATAAATAGATATGAATATTTACTTACTACGCTTTACTACATACATCTTCTCTTTTTCTCCCATTTTTCAGGGATATTAAAAAATAAAGTGTAAGAATGGCAATTGAAAACAAACTAAGCAATTGCTTTTAAAAAATTCACGAAGAAACCGGCTTATAAGAGCGCATTCTGGACATGATCTAATTTAATATCAGACATGTCTATACTATTGTCTATGACATGTCTATAGTTTGCTTACTCCGCAATAATACTAACATGTCAACAATAGGTCATTTTCGACGGTGTGTTTTCAACATATGAAGACTAAGAAGATACTTAAAAATGTATTATCACAACTCTACACTTATGTAAAGAGTATTTGTTTATGATATAAAAATTTAATACATTTTTTTAATAAGGAGAAATAAAATTTTAATTTTTAAATGGTTTTCTGATAACGCAGTTTCCCCATTATATTACGTTTTTGACTGTCACTGACCATCTAAAACGAATCTATTAATCAAAAGCTTAGGTTAGGTATATAATTTTATAAAGGATATTCCTCAATGACAGTGACCCACGGCCAATAAAGTAGAAAAAGAAGTATAAAGGATATTCTTTAAATTGCACTAGTGTAGTATGGTATAGTATTATCTGTATATACATATAAATATATATATATATATATATATATATATATATATATATATATATATATATATATATATATATATATATATATATATATATAAAAATAAGCAATCGCGCGAAAGCGCACTACAGCTGTGGGAGCACATAAGTTATTAGTAGTAGTAGCGTCGTCGCTGTCACTATTCGTTGTATGGAAATAGATAGATTTTCCAGTGAACTTATTAAATGAAATTTTATTCGTTAAATTGTTAAAATATCATAATTTAAAGAACGTAAGTGTTAAATATATCGTGTAGCTTTACAATCTTCATGTTTTGAAATGACATACTTAATTTAATACATTTTTAATTCACTGATTGTTGATTCATTGAGCACAATACAAGTTCTAGTTTTCTTATTTTAATACAGAAAATTTAATCATGGAAAAAGAAGCAATGGAAGTCAGTAGTGAAACTACTACAGCCGAAGAAAATCAAGACATTAAAAAAGAAGTAGTTCAGCAAAGTCCACTTCCAGTTGTTCGAGTACCAGTGAAGCATGCAAATTTAGGAATAAGGAGTCCTGCTATGTATGTAAAAGGGAAAGTTTAAATTTGTTTGTAGTGTGTATAACAAATGACACTCGTTTTATATTTAGGGATATGAGCACGATGGTAGAATTAACGTCATTCAGTACTTTAGGAAAGATTCAACCTTTCCTAGTAACAATTTCTGCAACTGCAGCGCTTCTTGTTGATCTTCATTGCCATCTTACTGACAAAGAAGTTTGTGGATACTTGGGAGGACATTGGGATATTAATGCACACAGTATGAATCATTATACATATATATTTTTTTAACAGTCTTCACAGTGTGACATACAAAGTATTTTTTCTCAAATTTTAAAAGAACAGAATAAAAACTATTAATTAAACAAAACAGTTACTACAACATAAATAATTTATCGTAATCATTTATTTTTAAACAGATTTATCAATACTTGGAGCATATCCTTGCCGTTATGCTGGCAAAGATAAAACGGCAGCTGCAGCAGTGGAGGCTGAAATATCTCGTGCTATGGAGTGGAAAAGAATGACTCTAGTTGGATGGTACCACTCTCACCCTCGTTCACATGCTTCTCCGTCTTTAAGAGACGTTGATGCTCAACTTGATTATGAAATTAAAATGAAGGGACCTAGTGATAATGGATACACACCTTGCGTTGGTCTTATTTGTTGTAAGTAAAAAGATTATTATCTCAGTTAAAAGTCACTCTTGTTTAATTTATCAATATCAATTTATAAAAATAATATCAATTAAGTTTATATTAAGCTAGAAAACTATTATATGAGAAATTTATTGTTTCAGCTCCGTATAATACAGATGCTAATTGTTATGAATCAAATTTCAATGTGTTTTGGTCAATGCCACCACCTGAAAACAGACCTCATGAATATCCTAGACCAATGCTTCTTAGTTATACTTTGACGCAAGAGCAATATATTTCACAAGATGCGCTTGAAGAAATCGTAAGTTAATATTAATAATTTTATTTCCTTTCGTTCAGTATGTAATTTTTTTTATTCATTTTCAGAAAAAGTGCATTGAATATTACAAATTCGAAGGAGGTATAGATTTTACCTCCAAGTTTAACGGTAACATGACTTACTTAGAAAGATTGAAGGTATTTAATAAAAGTTTCTAGCTTTAATCCAATCACTTGTTCGTAAAAGGACACAGTCTCAAAAGAAATCTTCACCGAATTCTTTTCACAAACAAGCAACAAAACCATACCCTCTGCGTATCCCAACAAACTCTCGTCAAATTTCAGACTTCGCTCGCCTCGAAGCTCCCGGGCCGTAACAACCGGACGAACGGCTCCTACTGGGACCTGATCAAGGAGATGATCGCCCCGGGCTACGACGACGGCTCGGACTCGCCCTTCGTTAACATGAAGTTCCCCCTGATCAGCGATCCCATTCTCCAGGCGACCGGCATAGCCCCGGCCTCCAACGTCTTCCTCACCCCCGTCAACTTCAAGCCCGAGAACTCGATCTCGGCCGTGCAGAAGGCCTACGCTATGCAGCAGCAGAGGACGGAGAGCTCGTCGGAGGGCAGCAACAATCACGTCAAGGACACGACGAGCCCGTCCTCGAGGCAGCAGCAGTCGCCTTGCTTGATCAGCACTCAGGATGGCGTCCCCACGTTCCGCGCCGGTGAGCTGACGGTTTCTCTGAAGAACACGAAGAACACGAAGAGCGACTACGATCACGCTCCGAGTGATATGGGCAAAATGGACTTCAAGGATCGACTCGATTGGATGGAAATCGCGAGGTTGAATGAATTGCAGGATCTGTCGAAGGTACTTGGTTGCGTACTTCTTGTTTTATTTATTATTATTTTTTATTTATTTATTTATTTACTTATTTCTATAACGATTCTTCGCCACGCTTGTATAAATCGCAGGCGTTTAAAAAAAATCCAGCATTTAGTTTTATTCATAGGCATTATTAATATAATGCTATGTAATAGACGAATATACTAGAGAATTTTTATCTCGCTTAAAAGCTTGAATTCATTTGGGCATTTTAAAACTATTTACATAACTGTCTAGGTAGTTAGCTAAATGTAAAGTATTTTGGTAATTGGAAGATTCCTAAATTAAAAGACGAAGTTATAAGTGTAGTTTTACACGAAAAATCTAAAACTCTGGATCGCCCTCCAGAGCCCCGATTTGAAGAGAAGAAAGGCGAATTTATATCGTTCATCGCGAATTTTATATACCGACGAAACTCTAATCATCTACTTTCCAAGTTACTCTCATCGGCCTGGACTTCAGGAGCAGTCTATAATTGAAGCAAAGAAAAGATAAATTTAAATAGTTGATCAGAGATTTGTGAATACCTACTAACATCGTGATCAATTATATCATTTGTCTTTCTTTCACTTCAATTCTGAGCTCGGGAAACAGACATCTTTTGCCCAGGCTTAAAGTGACAAAAAGATGAAGCTAGATAATTAATCAGAGCTTGGTGAACACAAAAATCGTGATTAATTTTACAAATTCCACTTTCCTCTATTTCAAGCCTGGGCCCTTCCCGGATCCTATTATTAATTATTATAATTTTGATAGTTGATCAGAAATTTGTCAATATTAATGCTGTATTATTTCGCGTAATCTCGTTTCTATTTTTACGAACGCGAATCTCGTTTTCAAATCCATACTTTTCAAGAATCTGCTAATGGTCGAGATTACTTTTGGCGTTTAAAAAATTTCCTAGGCAGTGGTCTAAATGCCTGAGTAAATACAGACAATTATTTGCTGGTTTTATGTTCGCGACATATACATACCTCCCATTCCATACCTTTTTTGCTGCACTGCTACATACAAAGATTATCATTTTATGCTCAGTCATTTTACCTTATTCCATACAAAAATCAATTATAAAATTTGGCGTCACTAATAAATTATAGAAGTTACATTTTGGAGAAAGGTATGGTATCGAATTCAAGTCAGTGCTCAAATGTGAATTGATATAGGACTTTTTGAGCTAGGCACATAAGATTGTTAACGAATGATACATTTTTTAATGATACCCAAAAAGATTGGTAATAATAAAACTCGGATGATTTAATTAATTAGATTAATTTAATTATCTCTTGAAATAAAAACACTGAAAATGATTTCATAAAAAATTGAAGAAAACTTGTCTTTTTTATAAAAAATAAAAATCGAAGTTTCGTCTATTTTAATAATATTTACGGAACCAGTAGAATAGTGTTATTTTATTGTTCTGTCAAAGTTAAGTGACCCAATATTGAGCATCTAAATGACATTTTCAATAGAAAGTAAAATACAAAAGTAGAAATACCTTTGAACCTGACAAAGCTCGGTTTCTGAAATTGTCAGGATAGATTCTTCATGATACAGAACACTTAAAAATGTTGTTAGTAAATTCTCCAGCGAACTGTAAATATTCTGACTCACATTCGAGCACTTCACTACCCCATTACTCCCTCAATTCAACTCTCTCGCTCACTCTCCACCATTCTATTTCCTTCTCAACCCCATTACACACCCATCAGCATGTAACCCCTCAGCAATCCTCCTTGACGACTTCACAGGTACCGAGCTACATCTCCGACGAGTTCACGAAGCTCACCGGCGTCTCCTTCTCCGACCTGGCCAAGCCCATGTCCTCCTCGGCCTACTCTCGCACGATCGCCAGCATGCTCGGTATCCCGGGCAAGGCCATCGCTACACCCACCCTCGAACTCTCCACCGACAGCACCGGCGGCATCGGCGACAACAACAGTGGCTCGAGACGCTCGACCTGCGGGGCCGACTTCCCGGACATCACGGCGCCCTTCAAGCCGCCCACCTCGTCCTCGCCCGCGCCGCCCAAGGCCGAGATCACCCCCAGGCCCTCGAACCCCAGTCCCGACGACTATCACCACTCGGCCAGCGAGAAGAAGAAGGCCGCCGCCGAGGCCATGGACACGTCGAGCAGCTTCTCCGGCACCGAGGACCTGTCGCTGTCGACCGGCTCGAAGCCGGACTTTGGCGCGATGATCGACATGTCCCAGCAGAAGAAGCAGCAGCAGCAGCACTCCATCGACTCTGGAGACTCTCTGAATTTGTCGAAGGACCGGCAATAGCAGAGCTAAGTGAATGCCAAGTGCCGATTTTACCGACCCTTCGATTTGTAAGACTTTTGCAACGCGTGCTGGTTGTTGTTCTGGGGCTTTTCGGGGGGGGACGTTGGATTGAGTTGTGGGAATTGTATTGATTGAAAAAAGAGGGGCAATTCAGGAACAGCGGATTGGGAATTGTTTATCTGAAAGGAATAATATTTATTTTATTTTAGTAAATATTTGCTTGGATTAAAAAATAAATTATTGCCTTAAAGTAATAAATGTTTATTAATTTCAAGTGAATGCTTCTCTTAGCTGCAGTATCAAAAGTAACGGTTTTTTTTAAATCACGAATTTTCCGCTGTTTTCAGAATTAGCATTCTGTTGAATTAACAATCTATATTTAATAAATCTTTTGAAATTATAACGAAAGATTTATATTATTTGGAGTATTCTTTCAGAATAACAACTAGAAATTACGCAAACAAGTTTCAAAAATCGAAGTCTCGGTAAAATAGGTACCGGATACCACTCCAGGAACATCGAAATATTGCCTGAAGTGACTTTTGAACTTTGACAATGACACAAACTTTCGTGTGTGAATCATTTTTTTACGCTCGAATATGCAGGAAGCATCGTCGCCTTAAACTTTTTACAAGTGAAATATCTCATCCTTTTATATATTTCACAGCTGACAGGTGATTATGAATAACGTAGCTTTTTGGTACTTAATATTTATGTTTAAAAAATTGTAACAAGTTTTTAGTTAATTATTTTTAATGCATTTTTTAAATTCATTTTTAAAGTATTATTTTTTACTTTGTTAAGTTAGAGTATTATTATAGTTCACTTTTTTATTTTATGGTATTACCTACAATTGTGATAAGAATCACAGGGATCTCGTATTTTCCATGAAAGAAAAAAATGCATAACTAATAATTTTAATTTTAATATCTTTTAATGTAGTGTGAAAATCAATTGATAAATTTGCAGAGGTTGTATTAAACAATCGTTTTTAACAATTTAGTGTTAACGTTATCGATCATTTTGTTTATTTATGTCATATTTCTTTCAGCGTTATCAATTGTACAAATAATAAGGAAGAGTGATAATTATTCTTTTATAGAATATTTTACAATCATTGTAATTATTCCATAATATCTTAAGACACCATCCATTATCGATAATTAAGTAAAGTCGTAAAGAATCTCAAGCAATTAAAGCTTTTACAAATTTACTTTACTTTAACACGTGAAAAAAATAATAAAAGTCGACTTTTCTTGTCGACAGTTCTCTAGTGATTTCTTAAATCTTTACATACAACAAATACATTCTCAATTTGACATAAGGAATTATAAAATTATACATAGGGTGTTGAATTAAAACTTGTATTATAAAGTAAAAAAAATACAATTTTCTAGCTCCTTTGTAACATACTATTTGCAACAAATAATTCAATGTGATTGTACAGGTATTGTACTCAGTATGATAACCATTAAACTGACGAATTTCACTATTACATAGAAAAATAAATCAATTATTCTACTATAAAATGATCACTTAACATACGAAATAACTACATGTGACATAAATAAATAAAAAAAACTAGCTTTGCCTAACTGCAAAATCATTTTAGACTATGAATAACGAAAGTTGGATAGAAAAATCGACTGTTTTCAAACAAGATTCTGTGTGATATGCAATAAGAATGATAATGACGTTTATAGATTTATTAAAAGAACGAATTGACTGTGTACTGTATTATGTATAATAAAAAAAAACAATTTAGAAAAGATAGATTTTTTTCTCTAAAAATACTAAAAAGTATAGAAAATTTAGATTTTGGGCAATATCTTCTTTTTCTCGGCTTTATGTTTATTTTACTTAGTAATTTGGACAGTAACATGCCAATCGAAATGATTGCAATGCAAAGTGCATCGATTCAACTTCATTTCACAAATCGCCTTTTAAAACTACATAAAACCACTTCGTTTCGTGTACCAAGCGCTCCAAAACCCACATCTTCAGCTGCTTTTACAGCGCTATAAACAAATGAAACTACACTCTAAAAGTACTCCAACTGCGAATCCTCCATTTTTTTAATTCTCCACTGCAAAAGAACGCTTACAACACGTCGAGTGCTTGCAAACGCCCTGTTCAGCGGCGCAATAAAATTGTTCTGCACCTTTTCGCCGATACCACTAAGCGCGCGCGCGCCGTTTAGCATGCAGGGGGTGTCGCGAGTGCAGTGGGCCTTTTGATTCGGTCGCTCTCTCGTCGCACCGACGAAACGTGGGTTCTATAATCGACGGGTCAACGACATGCACAGCGGGTGAGCGCTTCTTCGTACGGGGCTGATTCGACACGGAACTCGGTGTATGATTCTCTGGGTGCATTAGGAATTCACGCGGTTACTCGAGAGGAGGCTTTTTATTTTTGGGATTCTTGAGGTTCTTGGTTGGTATGAGCGATTTGGATTTACTTTATTTTGTGATATGACTACGGCTGTTTTTATCAATTTAAATAGAAATAACGTCTATTACAGAATATTTAAATTAATTAAATTTTGTATTCGAACTAACTTGAACTTTAATTTTTAAAATAGATAATCTTAGAGTTAAAGATACCTAGGTGTATGAGAAAATCCTCTATATCAGCGTTCCTCAAACATAAATTTGAACCTATCGTACTCGATTAGTGATTACTTATAAATACACAACATACTTGTTCTTTACAGGGGTGCCATTCTATACCGATAGCTAACAGTATCTGCGAAAAATATTAATCAAATGGTATGCGGGCACTATTTACAGAACTAAAGAGGTAGTTGTAACATTATCATTCAACAAAATCTTGTTTTTCGACTTCTATCAATACTGAAATCTATCGTACTCGATTACTTTTAAGGACACACCTTTGCCCTTTGAAGGAGTTCTATTAATATCTTATAATAGCGATAAATATGCGGGTCAAATTTCGGTCCTGGGCACTTCTTAGATACAACTTTGATACAATAAATTATAACTTAAAGTATATAACTGATTTTTTAGAAATTTTTAAAGTCATGGACACAGATACCAATATCACTTAGTTGTTATGCTTCGAAGCTGCAGAAATTATTTTTTTTAATTATGAAAGGGGATAACTCCTGTGAGTCACAGTGCGAAGAGATATAAGATGCTACAATTTTATTGTAATATTAAAGTACTTAATTCTTTGATTACGTCTCGGAGTCCCCGTGCAGGAATATGTCGAAGATTTGCACGATTTTTCGCCGCCTGACTTTTTCTGGATACTTTTATTTATTCGAGTAGCCTAATTTTCCTGGATATACCAATCATTTTTTGAGTACCGAAAGAGTCACAATTCAACCTGGACCCGATAAAAAAAGGAATCGACCTAACTTTTCGAGAGTTTATTGGCACATCCCTAAATTGTAATAGATTCTATACGAAAAGCTAGTCTTCGTGGAAAATTTATGAAAAATGTTAGTCTTCATGGGAAACTATGAAATAAACTGTTAGTCATCATAGAAATTTAAAATATGCTAATCTTCGCAAGGGCCATCGATTTCACCTTTGAACGGGGGAGGGGGGGAGGCACCTACCACCTCTATGGGAATTTATGTTTCCAAAATCTCGTTTATCCCCCACAACCCCGTCAGCTGATAAATCACCTAATATTTTGACATGATATGTCAGCTGATTTCTCGGCTGCACTGTAATTGACAGAAAGTTGCACTAAATAAGACGAAAAATCCATTAAAAAATAATTACATCATACTAAGGGTGTACCAAATAGGTATTACTATCTGGATGATAACACTCATAGTAAGTGATTTATCTGGTGATTTATTAGTTGATTTATTCAATGATTTGTCAGCTGACAAATCACCTAATATATTCCTGCGAGATTGGTAAAAATCAAATATCATATTTGCTTAGTTCCCAGTTTGAGTGTTATCATCAAGATGGTAACAATTATGGAGAAACTGATAAATCAGCTGACATATCCGGTCAAAACATCAGGTGATTTGTCAGCTGACTTTACTTTTATACTGTTGAAAGAATGTTAATACTTTTCCCTTTGAGAAAAGTGTGGTGTCTCAATAGAGTCATGCGCGTAACCACGGGAGTCTTTGATAAATAATTATAAAAGCAAGTGTTAACGGCCTATGTTGGACTCACTATGCCCATAATGATCTACCCCTGAAATCTCGGTTATTAATATTATTATGCAATTGAAAAGTCAAATACGTATATTACCAGGTAACATGCAAACTATACTATCTGAAGTTTCCGCTCAGAATGAAACTATTTATATGAGATTTTGCTCGAGTTATAACTGATAATGAAGGTACCGTTTTGACGAAAGAAATGTATATTTTTGATACCATGCATATTGGCAATGAAAGTTTTGCTAATATTTTCCTAACCTTACGAAGTATTGCCAGAGGTTGCCAAAAGTTTGTTTAATGTTCCGAATGTGAATATCAGCAAAGTTGGGTAAAGTTTTGGCAAATTTTGGCAATATTTACGGCAAAGTTAGGCAAAGAAAACTTTTATTGGACATTTTTTAATGTAGTTCATTATGCTCACTTCCTGTTTATAAGCATAGTTTCTACTATAACTTCATTTAAACTCGATCAAATTAAATTTTTCAAAAGGAAAATAAAGTTAAACTATAAGATTCGGATTTCGATAATAAATAAATCATATATAATTGCATACTAACAGTTTTGGTAATAGTTAATAATTTCATGAATTTCATATCTTAGAAAGAAGCCCACGAATACTTAAGCAGCCCAAGAATTGGCTTCATTAACTTCGTTATTCATTTTTGACGTGATTTTCAAACTATTAAATTACTTCGTTACAAATATAAGAATAAGCTAAATAGCAGCACTAGTTATGCAATAGCAACTGTCTCATTATACCCCAATCTACCCTAGTGAAAAATATGCATTAATTCGCAAGTAAAAGCTTCACTTATTGAATCAGTTGCGTACTTGTTACTATATATATATATATATATATATATATATATATATATATATATATATATATATATATATATATATATATATATATATATATATATATATATATATATATATATATATATAAGTCAAAAATATAAGAGCGGGGTGGCTTTAATCCGGTGGGGTGATTTTGGGCCAAATGAAAAAAAATATGATTTTATATCTAGCATCGTTGAAAGTATGTATTTTGTCATTTTGATCAGATATATTTTGATTTGAAGGTTAGATCCTTTAGATGCAAAATGAATCAAAAAGAAAATTATTAAATATATTTAGAAGTGATTTTTGGATTTTTGAGTATAAACAGAAATTTCCCACGTCGAAAACTTTCTTCTGCTAGAGAGCGAAAAAGGCTTCTATTATTCCATTTTTGGTTTTCGTATATAAATTTTTGACTGCACAGATTCTTTACTATCGGACCATCTTGTTAAACATAAAATGAGTTTTTACTGACTTGCAAGTGCTCCAAAATGAAAGTTTAGTAAGGAGATATATAGAAATAAAAAAGGTGGTTCAAAGTCCCCCCTCTAAGCGGGGTGACTGTAACCACCCTATTTTTCATACATTACTAAAAGGTACGCTTTTGAAATGTTATTCCTAAGATGTGAATATATACTATAGCTCAAGACTAAACTTTTAGCTCCTGTGTTAGACATTAATTTTTGTCAGTAAGCTGCCTGAGTAGGGTAAAGTTCTAAAGTGGTCCAAAACCACCCCGCTCTACGATAGCGAATTTCCACTAATTCAAATTTAGCAAGTGAGCAGATTTTGCCTAACTTTGCCTAACTTTTCCTAACTTTGCCTATAACTTCACAAAAGATTAACAAAATTTAGCCTAATTGTGCGGATAGTCCCATTCTGTAAAACCAAAAGTCTACAGTATAAAGAAAACTTTCTTTGCTAAAATGTGACAAACTTTGCCACATTTTGACAAACTTCTCCTATACCTGTTTACTCCATATTGTCAAAGAAATCAAAAACTTTGTTCAACATTGCGAATAGTCCCATTCAAGGTTTAGCAAATGCCAACTTTACGCACGGCAAAGTTTTGTCAATCTTCGGCAAAGTATACCAAAAAAACAATGTTTACACTATAATTTTTCCAAATGTACGATACACTCTTCTTGCTACCACCGTCACCTCAAATAATTTGAAGCTTAAAACTCCATACCAAAAAACTACCCTATAAAAACCGAAAAACCCTAGCAACAACTCTAATTTCCATGTCCATCGAACCCACCATTCGTCTCACAGTCCATCCACCTCGCGCTCAGCTGACGCGACTGATCCCACACCGCGCACGAACTCCCAGCCCTCGGTCCCCATATCCCATGGTCTCACCTACTCACTCACTCACTTGCGGCGCGTTCGCCGTTTTCTCGAGCTCTCATACACGTATACACCCATATATACCCACCTCAATCCACACACAAACACACACCCATACCTCCGCGTACACACACACACACACACACAACCTGCGTCCCCGCGGTGAAAGTCAACACGAACACAAACTTAAACTCCCGAGAGCCTCGCATCGGTCCCTCCGCAAGACGCTATATACATACAAGCAAGAGCGAGACAGCTAAGCCGCGATGTAAGGAACCCATCGCACAGCTCCTATGGATTCTCCTCTCTCCCTCTCTCTCTCTCTCTCTCTCTCATCGGTCTGCGTGTCCTCTATCCTCCAACTCGCTCCTTCGGCGCGCCGTTCTCCAGGAGACGGAGACAGAGACAGAGACAGAGACTCTCCGCTGCTGCACGAATCGCTTGGCGCTCGTTCTCCTCGCGAGTCTCGGCAGTCGTTCTCCTCGGCTTTCACCTGGCCGATCGCCGCCGCACACGCGCTCTCGCGCGCTCGCCCGCGCGCTTATACTATACCGACGACTCGACTCGCTGCGCAGCCGAATTCTGAGTGTAGGAATATAGGTAGTATAGGTGAAATTAACGGGGTCGATCGGTTGGTGATTCTCTTTTTTTGATCCTTCGGTCGCTCGTTCGTCGGTTTCCCAGTGTAATCGGTATTGTATATCTGGAGAAGACGAGGTGTGCAGGAGACAAGGCGAGGATCATGAGATCGGTTCGCTGACGTTGTCTGCTGCTGAGGCTGCCTGTTACCACTGTGGGAGTGAAGGAGAGAGAGAGAAGGAGAGAGCCGAAAGAGAGAGAGAGAGAGGAGGTGCAGCGACCAGCTGGTGAGTTTTAATTCGCGTATAGAGTGGCGAACGCGCGCTGTGTGTATATACTGTTAATGAGAGGCTTCTGCTTCTGCTTCTGCTCCTTGTGATGTAGGTACTCTACATTGTGCGCTGTATGCATGCACTTGAGAGAGTGTGCGAAAGTGCGAAAAGGTTTATGTACGCACTTGCAGGTATATTTTATCCCGTGCAGCGCGCGCGCAACCCATCCACGATGGGAAAATATTTGTGGAGCTGCTGGAGGTATACCGTGATAAGGGATCGGTATGGGAGATCGCGCGGTGTGTTCTGCTATGGAATTCCGTGGCTGCTGCTGCGGCGGCAGCGCCGATTGCGCAAGAGATTTTTCAATTTCGCCCGCAGGGATTCGAGTGAGAGGGAGGGCGAGGGGATATATGTATGTTAATGGTGTGCGGTTAATGAAGGAGGTGAATTACGAGCTGCAAGCGTGTTTTGTGTATCGTTTGTCTATAGTTGTCGATGTTGGTGGTATCGATGTGTAGTTGTGAGAGGGAAGGTTGTAGAGGCGATGGTACCAGCAAAAATGTAGTGATACCGATGTAATTGAGTAGTGGGATCGGTTATTTGAGGAGCAGTCGAGTTTTCATTTCGTATTCTTGCTATTCAGTTAGTTTACTGTACATTCGTAGGTTTCGTTGTACTTTCATTTTTGTGTGCAAAAATACGCAGTTTTGTGTATTGCTATGAATTAACTGTTTGATACACGATTTTTATACTTTCATTTTTTAAATTTTCAAGTAACCGATTTTTAGGAATTTTTTGATGCTAGGTCACTTGTAATTACGATAAAAATATTGAAACTTTATAAATTGTTTAAAAATTGTTGCTAATGCTAAACAAATTATAAAAAAGTCAACTTTTACAATAAATTTGTATAGAAAGAAGACTAACTCACATTTGTGTGAAAGTGCATTCTATAGGGAGTTTTCGAGGTCACTGATTACTAATAGATTGTCAGTTTTCCGAAATTCAATCCACGTAATATAGTAATTTTCATAATGTAGTTCAATTTTTAACTATTGTCCACCATATTAGACCCACCATTTTGAATTTTGAATATCTGACAATAGATTCGTATTTAGTGACTGACAATGAAAGTTTTAATAAAAATAATCACTCGATCGTGAATCGAACAGTTAAGAATGTTAAACGAAAGATTGATGTTTATCAACTTTCATTGAACAATAAATTATTCTTCTGCAATTGTGCAACATTTCTTAAGTGACCGATTCCGATTCATAAATATATATAAATTCACTATAAGAGAATAGTTAATTGAATTTAATTTCAACGAGAGCATTGAACTAAAAGTTACAATGTTTCATCAAGATAAAATATTCAGTGTCTGAACCTGCTGAAAGTAGTTTATAGTTTGTAAAGGAAATTTCACATAATTTTCATGTGTATGGTAGCAGCGTTGGTATAATAGTGAGCATATAAGAAAGTAAAGTCGAGTCGCGCGGTATAAATAGAAAAGGAGGATGCGCATGGTAATGAAGAATATGTACTGTAGCATACAAACTACTCCTTATCTTTCAGGTGGAAATATCTTTAAATACTGAGTATAATGACCCCCTGACCATTACAAATTTAATGCATTGTGATATTACCACATAAATATACAAGGGAATAAATAAATATTAAACGATGATAATATACTGGTACCGATAAACATGAAATATACAAAGCTTCAAGCTAACAAAGTGTTAAATAAATTGTAAAAATTAACATTTATCATGTAAATAAATGCAAAAGAATGCGAAGAATTTTATCACTGTGATGTAAACAATCCAGAAATCGCGTTGAAAACCGAACTATGAAATAGCCAAGTAAAAAGGCTATAATATTGCGAATGCAAATGAGAGAAAATGCAAAAAATACGCGGAGAGCGCGAGATAAAAGGGAAAATGAGAATACACACGCGGAGTTTCCTTTCCGCAGAATATTTGAAGAAGAAGGAGGACGCTGAATGATCGAAACTGTCGGAGATTTCACCGTTACAGACTATACGGACAGTTCACGCATATATACACGCATCGCGCCTTTTTTAAGCCACGCGCTCGAACAGTTCGTGCGGACGACGAGGATAGAAAGTGATTTCCGGCGGTGCGTTTGATTCCGGGTTATAAGACTATTAATTTTGGCAGCGTCTGTCATTTGATTTTTGTATAGGATGTAAGAAAGTTTCCGCGTTTCTTAGAATGAAAGATGTCGAAGATTCAAAATACTTTCACTGCGCGATTTGAAATCATTTTTCACTTTGTAAAAGTTAATTTTCATTAGGTTTAAAGTGAATGTTAATATCTGTAATAGAGTTTAAACTATATTTTTATTACTATTTTTATAAGTATATTTTTATTTTAAAATAAACTTAAAACTACTAACGTGAAAAGTTATGATTCTCTGTGTTGATGTGTATATTTTTACTCTATAGAACAAGAAATATTTTGAAAAATATTACAAACAATTCTATTTATATACTTAAAACTGCTTGTGTAAACAAAATTTTCAACACTAAATTTACTGTATAAGTATAAGAAAGTATTTCAAATAATTTATAAAAATTATCATTGAACAAATAATTTATATACATTTTTTATTTATCTATACAAGATGATAATCATACGCTTCCTTCCTAGTAGTAAAAAACCTGTTCCGGTAGCATAGCAAAAAACTGCATAACTAACAATATTTGTTTAATTTAATAATGCATGCATCGGACGAGTCTTTCCTTATTCTTATCGTTCACTCCTTTCAAGCTGCATTCGATATTTATTTATGTATATACATTATGAAATCCGTTATGTTTATATAAAAATATTCCAAAAACTATTTTTAATCTACATGTCATTCATGGAAATGTACCGATACATCTAAGAGGAAATGAAATACATAAGTTGCATTTTATATCGGGAAGATAAGCAGGTGCATGGTATGTAATAGAGCGCGAAACTCAACGATAACAGCGTAAATTAAAGCGAAATCGCGTGTGCTAATAAAGACGAATGTAGAAAGTTCCCGGTGCAGTGGGAACAATAAAAATACACTGTAAAATGCAAAAGAACGTGAGCAAAAATGCTCAAGTGAATGGAGCAAAAACTGTTATGCAGTCATCAAAAACAGAAATTCGCAAACAAACTTATAACAGATATAAAAAAATTTAAATAATATGGTGCAGTAGTATTATTATAATTACTGAAGCGAATAATGCATGATTTTAGTGTATGCATTATCTTAAGTTTTCTTAATTTTTTATTCATTTTTCATTAGAATAATAATTCATATTAATTAATTAATAATAAATTCATTAATAATAATAAAATCCTTCTGATAAATAAAAGAAATAAAAGAAATTATAAATATGCTGCCATTAAATATATTTTTTTCTGAATATGACTAATCATAACAATCAAAACAAGTAGGTACTTTTTCTATTAATGCCTTCAAAATCTACCAAAATTTCTACGAACACAGCATATTACCTAAAAACTAAATTATTATTATTATTAACTCTCACATACGACAACACTACACTCATTTTATCTTTACAAACGATCAATTTCCAACCTCCGATCGCTAAACACTCCAAGCCCACCAAAATCAGACCTCGCGCATATAATTCTCCCACGCACAATCTCTGCAAACTCGAGCACTACGCTATACATATAATTAGTCCCCACAAATACGAAAATTTCTCCAAAGGCATGACAACGCGCCAATACAAGACACCGTAATAATACGACATCGATCACACGCGGAGCCTGCAGACAGTCGCAGAGCACGCGCGGCCCAGGCATAAGCAGCCCAGAAACGGGCGTCAGCTCGTGTACGGCCGCGGCGCAGCGCGCCACGAAGTGAAAGCGCGAAACTCCACAAAACCCGATCCTTATAATACTTACGCCGCTCTGTACGGCGTCAATTCACGTAAGACAAGACACCGAGAGCGTGCTCGCTCGCGCGTTCGCGTATAATACGCGTGTATTATATGGAGAATATATATACGTTTTTTTTTCTCTGTGAACGAAGTCGTGAAAAATGAGAAAATAAAAAAATAAAGAAGGCTGCGTTATAGGAGAAAAAGGGGAAGCGAAGTCGCTGCGGTAATGGTTTATAGGCCTGCGCGGTGTTTCGTAAGCTTAATTACCTCGTTATCAAAAATATTTTAGTTTTAGAGAGAACGGACCACGCACAGAGTAAATGGAAATCGGCAACCGGTCAAATTGTCTGAAAAGGAAATATGTTATAGTTTATGGTGTGCTGAATAAAAGTTGTCATGGGTCCAAGACCCAATAATGGCCAGTTTCAGCACTAAACGGCACTGAATGTCAGCGAATTTGATAGTGTATACACGCAGCGGCTACATTTTATGATTTTCGAGGGACCTCGTATAATGTGTCCCGCCACGTGGTCGGATACGGCTTAGATTATCGTCGCATATCTTCCCGAATTCACGACCAATTTATGATATGCGACATAGAAACTCCTTATCTTGTATTTTTATTGATTTTCAAGGACTTCAAATGATAACGGTTTCAAATAATTACGCTCAGAGGCTGTAGCCGCTGCGTGTGTACGCTATCAAATTCGCTGATATTCAGTGCCGTTTAGTGCCGAAACTGGCCATTATTGGGTCTTGAACCCATGAGAACTTTTATTCAGCACATCATAAACTATAACATATTTCATTTTCAGACAATTTGACCGGTTGCCGATTTTCATTTACTCTGTGCGTCGTCCTTTGTATGAGTTGGGTTGTATGTCGAGTGTAACTTGTAAACACGTGTTTTCTCCCGACTCAACCGTAATGACCACTTTATTGACCTTAAAAGTGGAGCAAAAATAGCATATGATTCTTCCAAAGCTACTTTTTTCTCACAAATGCATATATTTTTAAAATTATTTTTCTCTATATTAATTTACATTTTCCATAAATTCTGTAGTTCTTACCGGAAGTTCCTCTTTTTAAGTCAATAAAGTGGCCACAGTCAAGTCGGGAATAAAGTTCTATATGCAACACGGGAATAAAGTCGAGAATTCCCTCGGGTGATATGCACTCGCTTCACTCGGGCAGTAAATCCGCCCTTGGGCATACTCTTCGCCTTTATTCCCTTGTTACATAATGTACTATTTTTAAACTCTGCCACTTATAGAAAGCTGAAGTCCGTGTAAAGACTCAAAAAACAGTATAAGTATTTCAAGCTTAATCATTTTTCCTCTTTTTAACTTACACTGTCAATTTCTTTTACATGTATTAGGGTTTTGATTATTTATATCTTTTTGCTTTGTTATAAAAAGCATAATACTTTATAAAGACGTCTTTTGAGTTTACCACGAAGAGTAAATTTTTCATGATTTCACCCCGAAGACTAGCACATTTCCCGATTTTACGCTGCCTGACTTTTTCGGGTTACTTTCATATTTATTCGTGTGGACTTTCTCGGAGAACCCGATCAGTTTTTGAGTACCGAAAGATTCTAGTACCCAACCCGAATCGATAAAAAAAATTTAAAAAAATAATAAACCAGGCGAAATTTATCGTCACAACCATAGTTTATATATTTTTTATAATAGTGCTAGTATTCTTGGGAAAGTATGAAAAGTGTTACTATTCGTGGATAACGCTGGAAAATGTTAGTCGTCATAAGAGTTTAAAATGTACTATATAATCTTTGTAAGGGCAATCGATCTAGTGATCTGGGCAGTGATCGAAATAAACAGACTTCCGGTTTTGAAGTACAGCGGTCGTCCTGGGATATGAAGCAAAATAGACGGTTCCGAACATAATTCGTTAAATGTTTAATTTTACAAAATTCTAAAAGTTGTCCCCAGTTTTATATAGAACAAACAGATGGGGATAACTTTTAAAAATTAATAAAATTAAAATTTCAACGAATAAAGTTCGGAACCACGAATTTCGTTAAGTACACACTTATTATACGGCCTCCTCTTGCTTAGGACATTAACTAGATTCCTTTAATGAATTATAAATTTATTCAAATTTGTTAAAAAATGCATAATTAATGTAATGTGAAAGTTAATTATTGTAAATAATAAACGCTCTGAAATTTGTAAATTACCAAAATCGGTCGCTTCCAACTTTGCCACTTTGCTGCATTTTCCAAACCCTTCGTAGGCATCGCCAGGCGCGGAAGGCGTAAAAAATTTAATTAGCTCTCGAGACCTTTACAAGTTTACGACGCTCACGCGCTTATAAGGGCGGACGACCAAGACGCGCGCGAATGAACGAAAGAAACCGCGTGGAAGACGGAAGAGGCGACGTCACAACAGAAAAAAAGCGGGCCACGAAGCGCCGCACCGCATTATACACGTTATACTTACGCACGCAGAGTGTGAATAAAGAGAAGAGCGAGAGAGAAAGACCTTACAGTAGCGGAACATTGCGGGGCCTCCCCCGAGAAATTACGAAAGAAAGTGACGTTTCTGCTCGGTCATCGAGAGCACTCGCCGGAATCCAGATTTTTTTTATTTAGTGTTCACGCGCGCGAAGAGGATCGAAGAGTCATTCTGTAAATCGGGGATACATAAGAGTAATTATACGCCTCGTGAGGACGCGTGTACACGCGGGCAGAGTTTTTGGGCTACTCAAAGTGAAAAATGGATGGTTAATTTTAGGAGGAGTAGCGTGTGTGGGTTTACCGGCGGGTATCGGAGTTTTTTGTAGGAGGTTGAGTGCATAGAGATGGGATTCGATAATTTGCTCTTCTCGGAGGTGAGATGTGTGATTGTATACTTTCTCTGTGGGAAAAAGCAAAACTACTAGTTTTTCAAATTTTAGACGATTAATGGAGCTTTTGTCCTTACTTTTACGTAAATAAATAGCTATATATTTTGCGTGGAAAAGTTTAAAATCTTGGTAGATAAAATGAGGAACCAGCGTTTTTTATTAACTTTTGCCTTAGTGTGTTCAAGCAATAGAAACGCTCGAAAACATTACCGGGCTCACTATGATTTTATAATACTTCATAAATAATGCATTGTCCGATTATGCGATTTATTTCAGTAATTCATCAAGTGAAAAATCAATTTATATCTGAAACAACCTTCAACATCCGTTTATGAACGGTAAAAAAATAAAATACTCATAGCACCATATGAACTGAATCAGCACTGCCACACGAATATGGATATTGGATTTATTTTAATATAATACGTTATCTAGCGATAATTCGCGCTTTATTCACTACATACGGGTGCATACATCAAGATTTAACAAAAAAAAATTATTCAATTTGATTACAAACAATAAATATCTATCACTCGCTCTCAGAGTTCCACGCACAAGGCGGTATTGGTATTTTTCAACGTGCTGCAGTTGAAAGATATATTTATGCAATAAATATAAATATAAATTTATACAATAAATTATATGCAAATACAAAATAATGGGCACAATATTGAAATGTGCGCGTGTTCAGTTATTCGCCGCGAATATTCGGGGGTCCAACTTCCGTCAGAGCACGCTGCAATCACTGCTGAAAGTTATAATAAGTCACGTGATTCGTAGATGCAAGTTTAAACACGAAGAATAAATTAACGTCTCATATCATTTTGGAAGTATTTTAATTGATTATGATTCCATTTTATCAGCTCAAACTCTTCAACTTCTAAATAGCTTTCTACTAACGTTTATTTGGGGTTATGAGACCTCTGTTTTCTTATAACTTTCAGCAGTTCCAAATACAACCACCAGGTGGGGACTATTTTGCTTGGACCCCCGAATTGGCCGGCTCGTTCTTATTAAAATGAGTTTATATTAGTACCTATATTTTTTAAAGATATTTAATTTTGTTGAATAAATAGAAGTTAAAATTTGTTAAAAAATGTAAAAAAATGGCTATATATGCTCATATTTAGCCTTGATCAACTTCAAACCTAAGGATTTAAAAAAATATAAATATATGGATAATTCTCTGGGAAATCAAGATCAAAAAAATGTTGTATTGATATATATATATATATATATATATATATAAATATATTATGTTTCAAAAACATTGTTTAGAAAAGGATATTAAAATAAATAGCCTTACGTAAGAATTTTTTTGCCATGAATTAGACCCCTCTAAGTGGTTTTTATAGTCCCTTGAAAATTTACTATTCTACAATATTGAATGTAAAGCCTTTTTAACCACTTACCACGTGTTTCTGAATCAGGCGGTGCATTTTTTATGGTCACCGAGGATTTAAAGTATTCTTCAGAAGTGTACTCATGGACTTCAGGAGCTACATTTTTAAAAAAAGATTATTTCCAATTGTCAGAGACACACATATCAATACATATGAAAATACTATAAAACTACTACGATTATTGATACATGTGTGTCTAACAATTGAAAATAATCTTTTTTTAGAAATGTAGCTCCTTAAGTCCATGAGTCACTTATGAAGAATACTTTAAGGGGATGCGTCAGACCTACTTTACCGATCGAGGCAAACAAAAATAAAATTTTCATTTTCGTAAAAACTTATACGCATCAGAATCGATTTTCCTTTTCAGGATAGCTTTATCTTGGGAAAATACATAGCGGAACACTCGAATTGATATCAGAATAATTTGAGAATTGATATCATAATAATTTGAGTGTTCCGCTATGTATTTTACGTAAATTAAGCTACACTGAAAAGGAAATTTTATTCTAATGCGTATTTTTTGAGAAAAACGAAATTTTTTAATGTATTTTATCGGCGGATAAAGTAGGCCTGACGCCTACTGTAGGCACCGCCTGATTCAAAACCATGTGTTAAGTGGTTAAAAAGGATTAAATTCATTAATGTAGATTAGCGAATTTTCAAGGGACTATAAAGATCACTTAGAGGGGTCTAATACGTGCAAAATCACATATAATATACATATAGATATAAAAACTTGCATCGACTTGGATTATGTAAAAATATTTTTGACGTATATAAAATGAACAATGATCTTTTACAGAATTTAACTCAAGCTTGATCCCTTAAAGCACGAACGATTTATTTAAAGTTTTAAATTTTATGCAATATATATTTTCTTGCATAATACCTCAATATATAAATTCTATGTATAAACTATTATAAATACCACGTGAATACGTGCAGCATGTCATCGAGTAAACTTTTCACTCTCAACATCAGCAAGAAGTAAATTTCACACAACCGGCCTTAATGCAATAAATACCGATTCCCCCCGCTGAAATTACTCAAACCGATTTCCTTGGAAAAGAATCTCTCGCTACACGATCGCGAATCCCCATATTTCACAAAGCACGTATATATACAGTACACCCAACACGTGGATTCTCTCCTAGCATCAGCATCGTCACGCTCAAAGGATGTCCCGCGCGCACCGACACTCGTCATCATCCTCGTACCATCACGGAACCAAAGCACACCTATATAATACACGTCATAGGAGAAGGAAGAAGCGGAACAGAGCTCGTTGCACAAGCCAGTGGTGCACAAGACACACTGCGAACAAATTCTTATGATTAAGGGCGGCCTTCGGCGAGCCGCGGAGAGTACGAGGAAAAATAAGAGGAAAAAATCCGCGCGGCGATTGCCAGTGCCACCTTTCATCCTCGTACCTCGCAGCTTCGCCGAGGATAGGCATGGGCGTTTCGTTTGCCACAACGCGGCCGATTAGAGAACCACGTCGCGTCGAGTGCTACTGCAGCTGGCTGTTCGTTGTTGTGGGATATATAGGTATATATACTCAGGCGATCGTTAAGAGATTTTTCGAGAGACTTCCGTAAGTCGGTCGTGGGAATCGCTGGGAGTGGGCTTTTCGAGATCTCGCGTAGTGTTTTTTTTGTTCTCTTCTGCATCGGTTGGCGCAGGGATCGATGATTGTTGCCGAGATGTGTGTGCGTGCGCGCGCGTATGTGTGTGTGTGTGTGTCGTTAATTGTGTCTTTATATGGATCGGAGTGTTTTTTGCGTGGGCTTGGTATTATATATATATAGGAGTTTCGTGGTGCGACGGTGGGTGAGAAGTACATAATGCGACTGATTTAGATGTTCGAGATGAAACGACAGGACATACGCGGCTATTTGTCATTGTTTTTTTGTCGTGATAGTCGGCGTGTGGAGGAGTGATGAGAGCGGAGGGAGAAAAGTTGATCTCGGAATCGATTTGGCCTTAACATACATTTTTTGTTGTATTTATTAATTGTATTTCAGTAATTTCAGTATAGTAGTGCTTTTATATAAGTTAGTTATATTTGTTATTTATAACAAATCATTTTTTGTATGTCAATATGATTTTTCAACATTGGCTTTAAAGACACATTGCACTCGAATATGGAATACAAAAAAGAAGCAGTTAAAAATCAATTTTCATAAAATGAATAAGTAGTACTCATTTATTTTGATCTTAATGCTGTGTTTTGTATTCCATAGAGAGAATAAGAATAATGCCATATTTTTATTTACGAGATGAACAGTAAATCGAATGCGTACCGATCATCAAATACCTTCTGGGCCCATTAATCTCTTCAACATCCATAAATCTTGAAGTGCGTACCTACGCGGCTTTTAAAAAGTTTAATGAGTAATTATACTGCTAATAGTTATTCCTTACACACTAAAGATTTATCTCCAACGTGTAATTAAATTAATAAGCAATTGTGAATTGCTGTTTAAAAAGAAATATACACTTTTCTAAATGATTATAAAGATAATCAACTTTTGAATAAATTAGATGAATACGTTGTACTCAAAACTTAGTTGAATTGTCAAGGAGAAAAATAGTTTAACGGTTTTAGGAAACAGCTGTAAATCCTTGTATAAAAAGAATTTCAATCGAATTCTAAATCACTTTATCTTGTTGAACATGAAAAAAATGTTTATTTATAGAAATTCCAAAACGAGTAGTCACATGAGATTTTGTAAAATTTGTAAGTTGAATTAATTACAAACGACAAATACAATTGAAAGTGAAGAAGAAACATTTACAATCTAGATATTTATATCCTTCAACTATATTTTATTTCACTCAGATCTACATTTTTAATTATAAAGAATGCATCTTGTGTAATTGCTAACTATATTCGTTATTTTACGCAATACTGCTACTACGCTAACGGTTTATGTCAATGAGTAATAACGGAAATAACAAGAAATTACAAAATTAATGTATATCGGAACTAAAAATAAAATTGACTTAATTTATGGCCATATTTATTTATTTATTTATTTATTTATTCATTTATTGGAAATATACGGGCAAAATTTTGCCCCTTTACGATGTCTAAGAATAATTTAATTTTTGTTTTTATATTACTTTTACGCTTCTATATAAATTTAATCTATTGATACATTATAAATATAAAGGTCCTTGAATAGAAAATAGTTATTCTATGTACTTAATTTATATAAACAAACGAAACAATTTCGATAAGCTCGATTTAATCAAGACTTTATAAAAATGATATTGACGCAACGTTGTTACGAAAATTACAAACAAATAAATACAATTGAGCAAACCAATCAGAAATCCCGTAACTAACATTTTATTGACTGTTATATCATCCTCCAACTGCATAGACACATACAATCTCAGTCGCGACCGAACTCCGCCTGCACTCTTTCTCTCCATTGCACAATATAATATTTTTCGCTTCGCTATATAATACACGCGCTGTTTCTCTCTCTTTCTCTCCTCTCGCGCGCTTATAGCTCCGCTAAACCGCGTCTATACCAGCATCGGAATATACCCGCGGGTAATTGCACCCTCCGCACACGTTTTGCGCGCGGGAGAACAATAAAGCTATCAAACCTCCTCCCGATCTCGATAATTAGACGGCAACGACGACGACGACGGCGATGCGACGCGACGCACAATGGAATTCGATTTTATTTCCCTTCGACGCGAAATTCGATTCTCGACGGGGGAAAAAAAGAGGAGACAATGCGTACGGTCGCGCGAAAATATACAATACTATCGCGGACTGCGCGCATTGTGAGCTCTTGTGGGCAAGCGAAATAAATGGGTGTACCTATAATATCGTAAGTGGTAGAAAGCGAGAAAAACGCGAGATAGTATACACGCGCGCAACGTTTGTTGGCTGCCTTATTTAGATGGAAAGCAAATTGATGCAGGATAGCGGAGAATATTAAATATTTTCCTGATTGTTAGCGCTACTGTATAGACTATGAATTGTTCCTTGGATGTATTGTGTAACTTGTATGATAATGAAAGCGCAGCAATTTGAGACTTAGAATAATAAATGCGTTTGGAAAATATTTGAAGAAATGCATATATTGATAAATGCTATCAACATTGTATGCTTTAAGATAGTGCTTGTACAAAATATAAAACAAAGGAATTCATAAATAATTCGGGACATTATTTGTAATATGATTACAGAATTGGAAGAATTTTAGGGTATGGGACATCGATAAGCGACAAAATAAGCAAAATTATGTCTTATGTGGAAACTTTACACGCCGTCTTATGATGTTGAAACACTAATTTATACGATTATTTTGAGTTAGAAATGTACTTTTGCCCAAAAAACATAAGTAAAAACCAGCGTAGGTAGGTACTTATTTTGGACTATTCAAAACTTAAATCCATCAAGAGAATTATATTATGTAGGCTACTGACTGTTTGAAAAAAGATTTCATTTAAATGTTGAAAGTAGAAGATATAATACGATTATAAAATATAAAAAATGTCAATAATATTTAGAACGTTAAAATTCGTTATTGGCAATTTAAAAATAAATTTTAACTTAGAATTGAATTTATCTAAAAATCTAAAAATCTAACATAATTTTCATGGTAAATTCCATTAATTTTTTAGGCGCCTGTAAAATGTCTTGAAAAATTGAACAGAAATCTATTCAATTTTGAAGCGGATGGAGAGAATAGTCTATTAAAATTCAGATGCAATGTCCTGCGGCAACTACGAAATTAACATACAATATAATATGAGAAGTTATCGAAACATAAATTTAAAATGCGTGAGGCTTCTATCTTTCTTTCTGCGAATTCCACATTTAGCGAGGGATGTTAAATGCGTTTACTCTTGTGTGTGTACAATAACGTTTTTTCACTGATTGGATTGCATAAAAGTTTATGTAATTCGCAGTTAGATGCCGTGATGCGTTAATTGGCACACCGAGAAAAAGAGGAGCTATTACTTGTTGAGTTACGCTGATTTTTCTTAGAATGATATATACTAGAAAGCAGTGTATCAATTGTATTTTAGTGTATTTTTTGTCTACACTCGTCAATTACTTTAGACAATTTTACCAAGTTTATCACATTACGTCATGTATTATTACAATTCGAAAAGTCAATTCATTAATCCACAAAAACGCGAGGAAAAAGTATAGCTATCATTAAATTGTATAAGTACGAATAACAGAGAGCATGTATCTGTCTATATATCCTGTCCTTTTTCTACTATTATATTCGACGACACAGTTCATAAATATCTCTGGTCTTTCTACTTTTTTTGAATTTGGTTAAATTTATTTTTGTCGGCATCAATTTTTAAAATATCTTAAATACAACGAGAAACACGTGAAATGGGTCATTACCGTAGATCAGGTGCATGACGTGAGTTAGGAAATGCGACGTTTTCTCCATTTTTTTACATACATATACATTTTTACGAGCCTTGAATAACGTTAAACGGATCCATTTACGCAAACTAATTTTTTCCACTACAGTATTGTTGCAAAAGTTATTGTAGAAAGTTCTAAATTATAAAAGCTTCTTCTTATGAACATGAATATATGTTCTTTGATTATTTAATACAAGTTACAATATTTTCTCAAATATGGTGTACAGCAAACCAAATTATAACAAAAAATTAAAGACTTTTCCAGGAGTAAAGCGAACTTTCTTTATTTGAAATATAATTTTACTGCTGTTCCTACGTTTTTATGAATCTTGGATGTATAGATACTTTCTTACATTGACTGTAAAAAGCATTTCATTAAAATTTTATTTGATTGTTATCTGCTAAACCTTTAAAACCTGAATTACGTTTGCAAAAAACGTTTTTTTCAATACCCAATAATATTAAAACGTCTATTTTATCGTCTGCACAATTCCAAACAACTTCTCAATCATCGCAAAAACCATTAATTACCTTCCAAAGCCAATTTCCCTCTCAATAACATCATCTCCCCTCGAAAAATTAGAAATCACGCGACTCTCTACCAAATCTCAATCTACATCGAAATCTCCATCCATACGACAATCAGATACCTATTCATCTTTCTCATGATTCCACATGCACGCGCTCTAAATCTTCTTCTTTTCATCGAACCCCCTCCCCATAACAAACGCACACACCACAATACACACGCGCATATCCATTACAGTTCTCTTTTATTCATCCGTCTGAATCATTATAATGCTCCTCGAGACACGCGGCGGCGGCGGCGGCGCAAAGATCGCGCAAAACTTTCACCTAACCGAGGAAGCGAGTCGCGAGGATTCGCTTTTATAAATAATAAAGCGCTCGACGCGACGCGCGAGCGCGAACCCACAGCCCGTGTAATTATTGCTGTGCGGCGAATGATGAAAGTGCCGCAGTGTCTGGTACTTTGCTGTATATCGGATCTCACGCTTTTTCCGCGCGAGGGACTTCTTTTTTTTCTTATTGAAGTTTGCGGCGGTGGTATATAGGATGCGCGCGAGGCGACGATGGCGATGCTTTGTTTTTGTCGGTGGTGGATCGGTGGTATTTGGGTTTTTGTGGAGGGTGAAAGAGTTTGTTTGATTTACGGTGATTTTCTCTCATTTTACGTTCGTTGGGTACTGTTAAGTGACCTATCTGTCGATGATGGTGTTTGACCAAAAGTATTTATCAGGTATACATGAGTTTATAAAAAGGAATTAACTGGTACGTTTTAAATACTTTTATAATAAACTTTGGAAAGTTTACAAGCAAACTATTATGATATACGATTTATCCATTATTCACCCACTTTTTATTTTATGGATATTATACTTAAGGACCTCCTCTATTTTGAAGGATAAGATATTAAGATATCTATTTATATTATTTATTCAATCAAGTAATTTTTAGTAGTTTTCTTTTTTATAAAGTCAGATGTAACAAAATATAAAATTTATTAGAACTTTAAAAGTAAATGAGATTTTATAAAGACAAAATTCAAAGGAAACCCGGTCTCGACATTTAGGTAATTGTTAACAAATTTTACACGCATAATATGTGAATATTAAATTAGTATTTCAAGTATATATTTTTAACTAATTTTTAAAGTATAGTAACTTTTATACAATTAACTTATTCAATGACTGGCCGAAAATTGGGTTCTTGATGAACCCAATTTTTATTAATCTAATAATCTAATTAATCTGGCTGAATTCATTGATTCAAATTAAGGTGATACTAAAGCCACCAGTCACCGACAAATTAAGAGGAACCACTTTTCTTATTTTATTTTTAATTTTGAGTAAATATCTCTATGAAATGCTATTGTTCTACTCAAAAACAACAACTTTCCATAGAGATATTTTCTCAAAATTAAATATTGAATGCAAAAAGTGGTTCCACACATTACCCAAACTAAAATTCTTGAAAGCTGCACTGCATACACGATATAGTAATGCCAATAAATAAAACAACCGACGTTGATTTAAAGTACCTTTGTCGTTGATGAGTTATATACACACAGAAACTCTTGCTATCCATTCCCTTCAAATTTAACGAGCATCGAATAAATTCATAAAGTTCATCATCGCACAATGCCTTACCCAATTCGCGACAATAAAGCGCAAGAGCATCAGCAGCCCGAAAGCAGCTCTTCTCGGCATTCACGATCGCCTGCATTGCATACTACAACTCCGCGAGCTCATTGTGTGTACATATATATATACGTATACACAATCACGGCGTACCTCCGTATGAAAAGCCCAACATATAATATATAAATATATATCGTCAGTGGCGGCAGATTCGATGTTTTATTCAGCAATTTCGTTGTACGTACGTATACGTACATTGCGGAGCTGTGGCGCTGCGTTACACTTTGCGCAATGCGGCAAGCGTTATGCTATCGCGCTATGTGCACGCGGGGCTCTTTGTCGGGTGAAAAGCGAGGCATAATAGCGCGATGCATCCGATGCGATTCTTCCCTCGTATTATTCTTCTTCTTGCTCGTTTGTGCACGGGGGGATATATATATATATATATATATATATATATATATATATATATATTGTTGGTTCGCTGTTTGCGTGGATGTATACTTTCAAGAGCGTGCGCGCGTTTGCGCGGGTGATTGTTTGTTGGTGCTTTAACGACGATGTTTATTCGGGATTTCGCGGATTCTTTATACTTGTGGGGGAATCTTTGGCTATGTGTTCTGGTATGTCGATTGCGTTCGTTAAGTGTAGGCTTGCATCCGGTTTGATTTAATCTTTAGAATGTGCGTTTACTTTTAATTTGGCTCTATTTTTCGATATAAGTAGTTTGTTCTCAAATGAAATTACTTTTATTGAACTTGAGTACTTCATTTTCTTCTTACTTTTATTGTTATTGTTTTCTTTTATTTTTATTCATAGACTTATTTATTATTCATATACAATTAACAAAGGGTCGACATTTCGAACAGTTTTTTTATCCATATCTATTTCCATGCTAAAATATAATAAGCAAGTTAGTGTATGTAAATTTCCATGTGTCAAAAATAAGCTGGTACAAATGTGAAAGAATGCTCACAAATTCAATAATTAGTACCTTTATGAGGCGACGATATGTTTCAGATAAAAAGTAATTCTTTTAATACCGATTTAACTAAAAATATTACTAAAAGTTTAAATTGTTTTTCACTAATTAATTGCACATTAAACTTAGGAGTCTTTGGAAGATTTAAACTTAAATTTTGAAGGGCTACAGGAATATACCCTTTTTCTAGTTTTAATTCCTAAGAGTTTCTTAATAGATTGTAATTAATTAATCAATACATTATAAATAGAAACAATACCGTGCTTTTATTCAAAATTTATATCTTTTTCAATCTATTATAGAGTAATGAAATAAGCCTAGTGCTATTTAAGAATTGCAGCAGAAAATAAGCCTATATCATGTGTATTTAGCAATCAGCATAAAATTGAATAATTAACTGCTATATTAAATTTCGTAAACTTTCTTATAAGTTTCACGTATATTTGTAATAAAGCTATTTTATGAGTCATCGTTGATTCATGTTCAGCTGCATATACGTATTTTAAAGCCTTAACTCATTATTAATAAAAATAGATTTACGGGAACTCAATTTCTCAATCTTATTTTTATTATATATTAGTATGAATTACTGTTATTGGTTAATCTATAAGACACTCTGCGAATTCAAATGCCAGTTCAGTAGATAAATATGTATCGATTTTCCAAGCGAGCACTATAAAACTGTAATTCAATTTGCAGACATAAAGGAAATTATTCATGCATTCTGAATATTGGCTCAATAGATACAGAGCATATAGTCATGCATAATGCACACATTACTGACAAACATCAATAAACTTCCAGAAGTTTATATAGCTTTAGTCAGTGTCTTTAAATATAAGTTACTTTACGCGTTAAGCCTATCATTTCCATGATTTCGTGGTGTACAATTATTTCAATTAAGACTTCGGTAAAGGTTAAGACTTAACAACAAATCTGTTTTCCTATTTCTATATTATACTAAATTACATCAAAAGGTTTTCATTAACTTTAATAATACTGCTAAATATGTAGGGTAAACAATAAAACACAAAAAATTCCATGTAACAGTTATAATTATTAGAAAAAAAGATTATGATTATTTTTACGCTCTTCCTTTTCAGGTATAATTTTACAATTCATATTAGTGAAAGGAGTCGAACAATAGAAACCTAAACTATTTACGACTATATTACTGCGCATTCCCTGCATAATTGTTCGAAGTATAATAAAACATGGACTTAAAAAGGAAATCTGCCTCTCATTTTTTCAATTCTAAAACAACGCACTTAAAGTTGATTAAATAACATGGGGAGTGTACCGTTGCAATGTACCGGTCCTACCATATCTGGCTCATTCTACTTAAACCGTATGAGAATACTAATCGAAGACTACAGATAAGAATCTTATTTTAATCTTTTAATTCCTAATATTTTATATAGGAAAACTTGTTAATGTAATCTATGTGAATAGTGAATAAGAAATTGCAAATTTTATACTCTTTTAACAAGTATAAAGAAAGAATTAATTTCTGGTGCTCGTTTTGGTGTTTAATAATTTTACCAGCAATGCTTTGGTCGCTATATAACAATTAAATTATTTCAAACAAAAAAGTTTCCAATAATAACGAAAAGTAACAAACGTATTCGTTACAAATAACATGCAAAAACCTGTCACTCAAACCAAAGTAATTCCATCCGGCCCAATATACACCCAAAACTATTGCCATCGAATGTACTATATATCCATAAAAATATTACTCCGCATTACATCACACTCTGTGCAACAAAACGCCTCGTTCTATTTCCCTTTCGAGTTCACAAGAAGTTCGAAAGAAAGTGACCCGCTCGTGATAATACAGAGCTCCCGCGAGCTCCACGATGAAAGCGAAAATCCGGACTATACAGACCCGGAGGTGGAGGCTGCTGCCATGCCACAGTCTATGCACGCGATCGAGCTCTCGAGACTCCGGGAGAGAGAGACCAGTCTGACAAAAAAATTACGCGCTCCCGCGTGAGTCACGCCCCTTGTAATTTTGCAGCGTTGCACACATTGTCCAGCGCAAATACTTATAGCCAATCCACGCTATAAAACACACGCATACTTGTACATACCTAAGGGTATATATCTCAGCAGAGACCTGAAAAGTGAGTGTTGGTTTATACGGAGTGAGTTCACGCGCGGGTCCGTTTAGCCGCGCATAGCTGCGACGAATGAGTATATGTATAGGTGCCGGAGGTGGGGAAGACAACATTTAAATATCGAAAGAAAATACGAGTAGAAATTATTGCGCAAGGCACGAGCGAGCTAGCGCGCGAGCGCGCGACTATCGTGTTGTAATTCGCCGATGGCGGCCGTGCCGCGGGTCCATGTCGCTGCGTGTCGGTATATATATATATATATATATATATATATATATATATATGACTGTGGAACGACGGGCATAGCGTATAGCAGCTGTTGGTGGCACACTCACACGGCTCACAGCTGATTTCGCGGCGAGCTGGCTTGTGTATATTGGTACGCTTTGAAAAGCAGGAAGAGAAAGATATTGAGATTGGACTTTGAAAAATGATGGCAGTGTAGAGTAGTTGGTTGATTTGATGAGGATGGTGATAGCGGATTGTTACGACTGGTGTTGAAAGTAGGATAGGCATTTTTTGGGGACTGTATGAAGAAATTGTTTAATAGAAGTATTTAATTGACTGTGGAAAACTAAAAGCTCTGGATATTTATTGATCACTCTGAAATTTGTATCCTTTTGTATATGACTATAAAATTAAGATGTACAAATTTTAAACAATATTTAACTTTTTTATCAAAAGCTTTTTGCACTAAATATAGGAAAGAGTACCTCAGTAGAACTATCCATAGCTATTTTACTGTAACTTTGGTGTGTCAAGGTGAAAATGAAAATTTAAAAATGGAATTAGTTGTATAAATGGACTTTTTTGACGTACTAAATTAGGTTTTGCCAAAGTTAATAATGTGAGTTAAGCTATTAATTAATAAGGAAAAATTATATTAAAAATTAAATTAATTAATATTTTATAGTAGAGTATTTTTGCTCTAAATAATTAAAAATTGTACTTCAAAGATAGGTACAAGATATAAAATATGTTGTTTAAATTTATTTTAATTTAAACCATATCATATATGAAATAGTTAGTATTTAATTAGCTTATATACTGGGCATGTATTTATCCCTCTAGAAATAACTTTTAACGCGGAAATTAACGACTGTGTCGTTATTCTCGCGAGAATCTTCGGAGTTGTGATTTAAAAACAAGAACCTCGGATAATATTTAATAGAACTATAACATGCATCTAATACAGCGTATGAAGTACTGCCATCTAGCGGTATAAACCCAATAGTCATGGGTGGTCATATTGGAAGGGGAGTCATACTGGGTGACTCTCCCCTACTTGTTATAAACCATTCAAAAGAATAGTTCAAAAGAAAAACCAATTACTGGTTGTTCGTAGAGTTTACTTTTACGTAAAAGAATTTCACTCTCAAATAAAGAAAAAAATTATAACCGGTTTTCACAAATTCTCACAAAATTAAAAGTTTCTCTATATATTTTATAGAAAATGTTAGTACAAGTTTTTATTTAATTTTCTTGAGAAAGAAATTTCTATAATATTTTTTATATCTAATAACAATTCTCATCATACAATATGCGTATAGAGTATTAGGAATATTGAAATATATAATATTCTGTTTATAATTTTTGCACACTTTGTAAATCGGTTAAATTAAAAAGAATTTTTTTTCAACACTGTATGTTTCCAAGATGTGGAGACTTCAATGACAGTACATGCGTAACTTTATATGCCTAGGGCTCGATATAACTTTAAAGTTGGAGTTTAAAATAAAGTTTATTATTGTTACATTTGCGTACTTAATGTTAGCACATAAAACAATTTCTTAGATATTTATACCACTAACTAAAGATAACATTAAATTTAATAATGTACATAAGTTCACACCTAAAGTATTTAATACGAGCGCACAAGAACCGATATTACAAGAAAAAGTATTACGAAATCAATTAAACTAACCTAAATCATAAGAAAATACATCAATAGCAGCGAAAATTGAATCACTCAATTTTACGTATGAGCATAAAAAAGTAATTTCAATATCTCTTTAAAATAATTGGCGGTATATAGTTGCAGAGCACTGATATACTTTTAAAACTAAAATTAAGCTATACACTGCGGACTAAACGCGCTGAAAAAGGTGATCAATTCACAAAGGAATAGTAAGCAATTTAATGCCTATCAAACTACCTTGCTTAACGCCCCAGAGCAAAAGGAGCCAACCTTATCATTAACTTTTTTCGGGGCGTGCTAAATTTATCTACGTCTATGCGTGTGGTTGAGACATAAATTTAGGTCATTCGAGACTTTTTCGTTTTATACTTCGCTAGGCTATAATTTATTAGTATATTGTTAAAAACACATTTTTATAGATTAAAAATGCATCAATACCACTTATATATTTTACTTACATGTGTTACAATGTGCTAATTTACTACGCCAAAAATATTATAGGTATGTTATAAGTGAAAATCAAAAAATTTTTATATATTAAAATATTTCTATATAATAAAATTAAAAAAATTTTATATATTAAATTTAATATATTAAACTTTCTTTAAATTATTTACATAATTAATTATATATTTAAACAATTCATACTTTTAATAAATATTATGTATAATTTAGTACATAATATTTAAATTTGAAGAAGTTTAAAAAATTTGAAGGCCAACCGGTTTATCGAAGATTAAAAATTCTTTCCAAGGACGAACCACTTTGTGCAAGTCTCTTAAAAATAATGTGCAATACGAAAACAAAAACTTATCGCATGAATATAATCGAATTCCTATCAAGGAATTAAATAAGAAATAAAACCATAACACGCTGTTTTGATTCCCATTCTTATGTAAAAAATGAACCTGTTTCGTTAAAAAAAAACTCAACTTGATCTGATTATACGCTTATTAGAGAGATGATCCACTTCTAGATTATTGAAGAATTATTTCTCAAACTTTTCTGTATCAATATAAATGTATAAATGTAATTATTATATGCAAATTATTTAATATATAAAAATACTCTTTTTATACCCTTTGATCTACAAATTATTTAAGGGGACAGATATAACTTGACATTTCGAATTAGTTGATAATACATTTTAATATAAAAATAAGTCACCATCATATATATTACCTGTTTTGTTTTCGGTAAAGTTGAATATTTTATCAAAGTATAACGGAAAATATTTAGAAATATTTTTGTATGGTCTCTAGGTCTTTTTGATTGAACATAATGAAAACCTCTATATTTCTTGGGATACCGCAAGATTTTGAGAGCCAACATGATCGAATTGTCGTTTTCAAGGTTTTAAAATTTTTCAAAAATTATTGACTTAAGTTATAGTCTATTTAAGCCAAAACTCTTCAATTCTTTTTATTTTTAATTATATCATTAAATATGGCTTAACAAGAGAATAACTTTGGTCAATAATTTTTATATACAATTTATCACATTCATATCATAGCTACATATATTTTGAACATAATAAAACCTTGAAAACGTCAATTCGATCATGTTGTTAATTTAAAATTTAAAGGTGTAATATATCGCCTTAAGAATATTCGCTCTTATTATTTTATTCATCAATACAAAATCAAGACCCCACTGTAAATATAAAAAAAACTTTCAAATGCAAATTAATATCTAACAAAAATACAATCAAAAAAACAATCTTGTAGACAATTATAATATATGTTTAGGCACCGAGCAGGATTCGCGAAAGGAGAAATTAATAATTCAATGACACATTAAACTTTAAAAGTTATATTTATTCAATTGCCTAACCGGTATATCCCTATGACGCATTTACGCTAAAGCCGATGCTTTCCCTGCTACTCAAACGATGTGAACGTATCAAGACTCAAATCAACACCGTCTACTTATTGTCGAGAACGCCAATGCTGGTCCTTTTTTTAAGAGCTTCTTTCGGAAAAACGCATTTGAAAAACAATTTCATTCGGTTCTCTTTCTTTCACAATGCTGTAGCTATTGCTTTACAGCAGTTTAACATTACATATTTATTCATTATCAATTTAACATCATTATATTAGCCGCCAATATTATTTTACAATAATTAACATTACTTCTGTTGGTAACAATATGCGTTAAAACTCTTTCTACGCTTATCGACGCTCGTCGTTCAAACCGATCAGAGAATCGGGCCACACGCGGCAAATAGGAACAACAACACAAATTACGTCGCGTTCTACAACTCGGCGCGCGCGGCATAGTTTCGCGCTTCGAAGTAGCTTGACTTCGCCGCACATGCATTTTCGCGCGCTCGTGAAAGTTTCGCGCTGCTATATTGCTCCTGCTGTTGCTGCTGTTCCACACTGCTGCAGCACGAGGCCGTCGCGTGCAATTTCTTTTTTTCCCCCGTCATTTTTTTTCTCTCGCTATCGAAGCGAGCAAGGAACACAATCGGGTTGATTATGGTGGCGGGCAAGAAGGAGGATACGGTTGAACAACGAGTGAAAATCAGGGAGTTTGAGGGAAGCTCGGCATTTTCAATTCCGGTCGCGTAATACAATCTGTAGTGGTTCTGTGGGATATGGATTTTCGCGCTGCTGTGGCGATCGTCGAGCATTGTTTGTATAGTAATTGACGGATAAAAAGCGACGGAGATTTATCGAGTATTGGAGAGGAAATGACAGTGAGGTATAGGTATCTTTTGGGGATTCTTCGGTATAAGTCGAAGAAAATTAGAATTGATTGAAACTTATTACAGATTGTAGGTGTTATAGTTAACCATTAGTAAGCAATAATTTTAGAGGTCAGTGGTCTTTAAATGTAGAAAAGATATTACAACATCCAGTAAGTTACTGCAGGCTCATGGCAATTGAATATATTTTAAAAAATATTTAATTAGTTTTACATGTTTGTTCCCTTCATCTAAAAGGAGCTACTTAAAATTTTAGTATTAAATATTGATTGCAACAATATGACTTTTATTTTTTATGTGTTTAATTTTATCTATTATTTCATATAGCTAAGTTGTTTAGCTTTTTTCCGGATTTAAATTCTTGAGATAAGCAAAATTAAGCATTCTGAATGAAAATTTATTAGATGAAGTAATAAATAACTCTGCAAAATTCAAAATACACAATTTTATGTACTGTATCTACAATTTACAAGTTTGTTAAAATTTGATTAAGGAAATACAAAAAATCATTAAGAATACTTAAGTCCGTGTTAAACAATAATGTTCTGTGTTTATTTTTATTTCACATAATAAAAACAGTTTACAATAGCACTAAACGTTGTAAAAAATGTTCATTTTTCATCCTTCTAACAATAACATTTTGCATTCAACATGCCTACACAGTCAGCCGTCCTTTCTCAATAACTCGCGCGATAAACAGCTGGCTGGCGTACCGTATAGAAAGTCGAGAGTCGCGCAACTAATAGAGCGATATTTAAAATGCCAATCCGAAGTAGATCAGACGATAAGGATATGCCGAGGGAGATTCCTTGACTATTAACTCATCTAAGTTGCACTTTGAGAGAAAAAATCGAATGAAAGGCGGAGAAACTTTGATAGGTGTATGTGGGGCATTTTCTTAATTAAGGCATGATTTCAATATATATTTCACTGGGTTACTTTCAGCACGTTTCAGATAGATTGAATTTCATGTCAATTAGTTCTTTTTTCATTTAATGTAAATAAAACTATTTTTTGAACTAAATTTATGTTTAATAGGCTGTTAAACTCAATTAGTAATTTAAATTTCTCGCCTCAAATCTTACCGACCGAACGATAAATAATTACATAGTTGTATAATTTAATGTATAGGCCAAATTACGTAATATCAAAAGATAATTGCCCTTAGTTCTATAAAAATGCACCATTATATAAAGTTTCGATGAATGTAATTTGAATAAAATCTCCGTTATAACTTTGTTCAAATACACGAAATATTGAAATTTTTGTTTAAAACTGGTTTATTTATGACACAATTAATTTATTTTTTAATAGAAAAAGATGGTTCAAAACGATCAAATATGCAATATATATATTTAGTTATATAAAATTCCACAACTTTTATGAAAAACAAATATTAATAAAAAAAAATCTGTTATACGATACAAAGTGACCCACACTGTATTAAAGGTTTAAAACATAATAAAGAATAATAATGTCCTAATAACAGCTTTGCGAAATTCGGTCTACATACTTCATTACAATTTACAATTTACAAATGATTTGTTTTTCGATCGGTAAAGTTTAAGGCGGGATATTCGAAACGAATATTAAATTGACTTTGATACCCCTCAAATTGATTATGTCATTTAAGAATTTGATATAAAAATATGATTGTTACGATTAATTCAATTTCTTATGAAACCAATGTCTCTGCGCGATTAATTGCAACAGAATAATGAAGAAAACGTTTTTACAAACCCCGACATCCATTTCATCAATCAGCCGAACTTTCTTTCCAAGTGACTAATAGAGTAATATCCGAACTGCCAATTCGAGAAGCCCATAAGATCATATCTCGCGATAAGAATTCCCAACTCGAAATCAATGTTCTCATACCAGCGACCCATAAAGGTATGACCTGCACCGATCTATTATCTACCACAGGAAAAAAAAAGAATAGGCTATATATTGCAGACAGCGAAACGTTATTATACGCACATCCACGTCACCCCTAACACACACACACACACACACATATATATATATATAGAGCATTTTATACACTATCTCGCAAAGCTCGACACTGACACTCGGCCCAGCGGTCGTAAGCGATGACTGGTTATTTTCATCGTACCGTGCCTGACTGCTGCTGCTGCTGCTGTCCCTTTCTCCGCAGCGCAATACACAAACGTTGTTACTCGCGGAGTAGAGCTGATAAAATAAAGGCCGCGCGCGAGCGCGGTTACGACACGCGCGCAGGCATAAGAAAATCTCTATCTCCTGGCGATCGGCGTTTGAAAAATGCCGCGAGCCAGGCGATTGTAATGCTGTATTATACGTACCTATACGGAGAGGGAGAGGAGAAATGTCACGGTCTGCACTCCGGACATAGTGCGAGCGTGTACGTGTGTAATATACTTACAAGTTTCCTCGTCTGTAAATTTGCGCGCGAGAGCGACACTCTTGTTTAGGGTAGGTATTTCTTCGAGGTATTATATATATGCGAGAGCGAATTTTATTGTTGTATAGTTTACATGGAGCTGGAGCATCATCGGAATTTGCACGGCTCGCGGATGTGAATTGTAATGCGATTTATAAGTTGCGACGTACCATGGTTCTTGACATTTTTACGCGAAAGGAAGGAAGTGGCGGAGATGGGTGAGAATTCGAGGAATTTGTGGAGCGGATACTTCTTTATCACCGGCTTGGTTCTGTATTTTGCAGGGAAGTGGGATATATCCCCGAAGGCAGGATGTTGCGTTATGAGAATTCGTTGTTCTGATTTCGAAAAAGGCTATGTAGCGGCGTGCAGTTTATGGTTGGGGATTGTCGCGGTTGTACGAAGAAACAATGTTGCACCGAACTATAGGTGGAAAAATTAAGTCGACTAAACATTTGAGCGATTGAAGTTGCTCCTATTTTATAAGTAGTAACTGTCTGATTTGTAAATAAATAGATTTCTAATGAAGAATAAATTTGTAAGTAAATAGAAATTTCAACTTTTTTAAATCATTTATTTCAACCACCATTCGTTTTACTTACATTGAATTATAATTTAAAAGATCATTTTATTACATTTTGTAACAGAAAATAATAAAATAGATACATAAAAATGTAGGTATTTAATGAATTGGTTATTCCATATCATTCGATGGCTGACCAAACCCGACCCTTTTACTACTGGCCATCTTGATCTCATACTTTTTATCGTTTTTTATGCGCAATAGTAGAATTTGATGATAATGAGGCAAATTTTTTTTCTGAATTGATTTGCTCATTGTAAATTCATTTTAATTCATGTGATAGAATTCTTAACTTAATTCTTTGTAAGAAATATTCTTTTGTCAATGTGTTTTGTCAGAACCCTGCAGAATTTGTCAAAAATATGAATTCTGATTGTTTGTTTCAATTTGACAATTAATTATTACTAATTCGAACAAATTATGTCGATTTTGCCAAAATATGTCGAATCCTGTTTTTAAGGACAAACTATTTATATTTTGTAAAAATAGGCTCTATCACTGATTCGTTCGAATATATAGTTTCATATATAATTTGTTGTCAAGTTAAAGCAAAAATGAAAATCCACCTTTTTCTAACAAATTCTGCAGACTTCTGACAAATCATCTTCACTAGAGTTTGTGCATATACTAGGTAATATTTAGGTCAAATCCTAGATCTCACTTCAAAACAAGTTCAAGGCATCCGCTCAAAATACCTAACCCATTCAGCAAACTACAGAACTTTCTTTCCATAGTCATTAAAAGCGTTCGGCGTCATATGTACGTCGTTTCGCCAAACAAAAAGCACCGCGAGTCCTCGAACAAACGTGCTCATTAACTATGAAGCAAACGCGCGCCTCGCTACTTTTAACCTCCGAGACTCCATCTTACCCATCACCTTCGCGTACATACACTCTCCAAAACCGAGATAATCGCGCCACGAAAAAAAAGATCCGACAAGTTCAAGGTTGTCCCGAGGCGTTCCTTGATTATTCTCCTGCTCCCTTGAAAACACGCTGGAGGTCCTGTCGCAATGCACAGCAGTATATCATCCGAGGATGGGAAAATCGGTAGGAAGGTGACATCGTTTTGCGCGCGCGATTCGTGCGTAGGTATTGTGTGTATTGTGCCTGGTCGTTTTAAAGGTAGGAAGGTAGGTGTATACATACGGAGTGAGCTGTACATGGGAGTTATTGTAAGGCGCGCGCGGGCAAGGTATATAAGACAACAAAAGAGAAAGAAATAATAAAATATGGCCTTGCAGTGATAGGGACTTTATTTTATATATATATTCATTGTGACACGACTGTGTTTTAGTGCGCATGCGTCCACTCTATTTTCTGGTTTGCTATAGTTGGATTTATAAGGTATCTATGAGGTTGTATTTTGAGAAAAGTTTTGAAATGTCTATAGATATATTTTTAGAAACTTATACTATAGTAACAATTGAATAATTAAAACTATAAATTTGAGACAGGAATTCCGATATAATGCATGAACAATATACGTTTAGATATAAAAGATTTATGTTGCGTCTAGTATTTTCTTTTTACAGTTATGTAAATTGCACTTATTGCTATGTGTTGCTATTTCAAAGAGAAATATGAGTTTACAAAAAATATAATGTTTCAGATAGTAATATAATGGCGCAACATCTGCAATAACGATCTGTACGAGCACACGTTTTTCAAATACCAACGTTGAATTCTTACAGCTTATTAAATATAGATTATTTTTAAGTAATTATTTCATAAGAAGTTAATGTACGGAAGATGATTGTAATACTCAGGACACTTATATTAGATTGTATTACAAAAAATATATACATAGAAAACAACATTATAAATTTTGATGAAATTTTTAGTGATATTATTTTTTAACTGTTTTAAGGAAATTTCTTATTAATAAACCACAACTAATAAAACTGTGATTTTCAGTTCGTTTAAGTTTTGTTGTAAGATGTAGATTTATTGATCCCATATTATATACATAAGTTATGACTTCCTTGAAATATTTATACGAATCTTCCACAGAGATATGGTTATCTTGAGAAGCTTTGATTTGTTACTGTCTGCGTCGAAAATGCAAGCTCATAAATTTATTTAGATCGGAATATCATATACATAAATTACATCTAAATATCATGGGTAAAAATATCACAAAAATAATACAATTATCATATTCAAAACACCTGCATTCCGGGTTTATAAGCAATTTTTTAATAATTTTATAATAAAATCAAACCTTTTGCATGCATTCACGTATGTTGGAAGAAGTTGTTCCAATTTTTTGTAGCTATTTCATTGAAAAAATGTAAAATTGTAGACGACCAGCAGAAATCATTTTTCATCAATGCCTATAAACACTTATGTAAAAAGCCAGCCGTGTTAAATTGCATTGTCTGTGTTTAAAAGAAATTCGCAAAAGTGACTTTAAACACGGCATTCACACGCACGTACTAATGTCTAATACTCCCGTAAATATCGTGCCTCATAATCTTACGTTTTTCAAAACAGTGCTATAAAAACTAGCAGCAACACCTCGCCATAAAACCGCATTTTATTAAAATACAACATAATTCCCTCTCTCAGCTTAAAGTAGCGCATTAATTCAAGGTGCGCCCAGTCAGCTCGTCGCGAACCAGCTGTGTGTATGTGTATGTGTGTGTGCCAGAGCACAAGTCGTACGAGCTACTTGCGAAAGTTAACGATCGCGTATCCTGCCTGAAACCGAGCCAAACTCTATATACTACTACTATAATATAATACTATAATTTCAAATATTAGAGAAGCTATCGTTCGGTGATAATTATAAAAATAATAATTTATCGGTGTACCCGAACCAATTAATTTTGAATTAATGGATGCACACAAAAGACGCTATACCAGCTTAGTGGCAGGCGTCTAAGGTAATGCTCCAGTGCCTTACTGAAGAGTCCACACTGGAGCAGAGGACGAAACGCCTACATATTTTTTTGAAGGGTGGCCTATTCTCCTTGCCCTCCAACCATAGAGGAGGTGAATGTATGTGCATCCATTAATTCAAAATTAATTGCTTCGGGTACACCGATAAATTATTATTTTTATAATACTATAATACTCCACACTCTACCGTCCATCTCGTTCGTACATTCAGGGGAGACTGGTATAACGGAGCACTAGTCACAACTTAAAAAATAATAAATCATGTTTTAATTTTGTCCGCCGACGGATAAAAATTTCTTTGCTAAGATAGCGAAACATTTTGACGGAATCGTTTTAACTTATACAGCTGATATTTCAGTTATGTAAGCAATAAAAATGTTAGCTTTTATTGCAGAAATATTTGCTCAACGATATTTTTATTTATAAATAATACAATCTTAACCTATTTCTTCCCAAGCGGCCATTTTATAGTCGATTGGTTTTTTGCCTAAAACCGCCATTTTGAAATTTTCCAACGGAAATTTCAAAATTCTGACTTCAGAATCGGAAAGAGCGGACATTTTTACTTCAGAAAAGTGTTATTGATTATTATTTTTTTTTTCGACAATTTTTTAGGCAAAAAACCAATTGACTATAAAATGGCCGCTTGGGAAGAAATGGGTTAAAGTAATTCAACGAAATAGTAGTTTTTAATATAAATTACTTCTGCATCGAGTTACTATTAGATTTTATAAGTTTTTAAACAAACAGCAACATCTTTAGCAACAAATTATCTATACGTCTGAAGAGACAAAATTTATTAAACCTTGTCGTAATTGATTTCTGACAGTATTGCGAGTAAAGCAGGATACCCGCGGATGCGCAGTGAGTAATCGAACGTGAGGGGACGTACAAAACTGACTTTATTGTTTACAATTTGTTAAAATATGAACATCAATGAACATTCAAAAAAATTAATCCGGAGAAGTGAAGGGAAACTTTAAAAAAACGGAGTCAAATCCATAAAATAAGTGAAAGAATCAAGATTTTATCAGAAATTCAGTAGTAAAAATTAAGAAAATTAATTCTTCTTTTTACGTTTTTCAGTTTACACAGACAGATATTTTTGTTCAAATCCTTAAAATTTTGAATCATCCATGCTCATATCAGTTTCATAGGTCCTATATCAATGTTTTACCTGTGGCTGGCATAGGCCATCCATGGGCATCCTCCTTTATCGTTAATATCTGACTTAGATACGGGATTTATATAAAACACTTAAAAACAAAACAAAATTTTAGAGTAAAAAAATGTTAAAACTTAAGTAATTTTTTTTTATGTTGCCTATCAATTGTTTTACATTTATTCCAAGAATTCGTATACCTATATTTTGTAACATCCGTCTTCTTTACTATAAGTAAACAGTTTAAACGCAGTGTTTTTGAAAAACGCAATTTTCGAGTTCCTTAAGATAGGCATATCACAATTAACCATACTATAAAAAACACCAGACCTAGCTAATTATACAGTGCAATACTCTCCAACCTGTATCTACTAAATAAAAGCAATTTCGTTTCCATATTCCAAACGCCGCTTTCACAACAAAAATCCCACTAGCCGTGCAATTTAACAGCCGGCTACACCCCGCTCTCCCCAATCATACATCCCCACAGATCAAGCGGCTAAGTATTCCACGCGCACACTGCATCGGGACGATTATATCTTGCTTCCGTTTTTCGCAACGGCCTCCTTATACCAGCGAACTCGCGAAGCTATACACGAAGCCTCCCCTCTCTCGCGTGATCGCTTCTCTCCTCCTTAAATTCGATCCCCCTACCACTGTACATAGCGCGCTCTTACTTTTCTCCACGCACGCGGGGCTATATGTTTCTTTCTCTTTCGCATTTATGTAGAGGATCGCGGATGTTCTCGCACCGGCGCAGCCGACGCCGCAAGGCCGTTCGTTCGTTTTTCTCGCCTGCGCGCGGACGATTATAAATGTGAGGCCGAGTGCAGGCCTTTGTGGCTCCTTTGTGGCGAGAGAGTTTTTATGGGCGGGATGGGCGAAAGAGTGGCTGGCCCAGACGAGTATCGTTAGTCATGCGCGGGATCGGTGGATGTTATCGGGAGTGCGCGGGTCTTTTTGGGGAATCCTCGAGGAGTTTATTGAGGGAAAATGTGGCTGAAATTGCGTATGTAAGATTAGTGTGATTCATTCGGGTTGAGGTTTGCTTTTTTATATGTTGTTAGAATGAAAATCCTATTTATAGTCTTTGGCTTAGCGAGTTCGCACTTTTAGGTGTGAGCTACCTGATCCTTTGCTTTCATAGATTGGATATGAATAGGTCACTCTTCTAGGAATATACAATCATTTAATCATTTATTTAACGAAGTAGTTTGAACTTGTATTGAAATTATACGATTTTAGGGGATGTAGGTAGTTGGAAAAATTTTTATACATGATTTTATATTGTGACGAGTGTGTGTGCTGGTTTTTTGGGGAATCCTCAATGAGTTTATTAAGGGAAAATGTAGCTAAAATTGTATATACGTGAAAAAATTATGTGATTCATTCGAGTTGAGGACTTTTTTATTCGTAATTAGAATGCAAATTCTATTTATAACCTTTGGCTAAGCTACGCGAACTTTTTACTTGACAGCTACTTGGTTCTTCGATTTCACAAATTGGATATAAATAGATCACTCTTCTAGGAATATACTATTATTTAATCATTTATTTAACGAAATAGTTTTTACTCATATTAAAATTATTCGATTTTGGGAAATGTATAGGTAAAAGGAAAAAGAATTATATAAATATATTTATTAATCCGCCAAGGACGTACGACGAATCATTGCCGTAGGATTATATTACTATGTAAGTTGTAGGTAAACCATGTGATCCAAATAATTAAATTAATTTAGCGGCTTTAATCTGTTTAAAAAAAGTTTAATAACTCAAAAAATCGAAATATCGAACTTTTTTCACGAAAATCTTTATTTCCGATCATGTTAAGGGTAGTTCTATTGAAAAAAAGTATTTTTGTCACAGGGAAGAGGGTCACGTCCTTATTATGGGTTGAGGTCCACGTCTATTTCCTTAACGGGTGGAGAGGACAAACCATGGTGTTGTAACCAGAAAATGAGACGATGAAGATAAATAATTAACTAATATTTTCTTTTGGTGCTATGACGATTCAAAATTTTATCATCAACTATATCTATATATAAAATATGAATCTCTTGAAAATAAGTGGAAAATAAATTAAATATATATGATTTTTACAACATTCTAACAAATTTAGTCTTTTGTTAGATTTTGGTTACATTTACGGATCCAAAATATATCTGAAATCGTATGAAGATTTCCTAAATATTTCAGGTCAACCCGTCCAAAATTTTTACTTTTTTGTTACAGCCGATTTTAAAGTTATCGCATACTTATCTTCATTTTCTGCACATGTAAATTGTTGTTCAACTTTTTAAAAATGTTCATAGTTTTTATATATTAACTTTCTAGGACTCTTTTCTACACAGTAACCAGCTGTAAAATAGATATGCAAATAAAATACAAACAAGATAATTGAAGCCAAATAGACGTACCTAGACCGTAACACGCGAGAATTACGGAAACGCGCCGATGCCTCGAACGCTAAGCCATTTGAATGCACGCCTGGTGAGTTCGACGCCTGGACTTGTAGTCCGGGAGCCAGTGACAGATTTCGGTCGGTTGTAATGAACCGTGTACCGTTAGATTGCAAATGAATGCATGCTAAAAGTGGCCAGTACTCGGAAAGGAGCAAAGGTGCAAAGATGCGAGGGTTCATTTGAAAAAGTCCAAATATACGGATATATATATATATATATATATATATATATATATATATATATATATATATGCGCGCATAATATGTGCAAAGTCCTGGTTCTCTGAATCCGTACATTTGGATATTTATATATATATATATATATATAAATATATATATATATATATAATTAATTGTCTATTTATTCACTTTTGTAATTCTTGATACATTAATTTATTTATTACATTTATATATTTCAATAGTCTAAATTAAAAACGTGCATAAAAATATATCACGTGATGTTTGCACGAAAAATGCGCCTTGCGCCGCCGCGTGTAAAATTCGCCTAGCACCGAATAACTTTAGATACGTGATGCCGGCCCGGCTAAAATTTGGTCATTCTACAGTTGGCATAGTACTCAAAACAAAAAAAGTAGTCAGCTGGATGCATGATGGGAAAAAAGTCGTCAGCTGATGTATTAAAAGTGCGCGCGGCGCTCATATCTGGTTTCCGCGCCACACCTTTCACCACGTCATCTGACGGTCTTTCCACCGGCATACAGACAGCTGACTATTTTTTTTTGTTTCAACTATCATGTCAACTATTATATAACCAATTTTCAACCGGGCCGGTATCACTAAATTTAATTTTTTTTTCGACATGTTCGCATAAGCAGCTGACATATACTCCACCATGTTACATCCAGCTGACTATTTATTTTCTATTGTATACAATATATTTTATTAGTATATTAGTTTTCAGCTGAGCCGGTTTCTTTTTTTATTTTCTATGCGTGGGAGGCTACCGTAGTCCAACCCATCCATGGTGCGGCAGCTGACGTTCACGAAGTTTCATTACATCATCATATGAAGCATATAAATCAAAATTAGCCGAGCCGGTTTTGGTCTCACAAATCTGTCACTGGCTCCCGGACTATAGGAAGTTCGCGACGCGCGTTAGAATTCACCGACACAACGCGCGTATAACTGGACGCAAATACTCGCGGCGAGTCGTTTCTTCGCGAAATTTTGCGCGTGTCCTTTTCTTTACGAGCTTCGCGCGGGATTTTTACCCGCAGAACGGGATTTCCTCGCGCAAGATTTTAGAGTGCGATTGTGTCTATATGGGTATAAAAGGGAATGCTTTGTGCTGCTGCGTTGTTCGGGTTTATCTGTTGTCTGTCGCGTTTTTTTCTTCGTTTTGGATTTCGTTGGTGGAGAAGGAATGCCTTTGAAAGTGAATCCGCTGCTGGGGGAAGAATTCGACGGTGAATAATTGAAAGGGTATTTTAAGGCATTTTTCGAAGGTAATTGGATTGTATTTTTAGATTCACTTTCTTGTAGGAGGTTTTATAGGTTTTTGTTTGGTTTATAAAGAAGGTATTTTACTTCGAGAAAGATATTGTTATTTAAATTACTTGCAGTATTTTATGAAAAGACTTAAATAATGAGGACTATGTAAAAAAAAAAACAAACTGAAATATTATTATATTTAAAAGCTTTAGTTATAATATAACAATAAATGTTGATTGTATACTGAAATTCATAAATTAAAACAAGCCATTAATGTTCTATTTTGCACATATATTAAATCCTTTTTATACTTACTTATCAATTAATTTATTCTATTTATTTTCACTGTAATACAAGTTACTGCACATATTAAATTGAAAATACGTGTGATTGAATGCAATCAATTCATATCGACACTCAAACATTTTATTGAAATTGTCTATTCAATTCTATCTCACGTACACCCACTTATCAAAAATTTTACATGCAATTCAATCGAACCAATTGATTCTCATTGTGAAATTGATGTTTTGTCAGTTAAATAAATCCAAATACACAAAGATATCGTAAATCCAAACATTCATCAAACCACATGAGAAAATGTATCTTAAACAAGATCGTTCAACACGTAAAGTACATTAAAATCCACAATGCGCATAAAGCCAAACATTTACTATCCCATTTCGCAATCATTCGATTATCCCAAGCACCCTATCTCCGCTTTTCACTATCGAATAAAGTCACAAAGGGCCATTGGCATGTGAATGTGCAGCCCCGCGGCGCGAAATTCGAGAAAAAAAAGCCACCCATCCAGCGCCGCATGAAAACTCGCGGTGCGAAGCGCGCGGCAAAAAGGACGAGGCGCATGCAACGTCCCATAAACATCGGACCAAACGGGGCACGGAGACTCGCGTATATCCCTCGGCCATATTATATATACGATACCCTTAAATCTCAATTACTCCCCTACATGGGGTATGACCTTCGTTACGCGAGGCCAGCACAAAGAAGCCCCCCTCCCAGCTATATACCACGGCGCATTTTTCCGGCGTTACTTAAAATAATAACCTGTACGCGCGTTACGATGCCTTCGCGCGCATAAAGCGCTTTACAATATGTATGTATATATGTACGTGCATGCGTACCTTTTAACGTCGGGTTATGTATGTGAGAAGGTGGAGGAGCGCGAGAGCGCCTTATTTGCCCTTTCACATAAAATAGCGAAAGAGTCGCGCGCGCCCCTGTAGGAATCTCTGGTAACGTTGCCGGGTAAATCACTTAGGTCCCGGAAAAAAGGAGGAAAATTAATGAGATGAAGGTAGGTAGGTAGGTAGACGTTGGTTTCAGAAATTAGTAGGTCCGTATGAAGGCTGAAATATACGCTAGGTTGAGATATTGCGCGTTTCGCGATTCTTTCTTCTTGGAGAAAATAGATTTCTGAGTTGGCACGAGCTTGTGTAAACAAAGAGAGTAACGCTGATTAGAAATTCAATTGTACATATTATTTATTGGGAAACGAACAATTTTTTCTTTATGTCTGTTTCATAAATCCTTGTCAATGTAAAATGGATATATCGAAAAAATTCATTTTGAAATATAAAAATGATTGAAAGATTCAGTGTAAAGAAAATGTACCTAATATTACTCGGTTCATAAGGTCATATAAATCGAGAATCTATTTGTCTCCACATGCGAGCTACATCTCTAAATTTCCTTCGTTTATTTAAAAATAAAACCTTATTTTATATTGTATAGTACAGCAATTATTATAATCAGTAAAATGATATATAGAATGGTTAGTATATGTATATGTATATACACCTTATATATAATAAGTAGATAAATGTAGTGCAATGTATAATAAATAGATAAGGTAGCGTCAGGTCGGTCATACATATGTTTCAGTAAAGCTGGTATAGATAAACCAACTTGTTAACCTGTGAACTCTAAGTGGATTATCTTTTCAAATCTTCCCACGTTTAAAAAGACAAATATATGAAAGACACTTATTTTTCGAATTGACGTAATAAATGTCGTATTGTACTCGTTAATACAGGTTTCGTGTATGAATCTTTTAGACAGAAAAATCCTTATTTCACGAGCATCCTCCATTATACACGAACCCCCCGTTCACCATTCTAATTATCGTATCTTTCGCATTTTTCACCCGAAAAATGAGAAAATTTTTATACCCCATAAAATTTGTCTTAAAAACCGGCGTAAAACGTCTCTCGAACAAATTACATCCTTTAATTACTGCCTCTCTGCGTGCGTCACACAGCCTTCTCCTTTAAACCACCATAAACTATCCAACCATACCTCAACAAATAAGCAAAAGTCTTATTCTCTCTTAAGACAGTATTGGCTATACAATCCACGTCAAAAGTCAGTTTTTGGCTTAAAAATTGTAATAATTAATTTTGCGAGACAATGTATTCATTTTTCTTAATACAATTAGAAGCTGTGATAATCATAAATTTATTTAGATAGATAATTTCATTTAATAGAATTAGTAAAGTTGTCGATTTTACTTTCAATTATGATTTTCAATTTTATATACAATTCTGCTAAACAAAAATGGCAAAAGTAATTTGCATAATTAGTGAAGAATAAGGCAGTGCAAATCGGAAAACACAAATAAAGATAAAGTTAATTATTGTTATTTAAGAAATAATTCTATTTTACCGTTTGTGAAGATTTTATTAATACTTTTAAGGCCTTAATAAAGTTTAAAAAAGAATGAAAAATGAATAATGAAATGGGTGGTGCATACTGCCTAATAATTCTTTATTCTGTTATTAATATTATTATTATTTTATATTATTTGTATTATTTTATATTAGATATATTATTATTTTATATTATATATATTATGATTTTATATTATTTTTATTATTATTTAATATTATTTTATATTATTTTATATTATTTTTATTATTATTTTTATTATTATTTTATATTATTTTTATTATTATTTTATATTTTTGTCAAATACAAATTATTGTCATATATTTGCAAAAACCAATATTGTATCATTTACACTAAATGAAACCAAGCCACTTAAAACCCCCATTTGATAAAAACCAATCAAAGTTACATCAAAGCAAACGTACACCACCCCTTACCACTTCACCCCCCCCCCTCATCATCATAATTCACATCCAAAACCCCAACTTTCCCCCTCGACTGTACATCGTCCAACCACTCCTTCCAATCTCCACACTCCTCCAGCACTCTTGACCGCTGCTCAGCCGCGCGCTCTGCGGCTCGCATATACATATCTCCGCAACAACCGCATGGCGCTCGCGGATGTAAATTTCGCGCGTCTCCTCACAGGCACGAAGGCGATGACGTGCACCCACACACACACACGTACGTACGTACACACAGCGAGCAAATAGAACCGCTGGCAGGGTGAACGAGCGAGTCGCGCGCGCGGGAATCCGTAGGTGATGACCTCAGAGCCGAGGGACAACGTCCTCAAACGCCGCTGATGGCAGAAGAGAGTCGAGGGACGGCCTGAGACATTCCCGATCGCTGTTTGCGCATTCCGGAGTGCGAACTGCACGGGTGTGCGGAGGACGGCTCGGTGATGGTTTTTCTGGGTTTTTTGAGAGAGAGAGGGGGATGTGGGTGGGGGTGCGTAAGGGTGTCGGAGATGTAAGATGGAGTGAAGCTTGGAGGGAGTGGTCGAGGACTTTTATATGGGGGTTGATGGATGGGCTTGGGGGAGATCGCGAGATTGGAGGGTTAGTGGGGGTGTATGTAGGCTTTCGTTTTGTGTGAAAGATTGAGAGATGTAGCATTGGAGGTGGTGATTAATAATTGATAATTAAGACATGTAACATGGTTTTTTCAGAGGTGCATGTTTGAGATATAAATGCGTTTTCTAAAAAGATAACTTTAGATTATTTTCCAGTGAATCTTTAATTATAATATAAACAGAAATAAAATATGCTTTTTGAGCTTTTTTATAGATATTTATAAAATTTTCAATATGAATATAAAGGGCTTATTATGAAATAATGCTATTTATAACATTACATATATTATATAAAAGCAAGTCTTTATAAACGAATCACACTGTATTAAAAATCGTCAAAATATTACACATATTTCGACTATTTTGTGATGTACGATGAGATTCATTTGTAGAAACTTGCCATAAGTAAGTTTGTAAATAAAATGAACGAAACGTCAGCTAAATTTATATCCAAGGTACCTAATAATTAATTGGTTCATTGAGACGTCGGAGGTATAGAATTCTTTTTTTGTGCTAAAACTCACTTAAACGCATTTCTTAAATAATTTTTCTTTAATGATTCAACTAAGCATTTATTTTCCAGTAATTTTATGAAGATATATGCCCAAACCAGATTACTTTGCTATTTCAATATTGACTATTTATTTTATTGTATAATTTATTAAAACGATCGCATGAAAAGGTCTAGATATAAAAAAGTTACATATTACTTGATTTTAAAAAATATTTACTTTATTTCTGACGTCTATAGGTTGGCTTTCATTTTCACACCTGAATGAACAATAATTTAAAACTTAAAGTATTTCTTTATGGTTATCCTGTACAGTCACCGCAGAGTTCGAAGAACGAATAGTAGCAGTAATAATCTGAATCTACGCATATACATATTCATTTTGCTTACAATTAATACAACAGCTCCATATAAAATTTATGAATTTAGTTCTAAAAATTTAGTTAGCATGCTTTTTCAATTTTTGCATATTTCACGATCTCATTATAGAAAATGTGAATATTTTAAGTAAAACATTTACCTACGATTTTGATCACAAATTCGTATTATTTACGTTTTTATTACAAAATTACTTGTATCAAATCGATGCTTCTCATACGAAGAGTACCGTAACATACTGTTCCAATGAAGTACCAAAAAGAAACATTTGAAAAAGGTGAACATATTGCCATAATCTTTAATGTTAACATACGAAATAGTGTAATGTTTTCCCACGAAGCGTCAAAATAACGTAAGATATTTTTATGCTAAATCCTTCTAATTTCATTCAATTCCCTTCCCGCAGAACTGAGATTCAACTTATCTCATACCTCGTGATAAATTATAAAAAGTCACCGACTCGAATCCAATAACACACACACACACATCACACGATACTTACTCGAATTCACGCATTCTCCTCGAAATTGTGAAATCGCAAGTCGTCCGCGCGGAATGCGTGCAGCGTGAAATATAGAAAACGAGAGTCCACGAGCAATAGAGAAAGAGAAAGAGAAAGAGCGTGAATCGGGCGCGCGTTATATTCCAGTGTCTTGCTCCATTTGCGCCCGTGGGCATCGCGGGATCGAGCGCGCGCCAAGCGGCTTACTAACGAGGCAGCGGGCGATTTCGGAAACGAACGGCCATTCTTTTTGTCGATATGCTGCCAGCCTAACTTGCGTAAACACGCGAAATTCAGCGGCTTCTTTTTTATTAAATGTTTCATACGGGCAAGGGAATTGAATATAAGTGAGAGTATGGATGTCGATTTGAGTTTGGAGATTTATTTGGATGTTGAACGTTTGGGCTTGTCGTATATCGTTGAAACTTTTTTGGTTTTTGTCAATGACTCTTTCAATGACTCTTTCAAGGAACAAGAAAGAAAGTTTTTGACAGCATCGTTTTTTGAAATATTGATGTAATACTTTTTATGAATCATACTGAAATTATAGCTTTAGAATTGATGTGCTTGCAGAACATTTGAAGAATGCAAACAATTAAATTGCTGCATCGAGATTTCATAAGCTTTGGCTGTCTATATCCGTTTCCGGAATAAAATATCCGTTATACGCGGAAATTCAGAAGCTCTTAATGGTCTTAATAGATTATAGTTCTACGCAATCATATAATCGATTAGATATTGTTTGCTATTTCATGCTTTGAAATTACTTTCTATAAAAGTAGTCATAAGAATTTGATATTAAAATAATTTCTAAGTAAAGTTAAACTTCAGAACAGTTATATATGAAAAATAAATAACTCATACCGTGCGTACTTCTCAGATCATTAATTTACACAATATATTAAAAAAACCAATACAGGAAAAAGTAAATCCCGCAAAGTCGTTCAATCAAAATTTTGTGCAATCAGGCAAATCCAAAAACCCTCTCCTTATGAATCACTCAATCTGACTCACTCACCGCATCCAGCATTAACAAATCTCATTTTCGCCCAAAAAACGAACCTTTCCTCTGAATTCCCGGGGAAGTTTCGAAACCACCCGGTATCGGAGGTGCCAAAGCGGGCCCCATAAAAAAAGAGGAGCCGCAAAAACAGCGAGCCAAACGCGGAGGCCAAACGTCCTCGCGAATCCCAAAACGAAGAGAGATAAAGACGCCATCTCCGTAAGCTCGTCCGGCATAATTTAGCGCGAGCGCCGAAAAGAGAATGGTCATCGTACCCTGCCGAAAAAGAAGAATAGAAACGCGAAGTGACGCATATACGCACACTCTGTTTAGCGAAGATGCACGCGTACAAGGAAAGGATGGACGAGTGTGCATACAGTGACTTTGTGATTTTGTTCAGTGAAAATTAAATAGGTTGATTTGAAAAAGAATAGGTAGGATTTAATTATCTGGTTGATAGTTAATTATGAAAGAAAATTAAAAAGTGATTAGTTCTAAAATTAATTTATGATAGTAGTTTATAAGTTGTAACTTAGGATTGAAACCTTTTTTTTATACGTAATCAGGTACTCAAGTTGGAAGAATACTTTTACATATTAGTATGCAGGAATTTAGATAAACAAAGAAAATGAAAGCTTCAAACTTGTTTTGTAAGAAATGTGCTTTAAAACTGGCACACAGCTGCATATTTGAGAAGTCAATAAACGCATTTTTCTTTATATTTTATTAAAAAAAAAAGAAACTTAAATAGGCTTTGGCAGAACATAATCTAGTTGTTCAAAAGTTCAAAGGATCCTGTTATAATTATCATACATTTTTTAAAAGATGTTTTGTATCTTAGATAATTTTGATTTCATCTTTAGAAAAAATAATACTTTTTGAAAACGAAAAAGTGAAATTCAGTTTGAAAGGGTTCCTGATAGGGCCCAATATAGTAAGAAAATTATATTTATTTTTTTCTGAAAAAGCAGGAAGAGATATTGTTTTGAAAAATTGAGGAAAAGTTTACAAAGTTTGGACAATATTGAAAAATACAAAAATGTATTTAAAACATTAAAAAATACTGCAAAATGCTGAAACATACTGAAAAGTTTTGCCATTCGTTTTATAGTACCTCACAAACAATGGAGATTGTAAGTACCCGGAATTACAGAGATTTTTCAATTTTTTGATAATAATAATAATAATAATCTTCGATTATTTACATCTTTCCTCCTTTTTGGGAAAAATGAATGTCTTCTTTTACTATTTCTGACTAGTTAAAAATTACAAAATCGTACCATTGACCTTTTATTTAAATGATTATTATATTACATATTGTTGATTCATATCAAATGAGACCAATGGTCAAATCTATCAAATTAAAATTGCAATAAACTATTAATAAAATTACCTATATCATATCGGAATGAGAAATCAATATCAATATAGTAAACTGCATAAATTAATGCTTAAAGTTTACTTTATGCATGTTTCAAAACTTCCTACAAATTACCTCCCACATTAATTACTTACAACATTTTTCCGCATTGAACAAAAAACTCGTGTTAAAAGATAGACTCCGAGAAAGAAAAATCTTAATAAAAATAGTCCCTTTGCAAATCGGAAAGCTCGTTCGAATAATATTCATCTTACGTATTCTTTCATATAGCATTCAAATCCTACCTATTAAACATTGTAAGAAAAATTGAAAACAGTGCTAAATTACATAAGCGAACGGCCCAAGTCTACCTTCCATATATTCCAAAACTCCCCACCAACTCCCTACGAAAATTCCCCCTACACTTACTTCACTTCCATAAAAAGAAAACTTTCCGCAAGGGACAAAAGGACTCGCTAACAGAAACACCCAACCCAGCCACCCACTGCATCAGAGACGGCAAAAGACTAGGCGCAAAATTGCACAGAAACATAACCGACCGCGCGCGAGGGCGGCAACCGCATCGACACTGCCGCTGGCGTACGGCGCGGCCGGTCCGCACTGGACGTCCTTGCTACGTTATCTCCCCGCGCGACACGCGTTCGTTCGTTCGCCTCCTTTCACTTTCCTGCACTGTGAACGCCTGAACGCCCGAGCCGCGAACGGCCAAGGTATAATACGTAAGAGGTCTCCGGCCGTATGGTGTGTCCAGCTATCGCGGGCTCCAGGAACCGAGCCCCGGATATCTCTCTCTCGCTCTCTACTGTATTGCCCGAACAAAAGACAGACACCTCCCCGTATACTTCTCTACTTTCCTACGTGTGTATGTGTGTGTATTTTTCATCGCGAATGGTTTTTTATATACGTACAAAACGTGTTTCCTTCTTGCTCGCGAGCCTTTGTATGATAGGCTCAGTTGAGTGTCTCCGGTTCGCCTTGTAGTTCTGTTGGTTGCGTTTGAGTGAGTTTTCTGGAAGAGAGAGAGAGAGAGAGAGAGAGAGAGAGAGAGAGAGAGAGAGAGAGAGAGAAAGAGAGAGAGAGAGAGAGTGTGTGAAGGCATTAATGCGGAGTTGGCTAATTTTAAGATTGTAGAGTATGGAGGGTTCAGTGCACTGGACAGCGAGGAGAACTATATTCTGGTCCTTTTATTCGGGATAGGATTGGTTGTTGCTTGTGGTTGGAATGAGGCTTTCGGTTGATTATGATAGGTATTTTTTAAAAGATAACTAGGTGGAGACATATTCTTTGACAAAAACGATCACTTTTTCGATGGTGCAAAAATAAGTGAGTCTTTATCAGAAAATCTATAAAGAATACCAGTTTTTATAAGAAGCATCTGAAAAGAACAAGCATTTTTCGAGGAATCTTAAATAGTCTTTGTAAGAAGTGCTGATATGAAGATATGATTTTTTTGTATAACGCTGAGTAATAGGGCATTATATCATTTAGTGTTGAACTATTTTATTTCAAATTTAAACAAACGGTTCACTAAAATTAAGCAATTTATATGTACATGGTTCAATAAAATCACTAATCTATAATAGGCATTATATTTTCTGATAAAGACTTTTGCTATAAGAGATTTAAGAGGTATCATAAAATAAAACACATGTTTATTTGCCAAAGCTTAACTGTGAAAGTGCACAATCCTGAGTCCTTGAAAAGTTCGGTGAAAATGACCCTGAAGCGTGGTAAAAGTTACAGCGATGCATGATAAAGATTAAAAGAGCATATCAATAGGTATAAATCTTGATCATAGTTTCAGTGGTATACTTTTACCATTTTCTTAGATTTAACAATCAATGTAACTTAACGATTTTTACGACGAAATCACTTTCGTGAATAATTGTTTGGTAAAACTAACAAATCAATAAACAATCCCTTAAAATTTGTATTCTTTGCCGTCACTTTCATCTAGCGTCATAGCTGTACATTAATTATATAAAGCCATCCGTTCGAATCCGTTCCATCTCATACAAATCAAACAAATTTTCCAATTCCAAACCGGTGCACACACCCAACGCACTCACACCTATTATACACATCTGCGACTCTCCCCTCCCACGAAATCTTTCACTTTTTCTCGAAGCACACGAGCCGCGGAGAGAGAGAAACGTCGTGAGTGACCGTTCGGTCCGCGCTCAGTCGCCGGCCAAAGTGAGTAGTGTGCACACATCCGCGTGTGTTAATAGTCCAACACGCGAGTTATAGTATAGTGTACCTCAATCCTTTTTTTTTTTAAATATACAAGTGGTCCATGTTCGCGAGATGCAGTCGTGCGCATAAATATAGACCCGAGTGGTGCGTGTCTTCTCCCTTTTTCCTTTTTGATTGGTGAAGAGCCGTGGTGGTGATAATTTCGCAGCAGGAGGGAGCGAGCATGTCGCAGCCGCCGCGGGATAATTGATACCGACGACGAGGTGAGGTGCGTAAGAGAGGCTCATTTTTGTCGAGACTGGCGGATGTTAATGGCCAAGGTCGGCTTCCCTGCTGCTGCTTTCCTTTCGGTTTCGAAGAACTTCTTTTTTGGACGGGGAAAGGACGAAGATGTGCGAAGGCCTTTCGCAGTCGGACCGTTAAACGTTTTCGCGAAGGATAATGGACTTTTGGATAATGGACTTTTGGAAGATTTGAATCTTCGCTTTTTGAAGTTTAAAGCCGTGGTTCGAGATAAATTTGGCATAATTGTGGTGTATTTCGAGAGTAAATTCGCGTTAAGAATTTTATTACACGTATTTTGGTCGACCGTTTCGAAGTGTTGAAGTTTTTTTATCGATTCCATAATTTGCGTGGATGCGAGCTTTCAGGTATGACATATCATGTTACGACACTAAATTTACAGTAAAAGAAATTTCAGGATATTTATTTCAAAATAGTACTAATAAAATTATTTCCTTGAATAAAGTAAGTAAATAATTATTGAATTTAAAAATACCCTTCTTATGTTAAACACATTTACTATTATCAAATAATTTGGTTCGTTAATATTATTAAAATATGCTTTCTGTAAAAAAGAAGGTTATATAAAGTTCAACAAATTTCTTTTAATTTCTCACAATTTTTAGTTATTAAAAATTATTTTTACTATAAAGTTATAAAGAATTAATAACCAATTTCAATTATATATATTTTTGCGCACATATTCAATATCAATTAATAAGTAGGTTTGTTAACTGTTTATTAAGAAACATTTTTAAGATTCGTCAGCACGCAGTGCCGCAGCAACTGCGTTTGCAGAATGCAAAGAAAACTTGGCAAAAAGCGCAACTCTCTAAATCGCGCGTGCATTGTTCGCGGGCGTATCATTACCCAAGTATTAATTAAGACACTATGCGCTCTAAAACACGGGATAGAGACCCAAAGCGTCCATATAGAGCGCGGAGGCAGCTACCGAAGCTTTGGGCCCACTTTGCAATTACCGTCACTCACGCAACAATCTCTCTCTCTCTCTCTCTCTCTCTCTCTCGCTCTCTACACTGCGCTCCACTTGCAATTTGCGAAATAACGCAAAGCGTGTATTTACTTAAGTTGGACTTTTTAATCGATATGTGCTGCGCGTGTAGTGGGGCGGTCGAGGGAAAATTTTCCGTCATTATTGTCTCTTTCGCGTTGGTTCGTGGAGGAATTTTCAGAGTTACCTTTAAAGTGAAGCAAAAATTGAACCAATTTTTTTTCGTAATATTATGGTATTTATGTGTGTTTTGCGCGTTGTGTAATTTCAATTTCAAAACAATTTTAGATTATTTGGGATCGCTTTATTTTCTGCTGAGATCTGTCATAAATAATATTAGTGCGAAACTGGTAGTAAAATAATATTGTAAGATACTTCATGGAAACACGTCTGAATCGAAATTAAAAAATAAATATCTTTTTAAGTAATTTTTACTCTTTCGTAAAATAATTACACATTGTACCCCTGAAACAAGTCTACAACAATACCAAATTCTTTTAACTTATTTTTCGTGCACTAAACAGCTTTTACATATATAAATATAAGAATTCAAATAATTATTCGAAATTTAATAAAAAATTATCGAAAAATTATAAAACACGGTAACGTAATTAATTCAAACAAAAATATTTTTCACAATGAAGAATGTGCGTTACTTGCTTGGTTATTCAAAAGCACAGAATGTTCTCTTGACATAATTTCGTTCTAGAAGAGCTATATTATGCGATCGCAAAAAATCACATGCTTTAGAAAGACCTACCTACGCTTTCTTTTTCTCATATAGCCATCTACAAAAATTCAGTCTAAAATACTTGCAAAATAATGATATAATATATAATTTAAGGAAACCTCAATTTGTTAAAAAAAATTGTTCGGCAATATCCATGCTAACATCGTCTTATATAATTCAATATAAAAACAGCTACCTCGTCTAAAATTATTATTTTGGCATCATTCTTATAAGATAAATGTTGCAACTTGTAACTAGAAGCACCTAAAATTATATTATATAGTAATCCTTCTTTATTGCTCTCCCTTACGTAAAGTCACTCTTTACATAAAATATTGAATTTTTTATTTAGTTCATTTTAAATTACATAGCTATCTTTATATATATTAACTCAAACACCTTTTAGACACTTTCTCTCTCTTTCCTTCTATAAATAATAAAAATAAAAATTCATCAATAACTTCAGCTTTGTTCAGCATCATCGCTAGGATTAAGCGATTTCTAATTGCTCAATCGAATCACCTCGAACCTCAACAGGCCAGTCCCATCCAAAACACAACTCCACACGCCGCGCAACTAAAGAAAATCATAATATAGCATCTCGAACGCGCGGAAAAACGAAGAAAAACACACGCACGCACGCGCGCTCGCCAAATCGCGAAATAATTAGCATAAATCTCGCCTCGATTTCGCCAATAGTATGAGGCGATTTACATATAACGCCATGCATGCATGCAGCACTCTACACACCACCGCCGCGCGAGAAGAATCCGAAGGAAAGGACCGAGGCGTGAAGATGTTGCACTGGTGCAACGGTTGCGCAAGGCGGAGCATCGCGGAATTGCAGATTGCGCTGCGCGCGATGCGCCTTCTTTTTCTTTCTTTCTTTCTTTCTTTGCTCTGGCGGATCGTGCGCTGCCGCTGCTGCACCGCACGCAAGCGTTGCTTTTCCGCATAAGGCCTAGTAACACTTACATGCATGCATATCTGTAGGATGCACTCTGCTGCTGAGGCGAGAGCCGCTGCCAGTGTTTACTAACAAACCGATTACACGTGCGATCGGCTCCTTTGTTTTATTCTGGTTTTTTTAGTTAATTGCTTTATCTGTGAGTCAAGCGTTTTGTTGTACTTAGCAGCGGGATGGGATTTGATAGATGATTGTTTTCAACTTTGTTAATTCATTCTAAGTTTGAATCTCAATATTGCCGATTTATATATGGGTGTTTGAGCCGAAAAGGATTTTTTTAATTTTCATTTTTGTTCTTACAAAATGTGAGTTCCTTGAAGAATTATGTTTTATGAAATCTATTGATGCAATATGCAGAAAAAGTTATTGAAAATAAATGAAAAGACTTTAGAGATTACAATTATTCAAGAAAGGCTTGAAAAGATTATATGTATGAAATCGCCACATAAATATTCATCTAATGGAAATCATAGTGTTAGAGAACACGACATCGAGATTATCCATTTTAGTAGAATCACACAAGTACAAGAATCTACATGTACAAGTACACATGTATATAAGTATTGTAATAGTATTTGTGAAGTGTGCACTACTGTATGAATACATGCATATATGTATATTGTGTAAATCTGTTTAATTCGTATATTTTTGCAAAGTTTTCAAATTATTGAAAAATATTTAAAAAATCGTATCAAATATATTATATAATTAATTTTTTTATATTAATAAATAGTAAGTATAATTTACGTATTTTAAAATTAAAATCCTTTATAAATATAAAAATAAATTATTTACGAATATATAAATATAAATATCGTAAATATACATATTTATTCATAAAGTAAAATTATTTTCTTACTTTATTTAAAAATCCGATTTAAAACTTTCTATACAGATTATCAAAGATGAACGATAAAATGTGCGTTCATAGACTAATACGCGTTTCGTATTAAGCGTAAACGCTTTTACCGTAGATTACTATCTATAAATCATGCGAACCGTCTACGTGATCATCGTGTAGTTTTTAATATTTCTCTATTACCATGTCGAAGTTTCAAAATCTAAATTTCCCACAGAATTGCATCGACCGCGTGAAAGAGTAACTTAAAAGTGCAAATTTTAAGGTGGCTGAAAAAGGAAATACCGGCAAGCTGAAGGCAAAACCGCGCAGTAAAATGAAGAGCGATATATGAACTTTTTACGTTTTTGCGGCAGTCGATAGTGAAATTTATCTTACCGCTTGTTACGTGGTGTAAGAACTCTTAGCATTTTGCAATTTTCAAATAAATTATTGAAAAAAGAGTTATTGAGAGGAACGCTGGCGTTACAGTTTATAAGGAAGATCGCTATCAATGGTTCAAACAAAGTACATATGTTGTAAAATTTGGAATAAACTAGTTTCATTGGCTCCGCATTAATTATAACTAAGTATATTGTATAAGTATCCGGATTTCAATGTTTTTGTGTACTTTTGTAATTTAAAGTACTCTTTCCTACTGTAAAAGGCGAAAAAAAGTTAGTGTAAATCGTAAATGTTAAAGTAAGTAGTAGGCCTAAACAGCTTCTGCTAATTCTTCCTTACTCCGTGTTACATCAGCAGACAATGATGTCTATTAAATTAGTAGTTATTTAGTCTGTAATTTTCTTATTACAGGGGAAAATATAACGTTCTCAGCAGAAACTTAAAACTTGAGTCACTTTCACCGGATATATAAATAATCAACGGGGTTGCAATAATATGACCCCTTTATTGTTTCTCACGATATTGTAAGGTTTCCTACTGCAACATTAACTTCTTTCGAAGTGAGCTCCATATTTGTAAACTAGAATAAAATGTGTATAATATAAAAACTCTCACTAGCAGAGATGATAAATAATTTTTATTTACGTAATAATGTAAGAGAAGTTGAATGAAACGTTGAATTCTACATAATAATTTTCTAATCATATATTAAAAATATTAATGTATAAACGTAATTTTTCATTATTAACCTAAATAAATAAATAAATAAGTAAATTAATAATTAAATACATAAACAGATGAATAGGTACAAAATAGGCAAAAAAAGATAAATAAAGAATAATAAATAAATTTATAAATTTTAGCTAGAAAATTAAATCACCATCAGAACTATTTAATAGAAATTTAAGATTCTTATTAAAAATTAGAATGAATAATAGTAATATTAATCAATATTATTAAATCAAATTTATTTGAAAACTAGTTAAAAGTTTTTTGTGAATGAAATTCAGTTTCAAGCGTGTGTCATATGACTGTGATGCCACAAAATTCTTTTCAATTAAACTAAATGTTGTAGGGCAGCTAGCACTGCCTAAAAAGATGCTGTGACGTCACGCTCAAGTGATATTTTTGAAATTCTATTCAATTTACGTTGAATTTTAACTTTACATAACTTTCAAATAAAAAGACTCTAGAATATATCGACTTTAACTATTTATCTATTAAGGGATGTCAATCCCCTGCCCCTCCCTTTGCAATTATCGTTAATAGTGTTTCACTTCCCTACATTAAAAGAAAGTATTTCTTTCTCCAGACGCGAATGAATATACATCCAAAAGCTAAAAAGCAAATATAATTACCCGCATAGCCATCGGCAATTATATACTTACTAAAGTCTCTCCATCTCCTCTGATTTCAGCGGTTGAGAAGCGAGAATGTCGAAAGGTCACCTACAGCAGCAGAATGGCTCGGTGCCCGGGGGCGGCGGTGGCGGCGTCGGCGTCGGCGGCGACGGCCCGGACGACTTTTCAGACGACGACAGCACGCCTCTCACCCAGGACTACGGCGGCAGGTCAGTAGATGTCAAAGGCGCATCTCGTATGCGGCCTCTCTCTCTTATATATTAGCTGCTTTCTCTAATGCGAGCGCGTTATATAGCTACGTTCGCTTGGGATTCCATGTGCAGATAAGATTGTCGCGCTGGGAAAAGGTCGTTAAGAATATGTCGTTAGTTCGGGGTTCTTTTTTGTTTGTGTAAGGTTAGATTAACTTGATTAATAAACTGATGAAGCGGTTTAATGAAATTCGATTTGGGTAAACGCTGTAATTGCCTTTTGATGCGAGTATTTAATATTATGTTGTATATGGATTTCGAAAAACTTGATTGAGTGTACCTTTTTTTCTCTAAATTTATGCAATTTGAAAACGGTTATAATATTGTAAGTTATAATTAATAAGTTTAATTATAATATTAATTTTGTATGTATATTAAGGAGGCTCTGTTACGATAGGTCCTATAATCGAAATTTGTAACAAAATAGCCTCATTGTTTCATAAAAAAGTTCTGGATTTCTATTTAATCTTACAAGGCGAGTGTCTCACCTGTGGATGACGAATTTCGGTAAGGCTTAATTTGGGAGGTGGTTTCTGGTATCCAGAAATGTAGCTCAGTATTCGTATTTTGTTTCAAAGGACCCTTGTATTCGAGATTTATTTTTTCTCCGAATAAGCGATATTTTAGTTAAAGACTGGCACCATTTAGGCAAATTTTGACGTCAAAAAAATGATGCAAAAAGTAAAAAGAAGTATTTAGATTTTGATGTCTGAAAATGCATGCATATTCGAGAAATTTATTTCTAATATATTCGTTAATTTTTCATACATTTTTATTTACCATCTTCAATTGTTATTAACTTTATACCAGAATAATATTTTTATACGAATTAACAAAGCTTAAATTAGAGCCTTTTCCTCATACTCTTTTTTACTCTTTAAACCTTTTTTACCGTCAAAACTGACGTATTCATGGTATAAATTAGAGATACCATTCTTCATTAAAATAACGCATATGTGGATTAAAATAGCTCTTATCTCATGAACAAGGATTCATTGTAATAAAATACTGGTACAGAACTTCGTTTTTGGGTACCAGGAACCACCTTCCCAAGCCTCATAAAAATTGTTTCCCACAGGTAGGATACTTTCATTATTAGTCATAAATGCTATAGATTCGTCATAAAAGCTTGTGTTAGAAGTACTAATTTACAAACATTTTTTCCTCTTCAGTTTGCGCGGCGACCCAACCTAATCAAAATATTAATAAAAAGTTTAAAATTTACACTTTCAGTACGTATTTTTATTTTTTTCATGTAGGTGGGATTAAAAAAATGATAGAGCCACCTCTGCTAATTAAAAAGTTTTAATTAACATATTTGTGTGACTTTTTGGGTTATTAATTACTAAAATTGTGACATGCTTGAATTTTATTCATAATATCTTTCTAAACGTGTATTTCGAACTTCCTCATTAGCATTTAATGGTCTTTCTTTTTAATAAAAAAAATCAAACTTACAAAATGTATGTAAAAAATTATTTTTTATTTCACAATATATAAAGGGAAGGTACTAGTATGGTCAAGCACTCTCTACTTGTGAATGGCTATTTCATTTTGATTGATCTACACTGAGTCAGGTTTCATTTTTTGTTTTATTGTAATAGTTGGCATATAATATTCATATTTTTATAACCTTATATTTCAGAATATTTAAAGTTCATTTTAATTAAAATAACTAGTTAGCTTCTGATGACCGACTAATAGTACTTTCAACTTATATTCAAACAGAAAATGATTTTGAAAATCTATTACTCATTTAATATTAAATTTAAATATTATATACTTGTCTAGTCAGAATCCCATTCTAATTTCGATTCAAGAGAATGTCTCATTCTAAATACTTTAGAAAAAAAGGGCAATAAAAGAAAACAGTCTTTTAATTATTCATTGATTATTAGTAATTTATCTTCTTTTTTAATTACCTATTAATTAATTAATATGTTTTGAATGACTTTAAAATGGCATTAATTAAAAAATTTCTTTCTCAACGGTTTGAGCGTGTCCTACACGTTCACAAAGAAGCTGCTAAACCAGTACCAAACATTCTCGGTTAGAAACGAATTCGTAATATGTTTTTTGTTAGTTAAAATCTGTTTGCTACTTTTAGAATCTAGATTTATTTTTAAAAATTTCAAACTTTAATTATATCAGATCAGATTTGCATATAAGGTTTCGACTTATATTTTTAATTAACAAAAAACAACGAGCATTTGTTTATTTAAAACAATCTACACATATTTAATTTCTTAAAGTAGCAAAGAAACGTACGTCATTTAATTTATCATAAAATAGTAAAAAAAAACACTTGTATATACCATTAATTAACAAAAAATGACGCTCCAACAGCCAGAGGACCCTCGTGGAAACAAAAGGATGGGACGTGTTCCGGGACCCGCCGCCCAAAATCGACTCGGGCTCGATGGCGAACCAGCGCTGCCTCGAAATCAGCGTCCAGATAACGAAAGCCGTCGTCTATCTTCTAGTCTTCGTGATCGTGCTAGGCAGCGGCGTCGTCGCCAAGGGGACGATCCTCTTCATGACCTCGCAGCTCAAGGCCGATCGCACCATCCACTACTGCAACAGGCAATTGGGTAAGCGTGCGCCACGAGGATTATTATACAGAGGCTCGCGAGCGCGCGTTGTCGCTTTCTAGCGCCGAGCGCGCACCTTTTGCTGTACGTATGCGCGCGACGGTTGATGCACTTTATTCTTTTTTCCTTTGCACGCGCGGTTGCGATGTAACTATGCGAGGCTGGTGTGACGGTGGAGTTTGATCGACTGATTGTTTTATTTTTGATTCGATTGTAGATAGAAAGTGAGGCTCGGTTCTTTTTTGTTGGGTAATTTTGTGGCGATTGGATTTTGCAGTTAGTTTGTTTTTAATGAAGACATTCGATTGTTAGCGAAAGTTAATTCATGCGATAGAATTTGAAATGAGTAAATATTAATTAATAACGAACACAATAAATATTGGTCTTTCTTTAAAAATGGTAGCATTTTATTTTAGTTTCTTCCTTAGACATAAATTTATTATATACCTTTGTATACATTTTTTAGAATATTTTATATTCACAACAATGAAGTCAAAAATCTAAAAAATAAAGTACTATGATTCAAAATAAAGGGAAATAACAATAGACTATTGAAATATAAAATATAATGTAAACAATAGTACTTTTTGTGATTTTCAATATCAGTTAATTGAATCAAAAGCGTTACGTTAATTTAAAATCATTCATCATTGATAAATGATTAAGTCCTAAATGCAAACATCTATTGACATAAGCATTAACCAATCATTTGATTATAAATCATTAAATGTTGTAATTGACTATCACTTATTGATGATAGCGCCGAGAGACTATTGTGCTATATGCTCGTAATAAGCCGACACGCGGACTGTAACGACGAAGAAGCGCCTTTTTTATGCGCCCGTTCGACTCTTTATTACCTAGCAATTTTCTCGGTTGCGCGCTCTCACTCGCTTCTGCCATTTTTACATTGCACACCTTTATACATATAAAGCATGCGCGTGCATTTAGAATCGATATGAAATTAGTAGGTAGGCAGTAATATAGAAAAACGTCGGATAATTTATGCAGCTTTACTCTCTTCTTTTGTTCGATTCAGCGTGGGAGCAGTAGTGTATGGTATTTGTATACGTTGAAGATGATTAACATCCGTTTCGAATATGCGAGAATTATAAATAATTTAATTCGTCATCGGCTTTTGCAAGATTGTTCTCATTTTACATTCTCATCTTTTACCATTTTTATTTAAACTTATTAACTTCATAGCTTGCTGAAAAATAACTTTATGGACATTTAACTTTGTGATTAAAATGATTCAATTCTCATCTAATGAGTATAGCAAAATTCATTGAAAACAAGAAAATTAGAAGTATAAATTTTTAATTAGTAATCGACGTTTATTTATAGTAATTGCGAGTCTTTAAATTTTGTTAGTGTTATTAAAATCTATGTAATATAGGTAAATTACTCTCAAAATAATTCAATTATACTTCTTGCCTCTACATCGAGATTAAAACTTATTTACTTTTTCTTTACCGATGTCTTTAATTGGGATTTAAAAGTTACCACGTGACCTCTGGCGGGTACACAGACATCGGCCATTTTTCATGCATATAGATATAGTTTCCCAAGTTAAAATACAAAAAATGGCGCAGATGTATGAACCTTTTCACTCTGGGTTTTTCCCCAATAAAAACATTTTGCTACTTTATTATGCATATTTTAAAAATAGAAAAACATTTATATAGAAATTTTACATGAAATAATAATTTTAGAAGATTATACTTTTAAATCAAGCACTGTTTACAATTGAAAAACTAAATCTTACCTTCTTCTACATTTAGATAACCGATTAACATACCATTTTTATTCAAAGCTTTCATATAAAAAATGAAACACAGTTCAACAAATCACGACACTCTTTCTATTATCCCCCCGCAGGTCGGGACAGGCAATTTGTGGTTACGTTACCGGAGGAGGAGCGCATCGCGTGGATCTGGTGCATCGTGATAGCGTACGCGGTGCCCGAGATCGGCACGCTTTTTCGCAGCGTACGCATGTGCGTCTTCAAGTCGTGGAAGAAGCCCATGTCCTCGCACTTCCTCCTCGTCTTCGTCATGGAGACGTTCCACGTGGTCGGTCTGGCGCTGATGTTCCTCGCGGTGCTGCCCGACATCGACGTCGTCAAGGGCGCCATGATCACCAACTGCGTCTGCTTCGTTCCTGGACTCTTGGGTAAGACGGCTGCGCGAGGATGATTTTTTTCTGAAATTGCGTAAATCTTGGGATGAATTCGTGGCAACGAGAAGCTTTTGAGTGTATCTTGTTCTGTTGATAGGATGATTTATATTATTCATGAAAACAATATAAATCACTTTATGATATAAGAGCGTGTTAAGTACAGGGCCTGACTGGGTTAAATCATGTAAAAAATCATTGTATAATGTAACGTAGACTGAAATTATAAATTATGTTTTCACATAATCTTAGTTTAAGGAATCATGCGATTGGCATTTAGTTCCAATGTTGCCACCTTTAGGGGAGACCGGAGCTAGTTTGGACAGTGAACCATGCTCTTAAAACTAAAAACAAACATAGTAAATGACTAAATAAGGGGTTGAAATAATTTAAATACTTAGTTATAACCAATTACTTTTTCATAAAATGGTAAAAAATAAAAGTCTCAAAAGATAAAGTGTACAATCTCTCCTATGTGGTATTTATAGTACCTTTAGGGGTTCAAAAGTCAATTAAAAAATCAAAGGAGGATTGGGCAACGGTTGGTCGTTGCGTAGCAAGTAAGGGGTCGTGGGGGACGTACATATAAACCTGACTCTATTGTTTAGAGTTTGTAACAATTTGAATATTAAAAAAAAAATTAGTACAGGCAAGTGAAGGGAAACTAAAAAAAGACGGTCAATTCCGATAAAATAAGTGAAAGAATCAAGATGTTATCAGACATTCAGCAGTAAAGATTAAGAAAATAGTCTTTATGTTTTTCAGATTCAGATGGAAATTCTTGTTTAAATGCTTAAGATTTAATGGATCCTTCATACTTATGTCAGTTTTATAGGTACATTATTAATGATTTACCTGAGGCCATCTATGGGCATCCTCTTTTCCCGTCTTGATTTTTCAGACCGATAAATAATGTTTGAATAATTTTTTTGTAGAAATTTAAACCAGATTTGGAAACCCGTAGCCCGTGAAATAGAAGACTTAAATTAAATTAATAGAGATTCGCAAAGACTTAATTGACTATAAATACCCTAAATTAAATGTAGCAGAATCGGGCAAAATCACAAATAGCATACATATAGAACATGTAATTACTTAGATTACGTCAACATATTTTTAAGTCTATAACGACGTTTAAGTGGAAGAATAGGCTAACTCGGAAATCGCATAAAGAAGGGCTGCTTTAACTAATTATTTCTCATATTTAATTTTGTAATGAGCAACATTAAAACATAGCAAAACCCATGGTTAGCGAAAAAAATAATTTTCCAATTTTTTACTGTAATACTTTACAAAATTAAACGCGAGAAATAATTAGTTAAAATAGCCCCTCTTCACGTGATTTCCGGGTTAGCCTCTTCTTCAAATGACCGCCGAGTTATCCTGTTCTTCACGCGGAAACTGAGTTAGCCTCTTCTTCGAATGAACGCCGAGTTAGCCTGTTCTTAGAGCGGAAACTGAGTTAGCCTCTTCTTCGAATGAACGCCGAGTTAGCCGGGTCTTAAAGCGGAAACTGAGTTAGCCTCTTCTTCAAATGAACGCCTCGTTAGCCTATTCTTTCACTCAATTATCCTTAAATTTCCTTAAATTATCTTATTAAAAATTTCGAGATTAGAGGATTTCTTAGTAATTTATGCCTTGAAAAAGGTGAATAATTTATAAGACTTTTTAGAGGATAAAAGTTGTTCACGGATAACTGCGGATTATTATAAATTTGTGACTAAATTAGAAAAGTCTCTCAACATTATTAGTTTAATTTAAACATTTCCTGTTGTGCGAAGTCAAAAGAACTGTTTACATTCGAATACACCTAGCATAAACATCAAAGTATATAGGTCATCATTAAAAAGTTATACCGTGACAGAAATATAAATGTGCAGGTTTTTCAAGAATCTAGAATTTAAAGAAACTATTTTATTTTATATTTAATTTATTAGTAATAGTGATTAGTTTTTAGTATTGAAATAAAATCCAATAATTAATACTATTTTTTCAAACTATAATATTACGATAAAATCACCGCTCGGTTAAAAATGAGTTATACATAATTATATGTAAATGTCATATTCAGTTATATTACATAATTACATATGGTTATATATAATTATATATAGTTATACATAATTATACATAATCATAGATAACTCATTTTTAGCTGAGCATACAAACATGCGACTGTAAAAAACCTCGAACAATATTGTCTAAAACTTCTATACTACCAATTATACTATAAACTTTTACTCGCATAACAACCAAACCCATATTATATCAACGATCGAACATCGATTTTCCAGGACTGATGTCGCGCAACAAGAACAAGGACGAGTCGCGGCGCTTCGTGCTCGTCCTGGTGGATCTGGCCGCCCTCGCCGCACAGGTCACGGGTTTCGTCGTCTGGCCCCTCCTCGACAGCAAGACGCCTTCGCTCTGGCTCATACCGCCCGCCCTCATACTCGTGTCGTGCAGGTGGTGGGAGAACTACGTTTCCACCCAGAGTCCAATCGGTGAGATTTTTACTTTCGTGATTCTACAGATGGGTCTGCGTGAATGTTATATATGGTTGAAAATTATTTATAAGTATAAATGTTTTTGGTTATTACAATTCAATATAAAGTTGTTGATTCTATCACTCAGGGAATTTTAATATTTGTTTAAAATTTATTTATCGATCTCCCCAAATAGATGCCTTGAGTTCAAATGAAAGAGAAAAGAATTTGTTTTTCATTTCGTTAATGTTTGGATGGTAAGTGTCGTGGTATTCTATTTCTTTCATGTGCTTCTTATAATCGTCGAAAGAAAAAGAACAAACAAAAAAGAGTTGCGAGATCAATAAATGTATTTTAGTAAATGTTAATGTACTTTTACTTCTATTTAACCAAATAAATAAATAAATAAATTGCATACTAAATATGAAAAAAATTATATAATAAATTTTAATTTTAATTATGATTAGGTATTTTGATAGCATTTACAAGGACTAGCACTTTTCAGATTGCCTGAAAAATACTTATTCTTTTCAGGAGCTTTCTACTATAACTATAGCGCCTTTTAAATTATCTGATAAAATTCAACTCTTTTTCAAATAATTCGAAACGTACTTGTCTTCTTAAAGTCCATCAACTTGTCCTATTTTATCTGACACACCCACCGTATACGATTCGTATCTAATCAAAGTAACTAATTACCGACACAAGAAGCGTTACCTCTTCTAAAACAATCCATTCAATGAAAAACATCCATTCAACAATCATCCATCTCGTTGCAGGCATCATAAAGTCCCTGGGCCGCGTGAAGAAGGACCTCATCCAGACGCGCTACTTCACCTACATTTTCATCTCCGTGTGGAAGATCATCGCCTTCGTGATAAGCAGCCTGGTGATCCTGCACCTGCGGGGCGACAACGTCGGCAACATGTTCACGCTGCTGGGCAAGGCCTTCGGCGAGCACAAGATCACCGTCCAGGCGGTCAGGCCGAACGGCAACGGCGCGATACCCGATCTACTCGAGATCCTGCCGAACGGCGAGACGGAACAGGTGACGGCGGTACATAACGCACCGGTCATCGTCCTGCTGCTGTCCATCGCGTGCGCCTACTTCATGTATATTTTCGGTGAGGATCGATTGATTTTTTTCATTTTTGAGGTTGGTGCTGAGGTGATTTAAGTGATTTTAGATCACTTTTTGTAAATTCGAGATATATTGAAAGGATAATGAAAAGTTTGATATAATAAAGTTGAAGTAACGTTGAAATTTTAGATAAAAATGTAAAAGAACTTCTAATTGTGTATATACAAGTGATGTGAGCATTCTTGTAGAAACGGAACGAGTAATCTTAGAGAAAAATTAATTTCTCTTTTCCATTATATAACTTCTTTTTCACATAAAGATTTGGATCCCACGAATGAAATGTCTTTAGCTTTATTATTTTGAGAGAACATCAACAAGTTCAAATAAAATATCGAAGTTGTTGGATTAATGTCCTTTTTGTGCTAGGTTTGCAATATGTGAATAAAAATGTATTATTCACTATTTGACTAATAGTGAATAATAAATGATTTGTTATTCCAATAGTAAATAATAATAAATTGTTCAATTGTTATTCAGCTATTACAATCGTAGTTTGAAAATGTCCTAATTCCAACCCCTACTGAAAAATTCCATTTGGGATATACCGCATGGAATCTCACAAGAGAAACCACATATGAGGCGTTGGGTATAAACACAATTTAACCCGGGTTAAGTTGTTTTTGATGAAAATTACATATTCGTATTCTACGACCTTTTATTTTTAAATATAGTGTATCAAACAAGTTTTCTAGAACGTATACAGAGGGCCTGCGGCGGCTCAGTCGGTAGAGTGTTGGATTACCACGCCGGTGACCCGGGTTCGAATCCTAATCTCTGCCGATTGATACAAGCACCTCTGTAAAAATGACATGTGCTTCGTTTACAAACACACCGCAGACCTCCGTCGTCGATTAGCACCACATGGGAGCACAAACATGGCGACGTTAATTAAAAAAAAAAATAGAACGTATACAGTAGAATATATCGAAATCTCTCGCGCCGCCTCGGGCCTCCTGCTTTTACATTTTCTAACGGAGTATAACCGAGAACGATTTGAAAATATTATTTGAAGTATTGAAAATGACAGTTCCGAGTGGTGAAATAACAGATCAAAAGGATATATAAGTTTAATCTAAATATTAAATAAAAATATACTTATAAATATAAAAATATATTTATAATAAGTTTTGATGCAAGAATTCACGTATGAACATTATTTTAATGAATAAAGGATATGTTTTAAGATTTTTTTTATGAAAGTAAACTCGACTGAAGCGAGAAATACCCGTTCTACGCAAAAAATGCCCGGTCTATGCAAAAACAACTTAACTTGGATAAGCTTCTTTTACTTATTTAAATAATTTATATTGATAAATAAATGTTCTAACACGCGTAAAGTAATAGTAGGACTACTAAACTAAACAAGAAAAGTTGATTGGTTTTATTTATATATTATGATACAATATATAAACTTTAAACGTCTTTTTTCCCCAAAATTTAAACCGGGTTAAGTTGCTTTTGCATCCAACGCCTCGTATGGGGATACAAGTGTATGAGAATCTGATGGAAGTATATGAGAACATAAATGAAATGGGGTTTAATAGTGCCCCATTTGTATAGTACCATCTGGATGATAATTCCAAAACTGGCAATTAGACATAATAATCTTAAAATTATTTTTTATCTAAAAATCTTGAAATTCAAAAGTCCTCCATGGGATTTCCAAATGGGCATCGCATATAGGAAACCTTATCAATTTCCCACGTTATCTAATCTACTTTTATCGAATTCCCTGTATAGAATCACAACATGTGGTTTCCCATGTAAAATTCCATGCGGGATCCCATATGGGATTTTTTGTACAGACATTTTCAATTTACATATATCGGACATTAACAATCAAGAGTTTTCTTAAAAGTATAAAATTAAAAATTTTAAATATTTACATAAAATACTAACAACGTCAAAGGGACTACAAGTACCGTAATCCCTCTATCGGGTATAATTCATCATCGGTCAAAAGCGCTGTATCACTTCTCAATCTCAATCAAACATCTCCTCTCCGCTCTCACAGGTAAATTCGCCTGCAAGATTCTCATCCAGGGCTTCAGCTACGCCTTCCCGGTGAACCTGACCATCCCCGTCTCGGTGTCCCTGCTGATCGCTGCCTGCGGTCTGCGCAACGGCGATCCCTGCTTCTTCCACGGCACGATACCGGACTACCTGTTCTTCGACTCGCCGCCCCCCTACTTCCTCAACGACTTCATCTCCAAGCAGTACGGCTGGGTCTGGCTCCTCTGGCTGCTCTCGCAGACCTGGTTCACCCTCCACATATGGACGCCCAAGTGCGAGAGACTGGCCGCGACGGAGAAGCTCTTCGTCGTGCCGATGTACGACGCCCTGCTCGTCGATCAGTCGATGGGCTTGAACAGGAAGAGGGACGATCAGCCGGAAGTCAAAGTCGAGGTCAGGAGTTTGGGTTTTGTTGGGTTATTGGGGGAATTTCATGGGTGTTGGGTATAGTTGATTTGATAGTTTTGATAGTTTGGATGGTTATTGTTTCGTGTTCGGGATACGGGGTGGGTCTTCTTTTTTTTATATGCAAATTGAAGATTTTTGGGTAGTTCGAGAAGTAATAGTTGGAGTTAAATTTAGGAGGGGTGAGATATTACGTCAAAATGCTTAATTCTTATAGATGAACATGTTTTAGAGAAAAAATATTGAATACAATGTTTTTAAAATACGATATTATGAAAGCCGAATTAATTGTTAATCAAATGCATAAAATATGAAGATTTATTTTATATTTGAATCCGATCCTAAAGAAACAGCTCGCGTCATTTTGTAATCTTTTTAAACGTCCTTTACTCCTTTAATTGGTCTCTTTTATTAAGCGCAAAATTTTAATTTAATATAATTACATGTATAATTGGAAAAAGTTCCGTAAAGTGCGCTTTTAACTTGTGATGATTAAAAATAAAAATGACGACTATTTATATAAGTTGTAAAAATTATCGAAGAATAGAAATGAAAATATTAGAAAATAATAGAATTCATAAAAATAATATAGAATTAAAAAATAAGGATTTTTACTCTGATCATGTTAAAAAAGTTTTAAAAAAGTTTGAGTACTAAAATCGTACTAGGTTTATCTTTATAGTGATTATTATTGTATATCGAAAAAAAGTAATTGATTATTGGTATTTTCTTTTATTACATTCAAGAAACTCGTTGTAAAAACATCACAACTTATTTAAGTACATGTAAATAAGCCGGTGCTACTCCATAAGTAGATACACCACACATTGGTTAGACACAACGTTATTGATTAGACTTTCCCTATCGGTCATTATAATAAGTATGCGTTAAATCAACTATAAGTAATTGATTAAGCGATTTTTAATACACGATTACACCTCCAATGGAATATCGTTAAGAACTACAGGAAGCTTTCACCTGCTTATAATCGCCAAATCCATTTAACTATACTAATCATTCCCATACCACCAAAAAAACTCATTCAACAAAAAAGAAACACAGAAACAAATGCACTAATCAGTCCGAAAGTAAAAAACCTTCCTCAAAACAATTAAACGCCGCTCCGCTCGCAAACACCAGTACAACCTGCATCCAAGAAAAATAGAGCGTGTCTAAACGCCTCTAATCTCGCTCCACACACACACGCACCGACAACAATCATCCTCACCGTTTATCCTATACCCACTATAACTCCGCAAAAAAATATCCCCCATCTAACCGAACGCAAAGGACAAAAAAGAGAAAGAAACACACAAGCGATATAGAAGGATCACGAAAGGCGCAGCGGCGCAGTGCGAGTATTGTTTTCTGAAACGGGATGGGGGGGACCGACCTCGATTTCGCAGGACCTGGCGGAGATCGAGAAAGAGAAAGGCGACGGCGATTACGAGACGATCTACGAGCAGACGGACGGCACGAGCACGCCGCCCTCCGCGGTTAAGAGCAGCGATCACGTGACGCGCATCTATGCATGCGCGACCATGTGGCACGAGAACAAGGAGGAGATGATCGAGTTCTTGAAGAGCATATTGAGGCTGGACGAGGACCAGTGCGCGAGACGAGTCGCCCAGAAGTATCTGAAGGTCGTCGATCCGGATTACTACGAGTTCGAAAGTAATTTGATGATTTTCTTTTTTAGATTTCGATATTGCTCCTTTTGAAGATGAATGATCTTTAGCCGTGTAGTTTCAAAATAAATGGAAGATTTGTAAAATTAGTGTTAGTTACCATAATTTGAAAGACAGTAGGTTCAGCTAATAACGAATTGAAGTAACCGCTAAAATGTATTGTTTATAAACGGACTAAGAATTAATGAACAAAATTGTAGGTTGTCACTATTTAAAAATCTCATTAAATATTGAATAGTTTATTTTATATTAATTCTTATTTTTTAAAATGGTAATCGATGGTGGCATTTCTACATTCATGATAATGATAAAAAAAGTCTGCGTCAACTGAACTGATTTCATGAAAAATAGCGAAAGTTTTTCTAGCAGGTATAATACTCCTGAATACAGCAAGATATCTTCAATACCATTGTTTGGATATCGAGCTGTCTGACTTTCTATGCAAATAGCAAACGTAATACGGAACTGAACATTTGTAGAGTGTTAAATGTTTTAGATTTTTAGATAATAAAAAATTTTACATTTTAGGTATATATTCTTAAATGACAAACTTTTCAAAACAATTTTTGATAGTTCCTGTGTCTACAGTGATCTAAATTTTACTTATTGTAGATGCTTTCTATGAATATAATCGATCGTTTATAATTAATCTAATTCTGCGCTCTAAGTTGATTTTGTGTTCGTTTAAAAGTCCACCTCTTCATAATATCGAGTTCATTAACTTTTATCGTATGATCTTTACAAAAAAAATTCTACTATTTTCATTTAAAAAATCAGTATCGGTATTTAATCAATACTACCCTGGTAGAAAATAATCGAGAACTACGTAGATCTATCTAGTATGACATAGGAAATAATTGAGAGCCTCCGTAAAACTAAATAATTGTCTACCAGGGTAATATAAAAATAATTGGCTACAAATATAAATTAGTGTCATTGGCTCTTTGCACCATTCTATTTTATGAATACACTATTTCAATACATAAAAATCCATTGTAGCTTAAAAGTAAAAAACCATATAAAAAAATTACAATTTAACCACGTACAACACTAATTCAATGACTCTTGATTGAAATGAAAATTCCCTTTCCACGGTAACACAGTACCACTTTGAAAACTAACTAACAAAAACCCAATCTCTCTCTCTCTCTCTGCAACTAACAATCGTCCTTCGACTCCCTCACTTAGCCCACATATTCTTCGACGACGCGTTCGAGTTGGCCGACCACGATGAGAACGAGTCGCAGGTGAATCGCTTCGTGAAGCTGCTGGTCGGCACGCTCGACGAGGCCGCCTCCGACGTCCACCAGACGCGCATGCACGTGCGCGCACCCAAGAAGTACCCGACGCCCTACGGCGGCAGGCTCGCCTGGACGCTGCCCGGCAAGACCAAGATGATCGCTCACCTCAAGGACAAGGCCAAGATCCGTCACAGGAAGCGATGGAGTCAGGTAATTTGAACTTTGGTTTCTTGAGTTTTTATGAGCTGTTTTTGAAGAATGGATACAAAATGAATGATAAAAAGTAGCTTATGTGTGTACTAAACATTTGTTATATAAGTAAATGTAACTATCAAATTAATTGAAAGTGAATCTGATTATGGGTAATATAATACGGAGAAATCCGTGTATCCAGAGAATTATCCTTCGAGAGATGAATAATCAAATTTGATTAATTATAAAATCGTGTGTTTATTTTATGTAGAAAAATTTTAAATGGAAAAAAAAAATGATTTGTTAGAATAATTTATCTGAATCTTTTATTTTGGCATCGTTTAACTTTAACCCCTTAAGAGGAGGTCGGAGCCGATTACAGAATTCTGCATTGAATTTTACATTATTCTAATTTAATTGTTCATAAAAGTTAAACACTTTAGTTGTCCGGTGTTCTCAATCTACTAGGAACACCGAACAACTGAGATAATTGAAAAAAATTAAAGATTGAATGAGAATACTGAAAAATACGAAATTGTCGGTAACTAAGTAACTGCATGTAAGCTCCGACCTCCCCTTAAGTCTGAGAGACCCGTAAAATATTCAAGAAATCCCTGGAAATTTACTAAATTGGTACCTTAGCCATTTATAACTATGAAGTACTAAGACGCTCACTATATTTTAGCCAACGACTTTTCAGATTTGTGTTTATACATTTTCTGGTCGTTAAGTATAGAAAATTTGTTCGTTATATAAGGGGAATTATTTTGTTATACATGACGTGTTTAACATTGAAAGCAAACAAAATTTGAGAATTTGTTCGTATAATAATCGAGTATTCTTTGTAATCGGCCTCGTTAAGTGGTGCGTCGACTATGTTCAGAAGAAAAAGTCAAGCACGACGAGACAAATTTAATACAGATGCACTTTTTACACTGAGAAAAAGGATTTGATCGCACGCCAATACAATTCATCAAATAAATGCAAAAAGAATTCTTCCCTTGTTTCTCTGTAAGAATAAAAAGGGTACAGCTTGCAATTCTATCCACATATATTATTATTTCCTTCTATTGCCACTTTGAAAATGTCATTATTCAAATGTTACCATTCAAATACAACCACGACAACAAGCACTCTCTCATACACCCTAAAAACACACCCCACTCTCACCACCACCAGGTGATGTACATGTACTACCTCTTGGGCCACCGTCTCATGGAGCTGCCCATAAGCGTCGACCGCAAGGAGATCATCGCGGAGAACACCTACCTCCTGACTCTCGACGGGGACATCGACTTCCAGCCCCTGGCCGTCAAGCTCCTCGTCGATCTCATGAAGAAGAACAAGAATCTCGGCGCGGCCTGCGGTCGCATTCACCCGGTGGGCTCGGGTCCCATGGTCTGGTACCAGATGTTCGAGTACGCCATCGGCCATTGGCTGCAGAAGGCCACCGAGCACATGATCGGCTGCGTACTCTGTAGTCCCGGATGCTTCTCGCTCTTCAGGGGCAAAGCATTGATGGACGATAACGTGATGAAGAAGTACACGACGAGGTCGGACGAGGCCAGGCATTACGTGCAGTACGATCAGGGCGAGGATCGGTGGCTGTGTACGTTGCTGCTTCAGAGAGGCTATCGGGTAAGAGTTTGGGAATTAATTTGTACGGGTTGTCTCAAGGGCGCTTTATTTTGGGGGATATAATAATTACGGTAGTTCTAAGTATGTATTCAAAATCTTATTCGTTTATTTTATGCATTGAATTAATGAGTTGAGACTCTGATGATAACCATAAACTGACTTAATCACTGATCGATACTCAATTTGTTCACCGATTTCATTTATAAATAATTACGTTGGATTTATAATTTAAAAAGCTGTTAATTTAATAGTTAAGTTAATTTAATATTCAGAACTCTGCAACGATTTTTTTTAATGACGTTTGTTATTATGAAGACTTTGATCAAGAATAGAGATTGTTACGATACAAGGTAAAATAAAGTTTTTTGGCAAAAGAAATAGTTAAATAATATGTGTAATATAATCTATAAATAATAATATATTTGAATTTTTTCTTAGTTTAAATAATATGTACTCATGAATTAAAAAATGTGATTTAATGATTTTAGGTTGAGTATTCAGCTGCTAGTGATGCGTATACTCATGCACCTGAAAGCTTCAATGAGTTTTATAATCAGCGTCGTCGATGGGTGCCCTCAACTATCGCCAATATCATGGATCTGCTGATGGACGCAAAACGAACTATAAAAATTAACGACAACATATCGATGCCTTATATCTCTTACCAAATACTCCTTATAGGTGCGTAAAATTATCCACGATTTGATTATTAAAATAGCTGAAAGATATGAATTTTAAAAATGATACTTTTGTGTAACAGGTGGTACTATTTTGGGTCCGGGTACGATTTTTCTTATGTTGGTGGGAGCTTTCGTTGCTGCCTTCAAAATCGATAACTGGACTAGTTTCTACTATAATATTATTCCTATTTTATTATTTATGCTCATCTGTTTTACGTGCAAAGCAAATATACAGGTAAGGCTTTACAAAGAAATATTTAAGTTTTGATTTATAGATAAATTAAGATGGATTACTGCCTGAAAATGTTAAAATTTAACTTTTTGATTTAAAATTGAATATTACTATTAGTTTACATGAGAAATTTGAGAATGCATCTAAAATTTTATTTGAATACTTGTTTCATGAGAAATTAGTGAATGCACCTAAAATTTTATTTGAATTCTTATTTCATGAGAAATTAGTGAATGCACCTAAAATTTTATTTGAATATATTTTTAAAAAAGTTATGTATTCTTGTTAAATACCATTAAAACTAAATAACTATCAATAAAAATCAGTAAAGGTGTTACAAACAACTATTTACTAGAATTATTTTTCAACAAACATACATAACTTTTTTCGTGATGTTATAATCAGTTATCGAACAAAATCTTACGCAGATTATCCAATTTATCAGGCGCAGTAAGTATTCTAAGTCGAAAATAGTGGCTTCGATAAAACCATTGGCTAAGAGTAAAATTGAAAAAAAAATTTATATTATCAATTTACGAACATCCCCGACAATGTAATTTCCCTTTTAAATGCAATCGCATTAAATCACTTGAATCGCACTACATCTAAAAACGTTCATCATTCCAAAGCTTTTTCTCTGCCAAACCAATAAACAAATCGATCAATCACACAAAACCAACCACCACCATCCAATTCCAGCTGCTCTGCGCTCAAATACTCTCGACGGCTTACGCGATGATAATGATGGCGGTGATAGTGGGCACGGCGCTGCAGCTGGGCGAGGACGGCATAGGCTCTCCCTCGGCGATATTCCTGATATCGCTCTCGAGTTCCTTCTTCATAGCGGCCTGCCTGCATCCGCAGGAGTTCTGGTGCATCGTGCCCGGCATCATCTATCTACTCTCCATACCCTCCATGTACCTGCTGCTCATCCTCTACTCGATCATTAATCTCAACGTCGTGTCCTGGGGCACGCGTGAGGTCCAGGTCAAGAAGACGAAGAAGGTGAGCAAGTCGATCCTCGCGTTATCGCGATTTTGATTTTGATTTTGATTTTGTTTCGTTTTGTTGGGAGGACTCGGACATTGGTCGAGGATGACGCGGTGCGAAGTGTATAATGGGATTCTGGGTTATGAGGTTGTCACCTGTTTATCTTGATCGTAGATTGGCAGGATTCGCGTAACTTCTTGGTTTTGTTGTTTTTCTATTCGAATTGAATTCTATTGTGATAATAATTTTCAATTAATTTTATTATATTGGGATTCAACGTAATTTAAAAATTGACGGGCTTTTTATAAAATATTAAATGTGTAGATTCATTGTTGTGTCACATCATCTGTTTGATTCTATAAGTTATCCATTTATGTATTATGTATTAATATGCCCATGCATACTGAAAATTAATCTTGAATCAATCGTAATTGAATAAAACGATATTATCTTTTTTGAATGGCATTATTAAGATCGATATAGAGTTCGAAGTAACTTCATATTTTTGAATTTTATAAAAAAACAATTAAATTTATACTACAGTTATAAGCGACAGAAATTCCTGTGACCTATGCCACTGTAATAAAACTACAAAAGATGCTCGTAACGTCACAAGAAGTTTACAGCAATCTAAATACGAATCTAAATCTCTTGAATTTGAACACATCGAAGTCATTAATATTCTAACATGCTGTTGAATTAAAACCCCCTTTCAACAAACTTCAATGACTAAATATTCCGTCATCAATCCAGGAACTGGAGCAAGAAAAGAAAGAAGCCGAGGAAGCCAAGAAGAAGGCCAAGCAGAAGTCACTGCTCGGCTTTCTGCAGAACGGCGCCGGCAACAGCGGCGACGACCAGGGCTCAATCGAAATCTCGCTGGCTGGACTCTTCAAGTGTATGCTGTGCACCCACGGACAGCCGTCCGACGAGAAGCAACAGCTCGTTGCCATCGCCGAGTCACTGGAGCAACTCGGCAAGAGGCTGGAGACCATTGAAAAGTACGTGGTTTTGTATTTATATTTTTTTTACGTTCTTGAAAATGTTTAAACATTTTCGTCGCTGTGCATTATGAGTATCATTCCTTTAAACGTATTATTCGTATTTTTGTTATTTATATTAAAATTTAAATTGCTAAATGGTGCGAGTAAATAAGAAAAATTGAGGTATGTTATTGTATTAAAATCATAGTTAAATGAGTATTCAATGCCATTATTTTTTTAAATGTATCTAGCATTTATGTATTCATCACATAAGATTATACATCTAACAACAAATTTTAGAAGATATATATAATTTAATTACGACGTTTTGATTCAAGTTTCCGTTTACTCCTGAATCTTCATCAGGTATGAAAATTATTATGATGTCAGATGTATATTCTCAAAAATGCTAATGCTCTGCTAGATCCAGTTGTTTAATAGCTATTCGTTTACGATTAAAAACCTTAGAAAAATTGTTATTATCATTATTTACGATAACGTTCGATAGAGTCCGAAAGCGAAAATGACGTATATAGGTATTGTAAAAGAAGGATGCCCGTGGATGCATATGCGGCCTATGTAAAAATAGTAAAAAACACGATAAAAGTGAAATTATTTAGATTTTACTACTTTTCACTTATCTTATTGAATTAGATCATCTATTTTCAAATCTTTCCTTCATTTTCCCAGATAAACTTTCCTTGTAATTTTCATTAATCAATAAGCTTTAATAAATAGACTTAGTTTCGTACATTCCCCTGCACTCCCCTACTTACTACGAGTCCTTATGCATCCACCTTTATAGTTAAATTAAAATGAATAATAACAATTCACCAAACCATCGTTTGATAATAATCAGACGTCGCTTTAAACCTACGAATCTCTGCGTGTAAAAAAAACGATAAGATGCATACAAACATACGCCATTTACAACCCTCCATCGCAATCCCCGACTTCCAAAATAATAACCGAGTCACGAAAATACACTCACTCCCTGAAAAAAAAAACTAACCAACAAAAAATCCCCTTCCCCTCCCCCAGAGCCGTTGATCCGCACGGTCACGCTGGCGGGCGCAGGCGCGCCTCGTCCGTGGGCTCGCGCTCGGCGGACCACCTGGGCGCGATCGGGGAGGATCCAGCCGAGGAGGACGGCCGCGACAGCGACACCGAGACGACGGCCAGTCAGAACACGGAGACCAATCGGGAGCTGGGCTTTCCCTCGCGGCCCTTCTGGCTCGACGACAACGGCATCATGAAGGGCGAGGTCGAGGCGCTTTCCGTGCAGGAGGAGATGTTCTGGAAGGACCTGCTCGAGAAGTACCTGTATCCCATCGACGAGGACAAGGCCGAGAAGGTATGGATGACCACTTTTAGAGGGGGAGAGCTGGGATTGTGTCGCGTGCGATTCGATTTTCGAGAAGAGTTAAGGTGGACCTGCAGTGTCGGTTTTTTTTAATTAAATAATTGGAAATTTTTTTTGTATGATTTTTGTGTGATGTTTAATGTTTTAAGGACGTTTTTAAACCTTTTGATTTAATACAATCAAGTGAAACGATTTACAGTGGATAGCAGGCAAGACTTTAAGCAAGCTTTTCTCGAAACTTATTTTTCTAATTTAACAAATCCTTGTGCAATGGTAAAGCTGAACTTTTTATATACGTTTAATCAAGTGAGATTGCGCAAGGGACCTTTTATAGCATCCAGTTTAAGTACATTCTCATTTTTATTACAAAAATATATCTTTTTTTTCTTAGTCTTGAACAGATGTGAGTGAAATAAGCTCAAAATTGGTATGTAACATTATCTAATCATGTCGAAAAAGTTATCAAAGTTTTGATGTTATGATCAGATTATTTAAAAACCTGTGCAGCTCCACCTTGTAAGAAGACGTGTCTCAGATGGAGATGAATTTTATATATTCACATCAGATGCCATAGAGCACAGTTTAAAATTTAACAGTAAAAAATGTTTTTTTTACGACATATTTCATTTATTTGTAACATAGAACTGAAATTCACGAGATTCTAAATTTTACAGAGCTTTTCTTTTATGTCCCTTAATCATCACATCTGAAATGCGTCTTTATAATATTAGATTTAGGATAGGTTTCTTTTTATCAAAGAAGATCTGGAAATAATTGTTTTTATAAATATTGATGGTTTAGATGTTAAACGTTTTTCATCAAACAATATTTTTTTAATACATATACTATTTACATTGTTGAAAGTAAATATTGAAATCTAAGAAATCTAGAGATTATTTTAATCTGGATATTTGTAAGTTTAGTTCCACAATCTTAGCAATTCATAAAATTGTCAAATCCGGATTATATTGATCCGTAAAATCCGGATCAATATTAATCGAAAATAATCACCTACAGATTATACTTACGTACTGTGCCTTAATAACACCATTGATACTATTGAGCTTTAAGAACATTTGGAAGTCTTAATCTATTACTTTAATACGAAATCGAGTTTAATAGTTTATAATATTAATTAGTTACAATACAAATAATATTTCCAGCTCCGCTTTGTAGAAAATTTGTTTCTTGAATGTTGTCGTAGGTATATATTAAAGATTATGGTAGAGATTTAACTTCAAATAGATTTATAGAAACTTCATAATCTTTATTAAGGGGATGTCGGTGCCAGTATGCTATTGCATACTTACCGACATTTTCGTATTTTCTATAATTCTTGTTCAATTTTTAATATTTATTGATTATCTCAGTCATCCGGTGTTCCTTCAGGTATTACAAACACCGGATGACTAAGATCACTGATGATAACTAAAAGTTAATTTGAAATAACGAAAAATACAACGACGGAATTTGTATTTGGCTCCGACATCCCCGTAAAAGAAAGCTTTTAAATATAAAAATATTTTATAGAATCATTAGATTTTAATATTATAGCTTCCTTTAAAGTTACCATTAATTAAAATATTTATTATTGTGATATTCACTCCGCATATCTATTATCTATTTTGATTAGTATATAATTGTGAAGAATTCAGATATAACAGTTATTAATTTCAAGTTTAAAAAATCGAATCGACGCACAATCTATAGCTTACCTTGAATGATATTTATATATCAACCCCTTCATTATCGACGTTCCCATTATGCACCAGAATTATAGTTGAATTATTGAACAAAGAATTCTTTAAAAACCTAGCATAATTGTGTTTAACAATAACATTTGACTTTTCTTCAAATTACTTCTGAAATAAATGAAAGCGTTAAACAGTAAGCATTTTATAAATTCAATAATTCAGCTATTAGTTAAAAAATGTCAAATCGTAAGTAATAAAACATTAATATCCTATAACATCATTTTTTTTTAATTTTTATTAAACTCAAATAAATTCAATAAATTCATGTAATATTTCAAACTTATAAGGATCATAACTTTTTATGAAAATACATTTATGGAAAATTAATTTAATTACAACTTTGTGTTATATTCACTATTTTATCTTAAATATTTGTTTTATTAACTTGATGAGTTATGTAACAATTAACGTTGAACATGGTCAATCTTAGAAAAAGTAAATATTTTTATTTTTCAATCTGATAAGTTTACCTTAGTGATTTAACAGTATTACATAATTTTTTCAAAATTGAAGTAAAATTAAAATATTCTTTCGTTAAACAAACATTTCAAAAAGTAAATTAATACTAAACTCGCCCATGCCCGCTCCTTGCGCCCACGAAAAACGCAGGCGCGAATTGCCAAAGATTTGAAGGACCTGCGCGACCAGAGCGTCTTTGCGTTCTTTATGTGCAACGCCCTCTTCGTCCTGATCGTCTTCCTCCTCCAACTTAACAAAGACCTATTGCACGTGAAATGGCCCTTCGGCGAGAAGACGAACCTGACCTACGACGAAAGTACCCATGAGGTAAAAATGCGCTCCGCTTCGTGATTCGTGCTCCCCTGATACCAGCCTATCTCTTGCCGATTCAATTATCACTCAATAAGCTTCCTACGAAGTGACGTTCCTTCTTCAAATAATTAATACAAATAATACAAAATTGCGAGAGAAAGCAAGACTGGCAATTAAAAAGCGGAGCACGGTGTCGCGAGCGGGGCTTAAGATTACGCTACTAATGATGCATGTGTTTTTTTTTTCTCTTTCTTTTCTTCCTTTGACGCGACGACGATGAATGAACGAAACAGGCCAGGATAGCGGCGGACCTAATCGAGCTGCGGAACAAAAGCGTCTTCGCCTTTTTAATGTTCAATGCCTTGTTCGTACTGATCGTATTCTTACTGCAGCTGAACAAAGACCAACTGCACGTCGTTTGGCCACTGGGCGCCAAGACGAACATCACGCTCATTGAGGAGACATCGGAGGTACTGGCTTTCGCCGAGTGTGAAAGCCTCGACATAAAAAAAAAGAAACAAACACATTTTTTTAAGATATAGACATCGGTGTTCTTGAGAGTGACTAACCTAGTGACAAGGACTGCCTCGTTTAGTTGTATTAAAATAAAAGAAAAGGAACAAAAATTATTAAAGAAACACTTTTATTTAAAGTACTCTTCGTTTATTTAAACACTTTTGTACATTATTAAATATTTTATAATTGAAGTAAATATTAGATAGCTATTTTTGTTAACAAACAGTATTTTTTGATGTTTAAATATCCAAGAAAGTTTTTAATTTATTTTAAAAATTAAAATACTAATTTACATTTATTTGATTTTTTTCTATATTATATCCATTGCAAAAATGATCTAATTAACAGGTTTGTGTCGGCATGAGCAGAAATAACTCATGAATATGTGTCATTGTAAGAGTTAAAAATTAATAATAGTACATTGTACAACTGGGGACAAAAATGGGATTTTCCAAGCGAGGATGATGTTTGAACACAGTGCTCAAATTATCATCCGAGTCTGAAAAAGCCCATTCGCCCCTTATTGTTCACCGTATTTTTTATAAAAAGTGCATAAAGAAGACCATTCTTTGTCGTCTACAAAGTGGATTGACTTTTTTCACTGTTCTTAAAAATTTGAAGCTTTATTAAGAAAATGGAGCAAAAATGAAAAAAGGGGAGCGAAAATGAGTGTTTTTGCTCCACTTTATTTCTGACGTTCGGAAAACTCTATTTTCGCACCACTTTATAGGCGCCGAGAATGGTGTTTTGATACACGTGTTATACAAAAGTATTTATGTAACCGACGTAGAAATGATGTAGAAAATTCGAGTTTTTATTAAATGTTCGAAATTTAAATTAATTTTGTATAAGATTGCGAAAATTGGCTTATACATTAACCGGCGCGAACCTGTTAAATCACTTAGAAATCAATTTTTTCAAGTAAATATTACGAGGCAATCCGTTAGAACTGCACTCACTCTTCTGGTTCACAAATTCTGTGGTGTGTCTTGTTAATAACAAAAAAAGGTTCGATGAAAGGTTCATTAATACAAAAAGAAAAACTGGCTTCTGTCAGGAAGTGTCGGTGACTCACATCATACCCTCGTTATCGCGGGTGTTTATACCGGCAAGCGGCACTTCTTGTTTTGTTTCTACTTTTTGTGTACATATCAAAATTCTCTCTTCATTTCATTTTCATCATTGGAGCGACAAGTTTAACAATGATCCCATGCCAAATGAATAAAATATACGCTAAATAAGTGTTATCGTTGCGTTTTTATATTCATATAGTCATTGTGAAATTAATTTTTGCATTCATTAAATGTTGATCATTCTTTCACTCGCAGCTTCAATCTTTCACAATGCACATTCTATCACCTCATTCTGTTCTACCTGTAATTACTGAATCAAAGAATCCTCGATTCTTATTTTATTCGTTCGAATTAGGGAGAAATATTTTTCTAATATAGCAGCACAAGTAAACCGAAAGTACCCAAAAACACACTAATTGGGTTTGCCTGGAAGCTGAATGGATTCTTTACACTGGGACCCTCCGAATGTGTTGTGTGTCTAACTCTAATTAGACCTGCTCGTAAATAATTGTCTGAAGGGGGCCGTTTACCCGCAAATCTACTTTCTTTATTTTACCAACTTACCTTTAATTTTTTCTATTAGATGACATATATAAAATGTAGTAAAAAATGACGTCATTCGACTGAAAATACCGTTATGTGCTTAAAAAATCCAAAAATTGCTTAAAAATTGCTTACAAATTAGCCATTTTGAAAATGTAATTGGCGATGAAATACTGATTTTTGTGAAAAGTTCTGTAGTATATATATATTCGAAGGTACAAAATGAAGAAAAATATGTACAGATTTTCTTTTTAAACAGAAAATAAAAAAAACTGCACCTGTTAGACCAAACAGGACCATGAAAATTCAATTTTGAGTGCTTTTTTTTTAATAATTGTAAATTGGACCTTGTAAACTGTTATAATTTTTAAAACGCTTACGTATTTTTCTTGCTTACACAATGAGGAAACAGTATGCATAATTTCAAGTCTATCCGTCAAAAGCTTCATCGCCAATCCAACTTTGAATCGGAAAAATATTCGAATTCTTAATTCTGCGATAATCAAGGTATTATTAAACAGGAGTAAAAAATCATATTTTCAGGTTTCAATTCTGTTGGCAGTTCAATTTCGATTTACTGAAGTTTCATAACTGTTATTTACCCTTTGTAGGTTCTTCCCCTTTGGGCATCTTATTTTGAATAGGTTGAATGACTATATTGCTCTCTGGTGGAAATAAGAACTCAACAATATCGATTTTCAAAAAAATTCTGTAAATCCTTAAAAGTGTCGTATAATTCGAAAAAAACATTTTTGGTCTATTTTAAGGGCACATTGTTATACTTATCTGTATGTAAAATTGATAAAATGAATTTTCTTTGTATTTTTGACGATTTCTCGGGTAAACGGCATCCTTAATGTTGTAATACAGAGGATGCACTGGGATGGCGAACTCACTTCTGCGGTGCCCCCGGAGACTCGTGTGTCCATAACTTATAATTGTTTAATTTATAAATATTTATATATATATATGTATATTTACTTTTAACACCCTTGTGGTGGGCTTACAGGTGTCTTCGTTTGTAAATATTACGTATGTGTTTTAATACAGCACTAGAAAATTGTGAACTCCTTATCAATGTTATTTATGTTCTTAAGTGAAATTATTTTAATTATTTCAATAATTTGAAAGAGAAATTATTTGAATTTAAATTTTACATTGTCAATTGATACATACTTCATTATTTATATGTATATATCAGATTTTCTAAATACGTTTAGTGCTATGAAATTTATTATTTATTCAAAGAAGCTCATCACTTATCAAATTATTTATTTTTACATTACATCACATTGATCAATAAGCAACAAAATTTATTTATAAAAACCGATGACTTAATTAGCACTGAGCGTTTGAATTTGAAATTATTCACAATTTTATAAATTCTTTAATTTCACTTCAAATACATATTATTATGTTGTATTTATTGATGCATTAAAATATATATTTAATTGTAAATTAAAGATTGATCACATATATGTACATACTTGATAATATAAACAATTGCTTTTATTGTTTCTGTTCTTATATTTTATTAAAGTAATATTAAATTTAAATTGTATTTTATATTTGAAAATATCAATGCATAATAATAATAACATCGATAAGGATCGCTCATGAACTAATAATATAATAATAAATAACTAGAGACAGCCAATCGAAATATTGTAGACATTTGCATAGATAACAATAAAACATAGTAGTTCAAAACGCTTAAAATATATGTATCCATAGTCTATACCTATAAAGCAGTGATATAACCTGCGATTCATGAATGATGCAGAATATGATATTTCGATTGGAAACAGTAACTACCTATATTACACTTAACTTGGAGCTTCTACATTTAGTACGTTCGATTTCATGTTTTCCCTTTAACATTCTAGGTGCACGTTTCGAAGGAATATTTGCAACTCGAGCCGATCGGTCTCGTTTTTGTGTTCTTCTTCGCTCTCATTCTCGTCATACAGTTCACCGCCATGTTGTTCCATCGCTTCGGAACATTAGCGCATATCTTGGCCAGTACCGCACTCAACTGGTACTGCAAGAAGGTAATTATTGATACTAAATTTAAATATATGTAATCCTTAATAAGCATATGCATAAAAATACAATTATGTTTAAACAAAACTAATTAAAGATCCTTAATTTTGCTAAATAAGTTATCCCAAAAGATCAAATATTTCTAAAGAAATCAATTAGACTTTTTAGCGAACCGCAATATCTGATTCACATTTAAAATTTTCATTGATTTCTTGCAGTCCAAAGACTTGTCGGAGGATGCGTTGTTGTCGAAGCACGCGGTGGACATCGTTAGGGATCTGCAGAGGCTAGACGGCATGGAGGGCGACTACGACGAGGGCAGCGGAAGCGGCCCGGGCCGACGCAAGACGATCAGGAATCTGGAGAAGAGCCGAAGAAAGACGCAGGCGATCAACACCCTCGACGTTGCCTTCCGTCAGCGATTCTTCAGCATGGCTGAGGGACAAGGTACAGTCATTTTCTCAAGTATTTGTAATACTTGAACAAATGAAAATTATACAATTCGCAATTTAATTGTACTCATTTTGTGTACAATTATAAAAACGTACTTGCCGTAGGGCTCTATAATATGCTCAAATCATAAAAAATAGGTGTTTCAGATAGATTTTTCTCTTGCACAAGTTACATTAATATTTTAAACGTAAATTTATGCACATAAATAATGATACAACTTCTTATCGAAGAACGTACATGTTGTAGGATGCTACTATAACGCTGTTAAAAAATTGAATTTTTAGTTAAAATTTTCACTTTTATAAATAAAATCATTAAAATAATAAAGTATACTTTATAAAAATAATCGTTATGCCTATTTTTGAAGAATACATTTGCCGCAGAGTAGTACCGCGCTTGTTAAAAATAGAGATGTTGGATTCACTCTTTTTTTCACAAATTAAATTGATAAATTTTTTTATTAAAGAGCATACTTGCCACAGGGCCTTACCGTTCGTTTTATAACAAATTACACTATAGTAACAATGATAATGCCTATTTTATTTAAAAAATAGGAATTTAAAACAGTCAATTCTCTTTCATAAGCAACACCAATAAAACATAAATTACTCTACTCAATCAAAAATGATAAATTTCTGTATCCAATATACATACACACTAGTAACGGGCTGCCATCGCATCCTTTAAAATTATAAATCCATCCACTTACAACCACCTCTCATCCAACCTGACCGTGCCCCACCACAGGTCTCCCTCGCAACATGTCGACACGTCGCTCGACGAAGGCCTTCAAGGCGTTCGAGGGCCGTCGCAACAGCATCATGGCGGCCCAGCGTCGCAAGTCCCAGATGCAGACCCTCGGGGCGAATAACATCTACGGCGTGGCGGGCAATCCGCTGGGCATCGTCCAGCCCCGGCCGACGCGCAGCAGTCAGATCTCGGTCAAGGACGTGTTCGAGAATCACGGGGCCCACGCGAATCCCGGCTACGAGGGGGACGACAGTCCGCGCAACAGTCTGAGGCTGCAGCCCATGGCCGCGCATCAGGTCGCCTGGCGCGAGTCCAACTCGAATCTCTGAGGGCTGGGGAAGGAGGAGGACTTGTATACATATCGATTGTGGGAGTAGGCGATACTGTGAGGAATTGAGTTGGAGTTGTGCTGAAGTGACATGGTTCGGAGAAGTGAAGCGTTAGTTTACGGAGGTGCTTGCGAATTTTAATTATGAATTTTATCCATGCAGAATTGGATTGTTGTGTAGTTTTGTTGGATGTTTGGACAATTTTACTATGCGGTAGGGTGGACGTAGGAGACAAGAAGTTTCATTTTATATCTGATTCTTGAAAATTTTCTCAAATTAGTAATTAAAATTTAAACGCACGTAGACTAGAGTTAGAGGGTGCGTAATCTGGGATTTGTCAGCGGTTTCGTAGGCTGATGATGAGGATAAGAAGGTACCACTGAAAAGGAACTCTTGAACTGAAATATGTATAGATTGAAGTAAAATGAGGAATGAAGAATGAATGCATGTAAAACGTACATCGGATTTAGTATAAATTTCGTTTTTATTATGTTAGACAAATTTTTTATACAAGTTTTTATAGCGTGATTTCTTGAGTGCAAAAAGAATAGTACTTGTCTTTTCATTTGTACAATAAGAGAAACTAGGATAGTTTTAATAATTTTAGCTTTTTGCAATGTATTTTATGAAATTTTACAACATTAAAATGACTGCAAATTGATTATAAACTAAGTGCTACCGTAGGGTTAATAACCCTTAATAAATCAAACAACTTTGTTCTTAAACATTTTTATAAAATAAAACTGTTTAAAAACCCTTTTAGTTGTTTTGTTGATAATTTTCTGTAGAAAAGAATCCCATTTAAAAATGCATTTATTATAATAAAGTCAGTTTCATTGATTGAGAACTGAATGCATTATGTGTAAGGATCACGAAATACTCAAAGAAAGAAAAGTTGAAATGAAACGTATCATGAATTAAAACAATAATACATTTTTAAAAACATAACTGCCAACAATGAATTTCAATTTTCTTTCCACTTGAAGTGAGATTTATTAAATAAACATTGCAAATGTTTAATGTTAATAAAAATGTAACATTTCTATTTAAATTAAAATGGGAATATTTGTCTAATTGTGTTATAACATTTAGGTGACACAATATTTGTAATAATGTTTTGGTATGTTCAGTTGTTATTGAGATTAACGAGGAGATTATAGGGAATAAGCTTGTATTTTATAGCAAAAAATGAAAAAAAATAATTTACAGCAAGTAAAAAAATAACTCAACCCATCGAATTTAGTAAAACTAATCGAGGTGGTTAATCATAAATCTTTAGTTTTACATACTTTGTTCGTAAAAAGAAATTCGTAATAAAAAAGTATATAAAACACTATTTATACTTATAAGCATTGTTTTAATCAATACTTTTAAGCATGACATATAGCAACAATTTTCGCAATGTTTTTACCGAATACTCTCGTTTTTCCTATTTTTTATTATCTATGTGTGATAATGAGAATGTATTTAAATTATGTGCGTATGCTTTGTCAATGAATGTATAAGATGTATTGTTTTGTGTTGCTAGAGTGCTTATGACAAACGAGAGATTATTAGTTTTTTAATAGGAAAAAATTGTACGATTGTTTGTAATTTTTAAGGATTATAAATATAATTTCTTTATGTCATCTAAGTATATTTGTTTGTTTTATTTCTCCAAATTTACAAATATTAATGAATACATTTAAATATACGTAATTTGACGTGTGAATACTGCTTAGATATGCGCAACTTATTCAGGTGCCAATGCTTTGAGCTTCTCTAATGGCTTCCAGCATTAAGAAAACGTGGACCATCATCATGTAATTGTTGATTATTCGCCGTGCAGACCAGGCACAATTTTTTTCTGGTGTCAGCGCCAAAAATGACATTCCATACGGTAAATATGCCAATAAACAAAAGTAGTTTCCTTTAATCCATCTAATATCAAACATGAAGATTATCGAAATGTTACTGAAATAAATGAGGTAGTGAACCAATTAAAATTGCAACTTTTAATTCTGACTAATGATTCGGTACTGTTTTATTTGGAAAAATTACCACACAGATAAATTAATACGTTATTTATTGTTTCAAAATAAACGTGGATATTATTGATTTATAGACCATATAATATAATATAAATGAAAACCAAATTATATACCCAAATAATCCACCAGCAATCATCCACAAAAAATGAAAAAGTTCGTTTCTCTGGTGTTGAGGGTAACTTTTGTGCAGAGCATGATATATTTCCGCAAATGCTAATGTACATACGATATATATACCAGTTTTTCGATTTTGATGTGACTCGCATATAGCATAAACGAGCCCTGACATACTAAGAACTCTGCAACATTTTTCATGAAGAGGGACTACTCGTAATTCAGCTGTTTCTTCTTCTTCATCGTCTATTTCTATAGGATCAATGGCTAAAAAAGCATTATTAGTCCGTTAAAGCCGAGACCTTCAAAAAATTAAAAAGAACTTTGGAAAATAACTTAGACATGTGTTTCAGCCCTTAACTAGAGGATTTTTTCAATAAATTATTTTTAATATTTTGAGTTTTCTCGGAGTATGGACTCTACTTATAATAGTGGTTATTTAATGTATTTATTTTAAATATTATCAGTAAAAATTACATTGATATTTTCAATTTCTTCTTATTTATTTGAATGTATTAACAATAAATGATAAAATATACAAAAAAAAGTCGCAATATTACTTTAACTCTCGCTTGACCAACGGGTTCCTTTCTCTACAGTAAATAAATAGAGAGACCCCACGGTAAAACGATGGTTCAAAATGATAATTTGTTGACTGTTTAAAAGGTGATAAATTTCTAAGACTTGTAAAAATTTAAATAAACTCATTATAATTTGTATATAGTATATCTTTATAGACTCATTTATTTTATTAGTATAAACTTTACAATAAGTACATATTTAATTAAAAATTGAATTCATATACAAAATATAAATCCATATACCTAAATATACTTACAATATGAAGCATGGAAGATAAGAGGGGACAGAAGATTGAAAGAAGATCTTAAGTTGATGACTAAAACTCCGATGGATGCAGCTATAATTTCTGGTTCAAATTGAAAGAATTTAACGTTGGATTGTTTTACTGTGAGATAAATGCAAGAACTAGATGCCAAAAGAAGTAAGCAGTTTGATAATGCTGTGTCCGCAAACATAAAGTGAACTTGAATTTCTCTTAAAATTTGTTAATTGCACTTTTATTTTCCTAGCGTTTTGAAAGCTATCCATTTTTGTTTATGAAACATTAACCTTTTAAAATAACAACTATTTATTTAGCATGTTTACTGATAACTTAACCTCGTTTCTGTCACAAAATAAAGTATTTTTTTATAATGTTATTCGTATTTGCATTTTTTGAATATTTAATATGTATAAGAAATACGAAGTATTCATTATTATAACGTATAAATAATTTGCATTAGGTACAGGTGTAAAATATATTTAACAATAAGGTTTAATAAGAAAATCACTTTAATAAAACTTCTCAATTATAATTAGAACTATTACATGGATATCTTAAATTATAACGTGATTAAATGAAATAAAATGGTAGAAAATAATATAAGTTGTCGCATGCGTAGTTGTATCAAATATTATTTAAGAAATACACAAAGTGCGCAAAACGTAAACGAACAAATTACAATTCTGAAATAATATTCAAGTATATTTATGATAGGTATCTTATTATTTTACTTTAATTTATATCTCTAATATACCCACATTGACGATTACCAAAAAAAATGATGAGGTAAGTTAAATCAAAATACGTAACATATTTATATCCGTTCTTAAAGTTATATAAGTCAGACACTCGTTGCCTATTTGTATAAGAAAATATTCTATTATACTACATTATTAATCATTTAAATTATAATGTAATAAAATCGTTTAAAAATATTTAAAATAAATAATTTCACAAATAAGTTCATAATATTAGAAAGCATTTACAATATCGATAGATTACAAAAGTAACAAAGTGTTAATCTCACTTCACGCTACACAAGTCGGTGCAGCACAGTACATTTTCGCAATTTTAATATTCGTTAGTGAAATATAATTATTTTACTAATATAATATTTAGAAATTCAAATATTTTTAATCGAAACATCAATTTTTAAAAACGCTGAAGTATTCTGTATTATTTAAAACACGATTATTCATATACCGCTAGCTAGGCCCAAGTTTTCTGTCAAGACATACCTAATTTCTAGTCAATCATTAAACAATTAATTATAAAAAAGGAACGATAAATAAAAGTTATTGTTAAAAATCATTTCGAAGTTCTAATTGGATATTCACAATTTTGAGTAATACATTCAGCAATGATTAAGAAAAATATCGTGACCAGAAAATAGGTCTTCTAACATTCGATTTAAGAAATAATTTTCATTACCTAAATGTATTGAAAAAAAAAATGATATAATGCTTACAGGAAAAAGAATTTTGTCACGTGCATTTTAATTCCCATTTTCTAAAGACGAAGAAACATCGAGATTACTCTTTACTACCCAAAAACAGGGGTCCTTATAATAGTATTCAAGAAATCCATTCTACCCGGATCCATAAACGCACCGGATCCTACAAAATCCAAAATTTCTCCGAGCTAGACCCCGCAATCCCCTTTAGCACACCGCCTTCTTCCCCGAGATGTGCTTCCAGATCTTCTTGAAGAACCTCCCATAATACCCCCCGCTACTACTCTTCGCCACGTACTTATGCAAGATCTCGGTGATCTTCTTCTTCTCGTTCTCGGTGACCCACAGCAAGGGCGTCACGTCTATCTCTCCCTTCTTCATGATAACGCTCACATCCGCCCCGTAAGTCAAGATCATCTCCGTGATCTCCCTCTGTCCCTTGACCGCGGCGCAGTGCAGCGCCGTCACGCCGGTCTTCGTCCTGGCGTTCACGTCCCCTCCGTTCAGCAGCAGGAGCTCCGCCACGTCCTGGAGCTTGCGCTCGACGGCAATGTGCAGCGGCGTGACCCCGTGCTCGGTGCGGGCGTTGACGTCGGCGCCGTTGCACAGGAACAGCTGGACGAGCTCGAGCTGCTTGGTCTTGACGGCGAAGTGGAGGGGCGTCTTGCCGTTCCTGGTGCGCGAGTTGACATTGGCGCCCTGGTTGACGAGGAGCTCGACGATCTCGTGATGACGGCGGAGTACGGCGATGACGAGGGGCGTGTACTCGCCCTCCATCTCGATGTTGACGTCGCCACCGTGGCCGATCAGGAGCTCGAGGATGTCGCGCTTGCCGTTGGCCGTGGCCACGTGCACCGGGGTGGGGTTCTTTTGCTGGTGCTGGGGCTGCTGCAGGCGCTGGTGTAGAGGCTGCGGGGAAGCGTGGAATCGTTATTGTTGATGTGCATTTTAAAATGATTCATTTGAAAGTATTTTGGCTTGTGTAGATGTAAAAATGTGTAAATATATATTTTTTTTTATAATAAGAGATGTATTCTATGTGTATTAAAAATATTAAAAATGTCCTTTATGAATTGATTTATCATACTCTCTCTAAAACCCTCACTTTTGCTCAGTCCTCTAAGTTACATAATAGTTTGTTCCAACATTAACCCTTTAAGGCAGATACCTGTTTCCTGATGAGAAAAATAATTTTTTTAAACGAAAAGATCTTTTTTCTATACTTAATTTTAAATCTTTTTTTTCTATACTTAATTTTAAATCTTTTTTCTATACTTAATTTAAAAAAAATTTTCTATACTTAATATTAAATATTTTTTTCTATACTTAATTTTAAATATTTTTATTCATTCCGTAACTTTTAAAAATTAACGTAGCAAAACCAATATACAAAATGTACCGGCCATTGGAACAGGAATATGAGGAAGATAAATATTTGCCTCGCTAAAACCTTTGAAAAATACCCCTTGCTTGGAAGATAACATTTATTTCGCTCTTCAAAAGTCATAATGTTCTTTTTAGTAACTACATTTTTCTTAAACAAATTAACACAAAGAATTTAAAATTAAAATTTACAACATATTTTTTGCGAGAAATTAATTTTAAAAGAAGAACTGTAATTTTTGTGATATAGATTCAGAAAAATATACATCCAGACATTTTTGGTAGTCCAAAACTATTAGCTTCTTAGACTATTTCTAGGTAAACTTATAAAAAGCAGACATTATTTATTGAGTGATAAAGAGATATCGGCACTGAAGGGTTAAAATGAACTCTGCGTTGAACTAATTGATCATGATCAAACCTCTTGAAATTTTGTGATAAAAGACTCATTTCAAAGTAAGAAACAAAATGTATATCAAAATATACCAAAAATAATTCGTACTCTTATTTCTTGGATTGAAATGAGACTTTTGAGCACAGTTTCAAGGGGGTTAATCAATCCGTTACAGGCAGGGTGCATTGAAAAAAATGTAAAAGTTACTTATCAATTTTAATAAATATAAAACACATGTATACTACACGTAAAAGAAAACTAAATCAGTGTATAAAAAAAGAATAATTTATTCTGATATTAAAATAAGAGCTATTTCTATTATGAGAAAATTTAAAAAAGTTATATACCCTTACCTTAACAGGTTTCTCGCTGATGCTGGACAAACTACGCTTACGGTGTCTCTGGCCGCCGGTATAAGGATTGAGCGTGTACGAGTTGCCGGTTTGGATCGGCATGAGATTCGGCGAGAAGGTGCAGGACGTGAAGGACGAGCTCCTGTAGCGATAGAAGATCTCGCGCATCTCCGGATTCGGATCGCTGCCGAGGCGCTGGAGCGGCTGCTTGCCGGAGCGCATGCGGGCGTTCGCGTCGGCGCCATGCTTCAGCAGGAAGCGCACGACTATCTCGTTGTTCTCGAGCACGGCCGCGTTCAGCAGCGTGTCCTGGTTCACAGTCGGAGGATGATGGTCCGTTGCCATTTTATTTGCAGAGTCTTCACCCTTTGCAATGGATTTTTGCCGATCTACGTGCTGCACAGTCTTTTCTAGAGTTCACTGTGTACGCGAGAAGGTGCAGAACACTTTTTGCAACCGATTTTTGCCGATCTGTGTGCTGCAGAGTCTTTTCTAAAGTTCACTGTGCGTACGAGAAGGTGTAGAACCACCTTTTGCAACCGATTCTTGCCGGTATACTGTATACTGTTTGACAAGTATTCACTTATAGACACAGCACAGTAGCAAGTAGAAGCTTCCAATGCAAACTAAGGTGCAGTGAAACAGGTGTACTGTTCGTCTCGAGCGATGACGAACGACTGAATTCGAGGCGGTGTTCGAAACTTCTCAACGTGTGCACGAGACAGGAGATCCCGCAGGAGTGCGGTTGAAGGTGGAGGGGAGACGGCCTTCTGGATGTTAGCCTAGATCGGTATTATATTGAGGTGCGAAAACTCCAATTGGCTCGTTGTCGTCGAGGATACAAGACAGCTCTCTCCTGAATGACTGAGTCGCCCGACTCGAGGATCGAGAATTCAGAGAATCGTGCAAATGTAGCGGTATAATAGCTGCCTCCGGATGAAGGCTCTAGAGGGGTGTATATATGCACGGCGGGGCGCAGGTATATTTGCGGGAGGTATTATATGGACACGACCCCTTTTGTCTCGAGCGGCAAGTCGAGGTGTAATTACACTCGAAAATCGGCACGACGCTATAACCATAATGCCTCCGGTTTATGCTGTTTGCAAATACTACGCGCCGTCTGTGTCGCTGCTGCAGCCGAGTCGACCTCTACTCGGTGTAAAGCGCTTAACGGTTTCGTGAAATGAATGGCTGGGTATATATATAGGTGTTTGAGAAAAAATATAATTATTCGGAAAGTTGGCAGAGATTTTGAGATTTAGATTAGAATTTTGCGGGAAAGAGTCGTTGATAGGAGACTGTTATGGATTTGATATAAGTGGTTGAATGGAGTTGGATAGAAATGAGATATGAATAATTGAAGTTTTATGATTTATTAATTGCGTCTTTTATCGTTGGAAAATAATAATGTTTTAAAATGAATAGATTACATTTGCAAAAAGACATTTGTTACAATAACGATTTAAATTTGTCTACACTGTTTATGGTTAATTCCGTTACAATCGCTATACTTACTTTATTCGAATTGAGTCAGTGTGTGTTGGTTTTTGCGAAAGTATTTCAAACATTACAAGAAAATAGTGTGAACACGGAATGCGACTTGCTTTTCATGCTAAAGCTCCATATTTTTCTGCTTTCTCCGCTTGCTCCGTTCCTATGCAAGGCGCGAATGTTTTTCAGAATCTGAGTGAAATGTGCAGGTCCCATCGTTAACTTGCTGCGTTTCTATTGTTTTTGTTTATATGAAACCCGAGAATGATTAGATTCTTGTTATTACATTTCTTACAAAATAAAACATATAGGAAAGACTTGACTAATACTATCGCCACCCACAGCTATTTTGGCTGTAACTTTTGACCTTGGCGGAAAAATTTAAAAATAAAAATTGGAGCTTGGTTTGTTGAATGGACTTCTTTTAAGAACAAAAGAAAATTTGTTAAAAAATAATTATCTGAATTAATTATAAATTCAAGTTTAAAATTTGCGTTTTTACGATTTATAAAAAGGTTTGCCTATATAGTACCGCCCACTAACAGTTTTCGTAGTTTTAATGGTGTAAATGGCCAATAAATAATAGTTAAAAAATATTTAAGGTAAGTAATTAGTATTTTGATTAAGAATATGTACTTTAGCATTTGTTAAAAACAAAACAATCACTATTGCTTCCTCATAGAAGAAGCTTTGTAACGGTAAAAAAAATTTTGCTAAAAATTTGTTAGAAACATGTTTTGAGACATTAGGAGTCAAAATACACTATTTTTAGAAAAAGTCTGTATAGCATGTGTGTGTGTGTGCATGCGTGTATGCATGCGTACGTGCGTGCGTGCGTGTGTGTGTGTGTGTGTGTGTATGTGTGTGTGTGTGTGTGTGCGTATGTGTGCGTGCGTGCGTGCGTGCATGTGTGTGTGTGTGTGTGTGTATGTGTGCGTGTGCGTGTGGACGGATGTGTACGAAGATTACTCTGAAAATTCACGGTCAAAATTAATGTTTCAGGGCTCAATGATTTTGTTGTTTTTAAAGGAAGGGGGCTGAAAAAAATATTTGTTGTTTTTCGATGTTTTTTTTTTGTTTTTTTTAGCGGTTTATTGATTTTTGAGTTTTAGTTTTTCAGGTTTTTTGGTATGTTGAAATAATATCATCGATTAATTTTGTATGTGTTTAAAAGAGTAAAACATTACCTATCTTTTCTTACCCGAAATTATAAATATGCTATTTTCTTTTTTCTGTTATACCTGAAAACGTCGTATTTTGTTTAAATGGTGATATCTAGCAAATATAATATGGAAAATTTGTGAAAAAATTTGAAGTGATTAGGAATATGGAAGAGAATATTTTGTAAAAAATTAAAGGATTTAAGTATCCTTTTTCTTTTTCGAGAAAAAATAATTTTGTAAGAAAAATTGTTTTTTTGGCGAAGGATAACGTGAGTAAAATGTCATTATTGCTTCTGAGAATTTCCAGAAAGGTAGATTTTTACTATCTCTTGAGACTGTTAGAAGCTTAAATCATGACGACCTTAACATTTCGAGTTCTTTGAGGTTATACTTATTTATAATTTTTTTTAATTGTTTATATCTCGAGAACGGTCATTTTTAGCAACCCAGGGCTCATTTATTTCGTTTTTTAATGCAGATTCTGAATTGGCAAGAAACTTTGAGATTGATCGATCTGATTTTTTTTTACAATTGTTTCTTTATTATACGATATTTTACCATATTCTTAAATCAATAAGGTAAATTTTTTTTGTATTTTAGAAATAATATAATTTTTTAATTCTTTCTTTCTTTGTATTTAATGGCTATGTGTCTCGTTTCTTTGGACTCCGATATGTCACAATGTATATGTCATTTCGTATTTTACATTTGTAATTTATATACATGTTTGTTGTGTTGTGCGATGTCGGTCGAACGAAACCCATCACCTGCCTATACTGCCGCCGTAAGCAAGAAGGTCTGTAACTTCAAAATGTCACTTTCGCCGCAATTTTTATATGAAATTTGAAAGCCTGCCGTTTTCTATTAAATTAATCATTTTTATCAAAGTGAATTTTTTTGTATATAATTATTAATGATCTAAACAAGAACACATTTAAAAAACGAGTACAATTATGATTTCATTAAAAAAATGTTAGTTACGGCTTTTTGGTTATGAAATTAGAGCGCGACCATAAGCAAGAAAGCCGTATAAACCAACATAAACGATAGTTTTTTTACTATGCATAAACTAATAAGTTAGAATATTGAAAATACTGTTATTAATAGTGGAACTGATTGAGCTTTATATAGAAAATAATAAAACTATTTTTTTATTAATTAAAAATATGCTAAAAATAATTATTAATGCATATTTTTTTAACAGGATTTATATTATTTCAACAGTTTTATTTAATATTTGCGTAAATAAAATATACATTTTAATGCGTTAACGTAAAGATTTCTAATATTAATAAAACATTATTTATTGTTTGCCAAGTTTTGCCAAAAAGAATGACGATTATTTGGCATTAAAGGGAGAAATGTTTTCACCATAAGATTTTTCACATCTTCGTTGATTCCGCAAGGTTTTTCTAAGGCATCAGGTTTTTTTTATATGTTTTTCATCCCCTTCACTGATAAAAAATCGAGCTTGTAAGAGTCACCATTGAAAGAGGTTTTATATGTCAACGTCATTAACCTCGTTCGGCAATGATTTGAACCATGTTTCCAAGTAATGGTTTTGAATTGTTTAATTTTAGATTGTTCGTCCTTTGCACAGAATGACTGTCTAGCCAGTTATAAAAATCAGTATGCTCCATGGCTTTTGTGATGGTGTGAGTATTCGCACCTTTCACTGCATCGCAAAAATCATTGAAGTCATACGTTCTTTTCTGTTTTATTAATGATTTTTCTACCTGATGATGAAAACTATCAGCACTCATAAATGTATGACCTGGTTCAAAATAGTTAATTTCAATGGTATCAGATGATATTTCATTAGAATTAATAATGTGAACAAGATACATTAAGAAACACCAATTTTTGTTTTGGGCAGTACAATTATCGAGCCACAAAATGATTTTCTTAGAATCTCTGTGATGTAAGAAAAAAGCATTATACGCAGAAATCAGATCCTCTTTGCGCCTACCCGAAATACCCTCATGCCATAAAACTGCAAAAGTATTTGTTTTTATTTGATCCTACGGGTACGAAACTTAAAGAGAAATTCCTTTTGTAAATAAAACAACTTTGAAAGTATCAATTCTGGGGAGCATTATAACTTTTTGCAAATCAACGGAACAACAAATGACACCATCTGGAAGTGACTGATCTGCGTATTGGCGGTATTTCTCGCGGCTGAACATAGCTTTGTCGATATGAGTTTTCCAAGTCGTACAGGCATCGCAATCTGCATCAAGATTCGTCTCATTGTGTTGAGAATTGTGCAATTTAAATGTCTCGCATTTTTCGCACTCTTCATGCCCTAACTTTGTAAAACTAATATTCATTTCCTTCAAGCATCTACTGTAAATACTAATCGAAATCTTCAGCTCCTTATGTTCTTGACAAAAATCTTCATACATACTAGTAATTGAAATATCACTAGGTAAATACCGAGCATTCGGAGCATGTTCTCTTCTGTAATGAGATACCGTTGGATTGTATTTTTCAATGTGCGCGAATACAACTTCTGTTTTAATTTTGTGTTTCGATGGTTGACGGCCACGATTATCGACAAGGGGAGTGATTTCTGGCTTATCCGAGCCGCGCACGATGCGCAATATCATCTTGTCGTTATTTGCTTTCAAACCCAATGTCGTGAGAAAAAAATTCTACAAACTCGTGTTAATTCACCGGCGTTTTTTCTAAAATGATACTTTATAGACATCGTTCGAATTCGTTTAGGGGATCTACATGGTTTGGCCGGATCTTCACGAACACACATACTTAGAATAAACATATGCTTGCCATTATAATCAAAATTCCAATATTCCTTGCTAATAACTTTTCGTATTTCTTCGTCGAAATTCTCAGAACATTTTAATCGGCACTTTGAAGCATCGCAACACTCTCGAACTGCATGATTTTCGGCAACTCTATCACATTTTGCTTCTAACGTTTCTCTTGGAGCCTTTGCTTTTCGTTTTCTGATCGTACCTTTTTTTGTATATTCTAAGATTGAAAATGCGTGTATAAATATTTAAAATGTGAAAATATAAATTGAATAAGAATTAAGAATCAACCTATGACATCTGGAGATTCATCATTACTGTTCGACTCATTTTGTGTCTTGTTACTGGTACTTTCATTCACTGCAGCATCGCGTATATCTGGTAATGGTTTATTTTCTTTATGAACAGAATCATGGAGAGACGGAACATTGTCGATCATATTTTCAGGTTCTATTAATGAAAAAATATACGCTGATAATCTTAAATTAACCTCGATATACACGAAATCTCTTTGTAAACAATAAAATAAAGCTATTTAATATTTCATTTAAAAAATTATTTGAAATAACAGTTTAAATTAAACATAAATAAATTACCAATCACATCTTGCGAACTAGCTGCAGTTTCACCATTTTTCCGTTTAACTTTTATAAATCCGTTTTCATCGACATAACAATTTATTAAATCGATTGGTTCTAACGTTATACTTTCGTTCATGATAAATAAAATTGATTATCACTAAATTGATGTCTTTCGATAATTATAATTATTGCAGGAATTAAAATCAAATCGTCGTTGTTTACTTTTCATAAACAAGAAAGGCGTAAAATCAATTATTCATAACCAAAAAAGACGTAATCGTCGTACCGTAAACAAAAAAGTCACGACTTCATGAAGTTTGCGTCTTTCTTGCTTATCATCGTATCTTTACGGCGTTTTTGTTTATGAAAATACCAAATATCACCAAAACCGTAACATTAAATATTGTGATTTTGTACAAAATATTACATTTTTACCTCATTTTCTATTTTATTATTATAGATATGGTACATATGTGTCAGAATAATCAAAAATCTCATTTTTGAATTTTTTGAAGTTACAGACCTTCTTGCTTCCGACGGCAGTATAGCGTTAAATATAACCTTCATATTATTCACACTTACACAGATGTATTCTTTTTCAAATCACTGTTAAAAATGTTATAGTTAAATAAATTAAGGAGACTAGTGTATACCTATAATTAATTAAAAAATGTAATTTAAACTAAATATGTACTTTTAATAAAAAATTATATTTTAATAAACCATCAATGATAAATCAACATACACTTTTTAAGAGTCTAATTAAAAAGAGATATAGCAATTTAAAATTACTTTTTTGAGACAAAAAATTTATATTAGAACAATTAATTTAGTTTGCGGAAGCTAAGTGCCAATTAATTGTCGTTATTTTGTGGCCTTTTTACATTCTTCCCCGTTTTTTTTACATTGTATTAAATTTTAGACATTTTGCTGCTCGAAAGCACAAAGTTAAACTCAAGAGTATCTTACAATATAATTTAAGTTCTAATAAGTTCAAAAAAACTTTAATTACGAAAACTATATATAATAATATATGGACGGTACTAGGCATAAGTTGTGTAAATCAGTTATATGAACCTTCATATGATCAGTCGCGTTATTATTCACATTTACATAGTGAAATATGTAACACATAACCACTGTTCAATCAAAAACACTTAAGCAAAATGTCCCTAGCTGAGAGCGCAGCGCAACGTTTTCTTAGCCTCACTTTCGGGAGCGTCATATACATAACATTGCGACCGGTATTACCCCAATTCTTCTTAGTAATTTAAATTCGAATAACAAGAAAGCAATAGGTTTATACTCTTTTTTCTTCACTACTTCGTAGTCTTAGATTGTTCAAATAAAGTTAAAAAACAAGTTAAAGTTAAAGTTAATAAAGTTGAAAAAATAACTGCATAAAGTAACAAATAATATGCATAAAAGCTTATTTTATAGACCAGATTTCTCATAAGAAATGTAGATCTAAACTTTAATTGTGTATAATTCCTTAATAAAACAAACTAGAAGGTGGTTTGGACATTAGATGAATTGCATTTTATGTTGCGTTTGTAATATTATTTGAATTATTACCTAAAAATGTTTAGATTATTGAAAATAATGGTAACCAGAATTAGCCAGTGACCGGCATTACCCCGTTCTCCCCTAACTTTTGACGGTGACAAAATTAGCCTAACGACTATTTGTTCGAACAACTTTCGCAGCTTTGAATTTAAAGCAATGACCTCGGAATATGTTTAATAGTACATAATATGCAACAGATTACCGTACCTAAAAGCTTCCATTTAGCAATGGAAGAGAAAAACGGTTGGTGGGCGGCACGAGGCAATGGACGGTACTAGGCAAGTCTCTCCTAATACCATAACAAAGCTTCCTCTATGAGAAAGCAAAAATAAGGATTATTCATATTAAATACATATTTAATAGAAAAAATGTACGAATAGTGATTTTTTACAAAAATCTTATAGTAACAAAAAACTTGATTACATTTTGAGGATAATTAATAAATTCATCAGATTTCTCATATTAACAAACGCTACTAGCTGCTTTAGCACATTGCATTCTCAAAAAGCTTTAAACAATAAAATTAAATTATTATAAATCACATTTATTTTTCCGTAAATTATTTAAAGTAATAGTTCGATATATATTTTGAATTAAAATTATATCTATTTTTAAATTATATACCTACTTTTTTCAAATATTTACAGTACAAAGAATCAAAAGTTATTTATAAATTTGTTAAAATGTCTAGTTACCAAAAACCATGTATACAATATTAAAACACATATTTTATCAACAATTTCTTCAAAACAATCGTTAGATATATAAATCGAATTGAAATCCGATATATTTTAATTAAGAATATAAACATATTTTTATACATCTGCAAGACTACAACTGTAACAAATTTAATATTTGACAAGCTATTTCGTAAAAAGGCGGACGAAGAACGACTGCGTCGGCAATCGCACTGCGGATTTCCTAACTCACCATTTATACACATGATGCAACATAAAATTGCAAAGTCTAATTACTTCTATGTTAAAATTTACCGAATATTATAATACCAAAATTTAAAATTATATTTTCTTTCGTGACAAAAGCTTCAAAATAATTGTTGAAATATACGAATGTGGATATATAAATATTGATTTGCAATCATGTATATTTTCGAATTATACATATATTTTTTGTATAATATACAATACGAAGATTCAAAAACTATTTTTAAATTTATTAAACTCATCAATTTTTTAAAAATACGTATTTAAAATTCAAAATAGCATTTTTTCACTAAAATAACTTTAATTCAATTGTTAGATATAAAAATTAGAATGCAATTATATCTTACTTTAAAAACCGTATGAAAATAAAAAAAAATTGTTACAATTCTTTATGACTAGTTTTTTGTTTTTCTTTCTCAAAAATAGATTTAATAATACATTAAACTACATAGGGAGAAAATGAACAATCTCTAGCGAGGGGTAGGTGTTCAGCGCAAGTCGAAGTCGAGGGCGCCGAAGGTACCCTTTTATATATTTTTCGTCATCATTTTGAACAATTTGAAGCCTAATCACTTGCAAAAGTTCCGAACTAAACTAATTATAATTTTTGGAAAAATTTTTACTCGTGTATTTATATATAGTCTTATTACATTTTATAAATTACCGTTTCTATATTTTAAATCGTACAAAGTCTTTGTACAATAATGTTCTATTTAAGGAACTAAATAAATAATACAGGGTTTAAAAAAATCGATCTTATTATTATTATCTATTATTAATAGTGTAACCTTCCTCTTGACAGTTAACTAACCATGGCCCAGAATAAAATTTTGGATATTGTATGAGATATTGTGAAATTATACGAAAATGTGTTCCATTTCGCCCCGGTCTTCACTATACTTTCAGAACTAAATTTTATTGGAATATTCCTAGAAAATTATTTTATTTATTACATAAAGTTACAGGATTCACATATCAAATAGTTTGAGTAGTCGACACGAGCTTATATGTTGCATTAAATACAAGCATTGTAAAATATGGAAAACTATCTTGTAGTCGCGTTAAATTTCGTTGCTCGAGACAAGTCACAATAAAATAACTTGATGCATTAATTATAGGTGCACTTGACTTTTCATACTTTATATTCAATAGCTTCTGGATCCTAGAATAAAGTAATGGAAATTTAAGAGCATTTCCCATTGTCGTAGAGTATTTAAAAGTTCCAACTTGACTTTAAAATTATATTGGATAATGGTAATGAAGGTGTAAAGGAATATTTTCACAATAAGATTCGCAGACATATGTAAACAAATTAAAAAATTTATTCATGAAATTAAATACAAAATCGATTTAATATTTTATTTTGATTGAATTGCGACAAAAATTTATATATAATTCATCTAAATTATTTGGACTAACTTATGCATAAATTTAAGCCAAAGCAATATATATATATATATATATATATATATATATATATATATATATATATATATATATATATATATATATATATATATACATAACTTTCGGCTTCGTGCATAGCTTACATAAATAAATAGCCGCTGAATATGTATGCGATCAGCCTCATATGTTGTCTAAGCGCAGTTTGAGGGGTTGGTCATGAATATACTTGTATTATACGCAAAACTATTGCACATAGCCGATGGACATATTATTATTGTTTGTGATGTAAATGAACACAGTTTTAATATTTTATTGTTATATTAACAAAGTGATGTTTGTTTAACTATCGTTACATTGCTAATCACCACTTTGTAGGTCATTTGAAAAATATACCTTAAATATTTTGATTTTTATAAACTTCATTTATTTAGAATATTCAAGTTTTGTTTGATAGGCCTACACTATTAAATTTAATTTTCAAAATTGTGAGAATCTAATTAAAATCTTCATATACAATAATTTTAATTATTAGGCGATGGGAAAATTAATAGTATGTACATATTGCGTTAAAAAGCTTGAATAAAAAGTTTGTAAATTCAAATTAGTTTCATAGATGTTTTTCTGTATAAATTAGAATAAAATATAAAAATGTATTTATATAGCTTCAGTATTTATGTCAAAAATGTTTTTTATACATTTTTTTTCTAAAAACCAATACATTTTTATTTAATAAGTATACATAGTATAAGAATGCCAACAACTATAACTAAAGTTAAATTTTCTTTTTTTCTTTCTTTTGTAGTACCATTTATGTATGAGACATTAGGATATGATGAAATGTGAAAATGATGATTTGTATTTATGATTGCATACTTCATCAAATACTCAATACATAATATGATTAATGTTTATAAAAATCACGAATCAATAATTTAAGGCGATATTTTTTAACATCTGTTATGTGATGTGATACGCAACTTTCTACATACATTTCAAATGACTTATTTTTAAGGAGTCATGAGCTTAACATAAAACTAATTAAAGAATCTGCAGTATATTATGTTACAATATATAGAACTATTCAGGTTTATTTTTTCGTTGCATATTTATTTTGAAAAATACCCTGATTTTCTTTTACTGATGCATTTATGATTTAAAAATGTGACATTACAAATTGTATAGAAGACTAATATATTTCATGGAAAAAAGTTTGTCATTTATCTCTAGTATTTGTTATTATTTAAGTCGCTGAAAATTTTTATTCTATCGCTCTTGACCCTTTAATTATTAATGAATTAGCCTTTTGCGCGTTAACATATGTTTTAGTTTTATTTTATTTAACATGGTAATATTAATTAAATAAAATATTATTTCGTATTTCATATTTTCTTCTGTCCGTCTTATAAGCTCAAAAATCGTTTTGGGAAGGTATTAAAAATAGCTTTCAAACTATCATTATTAGTCTAATTTCTTCGTAATATTTATAAAAGACGTATAATTTTGATTACAATGTTTTTAATGAGTCGTATCTTAACATTCTTCTTTTCTTTTTTTGTAAAATGCTAGTACAAGTTATAAAATCAGTTGTAAAGACTGAAAATATTTATACTAGTAACTATTTGAAACATTCATAATTAAATATTCAATAAATTGTTTTGATTAAAAAGGTTTCATAAGGATACAAAAAAACATTTGATATATTTTTATAAATATAATATAATTTTATTCTCTTACTTAGTATTAAGGATGTGATCGTACAAAGAAATATCTTAAACTAATAATTAATATAAAATCGCTTCACTGTATTGATTTAAGTTGCATTTGCGAGATAAGTACAAAATTACAAAGATATTAAAAATAAACATAATATCATAATGCATAATATGTGAAAGTTGTTTTACTTATAATTGTATAATTTTTCGATTCTTTTGAAAATTCTTTCGCTACTAATATCGTAACTCGCATTATCCTTTGCCATTTATAAAAGACATACATATACATAAAGCTTAATAACTTCAAACACTCGAAGTCGGAAATTATTATAGTATCCAAAACTATCATTAAATTGTTTCATATAAAATTATGTAAAAAATCTTCTAGCTTCATAATAATCTATTAAAATATAGATCTTTTAATTTTAAATGATATCGTACGATCATAATTATTAATAAACTATTTAGGCAATAAGTTACCTAAACTATTTAAGTCAATATCTATATTATTTTTAACTTTATTCAAATGAAAGATAAAAGCAATCTAAATAATAAATATTTAGACAGATTATTCCTATCATCTAAAAGTCATTACATTCCAATTTGCATAATTTACATATAACCGATGTAATACACAAAATCATTGGAATCGACACTGAGAATCATACAAGCTTAAAAACCTCAACCCCTACACCCGCATGCAAGACACTAACTTGATAAAAAAGCAACCCACCCCTGAGACTCGAAAAGATAATCATTTTTCACACTCGTACGGTACTTGTACGCATCGCTCCACATCTGCAAGCATTCGCGACGCTTGGCGACTGACCGAAAGGTCACCGGCCTCTTCTTCCCTATGCTCAGGAACCCCCTGAAATCACTGCTACAACTACAACCACTACCACTACTACTGCTGCTGCTGCTGCTCCAGCTGCTGTTGCTCTTGCTGTTGCTCGACGTCGGCCTGAAAAAGACTCTTCCTATCCTTGGACCGCTTGGACAGCCTCATCACCATGGTGTTGTACCAGTTGATGATGCTCATCTTGGTCGTGTACCTGGCCACCAGTTCCCAAGTCTTCTTCTCCTCGGCGGGGGTGATCCACTTGAAGGGCGACAGGTCCAGTCCACCGTGCTTCATCATGACGTTGATGTCGGCGCCGTGGGCCAGGATCGCCTCGACGATGTCCTTGTGGCCCATGACGGCCGCGTAGTGGAGCACGGTCGCGCCTCTCTTGGTCTTGATCGTAAGGTCGGCCCCGCTCTTCAGGAGCACGTCCACGACCTCTTTATGGCCGGCCTCCGCGGCAATGTGCAGAGGCGCGAGTCCCTCCAGACTGGTGGCGTTGACGTGGCCACCGGACTTCAGGAGGAACTCCAGCAGGGTCTTCTGGCCAGTCTGGGCCGCGTAGTGCAGGGGCGACTTGCCCCAGGCGGTCTTGGCGTTGACGTCGGCGCCGCTCTTCAGTAGGAGCTCGACCACGTTCTGGCGCTTGGAGATGACGGCGATGACGAGGGGAGTCTCGCCGCCCTCCATCTCGGAGTTGACCTCGGCGCCGTGTTGCAGGAGGAGATCGGCGACGTCCTTGGACTCGCTGCGAGCGGCCAGGTGCAGGGCAGTGGTTGTCTTGATGACCTCGAGAGTGTTGCCGTTGGAGTCGTTGCTGTCGTTCATGTCCCCGTCCAGGGTGGAGTTTAGGAACAGCTGGTGCTCGGTGTCGGTCATGAACTCCAGGGACAGATGTTTGTTGATGGCGCGGCCGTTCACTGGTACATCGTGCTTTAAGAGGAACTTGACGACGTCGAGGTTCTCTTCGATGACGGCCAGGTGGAGGAGGACTTTATCGTCCTGGATAATGTGATTGAAGTTTGCCATTTTTTCTGCTTTGTGTATTTGTCACTCAAGATACTTTGAAAGAAAGATGTATGAAGCTTAATTGCTCTGATGCAAATCTGTCCTAATACTGTATGATATTAATACTTAAAAACTCGAGAATGATCTACAGGTATGAATTATCTCGCACTTAAACTGCGAAGATAATATTCGTTCACTAAAAATCTGAATATGAATCTGTATTGTACGATAGTCAGATTTTGAATACACTCGAATGATCGTCAATCGTAAATCGTACAACTGGAGAGATACACAGACTAAGATGCAACTACTGCAGTATTTCGTTGAGAACTGATGATGAGACGACCGTCCGAGTGCAATTTATAGTCCACGGGAAGCTCGTACGGAAGCATAGTAGGGATGACGATCGAGCACCCTCTATCATGTATTTGGCCGAAGCTTCGTGCAAAATGTCGAGTTTCAGACAAAGCCCAGAATGCCGAGCCAGGCAAAAGCAGGTGCACATTTGAGAGGGGCTGAGAGTTATAGTCAGCTTTTGGACGCTTGACAGTTCGGATCATAAAGCTATTGAAATGGTCTCTCGGTATTGGGGGTGTGTGCACTGTGAGCCTGCTTTTAGGGAAACGAACGGTAACTTTCAGGCAATCGGATAATGCGAGTGAAGATATCGACGCAGCTGTATTATGCTGCTTTTCGGTATTGGATACATTTGCGTATGTATTTATAATCTGTTTAGAATTTGAATTCTGTATGCATGATAAGCGTGGAAAATCTTATTGCACATGTACGCGGTTGCTTTCGTATGTTAATACAAATTTTGACGTTTAATAGTTTATATGTGTACTCTTATGGAAGTATACATCCTTTCTTTAGATTTCGATGACTATAATGCTGAAATCATTCGTACTATTTATTGAAAATATAATTTTTATATAGAAGTTTTTTTTAAATACTGATAAAGACAATAAGAAAAGGACAAAAAGAGACGTAAAGCAGGCTCGATCTTTCTAGTTTTACAAATAAATAGTATTTGGTGGAATTATCGAACTATTCGTTATTTACTATTTTTATTATGTAAAATTAATAGCTCTTAAAACGATGAACTACATATATTTCTTTACGTTTGTATTATTTATGAATAAAATATTCCTTTCATTTCTCTTGTATTTTTAATTAAAGGTATTTTAACTTTATATCAAAAGTATGCACAGTTATCTTGTCGTTTATCATTTTTGTTATTTTATTTAAATTCATTATAAAAAGTAAATTAATGTAAGTAAATTCCTAAGTAATATTATTTTTAGAGCTGTAAGCTTTTATCACAGTTACATTCGTCTGTAAGTAATTTTATTGTAAATTTATTATTCTATGTATCATAAAGAATGTTGGTCTTGTTACGACAAACATTTAAACAAAATTATACGTCTTTTGTACATCTACTAAATTAATATATTCTGATTAAGTAACAGCAAAAAAATTATAAAAAAAATATTTAAAATATCTAATTATCTGCATACGATCTGCTATTATGTAATAATTGGAGAGCTCATATTGATATTAATATTCTTAAAATTTATATAAATACAAAAGTATGAATATAATAAATATCTGCAAACATGGTAACAGTGTATTATTTCTCTTGGTTAGTCATAGATAATCATCCAATAGACTATTAATTAGTATATGCATTTCCAAATAGAAAATTTCATTAAAAACTATTTAAAACTACCCAATGTATAATAAAATTTATTTTGAATCATATATTTTAGTCGGGGCTAATAAGTATGTTTTCCTCTCTGATGCATCTTCACAACTCAATATTTAATTAATAAGAATAATAAATATTTAGCTAAAATGTAGCAAAATTATTACTTTTTTTCTCAGCTATGATCGCCATCAACTAAAAAAATGTCTAATAATATTCATAAGTTTTAAACGTTTTTAAAGAGATTTTCTAATTAATAAACATATCATAAGTATAGCTAATAAAGCCTGTTATTTACTAGATTACTTTGTAAAAGGTACGGAAATGCAGCGATGAGTCTATTCTATGTTGTACAAAGTTTCTCTGGCCTCAGATAGTCTTTATTATTTTTAATCATGGAGAGCAATCTAAGTCATATGCTCAATCTTTTGCTACATAGTCTTCCCTGATGCAAATTCTACGAAACCAATTAACTTTTTGCCGATCAAAAATCACAGCTTAAAAAACTTCTACAACTGCATGTTTATCGGACTTTGGTTCTTATGAAAGATCTATGGGTACTCTATGTCTCGAACTATCCGACGGGGTTTTTCTAATTGTCCGTTTACTTTGTTTTTGGAGCATCACCCACAGTGCTGACGCTCGGGTGAAATTGACTCGAGGAAGTTTTTTCTTTACAAATCTTTCTCAGACCTATTATTAGGTTCTATGGCAACGTAGAGAAAAGTCGGTACAAATGGAAGATTATCGAACTTCTTTCATCATTAGGTCTGCACTTTATCTAAAGCTACTGTTTCTCATTACTTTACTATGATTCTTGTATATTAACTTTTTTTTTCATTTTTAAGTAACCCGTGATCACCGGTTTCCTCTTATGTTCTCTTTTACCCATAAGTCTCTTTGGTCTTTGATAAATATTTCTCTGAAAGTCGATTTCACATCTTGAAAAATCAAACGCACATCGATTATCATACATTTGTATATTAAATTTAGAAATTTATAGTAAAGTTTATAGTAAACGGCTCTTATGCGCTATGAAAAATGTAGCATTAGAATCGGTACATTGATCAGAACTTTTAAATGTTATCTAGAGAAAAATGTTGTAGGTTTTGCAGTAAAGATTAAAATAAAATGAAAACTTCGAGCATTTTAAGTAATTATACAAAAATCAACGTCTTGTTATTAGGCATAGATATATCATATTATATTGGCGCACCTTATAAAAACGAGCACATCTCAGCTTTTTCAAAAACAGTTAGATTTTTCAGAGGCCTTTTGCAAAAACTAGCAATTTTAGATTCCCTAATTAGAACTAACAGTGTTTTAGAACTTCCAAAAAAATTATAGTTTTTCTCGAAATCTCAAAATTGCTAGTTTTGGTAAGAAGCTCTTGAAAACATTGCACTAAAGGAAATTATTACTACACAAAATATACAGTTACATTTTGGCAATCAAAATAAATAAATTCAAAAACTTTAAGTCACTGATTGCACAAGCAGCCTCAAAAGGATACTAATATTATACTAGTTTTTTTCTTTAGACTATTCAGTGCTGTCATTATTGCACTATGTATCTCGAATTCCTCTTAAAATTACAACATTTTTCTCAGACTGTAAAATAGTGCTCATACTCATCAATTTTAATCAAGATTGATTTTTCAAGCTTGTAAGGCGACTCTGTTCCTGTGTTACGTCCAGCTATAAACTACCGTAATAAACTGTATATACGGATAAAAATTTGTTTGCTGAAACGGCAAAACATTTTGCTTGAATCGATTCAGCTGGCAAAGCCACTAGCTATTTTAGCTATAGAAACAAAAATATTAGCTGCCGAAGCAAAAGTATCAGCTGTAATCGACGAATGGAGCTGCTGTATTAACCCCCGAATCGTCGGTGCGTTCTGTATCCTGTACGATACATTAGTTTTTTTCATTATATGCACAGTTCTGAATCAACCACCAGACCAATTTTAATTCTGCATGGCTCCTTTTTTTCGTGAAGAAATTTTATATGAAACAAGTTCAGTCACGAACAAAATTCCTAATCAGTCCACTATTTCTAATCAGGTACTAATAAAATAACTATATTACATATATTATTTTTAAAAACTCGTTATAAATGTTTATAATATATTATTTTAGAATACTAACATAAATGTATAAATAGATTCTGTATTTAATATAAAATAAATGGGCTGAAAGAGCCGACGTATATTTATGTTTGTATTTTAAAAAGAAAATTTAATTTAATAATGTTATATATTATTAAAGGTTCTTTGAGTAACGGCATATTATTAAACCATCAAAAGATGCCAGTCAATGTGACGTCATACCGTTTTAAAAGTTTTGCCTAATTCTTCTTCAATTTTGCAAGATATCGTATTAATGAAAAGCACAAAAAAGCTGTACCTACATCATTACACCATAATTAACACTTAATTATTTCTTAATATTTCCCAATTTCATAGCTCATGAAAACAAATAATTTTGGCTATATATTATTTCTGAATTTGTTTGACAAAAAAATCAGATCGAATCCCCAACAAATTAGGAATTCCGTTCATGACGGTACTGAAAACTTCTCATCCAGAACTTAAAACGTCTGCATGACCTCCTAACTTTATTAAAAATCGCTTAGCAATTAGAAAGTTAATCCAGCTCAGCCTTCCACCTCCCCTATAAAAATGTCCCCCCTCTCCAGTATAATCCCGGTTCCACGTGTACACCCACGGCTAAAAGAAAAAAAAGTCAACCCCCATTATCAAGAGCCACGACCTTTCTTTTTTACTCCTCAGAATTCCTTGAGCGTGGCGAGTGCGAAGATCTCGACGAAGCCCAGGCTGTACTGTGAGAGATCGGCGTAGGGCACCTCGTAGTGGTCGCAGAAGTCCTCGGAGAAGTAGCGTGCCAGGGCGAAGGAGGCGGCGAGGCTCAGGCCGCCGTAGTTCTCGTTGCACAGGCAGACGAGGACGAGGGCGAGGGACTGCATGCCGAGGATGCAGTTGGTGAACTTGTAGAGCTTGGAGCGGTCCTTGATGCGGGCCGAGCTGAGCTCAATGACGCTGGGTGAGAGGCCGAGGGCGAGGAGGAGGAAGCGCAGCTCCTCGCGCACCCGGTACTTGAGGAGGACCTCGCTCGTGAAGAAGGCGAAGGGCACAACCTCGATTATGCTGGTGAAGAGCTCGTAGAAGTTGCGGAAGCGCTTCGTGGTGCTCGAGCCGCCTGCGAAGAGGCACGAGGGAAGATTCATTGTTCGGTTAGAATTATGTGACGGGATGTTTTTTATTTGATTTTATTTCTTTTGTAATGGAATTATTTAAGAGATTATTTTTATTCTGGACTAATAGGGTACAAGTAATAATAAAAATTAACAAGACCAATTTTTGGACTTTATCTTGCAATAACTTCGTTCCTTTTCATGATAGAAAAAAAGTCCAATATCTTTTTTGTTCGTTATGAAATTCTCTACATAATGCGACCGGTTTGAATGCCTAAAATAATATTTTTAAGTTGCAAAATGGCTCCAAAGTACGAAAACATGGAGTTTTTTAAAACAATAAATAAACATATTAGAAGTGGATTAAAACGTTTGAAAATCTGGAAAATTAATGTCCATACCAAGGGCAATACGTATACGAAACACCATCTCGTACGGTTGTATTGTTATTGTTTAATCTATTGGCCATTCATTTTTTGAATAATTTTATTTTTATGGCCACGACGATAGGGAGACTTACAAACTAGCGTTGATCTTTTTACACATACTTTTTATGCATTCAAATATGCAAAATATGCTGAATTTTTTTGGAATTTTTCAAAATAAATATAAATGACTAAAGATGCAATCTGATTAAGGTGATGCTAAACCCTCTTGTTACTGTAAAATACGGGGAACCACTTTTTTCATTCAATATTCAATTTTGAGAAAATATCTCTCTGAAAAGTTGTTGTTTTTGAGTAGGACAATAACGTTTCATAGAGATATTTACTCAAAATTAAAAATAAAATAAGAAAAGTGGTTCCTCATATTTGTCGGTGACTGGTGGCTTTAGCATCACCTTAAGTTCATTTGATGACATCGCCACCATAACAACTTAAAAGAATACTGTTTTATGATTGTCATATATTATCAAGGTAATTTTAGAGTTTTGTATCTTCCTCAATTTTTCACAAAGAACACCAAAATTCTAAAAGTTTGAAAAGAAAATATATTTATAATTATTATCTATTGGAATATACTGTTAATTGTAACTTCGTTTTAAACTCTATAGTTAAAAATCGCACATCGATTAATAATGCACTTTGAATTTTTGAAAGCCACATTAGAAAAAGTTAAAGAATTTTAAAGTTCCTTTATGATAGTGACATACATTACAAACAAAATGTGCGAAAAGAATAAAACGATGACTCAAAATCCACAATTTAACCGATTTAACGTTTTTTTTTTCAGAAATAAAGTCTAAAAATAAAAAAATTATATAACCACGACGAAAAAAATCAGAAAATCTTTTTTCTTTCGAAAAAAGAAACAAAATTGTTTTTTTCCACACAAGCAAATAAATAAAAAATTATTGGTTTTAATATTTTTATGTGTCCTTATAGTTATTAATGAATCGCGAAACAGTAAAAAAACGTGGATAAGATAAAAAAAATTGCTAAACAAATGAAAAATAGTGATCTACCACGAATATTTTTTTCATAGATAGTTCAGTAAATTAAAAGTGAAATGCTAAGAAAAATTTAGGAATAAATTTCAAAAGATTTGTTTTTACAGGTATGAATATATGAATATATGACTTACCAAATCTGAAAATTCCCAAAATAGAATGCACAAGGAGAATTTGAAGGGCACGAATAGCCCAGCCTTGTTCTATTACACGGAGGGAAAAGGAATCCTTGAAGAATTTCATACAAGCGATTGTAACAACTAGCTTTGCTATGTGTGCAACGACAGTGCCTGGATTAGCCATTATGTTCAACTTTGGAAGAGCTCCGTTACTTATTTAGACTTTTGAGTTTTTGTATTTTAATTTACGGAAGTTTTGGTCACAAAATTCTTGTAGTAGTTATGCTTTTAATTTCAGCGATACAAAGATATGATAAAAATTTTAGAAGTAATTTATAAGCCATTTATCACATGACTTGAAATATAAAATTATCTTTGTAGCAAGTTTCTGCCAAAGTGATGAACCTGTAATGAACAAAAAATTTATTATTAGAATTATTCATTAGCTATTCGTAAATAATATAAATAATAGTTTGTATTATATAATAAATTAGTATATGCAACGGATAATATTGTTGACATTTGTCCCTTAGAAAAATGAGTAAAAACAGGAAATATAGTTAACTTAATAGATGTAAACAAATGATTATTTTTATGACACTCTTTATATGTAAAAAAAAATTATAAAAAATATATTTTATTATATCTACAGAAAATAATGTATAATAAGTATTCATTACTGTAACATATTTTCCTTAAAGTACTGATACTCAAATTTAAAAACGACAACTATCCAATTAACTCAAAGTTATATTCATAAAGACTAATTAATTTTATGCAGGCAATAAAAAAGCCATTTATTAGCAGAAATGGGAAACCAATTGGCCGATAATCAGTAGTTACAAACTAATTGATCTCATGAATCATCTTCTATCCATCGCTACCTAATTGATTCATCTCCAACATTTAAAACTGTCGTTGATCTTCACGATAAAGTTCAATATGCTTACACTCAACATTCGAAACATTGTATAAATCCTCTAATCTTCACGCTCCCATCGCACAGATAAAAATAAACAATTACGTAACCGGTGACCCGAATACTTCCTGCAGTGCGACTACAAAAAAAAATACATTCCACAGCAATGACTAAGCAGCAGAAAACCTCCACAAAAGAAAAAGAAAATAAAAAGAAACTCAAAATCAAGCAACAATCAAATGCCACTGCTGATTTTTCTCACAAGACACCACTTACTTACCATCAGTCTTTTGCGCGCGTCACCAAACTCCAGACCACTAGCAGCAGCAGCGAGCACTGAGCGTCGCTGTCTCATCGCCAAAATCGTCTCGGCGACGACGACGACGACGACAAAACAAGACTCCTCCTTTTTTTTGCGATAGCAGTCTCTCGGACTGCTATACTCCGTAATACACTCCCTCCTCTCAGCTGTTCTCTCTCTCTCTCTCTCTTTTTCCACCCACTTGGCTGGGACGACGGATTGTCTTGTTTTGTGCTCGCGCTGGTATTGTTGTTATTGTTGTGAGATGTAGGTATACATACAAAAAAAAACACAATAACGCGCGCTTGCGACACGGGACAGAGCAGCTGTCGTCTAGCGCGACGCCATGACTCGGACTCGGCACATAACCTATTTTTTTACGCGGACTGGAGCAAAACAGACGACATAGTTGCGTCTTGTGTGCATTTGTGTGTATAACACATACTATTGGAGTACTGTGTGTATATAGGTATAATCGCATAATACTGTGTGCATACATTGTAAAACTGTTTGTCGCGAGTCGCGAGAGAGAACAGATGTCAAGATGTGCATGCAGCTAAAAGTTGATGAAAATATTATGGTTTTTTATTTGCGTATGTGCTAGGAAACCATTTTTGGTTATCCTCAATAAAAACAAATTATCATTTATTTATTTATTTAACTATTTTCTATTTTATATCAGGTACTTCGCTATTTATATATATTTTGATAACAGTTTGGGCCTAAAAACTTAGAATTCTGAATAGATAACACTATAAATATGAACACCGACAAAAGAAAAAAATCATATTTATTTTTTAGTAGCTATTACTTATTCATATTATAAGTAATTCTAGTTTAAAAATTTTTAATACAAAGCCGATTTTGCATATCAATTCTTGAATAAAGTTTGATATAACAAATAAAAAACAGTAGCTAAATTATCGATAAGAAAATTAAAATAAAAAATTATTTTACAAAATATATTTTTCTTTGATCACATTATAAATAAAGAAGCAGATAAAAAAGTGTTTGGTATTTTTACTTAATATAAATATGCAACAAAATGAATACAAACAAATTAATGTATTTACCAGGCACACAAACTCACGAGCAAGTAAGCAAAAAACATTAAAAATCTCAAGCCCGCGAAGATTCAAAAAATCACCCAGTAGCGTCATCTCTCGCAACAATCGCGAACCCTCCCCCTTCATCAAAATATACACACACGGTGCATACGCACGCGCACGTGTATATAATCACGAGTAGTTCATTGACTGTTCCACTCGATCAGCTGTTCGTCTGCTCCACCCGCCTCTTGGTCCGGTCTCGTGCACGCGGCGTGCGTCCGCACAGCTGCATCTCGTGTTTTTACCCCTCTTCGGGCAAGGATGACGACGGAGGAGGACAATGCAGGTAGCAAGGAGGAGCCGAGGCCGCGGCTGACCTACGCGGACAAGCTGATCCTGGCGCCGATGGTGCGAATCGGCACCCTGCCAACGCGGCTGCTCGCCCTCGAGTACGGCGCCGACATCGTCTACACGGAGGAACTCATCGACTGGAAGCTGCTGCGCTCAGTGCGCAGGGAGAACCGTGAGTTGGGTTTTATGGGAACCATGGGCATGTGAAATATGTAAGCTCGCGTGTCTGAGGGGGTTGGGATTTCGTTTGTTTACATATTTTAATTGCTGCTATGTAGGAGCTTGGATATTTGAATTGAAGGATAATTTTGCGAGAGTGTTGTGAGGGAGAAACTCTTGTGTAAATGGTTAGTAGATTGTTTTATATAGATAATGAGAAGGAAATACGTTTGTAGTATTGACAGACAGCAGCGTGTTAGTTTTTAGGTTAGGTTGTGCGTTTGAAAAACAAACGTCAGGCTGACAGCTGATTGTTCTTAAATTTAAACAATGAACTGCTGCTTAATTATTAATGATACCATTCCTAAATCTATTTCAAACTCTTCATAAATTTCTAATAAGATTACTTGTCAAAATAATTAAAAAATTAAAACAGTTTAGCAGTAACAAACGAATTATTTTAGTTCGTCGATTTATTGAAAGTGTAAATATTCACAAAATGTACAGCATCAAAAATTAAATGAATTTTTGTTTTGTTTATTTTTACGTATATTAAAAAAATTGTTATTTATTTCATATTTCCTTTCCAAATTTAGATAAAAAGTTTTTGAAACTTTCTGTAACGCAGCTTAAAAATATGACGAGGTCTTCTTTTTTTTCTTTTTTGGCCGTGGGTCATTGTCACCGTGGGCTGCGACACCGATGCGCCACCTTACATGTTTGAAATATGATAAGGTCTAAGGAAATGCATTTAAAGCTCTGCTGCACTTTTGTATGATTAATAATACATAATAACAATAGCTAAACGAACGTAATAATTAATATTTGCGGAAATCGAATATAGATTTTAATATCTGTAATGTCGGGAAATCCCAGATAAACCGCGAATTTCAAACTGACATTCACCTTATACAGCTATTGTTTACAATAGAGATAAAATAATAAAAGTACTGCACAATGTTTACCTTGAACTTAACATCCATCTATTCAAGGATTGTAAAGATTTAGCACTGCAGAGCAATGTATTTCTTTGATGACAATATAATCGGCAAACTTTCGAACAAATTATTATCAATTCTACTTTTCTACAAATCAATCTTTTTCTTTTAATTGGCGTTTATCCACATTCAGTTTCTTATCCTAGCAAGTGTCTCATGACTGTTCTGTTTCTACCTATTATTTTCATACCTTCATATTTTCGTACCTCTTCACATTCCGCATTCGCTCAGGTCTGTGAAGCAGGAAAAACCTGTATCAGGAGAAAACCCGCTTCGGGATGGTCGGTGTATTTGGTATATTCCGTATAGGTTTAGACACCGAATCGAATCATTCCACACCTTCCGCTCACTTTGTTGAGTCTGAAACATCACCTCAGCGATCGAACGGAGTTGTATTTGGCCAAATGGGGGCCAATTTGGTTCCCCTAGTAGTCACCCATCCAAGTTCTTTAATCGCGACTAACGCTGCTTAACTTTGCCGATTGCCTTGTTTAGAATCATAAATGACAATGATTTTCGATTCGAGTTTGTCGATTCTAACTGGAACGAATGTTTAAGAAATGTGTTTGTTTTCAATAACTGTTAAATCACATTGATATAAAAATAAACGTCAATTTATTTAACCATCCAATTAAAGGGACATTTGGTGCTAAAATGCATATACTATGTTGTTGGTACTACCGTAAAAAGGGATGACTTTGGCCGGAAGCGTGACTTTAGTCCACTTTTTCAAAGGGTTATATCGTTATATGTGACGTATTGGCAATTAAATTTTAAACGAAACACTTGCAAAATCTATTTTATATCAATAGAGACATATTTGAGAGCTTTAACCAGTTTGTGTTTAAACACACAATTTGTAATAACTATTTGAATTTCGGTACATACTTACATATACATTACATATACCTGCTTAGTTAAAAAGAATTTTTGAGCTTCGCTAACTTTTAAAAGGAACCTTATCGATAAAATAACTATTTTGACTATTAGTTTCTAGATAGTTTACAGTTGCAATTGATAAAATGATTCTCACTGTAGTTTTAATGACCTATAACTCCGCAAAACCCTGCAATGCGATTTTCTCATTTCGCTTTGATTACCTATCCAGCATAAAATCATACAAGTCGCATGCTCAAAAGAAAGTACAATTTCTCACTAAAATAATCCTCATAAATCTACGATCTCCAGCTGTACTGGGCACCGTGGACTACATCGACCGCACGGACGGCACGATCGTCTTCCGCACGAGTCCCCTCGAGCGCTCCCGGGTCGTCCTCCAGCTGGGCACGTGCGACGCGGCGCGCGCCCTCAAGGTCGGCCGTCTCGTGGAGCGCGACGTCGCCGGCATCGACGTCAACATGGGCTGCCCCAAGCGTTTCTCCCTGCTGGGGGGCATGGGCGCCGCCCTGCTCAAGCAGCCGGAGCGCGCCCGGGAGATCCTCGAGGCCCTGGTCAAGGGACTGAGCGTCCCCGTGACTTGCAAGATACGCGTGCTGGCGAGGCTGGAGGACACGCTGGAGCTGTGCGACCTGCTGGTGGCGACGGGCATAGCGGCGATCACGGTGCACGGGAGGACGGTGGACGAGAGGCCCCAGCATCCGAACAGGAATGAAACGTTGAGGAGGATCGCGGAGCATGTGGAGATTCCGGTGATCGCGAATGGCGGGTCGAAGGTGAGGTGTAGGAGGTGTGCGGGTGTTTTGGGGGGGAATGGTGGTGAGGAGAGGAATGATTGGTGTAGTGGAGAAGAGAGCAAGGGTATTTGAAGATTGAAGTGATTGAAATGTTTTTGAACGATAAGTGGTTGATGGTGCTTGTTATAGGTATGACCCTTCTCCATTGGGGCTTTAAGGGCGTCTCGCTTTAACTTTCAATGTTGAATAATATTTGTTTTATTTATGTAAATCTGTTAAGTTGTAAAAAAATAGAGAAAAATCTACTCTACCGATTGCGTTTCTTCGAAATAGCCTGATTGTTACAGTATCAATAATATTTAACATTGAAAGTTAAAGCGAGACTTACTTAAAGATCCAATGGAGAAGGGACATTAGCAAGTAATGAAAAAACGTAAACTTTTGGATTTTCTTTTTTATTTATTTAATTGGCAGACTTTGTTTTGCAACTAATTCTTTATTTTAAAGGATTATCTCATATCAAAAATTTAAAAGGATTTAGTAAATATACCCGGTTATCTATAGTAGATGAATGAAGGATTTTATGAAAAATTGATTTTGGACAATATGATGTTTGTTTACATAAAATTCGTTTTTTAGAGTAATATTTTTATTTGTTAATCAAAATAGAGTTTTTATCAAAATAAAAATTTACTAAGCTTAACTCATATTTAAAAAAGTAGCGATAGCTCCTGTAATAGCAATATTTTGCTACCGAGCAACTACCAAAAGCTATTAAATATTGACGTTCTTTTAGAAGTCTAGCGAAACTTAGATTTTTAAAAAAATGATATTTCTTACGAGCTTCTTATAGAGATTTTAGAAAAAGTTTTAAGGTGATGTTAAATCCTTTCCATTTCTACAATTACGAGCGTTTTCTTTTGTATTTAATTTTCAATATTCGCAAAGATGTTTTCTCAAAATTGAAAATTGAAAAAGACAAGCCCCCGTAATAATTGGAATAGGGAGGGTAACATCACTTTAATCTTTATCAGAGAAACTTAGAAAAGCCAATTTTTATAAGAGGCCTTTAAAGTATTTTTCAAGAAATCTGCTAGTCTTAATAAGGAACGTCTATATAATGAATTTTCGTACGACTATAATTATGTAAAACAAATTCTATTAGTTTTTAACAAATCACCAAAAGTTATGTTTCTTGGCATGACTTCTAAATTTCATTAAAAATCTGAGACATAAATAAAAAATGATGAGATAATGCCTTTAATATGATTAATTTGTGCTCCATTCATCATTGGATTTTAAAACCGACCTTCTTAGTATATCTCCGCTTCTAATTAATATAATGATTAATGATAAACAGTAAAGTAGAGTTTAAGGGGGAACTCCACTGATTTTTAAAAATAGTCTCTCCTTTGTCCAATAATATTAAAACTTCGGTAACTTTATTTGTCATAATTAAAGAAGGTTGAAATTGAAATGAAGGTTGAAATTGAAGGTTGAATGAAAAATTAAAATTTGAGAATTTTTTACTCTAATTTTTTTACAAGTTATTCAAGAAAATGGATATTTTTGTGACAAAAACAAGGGTTTTTAAAAAAATTCTTTGTGCATGACAATTTGACGAAATCTATTTTAAAAAATTTAAGAATATTTTTCAATTCTAAATGAACAAAAGTTAATTTTTTTTAAATAGTTTAAACTCAATGTATGGTCTAAAATAAATAAAACCCTTTTTGTACTATAAATTCTTTTTTAAAACTACATGTTTCAACACTTACAAGTGACGAATAAAACACTTAAGGTGATGCTAAAGCCACTAGTCACCGACAAATATGAGAAACCACTTTTCTTATTTTAATTTTAATTTTGAATAAATATCTCTATGAAACATTATTGTCCTACTCAAAAACAACAACTTTTCAGAGAGATATTTTCTCAAAATTAAATATTGAATGAAAAAAGTGGTTCCCCGTATTTTACGGTAACAAGAGGGTTTAGCATCACCTTAACAAAAATATACCTTAAAACAAAATATTAAATTAATTTGAAAATACTCTAACCGATATTTTCTGGAAGTTTAAAAAATATCCATGGTCATGGGTTGCGCAAGGAACTTTTTGAAGTTAGAAAAAGTAAGTTTCGAGAAAGATGCCTTTAAAGTTTTAATTTTGTATTCTATCCGATGTAAATTGTTTTTCATAAAACTATAGACATAAAAAATATATAATATTTTATTTTCGATTTTTTGGAAAGAAATCAATGGAGTTCCCTCTTAAACATGTTACATAGTACAGTAGAGCTTCTTTAAAAAGTTCTTGTACGCTAATGTTAATAAAGATGCAATATACACCATTGAAAAAAAAATTATTAACCCAATTTTTAATATAACACCTTCAAAGGATATTGTGTTCAATTTTTTAACAAAATGATGACTGATCGTTTTTTAATTTTTAAAAGTGTTGCATAACGTTTGTGCAAGTATCAATTCCCGCAAGCATTTTTTTTTCTAGTAAAAATCAAATTTGGAATATAGTAAAAAGACTATTAATCTAATTCAGATAAATTTCTAATACCCTCTTCTCTATGACCATAGAAATGTATATTCTCAAAATTCAATTGTAAAACTATTTTACAAACTAACTCCTTTGAAAAATGTATCTATTCATACAACCAAAGGAAATAGAGAAGCGTGCCGACATATTCCGCTTCAAGAAGGACACGGGCTGCAGCAGCGTGATGATCGCTCGCTCGGCCGAGTGGAACTGCTCGATATTCCGCGAGGCCGGCCTGCTGCCCATGGAGGACGTTATAAAGGACTACCTCAAGCTCGCCGTCGACTACGACAATTCGCCGAGCAACACCAAGTACTGCGTGCAGAACATACTGAGGGACCTGCAGGAGTCGCCCCTCGGCAGGCGGTTTCTTGATACCCAGACGCTTGAACAGATATGGTGAGTTTTCTACGATCAGGATAAGTGTTATCTGCTAGAAAATGTTAAATTTTAGCGTGAACAAATATTTTTTATGGTACTTTGCATTATGATTTTGTAATTGTGATATGTTTTGACTTTATATTAATCGCAAAATACAGTTGATATTATTTTTACATTTGTGAAATATGTTAAAGCATCCAAAATTAATTTTGGTGAGTTCTCAATCCATAATTCAATAGTTATTCATTTAAATACCTATTTTGCATTATGATATTAAAAGTGATTTGTGAAATTATTACGTTCATAACTCCATTCACAGTTCTGTAAGACATAGACACATTTCTATTTTTATAATTCTATTTGAAAATAATTGCCTTTTCAAGGATCAAACATAATTTTCGAACTAAACATCTTCATAACGTACAAGCTGAGATCATGGGAAATATACATATAAATATCCTTTAGTAGAAAATAAACTTTAACTCACAATCAAATACGAATTGCTAAATACGGGTTGCTACATGTCGTTTTTGGTCCACCACTATAACACACAATTATAATTAACAATGCATGAACCATTTTTTCAAAGTTTAAATATATTGTATAACTGCATGTATAACTGCAGTACCTATATTTAACCCATTAAGGATGTATAGTCTATTTTTGTATCATAAGATTTTAGTAATTTTTTAAGATATCTACGTGATACGTTCGGAATTTTGCAAACTTAATCTATGGATCAGATTTAAGTGGGCTATTTCCGATCTCGTAATAAGGGCCTAACAGTCACTTTTGATCGCATAGAAACCGCGAAAACTCAAATAAATAAGAAAAAGAATATTGCAAAACTCCTTTAATAAAAAGCTAAAAATCATTTTTAAATGATTTCTCAAAGTTATTTTTTATAAAATAGTTAGTTCACTTGAAATGAGTTGAAATGTCAGGTAAACATCTTAGTCATACAGCACGCATATCACACTACCTTTTTATTTGTCCATAAATAACTAACGTTTCGAACCTCAACTTAGCTATCTAAAATAAAACCCAAAAATCACGTATACTCACATCCCCAATCGCTCACCCACCCAAAATCTCCCAATACCCCCAGTAATTTACCACCCCTCTAATCCGCGTACGTGCCGTTCCAAACGTACACACCTCCCTCTCTAATCCCTCTTTACTGCGCACATAACACAGCGAGGTCTGGGACCTGGACGACTACTGCCGCGCGAAGCAGAAGGAGCACCGCGACCGGGGCTTCGGCGGCCGCTTCGAGGTGGTGCCGGAGCGCCTGGGCCTCCTGGACGGCGCCGCCAAGCGCAAACTCGAGGAGGAGGAGGAGGACGTGCAGTTGATGCGCTGCGCCTTCCTGCGCAACAACTACACCGAGGACACGGCCCTACCTAAGAGCCGGCTGGCCAAGTGGACCCGCGAGAATAGGAAGAAGCTGCCCAGCTATCTCACCCACCACGAGGACAAGCTGTTCAGGTCCGTGGTGACGGTGGACGGGAGGAAGTACGGTTCTTCGTTTTGGTGAGTGAGGGGGGGGGGTAAGAAATTTGAAATTGATTGGTTGTAGTCCCCGCATTCGGTGATATGGTACTTTACTGTCTGATTAGTGGGTATGAGAGTAAGCGTTTTATGCAAAAGCATTGAAATTATTAACGACAAAATGAAATTTTTGTAAGTAACATTCAGAAATAGCGGGACGAAACCGGATAATACCATTTCTGTGCGAACTTGATTGATTTTCCAAAACGAGCGTTGTTCGCAATTTTTGTGAATAACGTAGAATATTACGACTGGACTTTTGTAAATCTCTATTTATTAGGTATCTACGTCATGAAATTCGTGTCCGTAGGCGTTGCCTAAGGTCAAGTTGTTAAATTTACTGTATATCACATAAGGGTCTAAAAGATAATTTAGGGGTGTAATTTTGAACAATATTACCACTTAGAAAAAATCGTGAAATAAGTTTATAGAAAATAGCATGAGTAACTTTTCTACACTACAGTAACGCCCTAAAAAATTGAAGTTTAGAAAATGTACTCCCTTCGGGTTCGAATATCGTAAAATCCCTTCATATTTGTTGCTTACAACATAAAAACCATATACCATCCAAATTTCAAGTCGTTAGGCTCAAGGGGTGTGGCTGGGCATTGCCAGCCAGTCAGTCAGTCAGGACATGTCCCCATATATATATATATATATATATATATATATATATATATACATAATTACATATATATATAACTTAATAATGAAACCACAATATTTGTTAATTAAAAGAATATAATAAAGAAAACATTTTATTTTACAAGTAAAATTAGATGATTTTAATATATATATATATATATATATACATAATATAACTTAATAATGAAACCACAATATTTGTTAATTAAAAGAATATAATAAAGAAAACATTTTATTTTACAAGTAAAATTAGATGGTTTTATCCAGTATGTGGTCTCCCCTGAATCAGACAGTACAATGTAATTTTTATTTTATACAATTAATGTGTTAACAGAAATTCATGAAATTTTCAGAAAATTCTATTCAAATACACCTAAAATATATAAGATAATGTAGGCTGTAATAAATAAATAACCAAGTTGAGAATTTCTGTATACTAAAAGAAGGGAAAAAAATTAAAGTCAGAATTTAAGTTTTGTAAATATGTTAAGACTTCGTATTTTATTTTCTAAAATATTTTATTTTGTGATTATATGAGCCAGGTATTTAATTTTTTAATTAAAAATTTCTTTTATTTTTAGTTGAACATACTGTTCAATAATATCATTATTCTGAATTATTAGATTTTCCACTCGGTATTCTTCACATTTAAGAAATACATTTTTATCTAACTTTATAAGCTTGTTTATAGTTATTATGACTAATAATTATTTTATTTTGAATATCCAATAAACGAAAAATACGCTTCTCCATTGTTCTAGGGAAAAGAGCAAAAAGTGGGCAGAGCAAGGATCAGCGCTGGTCTGCCTGTGCGCGCTGGGGGTAGTCGACACTCAGACCCTCACAAAAAACGGCAGCCTATTGGCGTGACAACGAACGGTACACTGACGGCATTATATTCATTCTTATCATAAGTTATTGGATGTACACCTCGCGCAACCTTCCAGCTGACGTTGATAAGAGACGTTGTAATTGACTATAAAATATAAGTTGTATTTAATAGTTATATATATATATTGTTTTATATGAAATGTATAAAATAAACGAGGGTCAACTTGAAAGATATTTTTTTACACATCTTGCAACGTCATATATACATATATAATATACGTAAACCTTGTACAAAAAATTCAGAAGAATACATTAAATAAACAAAATATTTATACTGATTTGTCGTTATTTCGAGTAAAACCTAACGTTCTTATCGCGGGTTATCCACTTTCAGTAGAATGTGATAGAAATTCAACAAAGAAGTATCTCTAATCTGCTCTGAGCGTAATATCAGAATTACTTAATCCTCGCGTTTCCTCTTAACATTTTTAACTATATATCTATTGTTACATTCTTTTGGAAAATAGTTTCTATATTGCACATTTTTTGATTTTCTTATCTTTTTAATTTTTAAATCGATTTCCACTGACAGTTTGTACAATATGAATACTATTCTTCCAAATGAAAACAGATGCACGTATCCAAGGTAGAAAATGCATAATGGCTTTTGACCAATTGTGTTAAAAATGTTCATTTTACATACAAAACAGTTCTTTAACGCTGGAAAACTTATTATCGTTTTTATAAAATAATTAGTTGCTTATACACTGATTTTTTCGAAATCGTTAAACATCCGGAATTTTATTTCAAAATTTTAACATGCTATTAGTAACCGAAAAAGAGGTATATATATCAATTTTAGCATTTTTCACTTCCCTAATCCCAATTCATTGAACAAAATGCACTTTTTTGCAGTCAAAATAAAGGTTAATTCAAAAAGTACCTTGCGTATTTAAGTTTGAAAATATTAACCTAATAAAATGTCACTAACTTTAGAACCCATAACGAACAAAAGTTAGTATTTTTTATTATAATTTTCTATCATAAATAGGTTGAAAAAAATAAACCTCTATTTTAAATAAATATATGACAAAAAAACATGTTTTTGTATACATATTTAATCGTCAAAAACTTGAAAAAAAAATACTAACTTCTTTAAATAGCCCTAATAGGAATATTTTATGCGAGTTACAGCTACATTCATCGACTCTAAATGCGCGAGCAACTTTTTGAAGTTAGAAAAATAAGTTTCGAGAGAAACGCATTTAAATATTCAGTTCTACATAAAAACCAATGTTAATTATTTTCTTTGAATGGTTATAACTTTATCGATTATGAAATATTTTTATTCCATCAGGTCACAAAATGTTCTTACAAATGTAGAGCTTCAAAAAGTATCATAAAATTTTTTTCGATTTTTTGTTAAAAAATTCATGTAGACCCACATTAATAGTTATAGTTCTGAAACGTATAATAAAGGTTGAGTAGTTACAAGAAAGCTATATATTTGTAGTTAAAATTGCATTTCAAACAATAGTGCTAGAAAATCTGAATGCCGTTTCATTTCATCCATGAAGTGCTTTTATCCTAAATTTTAATATATTGAATGTTTAACTAATACGATCAGTGGTTTCTGCTGTATATCGATTAAACGAATAGACAATTGTAAGAAAATTCGTAATTATTTCTTATGTGTTACCCAAAGAAATGTCGACGTATTTATTATGTATCTCTTAAAAATTAAAGGTAATCAATTGGAAAATTAATAAATTTAATTTGAAATTAAACTATAAGATCTCTACCAACAGAGCAATCCACCCTAAAAATCTACCATCAAAGAAATAAAAACCTCACCAGGCCGCTCTCAAAACTCCCGAATCTCGTTCCTCACATACCCACCGATCCCCACCTCTCCAACTGACCATAGCCGCACGCACAGCAATCATCATCGCCGCACTATACACCTCCCCCCACCCGCACCCGCATCACAATATCGTTCCATCCGCGCCTTATCGATCAACACTCGCGCTTGGGGCCGATAAGATTAAGCGCCGAGATCGGTAATCCGCGCGCGCACGTAGAACGCGGACAGCCGCGATCGCGCGCGCGCGTCCACATCCGCGCGTCCATCGATGCAGCAGTTATGGCGAGGAGTAAGCAGGAGGAGCTCGGCCCAACGAGATTCTCCGAGTACGGCGACCCCGATTACGGATACGGCGACAGCGTGTCCACCGACGATGATGTTCAAGAGGAGGGGTGAGTTGGATTAGGAGTGGGTGCGAGTGCGCAAGTGTGTTTTGAGGGTGGTGGTGGTGGTGGTAAGGGAGCTGAGATGATTTATGGTGATTGCAGGTGTAGTGTTTAGAAGAAATATTGGTGTATAACGTAATTTAATAGTAGGAGCGACCTGTTGCATTTACTTTTTCTGTGGAATGTAATAGTAGCTTGACCGGTAATTACAATGTGTGATAGAATATATTGCTTTTAGTTTATGAGTTTTTAAGAAGGTTGGAGGAATAACAGGGTGATTGGTATTTTATGCTATCTATATTCTTTTTAATTTCGACATTCATGGTTATCAGTTTTATTAAAATCGATTCCAATGATTGTCCTAGTATGGCAAGTACTCAATTCTGCCAGAATTTATACTGTTTACTTCTTAGTAGTGATGTAATTTAAATTTTCCATCAGCGCAATTCAAATTTCGTACTGTTTTATTATATGCTTGACATTAATTTTTAATTTGATTTTTAATATGATACCAACAGCCGAATACATTATACAGGATTAGTTGTTTAAAGCGACTTTTATTATAATTATATATCTAATTATACTTAGATAATGAATTGTTGATAAACGTAATCGTTTGTGACCAAAAAAGATCAAATTACATATGTAGTTTTAAATTTAAACGCAAGCCTTCAGTATTGGCCTTCATTCTTCAAAAGATGACAAATTTGAACTTCGGAATCTCAACAAATGTCAGTCATTAATAATAATTATCTTCGATTTGTTTTACAGCCTTGATTTTATGTTCTTAGAATGGCCGCTAGATTGATTCATCAACACATAATTTCTATTATTTTTCATTATTTCTCTGTTAGTTTGTTTTATAAAATGATGAGACTCAGTGCGTGCTCGAAGTTTTTGCAATACGCTTACAAATTTCAATATATAATATAATAAACTTAAATGAAATATATTTAAATGTAAAGAAAAGTAGATTGATGTACTTCATTACATAAATAATTGTTATATTACTTCATATACCTATTTATAGACGTATATTTTAAGATCCGAATGTGAATCTAATCTCAATTACTCATGCCTCCAAACTTACTGTGTGTTATTTAACTTCTTTGGTAAAAACTAACGAATATAAGATGAATATTCAATTTAAAATATGTTTGAAATCCTTTAATTTTTTTGCGTATATTTGCAAGTAATTAATTAAAATTTTTATAACTGGCGATAATACATTTATGTGAAATAACTAATTTCTTGTACACTCAAATAAAAAAGCATTGATAGAAGATCTTAGAATAAAATAACACCATTTTTTAATAAAATCATTATTTTAAATATAAATATAACGATGGATAGTCCCATTACTATTCTAAATGAATATACAAAATATTATGGAAAAGATAATTTTCACGTATTTTTATAATCAACAGTAATAATGGATGGTTAAACAATTACAACACATCCTTTCTTATGTATGTTTTTGATTGACATCTCACTAGGTGGTGAAGCAAGAGGTGAAAATCAAAAGATTGTCTATAATAGATAAACGCAACGAGTGACTAATTCACATTTCAAAATCAACCTTTAATTATTTTACTTTTTTTTAAATAATTATTTCATTAATGAATAGGTTAATCAAAATTGATAATATTGAGCAATATTATGTGCTACAACGGAGATCAAAATGTATAATGCAAAATTACAGATAGAACTTCAAATTAGTTTGATTTATCTAAAATACGTTCTATAAATTCTACATATGTAATTGCACTATGGATTTTTCTTTTCAAATTAATTTTTCAATTTAAATTTATAAAATAATAAACATATAAGAATGCATAGCAAAAGATCAAACTAAACGCTTGAACTTCAATCTTATCTTTGGATCGAGCAACTTTTTTCAAAGTGTGGATTAACACTTTTTACGACTAATTGTATTGACCAACCGCTGAAAGCATAAAAGCAATTAATAATGATAAAACGTAAAATCAACGGATAACAAATAACCACTTCTTGTTCTCGTATTAATGCTTTATTTAATTCGCAGTATAATTAAAATTTTAAATAAACTGTTCCCAAACAGGCGTGGGTTCGAATCCCCGTCAGTCCAAATCTTTCGGGGACATTTTAAGAAAATGTCTCCGGATGTTTCGGGAGCTGCATGAGATCGAGCCTACAACCGGCTACAAGTAAAGTAATATTTTAATGCGTCTCTGAAGACCATCAGTAAACCCTGAAACAAAGACTTTAAAATATCAACCTAAAAATAAATGGAAAATAACAAACAACTTCTTACACTACTGTGGGACTCCCCTACAAAAAAGAAAAGTTTATCTTATCAACAATGCACATCAATTGCACATTGCACAATTTGTATTATAGAAAACTAATCAGACTTAGAATAGGGGTGAATCATTGATGGGCAAAAAAGTACTTTTGTCTACTTCAGGTGAAAGGTTAATTAGTATATATTGCTCGATATATTGCCAAGTATAAGTACCTTTTCATTCTAGTGCTTTTCCTCATAATTCAAACAGAAAGTACTTTTTGCCCTTGTAACCGATGCAAGTAGCAGTTTTAATGTTTGTATTACATTTAAATGTCTGCCAAATATATTTCTGTAGACAATCTTGTAGTCAAAAACCTTGCAAAAGAATCTGCCAAAAAATCTGCAGAAAAACTCTGCAGGTTATAAAAGCCTGCAGGGGTCTCTGCAGAAAATCCTGCAATAAGTTCTGCAGAGAGTTATGCAGAAAATTCTGCAGATTTGTTCCATAATCATTGCAAAGCTATGATTAGATGAAGTAGAGATACCATTTTTCGCGACAATAATGCACAATTAAGGTCAATTTGCTCAAATATCGAGAATAAGGGTTCATGGAAACAAACTAAGGTTGTTACAATTAGGTTCCAAAAACACCTCTTAAAGTCTCATCAAATTTCGTTTCCTAAACCTGTGACATTCTCGTAATGAAATCCCTTAGTGAATATCTATTACTTATTATATACGTTTAGCTCTAAGTATATAACTTATATGACATTTTGATTCCTACCTTTTAATTTTTAGACACATTTTATTTCTAACAATATAGGTACACTCGACGTGAAAAATATCTGCTTGATTGCGTTTGATTCTTTTTGACATACTAACGATTTCATTGGACTTCATTGGATCGAATGCATGTTTTCGCTAACTTCATTGAAAGATTAAAAAAAAAATTTAAACCCATTTGACCAGATACTTTCCACGTCAAGTGTACACACATCTGGCACATATACGGAACGACTATATTTTTCTATTCGCATGAAAACCAAAAAGCCGCTCCTCAAAAACGGTTTCACATAATCTCTCTTGCCACGCAGAGCCGACGACGAGATCCTGCTATGGGACTCGTTCAAGTGCACGGAGCCGGAGCCGCGCTCGGGCTCGATGGTCGAGAAGCGCTGGTACGAGGTCATGCTGCGCATCATCAAGGCCTGCCTCTACGGCTTCCTGCTAGTCGCGATCCTCGCCGGCAGCGTCCTCGCCAAGGCCGCCACCCTGTTCGCTACCTCGCAGATAGCGTACAACAGGTCCGTGCCCTACTGCAAATACGACAAAGGTAATTACAATAAGACTGTCTTTTGAGAGCATGTTGTGCGTAGGTATGCACAAAAGCTGGAACGAGTTTCATGTCGTGCCTCCATGGCGCCGTGTTAATGGAAACAGCAATTATCGGCGTTACCGATTTTATCATGCCGGCGAGACGTGTTTGGGTTGAAAGAATTGTTCGATGGGTCGGGAGAAGGATGGGCAAATTTAAAAGTCGAGCTTAGAGAGTTAGCAGCTGATGTTGACCGTTGCTGTGTGTAATTTTATGTTTTGAGAATTTTGGTTTATCGGTGGGCATTTAAAATTAAGAATGCTGAAATGTAAGATAATACAATTCTTGCTATGAAAATCGTACGTTGGTACGCTTTTTATTGAAATTCAATGTAAACTCAACGCTGAAATTTAGTCTTCTTATAGAAAATGTAAGCTCTTTGTCTCTTTTTTTATCAATGTAGCTCGAGATGTAGCTTATTAAGTGATTTCAGTTTGCGATAATAATTTCTGATAATTAAGAATAACATGATATTTCCATTCTACATTAAAAGATACAACAAAATATTAACTTGTATTCTATACAAATGTAAATTTAAAAACAATATTTATTTACCGTTTATTAAGCGTTATTACTTCTGAAGTCATTGGTGCGGCAGTCTTTAGAGGAATACTTTCTTTCCCAGATTGACATTTTTCAAGATAATTTTAGCTATAAAGATTGTAGAAAGGCTAATAGAAAAAATTAGTTTGCGAAACTTTGAGAGTTCGTTCTTTGCTATAATATGCTTATCCATGTCAAACTATGCTAAACCTTGCTAACTTTACCAAATTTTGCTAAACTAGTAAATTTTGAATAGTTTGCAAAATAAGACGTAATTTGACAAAGTCAAGCAAATTCAGGCAATGATTTGTTTCACAGTAATAGAAGTAATATTAATTTGACAGTAGATTGACAAAAATTATTTCTTACAAATTTATACTGGGCCGTGTTATTTTGGGCAGTATGGCAAACCATAGAAAACGGGACAGAAAAGGTACCAAACTTTAGACAAGACGCAAAAATTTACAAAATTCTCAGTAAAACTTGTTAAATTTACTGCAAGTTTGTAAAAGTTAAATAAAATTGTCCAATAAATCAATTAAATCAAAGGAAGCATGATATCTTTTGTAGATTATAGGTATTATTTCAAATATTTAACAAGAGTATATTTTTGCTAAACGTGGCTAAAAATTAAGATTGTTTGACTATACCAAACTCTGCAAACTGTCCGAAACTGGCAAGGTTATTCAATCGAATAAAGTTTGACAAAATGTAGCAAACACCTATCGTTATCCGCTATATGCAAAATTCACCTTCCAAAACCCGACAGAATTCTTTTAAATTCCTTCCCCACTCCTTATAAAAAGAAAACCTAAACAGCAAAAGAAACTGTCTAAAAAGTATGAAATAATCGACAAAAAGTATGAATAATCGATAAAAAACCTTTTCGAAATCGTCGCCAAATTTCAAACTGAAGTGGTTTTTTTTTAATTTTTTATTTTATACTTTTTAGTTGTACCGACCAAATTTCCTTTTCTTTATCCAAATCCAAAAGTTTATCCAAATCGGTTCAGTAGTTTCCAAATAATCAGCGGACAGAGTCGGCAAAGGCCGAAATGTACGGAATAAATACCTAACAAAAAACTAAATTACTGGTTAGATACTGGACCAATCCTTACAAATTTGGAATGGACCCACCGTGGGATCATCCTCTTACATTAAAAAAAAAGTTTATTCAAATTGGTTTAGTAGTTTCGGAGCAATGCGCGAACAAACATAGAAGAAAAAATATATATACAGGTCGAATTGAGAACCTCCTCCTTTTTCGAAGTCAGTTAAAAATTCGAATATCACTCAGGTAACAACGCACGCGAGCAGTACAGAAACGAGGCTGTGCTGCCTAAGGAGGCGGGCATGCCCTGGGTTTGGTGCGTGATCTTCGCGTTCTCGGTGCCGGAGGCCCTCGACTTTCTGCGCTTTCTCTGGAACTGCTTCTTCGTCGACCTGAAGTTTCCCAAGGTGCGCTACGTTGCTCTGCTCAGCTGCATCGAGATCCTGCACGTAGCTGGTCTGGCTCAGCTCTTCCTGGGCGTGCTGCCTGATCTAGACGTAGTGCAGGGCGCTGCGGCGCTCAGTTGCATCTGCATCGTTCCTAACGTTCTGGGTAAGTGCTTTGTAGAAGAAAGTTTTTTCGTTTTTTTATTAAAAAAATTATCTATAATATTTCACGCTAAATGTTAATAATGTATTCATAGACTAATGGATGTTAAATTAATTAATTGTGGAGCAATGTACATTTTACATTTATAATAAAGCAGAAAACATACCCTGCAAATTTTTAATCGAGCCAAAAACCAGCGTTTTAAAAAGCATACAAATTTGACAGTTAATTTCTTTCTTTGGAATTGTTTATACAAATATCGTTAATTGTATAAAATGTATATAAAACTAAGCAAATAAGCATATTTTATTATTTTCATGTAATTATAAAATTCTCTAATTCATGAGTTTTATCATTTGCATAATTAATCTTCTGCTTGTAAGAATTACTTATTTCGTATAAAAATGCAATCTACCAAAATAGAATATAATACATGTTGAATCGGCAAAATATAAGTTATTTAAATGGTTCTTGATTTGATGTCATAATAATTAATCTTAATTCAGTAAAGCATTTCAAATTTTAAAATATTTTACTAACAGTATATTTATTACGTAAAAAAGTAAAATCACCTATATGACAAAAAATAAAAAATACACTTTCTTGGGTCCAGAAATCGCAAAAATAAATTTGAATGCTGGGGTTTCCAAACCTTATCTATGTTTCATCCAAACGTCACATAGAGGTCTCCGTATTTCTTTGTTACTTCCTCGCGATTTCTTAACGTTAATTTGTTCATTTCAGTATCCTCATTCAGAATATCTCGGTGTTCAACTCCAAATTTTGTTCATTCCGTTATTGTTAACAATAATTAGTGCAAAATTGTGGTTTTTTGGAAATATTTAGAAAAATACTGCACATAGAGAAACATTTAATTTCACAAATTTTTTAATTCAATTAAAGCGCACATATTTGATTATTATGCTTTTTTCGTAAAAACAATATTTTAACCATAAATTATGAAACGAACTATTCCCCTGCATATTTTACCGTTTACAGGCTTTGTGTATTAAATATTTATGTTTATTTTTCAGTTTCCTCGTGGAATTTTTATGCAATTTTATTCTCTTACAGTTTTTTTATACAAATATCCGAGCGTTATGAAAATATCACTAGTATATATATCGTTATTAACAATAAGCGATTCATTTTATTGATTTTATTAAATATCTCGACATATTGCACATAAAGCAACAATAAATTTAACAAATTTCTTCATTCAATTAAAACGTACATATTTGCATTCTTATGCTTTTTTCGTAAAACCAATATTTTAACCATAAATGATGAAACAAACTATTCCCCTGCACATTTACCGTTTACGGGCTTTGTGTATTAAATATTTATGTTTATTTTTCAGTTTCCTCGTATTTTAATTTATGCAATTTTATTCTCTTACAGTATTATTATACAAATATCCGAGCGTTATGAAAATATCACCAGTAGATTTATTGTTATTAACAATAAACAATTAAAATTATTGATTTTATTAAATATCTGGACATATTAACATACTGAAAAATAAACATAAATATTTAATACACAAAGCCTGTAAATGGTAAAATATACTTGTTTTAGGGGTCAAATATGAAGAAAAACGCGTTTGAACAATGAAAATTGGCCATATGACTATGTTTTTCTGGCAAATTAGGTGTTTTTTATATATAGCAAAAAAATGGTTTTACTGCGCGAGTAATAACTGCACACAAAGGTGAACATTTTTTTCTCCATAAAGTATATGAGAAAATCCACAAAAAACATTCAGTTTAGAGCGTTCAAAAATTAAACAGAAAATTTAGGACTACATCTCTGGGACAACTCTTTTTCTTGTTCTTTGGGGCATGCAGAACACGGCAAAAAAAGTGTTCCCATGAATTCGGTTTCGGCCCACTGTTTTTTCGGCTGCCCAAATTCTCTTATGGGAATTTAACATGGTGAAAATTAACAAAATGTAGCCATTGTCCAACAGCATACAGTAAATGTATAGGGGGGCACGACGAAAAAATCATATAGATAGAATCAAAGTACAAGAAAAGAGCTTCAATTTAGAAAAATAATCATTCAAAATGGATTCTTAGGTAAAAAGTTATCTACGTTTGAAAATAGTGAAAATCATACAAGTTTCAATTTCTTACAAAATGAAGTAATCTTTCCCTTTTTTCAAATCCTTATAACTTTCTATCCGAGGGGTCGCTTTTAACGATCTTTTTTTAAATGAAGCTCTTTTCTTCTACTTTCATTATAATAACTTATATTTAACATTTTGTTAGGTCATTACCTATGTATATACTTATCAATAATGGTTGTTTTTGCTCTTTTTCAATTAACATATATATAACTAATCATATGACAAAAGTGTTAATTGTGATTCAACTATCATAAAAGTAAAAAAAAAGAGTTTCATTTAAAAAAAATCGTTAAAAGCGACCGCTTAGGTGGAAAGTTATAAACATTTTGAAAAAAGGGAAAATTACTTCATTTTGTAAGAAATTGAAACTTGTATGATTTTCACTATTTTCAAACGTAGATAACTTTTTACTTAAGAATCCATTTTGAACGATTTTCTTTCTAAATTGAAGCTCTTTTCTTGTACTTTGATTCTATCGATATGATTTTTTCATCGTGTCCCCTACACATTGACTGTATGCTGTTGAACAATGGCTACTTTTTGTTAATTTTCTCCATGTTAAATTCCCATAAGAGAATTTAGGTAGCCGAAAAAACAGTGGGCCGAAACCGAATTCATGGGAAGACTATTTTTGCCGTATTCTGCATGCCCTAAATAACAAGAAAAAAGTTGTCCCAGAGATGTAGCCCTAATTTCTTTTTGTTAATTTTATAATTCTCTATCTAAATATTTTTTTTGGATTTTCTCATATAAAACTAGAAGAATAGAAGAAGAAAGAAGAAAATGGATGTTCCGGTGCAAAGTTATAACTAATTGAAAGTATGATAATAATTCGTTAAAAATAGGATAAAAATGGACGGACTTTCCATTTTTTTTGCAGAATCTGAGATTTTTTATGAGATTTGTCGAGGGTCAAGGTTTGGAAACCCCAGCATTTAAATTCTTTCTTGCGGTTTCTGGACTCAAAAAAGTGTATTTCTTTTAGATTTTGTCATATACCTAAAAAATATTGAAATATTTAAATAGAAAGACACTTCAGTGTTTTCTGTAATAAATAGTAAACTGCAATTTAATCTTTAAACATGATTATAAACGTATGTTTTATGTTTTCAGGATTTCTATCAAAGACCAAACGTCGACAAAATGTGGAAGAATCTCGTTTCTACATATACGGAGACATTCTAGCTTTTTTAGGACAGATAGGGGGATTGATTTCTTTCACTTATCTTGCATATCAAAATGAAAATGCCTTCTCACCCGCATCGCTTCCTGTAGCCCTCATACTTATTTCTTTACGCTGGTGGATCAATTATGTATCAGTCGACAGCAGATTTGGTAATTATTGTATAAATTATTATAATTATTATCTTTACTTGATTTAAAGCTTTCTTATTATCACAAATTCGTAAATATTACTATGTAGTAACTATAAATTAAACGATCAAATGTTTCAATAACATTAATATAAGTAAAATAATAAGTAACGATATTGGAAATAAATGAAAAGACCATATTGACGATCTGCCTAGAGGACACATTTAGAGGGCATACGTGACTTTCGACACTATTGCACCAAACCGGCTTCTCCCAATATCAAGGAAAAATCTGGCTCGCTCGAATTCTACCGTCTGCGGGAGGAGCAAATCCTGGGCTTTGCACCTGTGATCCGAGCGATTACAGCAATATACATATCTATAGTCACACGGATAATGCGCGCGCCTACGAACGATCGGTGATTCTCGATCCCTTTTCGTGAATCGAGCCCCATGCATATAAGTCTGCGCGCCCTATTTATTGTTTCACCGGGGGGCGGGCAGTTGGCGACGCACGTTCGCCTCTCGAACAATGCTTCCCGGAAAGTTTTATGACGGTTTGAAAGTGTGCTATATGTAGGTATTATACTGCACGTAGACCGAGGGAGCGGTAATACGTACTCGAAAACTGCTGTAACGATCCCGGTAGGATCGGAAAAATATGAAAAATGGGGAAAGCAGCTAAAAACTAATCCCCTAGGCAGACTTTGGTGAGGATTCTTCGCAGGTGTATGAAAGAATGATGTTATATTACAGGCTTATTGTTTGAGCTTTTGCAGTGGCTCGTTATTTATGCGCTTTTGTGATTGATTGGCGTACTTAAGTGTGATAAAATGCGTGATGCAACGAGAAATTGCCATGTTTGTGGAATGGATTTCAGAAAAATATGGAACTCGATGAACACTGAATTATTTATTTATGAATGTGGTGACTGAAATTAGATGTCTTTTCAATAATTTATACTTTGTTTAAAATAAAAGTTTCCCAATCATAGAATGAAAATATTTGAACATCAATCAATCAAAATAAAATTATATTTTTTTATTTAAATTAACAAGTTTTTAATATTAATTGTAATAAAGTAAACTAGAAAATTAAAAGCATCGTATGTTTTTTGTAATGTTTGGATTTACGATTTGCTTAATAGGAGAACTGATGCATAACTAATATTATAATTATTTCTTACGTTATGCGGCAGAATATAATACTGTTTTATAGTATTGTCACTACATTATTGTGTACAATGTACATTACTTTTCACCATTTATGTACATATTTTTATAGGCTTTATTGCATATCTTGCCAAGGCTAGAGCAAATCTTCAGGCTTTCCGACCAGTATTAATAGGCTACACGTCATTGCTTCGTATAACTGCGTTTCTATTGAGCGCCCTTCTGATTACCCACTTGAAAGGTATCGAGCCAAAAGATTTCTTCGACGGATTCAAGATGCTGAAATACAATTTCTCCAAGATTTCGGTAAACAAATCATCCATGGTGGCCGGATCGGAAGTAATCAGTTATACGGAAGATATCGGTCCTGATTCTGGGGATCGATGGTTACCGCTCTACGTACTTTTAATTCAGGCTTTAAGTGGTCTATTAGTTTATAATTGCGGTAAGATTGATTTATACATATATATTTACTAATAAAAAGCGATAAGTAATTAGCTAAAGTAGTCCCGATAGAAATCAAATCAGGCTATTATGATTTGAAATCAGGCCCTGGTCAGTATACATGATAAGGACATGATCACGATTTTAACGCTTAACCAGTCATATATATACCCTAATCAGCCGCAAATAAATTCCATGATTTCGTAATGAACTAGTTTATCATGGCCGTAGACTGATCATAATATAATCAAGATATGTTAACCTTTTGAGTACCGGAGTACCGGGCCAACAAAAAACTTGGAAACTTTTCAGAAGGTGTTGTTTTTATATATACAAGAATTTTGTGTAAAAAATACCTCATTTCTAAGGAAAAATTCCATGACCCGAAAGGTTAATAGAAATCATATAATAATTTATTCAATGAAACATTTATCTACAGTTACGTTTTAATCTTTTCTTTTAAAAATATAAACTTACGTTTACAAATACGGATACGTATATTTCAGGCATAAATTTGCAATTATCTAACTTAAGGTGATTTTTTTGAAAAATTTCGATTTCTTTAAAATCTTTTAAAAGTTTGTTCAACTCTTCCTTAACAGGTAGCAACAGCCACATAATAATATTTTACATTTTAAGCTAAAAAGTTTCATAGTTCAGTCAACGCTATTTATTGCAATTTCATGTTATTTTGTCTAAATTTGATTGTTTAACGGCTGTGAAAATTAAATAAAAGAAAGCCCTTTTTAGTTTTTTTAGGTTAAAAATTATCTATACTTTCCTGTAGAAGCTTTTTATTTATTTTTATAAACACAATATAGATTTATAAATTTTTCATTATTTTTTCTCAATTGCTGTTTTCTCATATTTTAAGTTTTCTATCTTCAAAATGTTTTTAGCGCATACGAAAATAATCGATCTTGATGAAACTTTTAGGATACATTATTTGAAGTATTCTCAACATTAGATAGGTGAAATATTTTGCAAATATCCATGACATAGCTCATGTTAAATGATTCTATTAACAAATTTGCACTGTTTTTAACAATTTTTAAGCAACAAATATTTACTGTCCATTTATAAAAGGCGATTAATATCGACATGGAGGTCTAAAGTATTGTTAGACGTATGTCATGCCTTATGGGTATTTTCATGCCTTATGGGTTAGCTCCATTTACTTGTACTTGTACAGTCGAGTCACGGAGACTGAAAAACTGGGTACTGAAATTACGTGGGAACTGCCATGCTCTTATACACGGGGATGTCTCGGGGACTGAAACGCTGCTATACTAAATACACATTGAAGTCCCCGAGAATTTTGATCCCGAGCCTTCTCAGTCCCCGCGACTATATTGTAGTTAAATACAACTTTAAAAAACAAAAATTATTTAATAACTTTGGAAGACGGAGGCAAGAGTAATAATACGAAGCGTAATTCAGTTTCTAAATTTATTATGATATATGTACTTACATACAAATTTTTTTAGAGAATATCCTTAAAATATAAAATTTTATTAATTTCTTAACAATCCTGCATAGAAAGCTGTTTTAGAAAATTATAATCTCAAAAAATACACCTCATTTTATTGTTGTATATATTTTGTATCGCAATGGAGGAGGGTACATAAAAGCTTTTTTGGTCCCAAAGGTAAGAAGTCAGTTATTGTTAATTTGATTTTTCAATCCGGTAGAAAACACCTACATTACTATCATACATGTTACATGGCATACTTGTAGTGAGGAAAAACTAATTTAAAATTTTTAATATTACTTTATCATTTTTTTTATAATTAATATTATAATTTAAATGGTTATCTAAAAAATAATTTGTTAACTTTGGGACTGAAAACAGCACTTAATGACCCTCTTTCTAAAGTGATTTAAAAAATTAAAATTTTCTGACTTAAATGTTACTAAATGAATAATAAATAATGGGTCATAAATAAGGTAGCTCCGTCGCGTAGTTCCATATCTACGCGAGGCCCCGTGGGGACACACAATTTTCTTTTTCTAATAACTAACGCAATTTAAATGAAAATTATTCAATATCAATTGTCAGGCTTACTGACCTAAATGTATGTTATAATATATTAGAAATAATATCTATACGCATATATGTGCATACAAAAATACACTCATTTTATTTATTTATTAAATATTTTTGATATTTTACTGGCAACCGGTTATTTTTGTTAAACAATCGGTATCTATGATTAAAAAGATACAATGCCCACGGGTTTTCGTAAAGAAATCATGGGTTCACATGTAGTTACAGGCATAAATACATATTTCGCAATAAGTGCCCATGTTAAAAGTTCTATTTTCAAAGATTTTTTTCTCTATAGTTTACCTGGCAACGACTTCCAACCAAAATTTTAATAGAATGCATAAAATACACACTTTCAGTGGGATTTTTATTTTTTGTTAATGATGGATTTTGAAAAGCGACGGAGCCACCTAAAACAGAAACTTAATTACGTAAAGGTGTGATATTATTTTAAAATATCCATCTTTAAGATAATGACGAAGTTACGCAACCGATCGTAAAACATCTATGTAGTTCTCTGGATTACATTGTTCCAAAATTTGAAGTTAATTAGATAGATGATATTAATATTAATAAATAAAGTTTTCAAAATCTTTGAAATGTTTGTACGGTGTCATCATTTCAAGAAATAAGCGTTTAAAGTTTTCGAATAGGAAGGTGCAAGGCGTTGATGTTTTGGTTAAATATTATTTCACTGATAAGGAGAGTGCATATAACTTTGAGGGGTAGTTTATTGTAACCCAATAATGAAGCCTAGCTCCTTAATTTGTTCCAATGGGCCCTTGCTGTCGAGATATGACGTATTTTATTCCATATATATGCGTTCTTTTAATAAACAAAAGAAACTCTTCTTCTGACCATAACCAAAAGACAATAAAAGTAGGGAAAAAAAGATTTAGTTTAAGTTTAGTTTCGTACATAAATATTAATCTGATCAAAAGTTATTACAAATTAAAGATGGTGACTGAAATTGCAAAAAAAGAAAATAAAACAAACAAATTTAGAAGAATTCAAAAATTAAATTTAAAATTTAAAATTTTTTCGAATATTCATGTAATTGTAGTCACCATCTTAACTTTTGATCAGATTAATGTTTTTATATGAATTCAAGCTCTTTTCACCTTATTTTATTATCTTTTGAGTAAAATTTTAATTATAAAAACTTGCAAAGTTATTGTCAGAAGAAGAGGTAAATATTTTTATTAATATAACGCATAATTGGAGTAAAATATCTTATAACTCGATAACAGAGGCACATTGGAACAAATAACGGGTGCTAGACTTTATTTTTTATAACCTTTGTCGGACAAATTTGGGAACGTATAGAAGAAATCAGACATTACTATATAGTTCACATATCAAAGTGAGAGCACGATTGCGTAGTAAAATTTTCTTAAATTTCCTGATTTTTATCAGCGCCAAATAAGATTTAAGCAGCGATTTTACTAATCCAGTACATATTTTGCAGGTAAACAAATGTTATTTGCATCAAACCATTTAAATTATTAGAGAAAAAGTCGACAAGGTTTGTTTTGATAGAAATCATTCACTGCACTAATGTGACATATCTGTGATGGTACACGCCTCAACGTATCGGTTATTTGCTATATGTAATTAGTTGTGATCAATCATACATTTTTTAGCATTGCGGAAAGAAGTGTTTGTCTAATATACATATACGTAAATTGTAAATATATTAATTTTATCATCAGTAATCAGTGATCATATATATTCATTGGAAAGAGTAGGGCTAAGTTAGATACGCAGCCAACTTAGATAAATAATACGTATCTAATACTCGATATACTTATTGAAATTATATATAAAAAGAAAATCTTTGAAACAACTTTCATAAAATTATAATTTAATTAACCGACTTTCATAGACATTTCTTGATTTTTCGATTCCTTTCGTAAGGTTTTTATAATTCTTATATTTTCCTTCTATTAAAAATTTTCACTAAAATTAAATGACAAAAGCTAAGAAATATAAGTCAATTTCATTTATAAAAATTTCATTATTTAGATTTTATATACCCCACAAGTAATCCAAATCGGCAAGAAATATTCAATTTTTAACCAAATCCTAACAAAGGCAGTCTTCTTTAACATTTTTAATAAAATCACTGGAGGACCGACCCCTTATGTAAATAAAATCTGAACTATAGATCTGAGTTTAATCTCATTTGTGTACCTCGTTCAAAAACAAATTTGTGGCATTTTAAAAATTTGTCCCGGTATTCTAAAAATTATCTAATTAAAACAAAGTTATTAATTTAGCAGTTACGCCATGTTGTAAATCATCGATTTCAAATTCAATATTTATTTTTGATGATTAAAGAACAAAGTAAATGATCCATGTCGCATTTATGTACCCCTTGATATACTAAACTAAAACGTGTAATACACAATATTTAAAAACGTGATTCATTGAAAAAATTCAGGTTTTACTATGACACATCTACAATTTTTGTAAAAAATGGTTCGGTCCCATGTGTAATCATATCTTATTCTACATAAACATAAATACTAAGCGGCTTTTACGTAGTAACTTATAAATTTTAAATATTTAGCTCGCTTAAAAATGTATTATCGACCAAAAGTAACCAATTTAGTATACATAGAGGCCATATCATATGGGTCAAAAATGCCGTTTCCTAAAAATAAGGCACATGCATCCATTCTGTTCATAAACGGCTTTTATAGCACACTAACCTCAAAATGCCAACTTTATTGTCGATTTTGAGGTTGTTGTGCTATAAAATATCGTATGAGACTGTTGTGGGAGGTGTTTTTCTACCTTGCTCGATTTTCTCACTCGCTTCGCTCGTGCGAAAACCCTCGAGCAAGGTAGAAAACCATCTCCCACAACAGTGTCATAATATACTCGTACTATAACAGTGTGCCCACGAATTTTCAACTATGTGCCTTCAATTTTTATTTCAAAATTTGTTGTATGCAGAGAGTTAAAAGTTAAAAGTCGAATTTGCTCATATAAACTATAAGTTAATGCTTAAACGTTTGTTCAAAACGTTTATATTATAACTGTTACAATATATATTAATATTAATATATATTGGAGCTACTTTTTGTTTTCTAAATTTTTGAAATGGAAAACGGTACTTATGAAGTCTATATAACAACATATTATGAAGATATTTGAAGTATTCATACTATTTCTAGCTTGAACATCGAAATATCAATTAATTCATTTACAAAGTTGCAATGATGCTTAAATGACATATAATTTTTCAATTTTGTAACAATATGAAAATAAGAAAATCACAAAAGAAAAGTGTCCACCTTAGCCCAACTTTCTCCTACCATCGTCACAGGGAACAGTCGCATTCCGTGCACATCACATACACATCATATCAGTGTAGCACTACTCTTATAGTTTAATGTTACCGACAGATGTAGTCAAGTACCTACACGTACGTTTTCAACCATAACGACAAGGATTTGACATCCTTTGGATGGCGGATTTTGCTCAACTTAATTACAAGAAGATACTTTTTTGACAAAAAATAAAAATACGTGTTTCAATATTTTTAATTATAAACGAACATATAACGAAATATTTAGTAGTTTATATTAAACTTCAATTACGTGTTTATTAAAATCTCTCTTCCTCAGTCAATCTCGACCAATTTACAGGCCAAAAAAATGAAAAATAAATAAACAAAAGAAATGTACCGGTGATTACGTGAAGTAAGTAATATTGTATTCAAAATTATAAGAATCTGAAAATATAATATTCATTATGATAAAAATATTCAACCCCACTATAGCCCATCAAGAGAAATGTCCATGCGCGCGCATCGCGCGCATAAAGTTAGCTTCTACTTTTAAAAAGAAACACAGAGTTGAGTAAAAATTGGCAGTCTCGGCTAAATTATTATTATTTTACTGTCAAAAACACTATCAAATTTTTTGGTTAATTAATGTTATTGTGGTGTGAGCCAACAACTTTTACTGTACAGCCTAATTATACTTAAAATGAACCTATTATTCTTAATAACTTCAATATTATTTGATAAAATTTTTTTAAAATGTGTGTATCAATTGATAATATCAGTATAAACATGCCATGCAAATATTATTTTGTTAGCCTTAAAGCTAGGAAAGTTTTATTTTTCACCGGAGAGCCCGGGGGCAGGCCTGGGTTAAACCCAAAAGAAGATTCTTATTTTACGAGTCCAGAAAACTTTTTATGTTTCAAAGAAATCATTCTGGAAATAATGATTTATTGTGACGTGTAGGATCAAGATTTTGATAAAGTCTATTTATGTAAATGTAAGCTCTCGCTGTTAGATGAAAAATTAACTACATAACAAATTTAAACGAAATAAAGGCCGTGAGAGAATGAACGTTACAACCATGATCGGGATCCAGTCATAATCATGATCATGGCCTGGTCACGCTAATCATGATCATGATCAGGTCCTGATTTCAAACCTACTTCAATTTCTACTCGGAATCGTTCTTATAAGTTAATACCTATATGCTTTTGGGCTTCGAGCGTACTTTGAGTTGACGTTAATGAAATCTAATAATTTACAATAATTTCAAATATTTTCTTAACTCTTTGAAACTCTTTAAAATAGTTTTTAATACTTTCTTAGCACAGCTATTTTAGTAAAAATATTCTTTTCATGTTGAATCTTATGAATTATGGAAGATTTCCGATCTCACAATGGGGTGAAGCTGATTATTGGCTGCATAGAAGCCGAGAAAACTGAAAAAATTAAACAAAATGTTGTTTCAAAAATTCCTCTGAAAATGGTTAAAATGCTATTCTAAACCCTTTCTTAAAATTTTTTTTTCAATATTTCAAAACTAATTCCACCAGTGCCTAACAATAATTTGCTCGTCACTCTGCATCAAACCTTCAACATTCACAGCTTCTCATTCCCCACGAGAACCCAAACCAAACTTATACCGTCTCTCCCCACTAAACCCCAATAACATATCTCTCCTCCGCCCCCCGCAGCCAAGTTCGCCTGTCGAACGCTCATGCAAGGCTTCGGGTTCGCGCTGCCGCTGAACCTCGCTGTGCCCACGACGGTCACCTTCCTCTGGACGCTCTGCGAGTTGCGCTCCTGGAACGTGTGCGTCTTCCACGGCGAGAGTGGCGACCTCTCCGTGTTCGATTACCTCTTCTTCAACGCGCCCCACGTGGACGGCGACCTGTACGTGGGAAATTGGTACGCCTGGATCTGGTTGGTCTGGGTGCTGTCCCAGGTCTGGATCACGATGCACGTGTGGAGCACGAGGAACGAGAGGCTCGCCACCACGGACAGGATCTTCGCGGCGCTGTCGTACGACGGACTGCTGATCGATCAATCGCTGGCGCTGAGCAGGTGGAGAGAGGAGCCGGAGGACGATTACGCGGAGACGGTAGGGGATATAGTGCTTTTTTGTTGGGATTTGAGTGATGGAAATGTTTATTTGATTCCTGTTGAGATGGATTTTTAACTGAGTTAGATTCCTGATAGGATTTCTGAATAATTGCTTTTGTACTTGAAATAATTATTTACATAGTATGAAGGTACTACTATTCGGATGATAATATCGATATGGGAACCATTTCACGTAGAAAAGCGATTTTTATCGTCTGATCGATTTTCAGCTTGAGTTTTTAAACATATCCCTGCTGAAAATCATCGCGTGCTAAAACACGCATAGAGACACGTGCCAAATCATGTGCAGAATCACGTATAAAAGTATCTGTCAAATCACGTATCATAGCACATATAAAAGCATGGGCCAAATCATGTGCAGGAGCATGTAGAAAAGCACGTGATGAAATGAACCCATTTAATCATGTGTTTTGTACGTGCTTCAGCATGTGCTCCAGCATGTGCTTCAGAACAAGAGAAAATAAATATAAAATGCAAAAAAGCCCTCACCTGGGCTCGAACCAGCGATCTTACAGTTAGTAGGCGCTTACCTACAAATTCAGTTCAGAAAGTAATTAGGTGCCTGAAAAGTTAACTATGGTAAAAATAATTTCTTTTGATAATAGAAGTAAGTTTACTAGAGTTAAAAATAGATGTATATTCTCTTTCTACCATACGAATACAACTTACCTACCCATTTTCAGTTACTATCATTGTATAATTTATAAAATATGTAAGATGTTATATCTAGGGACCGACTAATAACTTTTTGAATAACTTCAGTAAAACTCTTATAAGAAAAATTACAAAGTGTGAATTCTCTGTTAAGAAATTAAATTCAACTATAAGTTCCATAGTTAATTGAATTATTATAGAAATCGAAATTCATCTCAATTGTGAACCTTATTTTTGATTCTATTTACTATTATTTTCTAAATTCTTTTTTTTTAAGAACATAAACAAATATATAGTTCATCTAAAAAGTGCCTTATATTTTGAAGCTAGTTATTATTAATAAAACAATTTACTTTAATCTACTTTTTTATATATCAAACTTTGAAACTGGATATTATGAAATTCTAATAAATTATATGTATCAGTAATAAAGTGCCGAATGCTTTGAAATAACTAAAATTATATTTTACCGATAACAAACTAAAAATTAGTAAATTACTCTATTTTAATAGGAAGAGTACTTAAAAATATTTGATTAATAAAATTCTAGTTAAGTTATTTTAATAGTAATTCAAATAAAATCCAGCAACATTGTCTTTCGATCATAGAAATACGTATACTAGAGTTAACAAGTATATATATTTTCTTTCTACTAAACGAGTATAACTTACTCACCCATTTTTAGCTTCTATCTTGGTATAATTTAGAAGATACGTAGTATGCTGCATTTGGTTACTGTTCAAAAACAATATTCTCATAAGTGACGCTTTCAAAGATAAAGAACTCAATTACTATAATTTGATTGAATAAGTAAACAGGTAACTGGTTATTTAATCTGAATAGAGAATCTGCACTTTGTACTACTTCTTATAAGAGCTTTACTGCAGTTATTCAAAAAATTAGTAGTCCATGCCCAGATCTAACATGTTACGTACCTTCTAAACAACTTTACAATGATAGTAACTAAAAATCGATAAGTAAGTTATAGTCGTATTTCTCTAATTGAAAGAAAATTTTGTTGGATTTTATTTGAGTCAATGTTAAAATAGATCAGCTAGAATTTTATAATTCAAATATTTTTAAGCATTCTTTCTATTAAAATAGCGAAATTTACCGTATTTTAGTTTGTCATACACGGAGAGAATTTTCTAATAAAAATTATGACGAAATTCGCAGTAAAAATTACCGTGAATGACTATAAAGCTGGGACACTCTAACTTTCCGGCAGTTTTTATTAAACAAATCTTTAATATACAGTTTCTGTAGATAGTTCTAGTCGATCTGTTTATCTACTACTCTGCATCTTTCTTATTATACTTACGTTGCTCAATACTTCAGATTTTATCTACTTGGGTTCTCTTCTGTGTATTTCCCTTCTCAAAGCGGAACCAAAGGATCGCACTTTACTGTTGATATAATGTGATCAGATTAAAATTTAGGAGTCAGTCCGTGACTGTTTGCGCCACAAAATTTATCTTAAATTTATCTTATATTTACTATTGTAAAGGGCTACATAGCCCGTTTATTGATTAATAAATAAATAAATAAATAAATACTACATTAAGTATTTTACTAAATTAAAGTTAATAATGTACCTTAAATGTCTAGTAGTAATGGAAGTTAGGTTATTTGTTTACATAACGACGCGTGCATTTAAAAAGTATTATTTACACAAAAGGTATCAAAGCCCCGTGTAAAATTTAAGTGTCTTTATTAAAGAAATTTATGTTATAAATAATAGAATGTATGTAGTCATATAATTATTGTTATTTTAAAAATAATAATAAAAACCGAATAATGGTAGTTATGACAAAATTTGGAGAATTGGTAAACAAATATTTGTAGTTTTACAATGAAGTTTTATTACAAAATTATATTTTCGACATCAATCACAAAATTTTTGTTGACTAAGTTATGATTGACTAATTTTCGGAAAGGAAATTATTAGTTATCAAATACTTTTAGTATTGCATATACATATTTCTATAATCTCGTAAGTTGATAAAAATATTTATTTTGGCGGCATACTATATTGAACATTTAATAAAGTATAATAATGTATATTTTTAAAAACTAATAACTTTTCAAAACAAAATATAAATAGGTTAGATTGGCAAACAAAAAATAAAAATATAGTCTTAAGCAGATTCTAACCAGATATTAGCTATAATTTGACATATTAATAGCTTATTAATCTGGCTAATAATTAATAAGCTAACCAGACATTCTAGCTAACTTTCTACCAGGGTTGTTGTTATCTTATAAAAATCAATTTTTCATGTATTTAAAGGCGTCGGTTCGAAACCAACTTCTGAATTGTTAGAAGCAATTTAGGCAGGAATTAAACAAACACAGTTTTAAATTAAAAGTAATATTTATTTTAACTAGCACCTAGTTACAATCGCTCTACAGGGGGCTTTTCAGTCTCGTCGCGATTACCTCGTCGGCTTCGTCTGCGATTCGTTGCCTTACTAAAACTCCACTTCGCTTCTAAGATGTCGCACTCGAGATAATACGGCATAGTTGCCTTCGGCGCTAACGCCAAGCTCGATTCACTCGACCTGATGTATCAATTCGCTCGATCAACTCAGCGACTCTATAGACGTCAGTCTCGCAAGACCGCCTAGCTGAATCTAACGCTCTAACGCTCTCTCAGAGCTCTCTCCCATCTACACAATATGCCAACTTCATGGCTTCTCCCTCGCCCCTGAAAACTGTCGCAACTTCATACACACTTTCAATCATTTATATACGCACACATTCATACAAGAAATTACATAGAATCTAACACATATAACAACAATATATTGTTTCTATTACTGCTTATATATCGCTTATACGTTAACGAGATTCAAGAGTCTGATTAGCAGAGTGGTCAAAGTACGAGCCTACTAAGTGTAAGATCGCTGGTTTGAGCCTCGGTCAGGGCAACTTTATTACATTTTATATTTATTTTCTCTCGTACTGAAGCACGTGCAAAACACATGATTAAATAGGTTTATTTCATCGTGTGCTTTTTACATGCTCCAGCACATGATTTGGCCCGTACTTTTGTATGTGCTATGATACGTGATTTGATACATGCTTTTATACGTGATTCTGCACATGATTTGGCACGTGCCTCTATACGTGTTTTATCACGCGATGATTTTCAGCTGGGATTCTTTCATTAAAATCTTACAAAAATAGTGAAAATATATGGGAAAATGTTTGCTCTTTGAACCATTTTAAAAGATATTTGAGTATTTTTTTATTTTATAAATAATTATATTTGTAATATTTCTTTGTAATATGAACCTCAATAATTCAATAACTCAATAACTGTAATAATAATTTCACTAGCTTTTTGAGAAATAACATCTGTATTTTATTTTTAAGCGCGACGATGTCGAAGAACCATTAAAAATTCCCAAAGACTCTTCATCGATCAAAAAAGAAGACTATGTTACAAAGATTTACGCTTGTGCGACAATGTGGCACGAGACTCCGGAAGAGATGAGAGACTTTCTTAGCAGTATTTTTCGTCTCGATCGAGATCAATGTATCATGAGAATACTTCAAAAGCGCTATCGTATAACATCGCCAGACTATTATGAACTTGAAGGTAAAAATAATTGTTTTAATTGATGTGTTCTATCGTACAATTATTTTCATGCTTTCTATAATATTATTTACACTGATTATTTGTATATTGTACACTAAACTCAGAATCGGAAATTCAAAAAGTATTATTTATTTAAATTATGACTACCTATATTACAAAAATGACTAAATATTCATCTTACTTTTTATCTTCATATTCTTTAAAAGCACGAACCGATTAATAATTAAAACTTTCGATATATCCGATTCACTGATGAATTACAACAACGCAATAATAAACGATCGACAATCAAATCCTTCGATGCTCTCCCCCAAAGTTCACATCTTCTTCGACGACGCGCTGCGCTGTGTTCACGGCTGCAACGGTCGCTGCACCCACGACGAGAACAAGACCCAGGTCAACGACTGGGTCGTGAGCTTCGTCAAGACCGTGGAGGAGGGCATTCGTGCGCGCAATCTGCGCCCCTCGCCGCCCGTCAAGTATCCGACGCCCTACGGTGGTCGGCTCGTCTGGACCCTGCCCGAGAAGACCAAGATGTACGTCCACCTCAAGGACAAGAACAGGATACGCACGAGGAAGCGCTGGAGTCAGGTGAGCTGTCTGAAAGGTTTTTAAAGGGTGTTAGGATTCGTTATCTTATTTTCATTATTTCTCTTCAACCTGCAGGGTAGCAAAGTACAAAATTTTACCACTATTATTTCTCTATCATAGGATTTCGGTAGCAGTTTTTAATAAATCTAATATTAATTAATAAATTTAAAAATTTAATAAAAAAAATTAAAATAAATACTAAATGGATAAAATGTTTACCTAAAGTTTCCTATATATTTTTAAATTTTCGTTATTTATACCAAAAATATCCATAAGTTTTAGAAATTTTGTGTAAGTTTATAAAATCGATTCATTAAAACCGGCTCGGGTGATCCCATTCTGATAACACATAACGTTTTTCAAACGTTTTAATAACGTTAGAGTTCAAACCTTCAAACGGTTAAAAGCAAAGTATTAAATACGAATAAAACGTTTGTAAAACATCTTAATGTCCCGAGATTCGTTCCACATAATACTTTGTAAAACCGTTTTTAAAACGTTTGAAAAACTCTCCAAAGTCTGTTGAATGGTAAAAGTTTAAACGGTTTAAAAACTTTTTTCAAACGTTTCTCAAACGTTTGGATTAAAACGTTTGAAAAAGGTTTGAAAATAGTTTGAAACAAACTAGCATAGAATATATCGATAACAAAATTTTACATAGAATTAGATACTACAGATATTACCAAATTTGGAAGTATCATCCAGAAGGTACTTCCAAAATTGGTAATATTTGTAGCATCAAATTCTATCTAAACGATTTTTTTCGATATATTCCATACTAGTCTTTTTTCAAAACATTTTCAAACCTGTTTCAAACGTTTCAAAAACGGTTTTACAACGTCTTATGTGGAACGAATCTGAGGACATTGAGACGTTTTACCAACGTTTTTCAGACCTATTTAAGACTTTGCTTTTCAACGTTCGAAGGTTTAAACTCTAACGTTTTTAAACTGTTCGAAAAACGTTATGTATTATCAGGGCATAGTTGATAAGCTATTTGAAGGATCAAGGGGCTTTAAATGAGATATAAGGCTATTCATATACTAGATAACAATGTTTTTGTCAATTTTAAGACCCCCTGTAACCCTCGTCCCCTTCTCCCCCTGTAACGCATTTTGACTGATTTTCCTATGCCTTTAACCTACTATTGGAAAAAAGCAGGTGATATAGCAGATAAAAATCTGGTGATTTTTCACCGGATGTTTTGACATGATTTATCCTATTACATGATGGAACCTCCTGTTATTAACCACCTGATTTGATCACCTGATTTATCATTCAAAAGAATTTTTAGGAAAAGTATGTTAAGCAAATGTTAAGAACATCAAGTTATGTATACCCGAGTAAAAGTGACATATATAAATATATATAATTATATATATTTATTATATATATTTATATATAATTATATATAAATATATATATTTATTATATATATTTATATATAATTATATATAAATATATATAATTATATATATTTATTATATATAATTATATATAATTATATATATTTATTATATATAATTATATATAATTATATATAATTATATATATTTATTATATATAATTATATATAATTATATATATTTATTATATATAATTATATATATTTATTATATATAATTATATATAATTATATATATTTATTATATATAAGTATATATATATATTTTTTAGGATATGTAGGAAATGCCATCTAAGGCACACCTGACTGGGTCCGCACAGCCGGATAGTGTATATAGGTCGAAAAATAAAATAAACAAAAACACGGAATAACTACACGGCCGCTGCATCGCAAACCGACCCACTAAAACCTACCTCCCTTTCCTCTTCTGACATAACCCACCCTGGAACTGTTGATCACATTACATCAGGAATATATACGTATATATAGGGATATATAATCAGATTGGAGCTTAGAAAAACTTAATTATATACCATTTATACATAAGGATATATAAACGTCTATATATACCCTTGTAGAAAGTTAGCTAGAATGTCTGGTTAGCTTATTAATTATTAGCCAGATTAATAAGCTATTAATAAGTCAAATTATAGCTAATATCTAGCTGCTTTAAGCATGAACGTATTTTGTCTGCAGATCTAACCTATGTATATTTTGTTTCTACAATTTATTAGTTTTTAAAATATACATTATAATACTTTATTGAATGTTGAATATAGTATGACGCCAATAGGTAAACATATTTTTATCAACAAATAACAACTTACGACCATATAGACATACGAATATGCAATACTAAAAGTTTTTGATAACTATTATTTTCCGTTTCTAAAAGTAATCAATCATAACTTAGTCAAAAATAATTTTGTGATTTATGCCGATAATAAAGTTATGTAAAAAAAGTTTATTGTAAAACTACAAATATTTGTTTGCCAATTATTATTTCTCCAAAAATTCTTCAAAACTTACATTATTCTGTTTAATTGTATTATTGTTTTAGAGTAACAATAATTATATGACTACATGGTTTACATTATTAATGACATAAATTGCTTTAATAAAGACACTTCAATTTTACTCGGGGCTTTGATACTTTTTGTGTAAATAATACTTTTTATATGCACGCGTCATTATGTAAACAAATAACCAAACCTCCAGTACTCCTAGACATTAAAGGTACATTTTAAACTTTAATTTAGTCAAATACTCAATGTAATATGATTAGACGTGCCTATTACTTCGATTTTTATAAACCTGATATTATTTCCATTATTAATTAATATATAAATAAATTACTTATTTTATCAACTTAATAATTAACTAGAATATTAAGCAGAATCTAGCTAGAAATTAGCTAAAAAGTATATCGTTTTTAACTGATTTCTAGCTAATTCTTTAACCAGAAATAAAGCAGATTTAGAAAATCTAGCTAATATCTGGCTAGAAACCAGCTTAGATTTCTAGCAGATAACTATACATAATTATATATAACTATACATAGTCATACATAATAGTTATTTTTCGACAATTTGATCTGATTATATATCACTATATATAATTACATATAATTAAATATAATTTTATATACTTAAAATTTTATTTTTTATATTCATTTTGAACAGTTAACAATAAATAACAATAAATAACAATTAATAAATAATAAAATTACAGATTATGCCAATTAATCACATAATTTTATTCAGAAAATTTGGAGATTTACAAATGTAATTACCAATCCGAAAGTTAATAACTGGCACACGTTCTTCATTGATTAGTAAAATATTCAAACGTCTTGCCATGGTTTCAGGATGAAAAATACTCCGGCTTTGTTCAATCCTAAATGACTGTAGGTACATCGTACATGTATGAACTTTGATTTTGTATAAAATAAAATTTGATTTCGCCGTATAGTGTATAGTGGTTTTTTAATACTATATGTACAGTGTCGAATGAGTTTTCGTTTATTTTATAATTCATATGTATATGTTGTACCAGCTCTTATTATAACCCACGCACATCATTTTATAAAAATGAGATCGAATGCTGACTCTTCTAGCTTTTGTTTATCTGAATCGTGTAACTTATTTAACTTGATTTGTGCCCTTGTCAGCTTAAAATTATAATTTTCCTCAAAAACAGAATTGTAACGTGACTACATACAACTATAATATATGTGTATATATAAATTTATATAAGCATATATCTGTGGACTCCTGGGAAAACGACTTAAGTCCAATTTTTTATGTTATTGAGATATTAAGAGGAGTCCATATCTTCTGGCCTTGTCTAATCACGTTTTTGCTATTTATTCAAATTGTAGTTTGTTAATTGAAAAACTAAAAGTTGGTCCCAATTGGTATTAAAATAAGAAATATTTTGAGATCTTAAAAGTATCTAACATTATTTCCTTTTCCAGAAAACTTCCGAATGCGAAAATTGAGGTTAGCTACTCCGTTCCGAAGTTTTCTCGAAAAGGAAATAATGCTAGATACTTTTAAGGTCTAAATATTCCTTATTTTAATACCAATTGGGGCCAACTATTAGTTTTTCAATACACAAACTACAATTTGAATAAATAGCAGAAGCATGCTTAGACAAGGACAGAATATACGGTCTCATAAGTACATAAGTAGTATAAGATATGGTCATTCGTTTTCACACTTTTCCGATTATTTGCATTATTATCAGAAAATATACTATGCAAGGATACCCAAATCGTTCAAAACTCAATTTTCAAAAAAATGGACTTGAATTGTTGGTCAAAAAGTTTCCAACATAGAAGCTTTTCGATGTTTCAATGAACTTGGATAGAGGGTATGAATGTTGAAATCAATTAAACAATTAAATTTATTTGAGCCACCAATTGAGATAATTTATTCGGCTCTGAGAGGGGAAAGTCTTGTGGCATAAAACCCCTCTCGAATAAAAATACAGATTGTCGAAAGAATAGGAAATTGATAAAATGGATAAATATGTGCGTGCGTGCGTACTGCGTGCGTGTGTGTGTGTGTGCGTGTGCGTGCGTACGTGCGTGCGTGCGTGCGTGCGTGCGTGCATGCGTACTGCGTGCGTGTGTGTGTGCGTGCGTGTGTGTGCGTGTGTGCGTGCGTGTGCGTGCGTGTGTGTGTGCGTGTGCGTGTGTGTGTGTGTGAGTGTGCGTATGTGCGTGCGTGCGTGCGTGCGTGCGTGCGTGTGTGTGTGTGTGTGTGCGTGCGTGCGTGTGTGTACGTGTGTGTGTGTGTATGTGTGTGTGTGGTTTCACTCGCGACGTGGGTACGCTAATTCGCACTGCACGAATATAGAATTTCTTGAATGGTTTCTCGTACTCACAATCTTAGACGCGACCCCGATCACCCGAAAGAGTCCGTGAAGGGCTCGCGAACACCGTTCCACACTCGCGAAAATCCCTTGAATATGCGCGACCGAGGATTTATTGGCAGCTAACCACGGAATCCAGAAGAAGTGTTGTATCATAAACCCTCCTTCCGTCTCTGCCCATAAGCGTGTTCAAATCTCGCATGACTTCATGCTGCTTGCCTTACATCCTTTTTTTGTTTTTCTATTTCCTCTCTCCCGTGCAGCTACTCGCGTAGACTCGACCGTCCCTGTTCGCGAGATGGCGCCACGCGTTCTATTTGATGACGGAACAGGACTTAAGTTGTTTTTTCAGGAACCCACAGATATACATGTTTATATATAACATTTTATATACGAGTAAATATAACCAAATACTTATAACTATATCTAGCTTTTCATTTTATTACTGATTATATTTTACTTTCTTTTGAAAAAATTTCTATGTCCAGTTATGTATAATTATATATGACTATATATAACTATATATAATTACATATAAGGTGACTACTGGTACAGCTCATGATGTATGTTAGATAATTACAACAAGACTGTAAGGTTAATGGTTAAGGTAATGGCTTGCCACCTACAGGTATTGTGTTCAAAATCACTTTAGGGCGATGTATAAAACATCAATAATTTTCAATAAAAACAATTATTTATTATGTTAATTTTGCATTCATTTATTATTCGCGAAAAAACGACATATATAATTATATATAATTATATATAAGTCATTTTTACTCGGGTATCTAAAGTTCCATTTTAAAAATATCATCCGGATGATACTACCTATGTTGGCAGTTAGACTTATGGTTTTTCCGAGGTAATTTAATCAGATGATAAAATCAAGTAATAAATCATGTGATTTTATTATGGCAGGTAAATAATTGATATAACATGTAAATTAAATATTAAGTGAAGAATCATCTAATTTTTTTTCAGTCAGGTAACACTGGTTCAAATTATGTTACAACACTCTATTTCTTCAATTTTACTTAATCTTTAAATGCTTACTTTAATCATCTATCATTGGTTGGTGTCCTTACAACTTTCAATTATTCTTTTTAAATTGGAATGTAACATATTGTTTTACAATTGTCATAAAAAAAAATTAGGGAATAATTAACTGAATAATTATAATTTTTTTGTATTGTTAAATTATACATGTTGTTGTCTTGTAAATTATAATTTTTTTTAACTGTTAAAAGTGTTTCTGTATTTAGGTCATGTACATGTACTACTTGCTCGGTTATCGCCTGATGGAGCTGCCAATCGCTGTTGAACGCAAAGAAGTGATTGCCGAAAATACATACATTCTTACGCTCGACGGCGATATTGACTTTCGGCCAAGTGCAGTGAAAACTCTTGTCGATAGAATGAGAATAAACAAAGATTTGGGATCGGTATGTGGGAGGATTCATCCGTTGGGAAGAGGTGATCTTTTATCAAATTTTAATTAAAATTTATTTATCTGCTGCTCTAATAATTTAATTCATTACATTTTTTTCCATTTTTAAATGACGATGAAAACTATATTTATGTATTACCTGCCAGCAATAATAAATGACGTCCCAAAACAATAAAAATAACATTAATTAATAGGTTCGTACGGCTAATGTATAAGTCGATTTTTGCAAACTATTTCGAAATTACTTGAAATTTTGTTCATTTAATAAAAACTCGATATTTCTACATCATTTTAAGATTATTTAGAATAACAAAATCGATTATCTTAAGGGGGCCGTTTCCCCGCAAATCTATTTTCTTTATGTTACCAATTTACCTTTACTTCTTTTTTCCTATGAGATGACGTATGTAAAATGTAGTAAAAAGTGACGTTATGGGACTAAAAATACCTCTACATGCTTGAGAAAATTCAAAAATTGCTTAAAAATTACTTAAAAATTAGCCATTTTGAAAATGTAATTGGGGATGAAATACTGATTTTTTTTAAAAGTCCTGAGGTATATTAATTAATTAATGTTATTTTTATTGTTATATATGTTCGGAGGTACAAAATGAAGAAAAATAACTAAGGACTTTTTTTAACTCAAAATAAAAACTGCACCTGTTAGACCAAACAGGACCATGTAAAATCAATTTTTTAGTGCTCTTTATTGAATAATTGTAGGTTTGACCTTGTAAACTTTTGTAATTTTTAAAAAGCTTACGTATTTTTCTTGCTTACACAATCAGGAATGTAAATCCATAAAAATATCGTATAATTCGAAAAGAAATGTTTAGGCTATTTTAGGGGCAAATTGTTATTCGCTGTGAGCATGATATGACGCACCATCTGGCTTAGCACGGGGTTGACATTAATGTTGGACAATTCAGCACACATCATATGGGGAATTTGTTACAAACTGAGATAACAACGGAAATAAAGATTGCTTCCAATTATTGTTTACAGTACGAATCTGTATAGGTGCAGCATTAATTTGATGTTTAAAGAGACACAAGAAAATCATTTTAAGTTGACTAAATTACTTTCTTCATCAATGACTTTCGAGGTTAGGTAATCTGTATCGACAATATATATAGTATAATACATTTACGGGTAAACATTTTTGCCACTTTTCGTCACCATGGTCGCTGGGATCACTTCATTTATCCCCTCCAAGCAGACGCTCACAGCGAATACTTTTCTGCATGCAGTACGATAATATATGAAAATTGAAGAAATGATTTTTTTTTATATTTGACGATTTTTCGGGTAAACGGCATCCTTAATAGATTCATTATAATTTCTTTTACAATGATACGAAATGTAAACAAATTTGGGACAATTCATGATTCATTTCTGGATGATGTCGATGCGAACCTGTTACTAAAAATTTAGTTAACTAGTTTCGTAAAATAATATATCGGTTCCTTTTGCAAAAATCCTTTCCTTTTGATTTACTTCAAAGGAAAATAATCGGTAACATAATATCGACCTCTATCACTTGCTTCAAAAAACCTTCACCAAACAAACCAACTTCCAGCCCTATACAATGACGATCACATTTCTCAGGACCGCTGGTGTGGTTCCAAAAGTTCGAGTACGCCATCGGTCACTGGCTGCAAAAGTCGACGGAGCACACGATCGGTTGCGTGCTCTGCAGTCCCGGCTGCTTCGCCCTCTTCCGGGCCAAGGCCCTCATGGACTACAACGTCATGAGGAAGTACGCGACGGTGCCCAGGGAAGCGCGACACTTCATCCAGTACGACCAGGGTGAGGATCGCTGGCTATGTACACTTATCCTGCAAATGGGCTACAAGGTACGTTCGTCGATATTGTTGATTTGCAGGAGTTTGGGTAATTTGTATCGGCTAGTATTGCGCATTTTGATAGTGTGGAATGGAAAAATGGACAAACGAAAACTATCTGCGCCAGAGAAACGATTTTATTTTTATTATAAGTCTTAGTTATAACCCTAGTGGAAAAAACTGTTTTGCTAAATATTGCCAAAGATTGCTCAAATTGTACCTAGCTTTGCTAAATTTTGACGATTATTACCGAAACTTTCCATATTTGTAGCGAATGGTACTATTCTATTTATTATTTTTTAATTTCCAGGTAGAATATTCAGCAGCTAGTGACGCGTATACACACGCACCTGAGTCGTTCAATGAATTTTTCATTCAAAGAAGACGGTGGATTCCATCGACAGTGGCAAATATTTTTGACTTGCTTGAAACAGCCCAGGAAACGAAAAAAGCCAATCGAGACATTTCATGGGTTTATATATTTTATCAATGGGTATTGATGGGTATGTCCAAAAATGAGAGATAATGTTTTTAATAATCATTTTTACATAATAATATCTTTCTGCATGATAGTAAATAAACTTATTTCTTTAAGGAAGTACAATCTTAGGACCAGGCACGATATTTCTTATGTTGGTTGGAGCATTTGTTGCTGCTTTTCGTATAGAAAACTGGCCCAGTTTTGGCTACAATCTGATACCCATTATCATTTTTTGTATCACCTGTTACTTTTGCAAAGAAAAAACGCAGGTAATGGTGGTTACTTAGAACCATTTTTAAATATAAAAGTCTTTAAATAATTTGTTGTTCCTCTGATTAATTGTTGATTGTAATTGAATGAGCATAATAATAATAACCGTTTCTTAAACGTTGAAATGTCCAATATTTTCCGTCTAACATACGTTGAGTAAACGAGGAAACCTTCGTCAACTTGTTTTTCAACGTCCCCAATATAACCAAAGTTACTGTAGCAAAATTTCGTTAATATTTGCTGTACAGTCTTTGCTAGCAAGTTGAAAGCAAGAATTGCTATCATTTAGATTTCAAATTGGTATTACGAAATGAAAGTAAATATTTGTTGAAATATTCATGGAAAATAAGGACGCACTTTTATACCAATTTCACATAACTTACCAACAATATATAAACAGATTGTTATAGATCACTTATTAGCACTTACTTAGCGCGGTTGCCTAGTTTATAAAAATCCTTGGCTAAAAAGTTATTCTTTCGGCTTTACTTGGTACGGCATTTTTGCTTGTTGAGTGAGCATTTTCTTCATCCCCAGCTCCTGGTGGCAGGAATAATCACGGCCATCTACGGCCTGGTGATGATCGTGGTGCTGGTGGGTATAATGATCCAGATAGCCGAGGACGGCTGGCTCGCCCCGAGCACCCTGCTCTTCTTCGTTGTGGCGGGCGAGCTCACGATCACGGGGCTGCTGCATCCGCTCGAGTGGACCTGCCTCATCTACGGGGTCATCTACTACGTCACCGTGCCCTCCATGTACATGCTGCTCATCATCTTCTCTCTCTTCAACATGAACAACATCAGCTGGGGAACCCGAGACGTGCCCAAGCCAGAGACTAATGCGGTACGCTTTGGTTTTATTCATTGTTGAGTGGAAAGGGTTATCGGAGTAACTTTCAATTGAAATTTGCAGTCTAAAATCTCAGGGACTGAAATTGAAAATGAATTTTCGTAATGCATTAGGTAGAATAGCGTACAAAATTATATTAAATGAAAAATAAATAAAAACGTGCGACATCTTAATTGTGTAATATGAGGACATAATTGCCCTTTTTAGTGCATTAAGTTAGCATTAGGTATAATGTAAAAAGGTTCAAGCAAATATTGAAATATTTCTATGAATTGAAAATAAAAATGAAATCAAACCTATTATTAATTATTTATTTAAGTTTGATATAGATGTGGTATTTAAAAAGCTTTTTCAATTTTTTTAAAGGAAGAACAGCAAACTACGTCGAAAAATAATCAATCCAAAAAAGTGACAATTAATACTAAACACGAGATAGCTCCTGTTGAGTTTTCAATTGCTGGTTTGTTTAAATGCATGTTATGCGCTCGAGAACAACCTCACGAAAACGAAGGTCAGCTAAATGAAATAGGTTCATCATTGACGCGCATCGAAGGCCGATTGGATGGAATGGAAAGGTTTGTAATAATTTACAACTTTGAATACACATGAATATAATTGCAGATTAATACTCAGATGTACACTCGCCTGTAAGATATTCGCGTCGAACGGTTTTTGAAATGCTCCAATGAGATTTTCCTATTTACAGGAATTAACCAATAAGTTCGCTTTATTTCAAAAGCGTATGACGCGAATATCTTATCGGCGAGTTTATATGTATAAAAGGTTAAATATATATTAACGTGCGATGACTTAATATCGTGCCTTAATTGACACACCCGGAATTTTCTACTGATTTAGTGTCTTTCCTACCAAAACATTGAATATATAAGTACTATGTATTCAAGAGTTTAATGAATGTTCTTTCAAAACTTAATTTCTCCAATTCTATCAATTATAGTTGAAATATTTTAAGAATACTATTAATTTAATTAGTTTGAAGGGTCATTTGAAGAGTTAAGTAATTTTTTCTAAATAAATACACCATATAATCAAATAAGAGTTTTTCGAATTTATTAACGGGCATTCAAATATGATTTAAAAAGACATAAACCAAAGTTTTATGTATTTTTAAGTGCTTCTATTTAGCGTGACTATCCTGTGCCTTTCAAAAAAGGTATGTGATCTCGACGCAGTTCATACCTTCACTCAGATTCTTCTAAAATAAATAATCCAAAAAGAACTTTAAACTGTATAAATGTCTGTATCGCCTGTAAATGCCTAAAAGCAAAATTTAATAAAAATATAACAAAATTATGCAAGTTATAAATATTTATTACAAATTTAAAAAAAAATGGTTACTACAACTTTGTTGAATTTAATAAAAAAAATGATATAAAAAAATTCTTACTAATTTTTCAACCATCAAAGTACAATGACTCCTTAATAACAGAATTGAACTATCAAAATTCAACGACCTACATTCAATCAACAAACCAATATTTCCCTTTCTGGCAGAGTCGGCGACAGCGGTTCGCGCTCGCCGCGCGACCAGACCACCGGCGTCAACCATCATCGAGCGGAGACTTCATCGGAGGAAGCCGTCAACGGCAATAACCTCGTCCGCGGCGCCAACAACACCACCGACACCGTCGACGCCGAGGAGGAGCTGGACGAGGACAAAGTGGACAGCACCGCGAGCTCGGACCTAGAGAGCGACCTCGAGGACCTGGGTAGTGTAGTCGCGAGCACCGCCAACGGCAGCGACAACTTCCTCGTCTCGCCGAACTGGCTGCACGGCAAGGACCTGGGCAAGGGCGAGGTCGAGTATCTCAAGCTGGAGGAGGAGTCCTTTTGGCAGAAGTTCATCAGCGCCTATCTCGATCCCATCGACAAGGACGAGAAGCGAGAGGTAGGATGGAATGGAGATTTTACAGGGACCCAGACGGAAATATTCTTGTATGAATAACTGTATATAACTAGTTATGAAAGAAAATAATAGATAGAAACTATTTAAAACTATTTATAATAGTTTATAAAGGTCGGAATTGAGACTTTTATAATAGTTATTATGGAATATGAACTGCAATTATTAGTCGATAAAAATTTTTAACAGTTATAATTTTTTTTCAATTTTTTCGATGCGTGAAGTATAGGCACATAAAAAAAATTTATAACTGTTATTATCATTTTTTCAATACGTGGAATTTGGGCACATGAAAAATTTTATATATAGCTCAGAATTTGAAAGAAGATATTAAAATTATAAATAGTTATACGAAGTAAATTATAATTCAAAACAGTTATAAATAGTTATAAATTTTTTTGCACGATGTAATATTTTCTTGTTTGCGGTGAAAAGGAAAAGTTCAAAAAAAATGTATAACTGTTTATAATTATTTATAACAGTTTATAGATATTATACATAGTCTTAATTCCGACCTTTATAAATTTGTATAAACAGTTATAAATACTTTCTATTTTTTATGTGCTAAAACGATTTCCGTCTGGGGAGGTCGAATGAGCAATAGGGTAAACTACCTAATAGATAGACCCTTAAGGATTTTATCACTTCATAAATCAGATTTTTGTATGAGATTATCGTTTCTTTAAAACAATTTGACACTTACCGAATCTAAGAAACTTCAATTTATCAGCAAAAAGACAGTAGAAGTGTTGAAAGTTTTTGTTTAATTAGAAATTACAAAAATAGTGCGAAGAGCACATAATATATCCCAGTAGATAGACGATTGTCAATGTCCATTATATTGTTAGTCTATCTATTGGGGTTTTAGGTTATACATAGCGAAGACCCAATAAATAGACGATATTTTTGAAGATACTTTATTGCATATAAAAAGAACATTTCGTTCATAAATATCATATTTAATCTAATCGTAACAAGCTTTTACGCAATTAGAATTTTAAATTTTGCTCGAAAAATGATTAGTTTCGTATGTATAATAATATTTATAAACCGTCCATATACTAGTCAGTGTTTAACTACTGGGCAGACTACCTTAAGCAGTGTGTTTCTATGGTGGTTTTAGCTTCGCGTTGAACATGTGTGGATTATATGGGAGAATGTTTTACCGTAAAGGTGGATGTTCGTAATAATAGTCATAAATGGCCAATAATGGCCAATTACTGGCTATAAATTATTAGACTGATTTCTACCATGGATAATAGTAACGAATTATAATAATAAATGTATAAAGCAGTAATTAGTGTTTAGCTCCATCATTCTTGTTTGATGACTATTTTAGGATACTCAACAATTTTTTAACTTCGATTAATTGTCGGACTTAAATTAATACATGTTTGGTCATTTTTTTGTTTATTTTAGGCAGAAATAGCTCGGAGTATCAGAGCCTTGAGGGACCAGTACATCTTCAAATTCTTCATGATCAACGCGCTGTTCGTTCTTATCGTCTTCTTAATGCAGTTGAACAAAGATTTATTGCATTTCCAATGGCCTCTTGGAATAAAATACAATGTTACCTATGTCAACGAAGGAACCGTAAAACACAAAAGACCATTAAAGTTTTCGTATTTATGCTGAAGCAATTTTTATGAAAAATATCGTTTTCTTGCAACACAGGTAAATATTACAAAGGAATATCTACGCTTGGAACCGATCGGCTGTCTCTTTATCCTTGGATTCATCAGCATTTTGCTTATCCAATTCATAGCGATGCTGTTCCATCGTTTCGACACCTTCTCTCATATCATGGCCAAAGTTTCTTTAGACTTGTATTGTTGCGACAAGGTAAGTTCTTCCATTTTCACGATAAAAATTTGTTCCTCAACGAAAATCGTACGCGTAAATATGGCGTTTTTTTAAATTTTAGACAACGGACTTGTCGGAAGAAGCGATGATCGAGCGACACGCGGAGAAGATCATAAAGGAGCTGCAGCGACAAGTCGACGGCAACACGAAATCTGATCACAATAGCACGGTACCGCCGAGGAAACGCAAGACCATTCATCAGACCATCGCGGGCAACGAGCGAAAGCAATCGTACGCCAGTACGTTCAGCAGTGCGCTCCAGAGGAATTTGGACGATTCCGGCCAAAATGGTATTTATTGTGTAGCCCGTTTGTATATCTTGCTCCGATTTTACAAAAGAAAAGTCGACCTGTACTTGAGCAAATTTCGTGATTACTTTTTTTATTTTTATACTTGACCCCCATCTTCAAGGTAATTTCAAACTTAAACCTGATTTGTTAAGTTATATTCAAAACGGAAACTGTGCACGGTAACGGAAATCGAAAATGGAAATTTCACATAAGAACATAACGGGCAGAAATCAAAAGCGGTAGATATTTCACTTTAGTGTATCTAACCATGACTCTTGGGATCAATTTAACCGTGAGTCATTGCCACATTCTAATGTCAAATTTCCTTCTCTTTCGACTGTTAATGTAAAATTTCTATTGTAAATTCTCGTGTAGGCGGCCACATTACCTGCACCCACCTTATAAATAATGCATAAATTAATAATATGATTTATTGAAAATGATTTACAAAATGCAGACAAACGTTATACAAAACTAAATGTATTGTTTAGAGTTTGTCAAAATATTATGAAAATGAAAAACAAGAATGTAATCCGGAGAAGTAAAGAGAAAATAAAAAAGAGGGTCAAATTCTGTAGAATAAGTGAAAAAATCAAGATTTTATCAGACATTTAGTAGTAAAAGTCAAGGAAATTCACTTTCTTTTATGTTTTTCACTATAATGTATAAACAGAAAGTAGTTTCTATTTAAATACTTAAGATGTTATGGGTTCTTCATGCTCATATGCTTCATTGGTTCTATTAATGTTCTATCTAGGATAGCATGAGCATCCTAATTTGAGCATCGGACTTTCTCGATAATACATGATTAATCATATGATAAAAAATATTATAACGTCTTTAATTATATGTCAAATTATAGGATGGCAAATAATGTGCCTAATTATATGATTAATTATAAGATTAATCGCATGATCTTTCTTAGTAGAGTAATTTTTGCTCATAATTTCTGAATAATCCGTATATCGTTATATATTTCTCGCAGGCAGCGGAGGCTTCATATCGAAAAGACTGTCGCAAACGGCTCTGCGTGCCCTGCAGAGGCGGCGCACGACGATCCTGGCGGAACAGAGGCAGTCGCAGCTGAGGAAGCCCGATCAGGCCGACAACATCTACGCGACCGCGAACAACTCCGTCAACGACAGAGCCGCGCCGGCCGGGACTTCGGCGCCCCGTCGACCGACCGGAATATTCGCGGCTTACGAGAATCCCGCGTTCCAGCACGATCAAGTCACGATCGGGGAAAGCGAGAGACCGTAATGTACTAAGGTGCTTGCATGGATAACGCGATGACTAGTTTAGTTAATTATTATTTCAGTTGAAAGAATTGCACGGATGAAGTGAAATTTAGAAGTTTGCTATACGTTGCAGTGTAATAAAATAATTTAGCAGTGAATGTTGTTCAATGGAGATATTCAAGCTAATTGTAATTGACTTGTAAGTTTGTTATTTACTATTAAGTTGCATATAATTCTGTAAAAAAGTTGTACCTAGCTATTTATTATGTCAGAAAAATAAACGTTTTTTTAAAAACTTCTATTTTAAAACTGTATTATTGATTATTATCATTTTGTTATTAACAGACAATTAATTTGATAAGGATTTCATTTTTTTCTGAAATGAAAAATATTTTTGTGATCGTTTAATTTTATGATTGTATAAACGTAAGATATCTAACATTTAGAAACTTATTCTAATGGATGAAAAATCAGAAAACTACAATTTTTCAATAATACTTCGGGTACAGTCGAAGGACAAAATAACTTTGAATATGGCGGGGAATTGTCGGTCGTTTCGCTCCGCGTGAACAGGGACTTTGAAAGGTTATGAATTAGGGTGTATTAGGATCTGAGTAACAGCCCATAAAAATATTTAAGTATAGATAGGCGACCATATAAAATTTTCGAATTAAATAATAAATGTAAGAATGACTCATCCATTGAAGCGCCGAATTCAAACAGAGGCTCAACTCAAGCTCGCTCAATCTTAAATAGGCCTACTCACAAATGTTACCCTGGTAAAAGCAAATAGTTTCTATGGTAAAATAACAACAATCGATTTAACAGTTAATATTCATTTATTTTCTTAGTATAACGATATTCAATCGCTTATTTGATTCTTATTTGTTATTTGATATTCATTTATTAAAACTATCATTTATTTAATAAACAAAACCATGGTTACCAAATTAGTATAAAAGAAGCCAGCAAGAAACCTCACAAGCTCACATTCAATTCAGAAACCAGAGAGTCAACATCAAAACGTTGTCATAATTCAAAGTCTACAATAAATCAATCTTCAAGTTATTTTAACTTAGTATTTATTTCGAGTTGTTCGTTCCTGTTAAACTAAATAAATTTATTAAATAAATTAAAGGTAACTTATATAACTTGAATAACTTTAATTTAAACTTATTAAAGTTTTATTCTAACTTAACATCATTATTAATTAAATCTTCGATTTAATTAAATAATACACCTTGTGCCATTGCACTTTAATGAACGACGAACCACCAATCTACAAGAACTTCAATTTCAAACCAGCTCGCTTTGGCGCGTTAAAAAATCAAACCGGGCGGAATGAGACGCGCAAAATTTCAATTAATAATAATTTTATATAATCAATATTAGTATTATACATATATGTACATAATTAACAGATTGACTTTTTCATGATCCACAAAATGGATGAATTTTAATAAAACTATTTATCTAACCGATTTTGTTATTCTGTAAAATGAGGTACAAATATTGCATTTGTATTAAATGTTCGGAATTCGAATTAATTATCAATAATATTGCGAAAATTGCGGTTTATTCATTTGCTGGACTGTTAATCATATATATTTCGTATGTATGTATTATAGTTACGTAATTAACGCAATATCTATTTGTATTCTACTAGTTTAGACCTACAAGAAACTTTTGCATTATTAACCTTTGAATTTTAATACATAATGAATCTGATTATGAGACAATCTATTTATAGGAGAGAACGGGGTAATACCGGTCACTGGCTAATTCCGGTCACCCTTATTTTCAATAATCTAAACATTGTTAGGTAATAATTCGAATAGTATATTAAACGCAACATAAAATCAGTGGTTATGTGTTACATATTTCACTATGCAAGTACGAATAATAACGCGACTGATCATATGAAGGTTCATTGAACTGATTTAAAGAAATTTTTCAACTATAAAAGTAACTTTTTAATAGTGACCGGAATTGTACCAAGGCTGATCGGTATTACCCTTTGGTGTGGAGTAAATCCAGTCAAAATGCTTTCTTTTATTTCGTCTTATAGCTTCGATATCTTACATTTTTATATTAAACCAATAATAAATATTTAAAGTCAATCGTTTGAACTAACAGAATAATTATTTAAAGTTAATAAAAAACAATTTGAAACTGGAAATAACAAGCATGTTTGCTTAGGTGACCGGCAATACCCCATCCTCCCTAAGCCGTAACAGAAACAATATATTGTTATTATACGATATATGAAAAATTGATTTTTATAAGACAACAACAACAACAAGCAATATTTTCTATTATTTATCAATCAAGGGGATGTGAAATACCAACCCGATGTCTACCTTACCGGCTATTTGCTTTTTTTTATCTAATCTTTGTGTTCGTACTTTGTAATTGTAACTTTAAAATAATTGTAATGTTCAACAAACAAATATTTCCATAATTGCCATATAAGAACCTTTCTTTATACGTCTAGTGAACATATTATGTAGAATTTATTTTTACCTAAAAATATATAACCATTTGTTTTTAATTTTTCCGTGGCTTAGGTGCGCTTAAGATTGTTCAATGCATTTTTTAGGGGGATACGAAAGGCAATAGAACATTTCTATGTTATCGACTCCATTTTTAATTTTTTTAAATATTTTTTTAAAACTTTTATAGAAAAGACGATACATTCTGATTTTTCTTTATGAATAAAGAATAACCTAAATTTTTTCAAGCAATTCCATTTATTTAATCGCTACGAGGTTTACGTTCCAGATATCAAATACGGTTGTTTATAACGGGGAACTTAAAGTTCGTAGTGATTAAATTAATAGAATTACTTGAAAAAATTATTGATTATTATTTATTGACTAGCATCCCCGGTCACGGCTTCGCCCGTGCTAATAGTGCGTGGAACTTACAAGTAAATAATATCTATTATTTGACTTGAAGACTTGTAATTTTATAATATAATAAAATATATATATGTGTTATGGTTTAGATAAGATTTTACCCCTTTTGGGTAACCATAAATCCATAAATTGATATTTAGGTAGTTTCATAGGCAACTTTTGGGGATAAAAATCGAATTCATAACTTTCGATATTCCGAAGATATCGATAAAAACGTAAAAACACGTTTACCTCCTTTTCACCCTCTTAGAGGTGGATGGGAGTAAAATCCGTCCTTATCTCACCCCTACACCATAAGAGATATATACCACAAAAATGTCAAGTCTATAGATCCAGTGGTTTGGTCTGGACGTTGATGAGTGAGTGAGTGAGTGAGTGAGTGAGTGAGCCAGTGAGTAGATGTATCGGACATCTTCTTTTATAGATATAGATTGGTTTATAAATATTTATTTTGCTTCTTAATTATATTTAGTTGAAAATTAACCTGAAGAAATTTATACTTTTTCAAAAAATTCGCGCATGAATCAACCTAATCTTTTGTCTTCAATAAAGTCTTGTTTCGTTGGATAAATTAAAGAAATATAGTACAAAAATATTAGAACACATTTTACCCTTTTTCACCCCTTAGGGTTGGAATTTCGGCAAACCCAGAAATTGGTTGTTACATAATCGTATTTCTGATATTTTGCCGCAAGAATCTACTTACAATCTTATTTTCTTGCAGAAATACAGTAAAAACCCATAAAAACATATTTCACCCCTTTTCACCCCGTAGGGGTGGAATTGCAAAAAACCCTCTCTTAGTGAGCACCTATCATTTAGTAGGAAAATACCCACAAATTTTCAAGTTGATCCGTTCAGTGGTTTTGGCTGAGCGTTGATGAATCAGTCAGTCTGTCAGTTAGGTCATGTTCTTATATATGTATATAGAAGATATTTCCACACTCATCGTAAAATAGGGGAGAACGGGGTAATACCGGTCACTGGCTAATTCCGGTTACCCTTATTTTCAATAATCTAAACATTTTTAGGTAATAATTCGAATAGTATATTAAACGCAACATAAAATGCAATTAATCTAATGTCCAAACAACCTTCTATTCAGTTTTGTTAAAGAATTATACACAATCAAAGAGTAGCCCTACATTACTTATAAGAAATCTGGTCTATAAAATAAGCTTTTATGCATATTATTTGTTATACACAGAACATAGTAATATAACTACATTTAATGCTGTAATGTACCGGAGACTATTTTACTTGCGCGTGTAAAGTAACATTGGCCTTTTTACAGTGTAGGAACCTTAGAAATCATTTAAGTCGAAAATAGATCGAGATTTTGAAAAAGCGAGAGTGGCGCCACCTCTTAAGGCAGATACTGACGCGCGTCATCGGTTTATTACAGACGGTAATTTAGTTTAAGGGGGTGTCAAAGTCAATTTTAGAAGCTTAAAAAAATTAAATTTTCTTGTGAAACCTCTTTCATTATTATGAAAAAAAGTTAAAAATTAGTATAAAAATAAATCGGTTTATGGCGAAAAACCTGCATCTTCTTCCCTTAAGTATATTCTGTGGGTTCCCGGAATAACCACATAAGTACATTTTTTGAAAATTGAGTTTTTAGTGATTTTGGTATCTACGTATAGTGTACTTTCAGATAAAGCGTCAAAAGTTGGAAAAGTTCATCTAAAACTTTCTCTTTTTCATAAGTTATGTTTTTCTTTTACATAGGCTTAAATGGCAATTTTAAAATTAAAACTTCAATATCCCAAAAACACGAAAAACGGACTTAAGTGGTTATTCCGGGAAGCCAGAGAATATATAAACTGCATTTCAAATCAGAATTTTTTCGCGCCGGAAATAAGAACGGCCAATCACCATCGCGCTTGTAAACCCGCATACCTCTACCCCAGTCCGCGGCCCAGCTGTCCGGCAATACTGTCGCTGCGTTGAGCGCTGCGCCCCAAGAAAAATTTCGACGTTTTCTCTCGCTCGCTTATCCCTTTGACAGGTCAGACTTCAGAAAGGCGCCGCCCGCCGCCGCTGCTGCCGCCGCCGCTGCCGCGCCGTTTATTTATAGCCGCAGTTCTCCCAAAACGCGACATTATAATTTTATATATTATTAGCTAGGTTTTAGCGAGAGAGAGACAAGAGCGGAACAACAGCTTTTAGTGGAGCAGCTGGGCAATAGCGCAAAGAAACCGAGGAGAAAAGAAGAGGCGGATTCGTCACGTGTTTACGACGACGATTCCTGCGCTCGGCTGCTGCAGCATCCCTCCACTGCAACCCTATACACATATATATATACGTATACACTGCATTCATTCGTCATCTGTTCGCGATTTATTCGCCTGTACTCGACAAAGATTCCGTAGCACACGCAAATGCCTTGATCACTCGGCGACTGACGCTTTTCGGCAATTTTCAAGGTAAAGTGCATCCGTGTGTGTACATATATTCGCGCAGAGCCAAACCCCTCTCTCTCTCTCTCGCCTACACTACCACTCCTTTTTGGCCTGCATCGATGCTTTTTTGCGCGTGCGGCAGTCGTCGCCTTGACTCACTCACGCGCACCGAACTGTTATACGTGCAATTCCATTAGTGCGGAGTGCCGAGAGAGAGAGAGAGAGACTCGACGTGTCTGCCTTGTTTTGTACTGCAGTCTTGAAAATGTTCTGTTTTTAGATATCCACCAAGATGTCCAAGTCCGATGGTCCCAAGCTCGTCACAGCCCTATTTTCCTTCAAGGGAAAGAACAACGACGAGGTACGAGTATTATTATTATTATTATTGCTGCTGCGCCTCTCGCGCACTAGCTCGACTGACTCTTGACTGTGTGCGCTGCACTTGGCACACATTTCAATTCCATCCTCGCTTTTTTTTTTTTTATCCACTTGACGCTCTCGAATGCTCTCTCTACTCTATTGCTCCTCAGATTTGCTTAATTGTTTCAAGAGGTGGTAGTGCCTTTTGACTTTTGTTATTGAACTTGTCAAGATTTTGACGAGTGGTGGGTAATTAGCATTGCATATTTTGTCGCTCTACTTATGTTTGTTTCCTTTGATAACCAGTAAAAATACTTGTATTTGAAAAGCATCATCTGATACACTTCCTAGAATAAAAGTCTTATCCTTGTTTTACACTGTTTCTACAATTTTTACATAATATTAAAACAGTGAATACTGCATTCCTTTCTTATATATATATATATATATATATATATATATATATATATATATATATATATATATATATATATATATATATATTAAGAATAGAAATTATACACTATATATGTATATGTATTAACACTATATATTTTTTAACCTTATGATATATATATATTTGAAACAAAAATAGAACTTCTTATCTTAATCTGAGTAATATATCTAGGGTGATCAAAATATAGCATTGAAATGTTCTTTGTCTATTGATTGTAATGTATATTGAATTTAGTACACGTACAATTTACAGTAAAGTGAATAAATATATCACAAATAATACCCATTAATTGGATTTACACAATCTATGCATGACTTTGATTAACATGTTCTATTTTATTTAAAATTTTATTTACCTGCTTTATTTTAATAATTTTATTTACTTTTCCAGTTGTGTTTCAAAAAAGGTGATGTTATAACGATAACACAAACAGATGATGGCGGTTGGTGGGAAGGAACACTTAATGAAAAAACTGGCTGGTTTCCGTCCAATTATGTCAAGGAGTATAGAGCTCCAGGTACATCTTTGCAAAGTTTCAGCTTTAGCGATTCAGGTATTGGCATATCTAACATTACTAATAAGGATGTTGTACTCAATGTTGTAAGAATTTTTACTTGATAAAAATTAATAGCATTGCACGTAATCAACTAATGCTTAAAACATGTTTCATTTACACATTTTCTTAATATGCTTTTTTAATTCTTAATATTGCAATTGCGTTGTCTCATTAACTCACATGCTTAAAAGAGTGCTTCATTTTCATATTTTCTTAATATGCTTCTTTTAATTTTATATATTGTAATCGGTTGTTTCATTATTACCTCATATTGCTAGCATAAAATATTAATGCTTAGCTTTTACTAAATGTCTTTATAACAATTCATGCTGCAAGCTTATAATTTAAAAGTTCTGTAATATGAGAGCTACAATAATCATTTGCTTTTAATTGAAAAAATTAATATTCTTAACTGTTATGAAAACTAAAATTTAAATTATTTTATTATTTGCAGACTCAGGGTCGACATCAGCCAAAATGTCGCCTGAAAAGAGTTCACCAGATTCTCCGATTCATCAAACACTGAATCGAGACATCGTTTTAAAAGATATAGTTGATTCTGAACGTGCAAATGTTGCAGAATTACAAGGATTAGTTAGCAATTTTCTTCAACCACTAGAAGCAGCCAATGTGTAAGTAGAATAATATTCTTTTATTTTTCATTTTTTAATAACACAATATTTATTATATTCTTTTCATGTTTAGTCTTAAAAAAGAAGAGTACAAACAGTTAATAGGAAACTTTCATGAAGTCTTAGAGACTCATCAACGTCTTTTAGCAAATTTAGATAGTGCAGTATCTCAAGGACCGGAAGCTAGGGTAGGAAATATTTTCCTTACATTAGCTTCTAAATTGAAGTCTATACACACAACCTATTGTAATTGTCATCCCCAAGCAGTTTGTATTCTAGATCGATACAGGTATTTATTAAAAAGAATTAGTTATAATGAATATTGTATGCATATTATAATGTTCTTTAAAATTCGATTGTGTATGCTTTTTACTTCGTTTAATTATACTTAATTATTCGGTTAGATATTTTGTTCATTTTTAAAGTGTGAGTAAAAATGTATAGAATAATATTATGCATCGAAGTTTCACTGACGAGTCATTGTCAAAATTTAGAACTGTGACATCATTTCGGTATTAGTTCTAAACTTAAATATCCGATGATGTTTTCAAGGTTCATGCAATTGTATATGCATGTATATGCAATTGAAAAACATAAATATTAAAAATTCTATTAAAAACATTTTGTGAGCATACATCATTTATATAGTTAATTGAAAACTGCTCATATCTTTAATATCTTACTTAAATTATAGGGATGAATTAAATGATTTTATGGAACGGAGTGGTGCAGTAACACCAGGTATATTAGTATTAACTACAGGACTTAGTAAACCCTTTCGAAGACTGGATAAGTATTCGGCAATGTTACAAGAGTTAGAAAGGCACACAGAGAAAAATAATCCAGATAGAGGGGATACGCAACGGAGTGTTAGTGTATATAGAGATATTGCTGTAAGCTTGAACATAAATTTTTAAAATATGTTTGTAACATTTAAATCTATAACATTAAAAATTATAATACTTACATTTTATTTTCTTGTTATGCTTCAGGATCGTTGTGCAGCAATCAGAAAGCAGCGAGAGCTTGCATTACAAATTTTGACTAGTGGCATTAAAGGTTGGGAAGGAGAGGAATTGAATGTTTTAGGAGATATAATTCACGTTGGCCCTGTCATACTTGCTTCAGGGGTTGATAGAAGAGATAGATATTTTGTATTATTTCCCACAACATTGCTAGTATTAAGTATAAGTGCCAGAATGAGTTCATTTGTATATGAGGTAAAGTACAACTGAATAGCTAATTATTTTCATAAGTCATACTTTCCAATTGTAAGTTAGTAAAATTCATTATTATATCTTTTAATTTAGGGTAAACTACCTTTGACTGGAATAAATGTGGTAGCGTTAGAACAATCAGATGACATAAAAAATGCCTTCGAAATATCTGGTGAGTAAAAATAGTTAATAATTAGATTTTTTCTTAAAATTTTATTTCTTAAGTCATAAGATATATGCTGGATTTCTCCAGCATATATTTAGTCCAGATAGTGCAAGATGCCTGCATAGTACTGAAATGATGGAACACATGTTCCTTTGTTTACTTAGTCCTCTAACTGGGAAAACGATAAATCCAAAATTAGCTCGGAATTCCGAGTTTCATAGAAAATCTAAGAGCTCTGTTGTTGGGAAACATTTTCTCTGAAATTTAATTAAAATAATAAAAAGTATTAATTATTTTTCGAAGTAGACAACATATTATTATTTTTTTTTGTTATATTCAAACAACAAATCTCAATTTAGAAACGATAAATGTCAATCAAACAATTCTCTCGCCAGCACTCTACAAATACCAAAATTTCATATAATAGTATGGTTGAATTATACCCACAAAAATTATATATACGTAAAAACGCAAGAACTTATCAACAAATGGATATTACTCAGCATAGGTACATTAATTATTTAATATTTTTTTTTATTTTGTTAACTGTATATAGCTAAATGATCAATGAGCAAAATATTTTTAAAACATTTAAAAACAAAATTTTTTCAAATCATAAGAAGTATTTAAACATTCTAATTAGATGTTAAATAAGGAGAAGATTAGGTTTTTACTTACTTTTTCTTTGAATAACAATATCTATAACAACTGCGAAATTATAATTCTGAATTATAGTTTTTTTTTTCATTTCGTAAAGTATTCCTCATCAATATGCATTGCCACTTACATTATCTGATCATGGTACTTTTGATATAAACTTTCTCTAGAACGACTATATATTTCGAAAGACTTCAAAATAAATCTAAATATTGAACTACTATTGAAGATTCAACAAGGTCTTGTCCCCTTATACTTATTGCGTCTGAAGCCACTACATGAATGTCGATGAGTTTCTCGACTATAAAACGTGCATTATATAGCCAATTAAGGTGATGCTAAAGTCACCTGTCCCTGACAAATACGAGGATCCACTTTTCTCATTTCATTTTCAATTTAGAGTAAATATCTCTATGGAAAGTTATTGTTCCAACCAAAAGAAACAACTTTTCAGAGAGATATTTTCTTAAAATTGAAAAATGAATCAAAAAAGTGGTTCCCCGTATTTACCAGTAACACGGGGTTTAACGTCACCTTAACGATGGAAAATGCGATTTATAAAAAAGAAAGATTTGCACTTTCTGATTCTGAAGTCAGATTTTCGAAAATTTATTACCAAAATTAAATAAGGTTACCAAAATTAGATAAAATTTATTTAAAAGAAAGTAAATTTGGGTCTACTCGGGGTGGCCACATCTAACTTTAGAATCAGAAAAAGCAAATCTGGTTTTTAGAAACTACTTTTATCATTGTTAATTTGATCCTTTTTACACTTTCTCTTGGTGATAAACCAATCGACAATTTCCACAGGAGAAACCTAATCACCATTGATAATATGTAACTATGTAATATATCTGTCTGAAACTCTTAGGGCACTTATTTGGCAATTTTATAATCTAGAAAAGACATTATTAAATACGTTTTTCAAATTCAGATTTTAAAATTTCCCTGAGTAGCGACTTTATCATTTGTATATAATTGCTAGTTCTTTTTTTTTATGACAGATAAATCTCCTGGTAGAAGTGTTCACCTTTTTTCAATCAATTGATGGTCAAATTTAAAATTATAAACGTCGCACTAGCATTATTTAATTATTATATACAAAAAATGAATATATTTTCACGTGAACAGTTCATAATATTGATATGTTATTTTTTTATTAGATTTATATTGCAATTTAAAGAAAAAATGCTCCCATTTGATTGACACGTTGACCAATAAAAAATGGTCAATTTTCTACCAGGGTAAAATGGACAGGGTCGTTTAGTCGGAAACTTGTCGAACCCCTTTTCTTTAACTTCCTAGTCTTGGCCAGCATTATAGTATTAGGTCTCCAAATAAATTTAGTAATATTTTTCTACAATATAATATTGCCAATAAAGTGTCCTGCAAGTTTTACATAAATATATTACCCAGTTTCTTTGTAATAGCTGATACACATATAGCCTCTAAATCCTAAGAGTCCCACCTATATGCACCCCGATCTCTAAAGCTCTGAAATGTCTCCCCCTCCAGGTCCGATGATCGAGAGCATAACGGTCCTGTGCCCGAGCCGCGAGGAGCGCCAGCACTGGATCGAGCTCCTCAGCCAGGAGCAGATAGCCAGCCGTGCCCGCTCGTCGTCCTCCACCCTCAGCCGCTCGCCAACCAGCGTCACCCACGTGAGTTGTTGCACTCATCCGCCCTACACGCGGCTCTCCCGCTACTTCGCCCGCCTGGTGCGCAAGCGCGTCATCCACGCGGAGCTGCTCAAGCGGCTCCTCTACTTCCAGTACATATTCAGGCCCGACCTGTCCAGCGTGCGCATGCGCAAGTGCTGCCTGCTCACCTACACCCTCTTCCCCAATGCCAGCGGCAACGCCGCTCGTTCTCTGGCCTCCCCGCGCGACGATCGATCCCCTCCGGCGTCCTCCTCCCCCAAAGACTCCTCCTCCTCCGGGCGCCGGCCCCTCCGCAAGTCCTCCACCCTCAAGCTCGACGTCAGGTACGTCCTGGAGGGCGCGGACGCGGCAACACCCCTCCAGGCCGAGACCCTCCACTTGCCCGCCTCGTCCTCCACCTGTGCCTCGATGGCGGTCTTCGGCAGCGAGCCACCCACTCTCCTACCCGAGCCCACCAGTCGCAGTCTGCCCCCCAAGGTCAGCAGCTCAGGTAGCTGTTGCATCCTCCCCAACTTCGACTCGGTGCCCTATCGCGAGCTGCGCTCCAACGAGAACCTCAACAACCCCGTGGACCTGTCCGATCTCCGCGACTTTGGCGAGGACTCGAAGAACTGGCGCTCGATCGGCAAAGCGAGCCGATCGCCGGGATCGAGGAATCATCGGCAAACCCTGGCCAGCGGGAACAATGCCTTCGGCGGTGGCTCGCTGAGAAGGGCGGAGGTCGAGGCCAGTTTGGCGCCAGCGACGAGTCCCAGATCCTCGGACTCGGGTATGGCCGACAGCTTCCAGTACCATTCGGCCGAGCTCGGCTCCAGCTACGCCAAGTTCTACTCGAACCAGAGCGCCGGACTGCACAGCGAGAGCGAGAACGACGAGAACAAGTTCGAGAACCAGTGCATCTGCACGTCGCCCTTCGGCTCCACGCCCAGGCAGAGCAGCTGCTCCTCCGACCAGTCCTCGCCCAGCGCCTGCAAGAGTCTGCTGTCGTCCAGGCTGAACTACGACAGGCTGCCGGCTCAGGAGGAGCTGACGAACAACAACAACAACAACAGCAGCAACAACAACAACAGCAGTAGCAGCGACGAGGCAGAGGAGGAGGAGGAGGAGGAGGAGGAGGAGGAGGAGGAGGAGGAGGACGAGGACGACAGCGAGAACGAGGACCTCGAGAATTGTACCTGTAGAATGGAGGTGGACGGGGAGGAGGTGGAGCAGGAGAGGAGGTTCGCAAAGATGACGCTCGTGCAGCAGAAGCACCTGACGCAGCCGCCGCTTACGGGGATGCCCAGGAGGCCCAGGAGACCGCTAGGGCATCATAGGAAGATCGTGCACAGGGAGGAGGAGGATACGGGGACGGATGGAAGTGGAAGTGGGCAGCAGCAGGTCTTTACGTCGGGCCTGTACGCGCACTGGTGGCTGAAGAAAACGATCCCGATGACCGACCAAGGCAAGCTCTTCCATGGCATGGCTGCGTTTCTTTGGATTATTTATAATTCAGATTTTTTCGTAACTCGTTCGATTCGTCTTTTTTTTTTCTTTTTATCTTTTGGTTTTGATTATGAATACACGTACACACACAGTTTTAACGTTTTTCTTCTTGGATATATTTAAATTGTCACTTTTGTACACAGTTTTTTGTTTCGTTGAGTTTTAACTTTTTCTTGTTATTTGGGTTTTCTTTTTTTGTTTATTGTTTGATAACCACACCGAGGCAGATTTGAGTTTGACGCGGCGAACGAAGAATAATTAAAGCGGATCTGATAAGTGTAAAAATGTAATTGGGATATATAAACGGTGAATAACTGAATGTTGCGTTGAGAAGAATCTCTTGAATATATTAGTAGCGGTATAATGTTTAAGTTTTAGAACATAGGACGTTTTCATTATCTTCCAAATAGATAAAATCTGTAAAGGGGGTAGTCGTACAGTATGGACATCTACGAGTTCTAGGCTGCCACTGCTATCTATATAGCAGCACTTTATTATCAAACATACTTCATGATCATTATTTTAAATTCAGTGTTCGAAAAGTTCTCATAAGAATAGTCATCAAACTGGTATACTTAGTACCAAAAGTTATTTTCCAACGAACTCCTTTACTAAATATGTAATTATTCTATATTTGTGATATTAGTTAAAATAAATATTTTTTCTAAATACACTATCTAATTGATTTCATAGCTTTTTGATATATTTTAAGTGCCATTATTAAGCATTAAAAATATAATATAATGTTTTGATTTTAATTAATAACAAATTCAAATAATTAAATTTAATAAAACTATTTTATTACTTATATTTAAAAAGGTATTCTAGTTATGAAAATTTTATTTTTGAAATTTTCATTATCATCCAAACAATCAAGTCACAGCCTACATAGTTATGGATGTTCGTAATATATGACTTTCCCCTACATTTAAGTACAGATCCAATGTTTTTAATTTTTTTAATTTTTCTGAAAAAATTAGTTATTAGAAGATAAATAGGATAACAAAAAACGTTTAATTCTTTTTCGTTTGTCGAGATGCTACTAATTTTTGACAATTAAAATCACCACATCACCAGAAATCAATTTTTACGCCGCTGCGCAACTTTTTTTTTGTCTTTCACACAGCCATGTTGTGAGAAGTATGCTTTTGCTTTGTCTTTTTTACGTTTTTTTGGTACTAACTGATGAACAAGAAAAAAGAGAGAATGAACAAACCCTCCATTTTTTTCTTTTATTTCGAAGAAAATGCACACACGGACGTTTCACGAAGAAAGTTTGACGATTTGCTCAAACTTAGAGAATTCATGGGAGCAAATGAACGTTATATAGAGCGCTGCCGTCATGAAGTTGCTGTAATAGTGAAACCCGCGCCACTTAATAGGATTGTTTGCTCGAGTCGATGATTTTTTACATTATTATATACATTTATTATGATTATTTAATTATTCAATTTTTGTATTAGTCCTCTGCGCAGGAAATTTTAGAAGCCTTGCTGTAGTACTTTTTTACAACTAAAACAAAGGCATGGTCACCGCACTAAAAATAAATCGAAGTAATCGTCCCAATTATCGACCATGTCTTAATTAGCAATGATGAAAATTTTGTATTATATTATTTATTTGTTATATTTATAAAAAAATGTGTATTACTGTAAATGTGAATCATGTATAAACTATTACACATAGTCCATTATTAAATTAAAATTTTCAACAAGCTACAATTAACAAGTTGAGTGCTACAGTATGATACATGATTTGTTTCTATTTAAAATTATTTGCATTTTAGAAATTGCACAAAGCTTTATCATACATCATAACAAAGCACCATTGCATTTTTTAATTTTCTCTAATGTTCATATTATCAATAAATCATTAAAAATGTAAACCTACCTTGTCATAGTGTAACACTCAAATTGTTACATTCCTTATAATTATACATGATTGACATAAAATTGTACATAATATTGTGTTATATATTTATATAAATACAATAATTCACTAACAATTTAATATCGCAGTTTGAAGCAGAAACTGCAAGTCAAGGTGGTCGATGGTCGGGACGACCACTTGAACGTTCTTGTTTTTATTTATACATGTTTATGTTTCAAGTGTAATTCGACAATCACTTAAGCAAAATGTTTACAAGCATCCCCTGCATATATATCTATGGCAAACCGGAAAAACGACTTAAGTCCATTTTTAAAATTGAGTTTTGAGCGAGTTTAGTATCTTTTCATAGTATATTTTCAGATAAAATTGCAAAAAATCAAGAAAGTGTAAAAATAAGTGATCCTATCAACTATTTATGAATTTTTTTAACACTAGTTTAAATGGAAATTAAAAAATTTAAACCTCAATATCTCAAAAACATGAAAAGTGGACTTAAGTAATTTTTCCGGAAACCCACAGATGTATATAATCAAGGTGACTTTGTCCCACGACCATTTTCTTATTTTGTCTTTTCCTTTGCGATTGCGAAACTTTTGCGATGCCTCTCTCTTTCTCTCACACTGACTTGAACTCATTTACATCATACATACATCTCTTGCAAAAGCATACAAAACGCAGGAGTCTCTTGCATCCTTTTTGACCTTTTAATGACACTCGGCGTTCGTTTGTGCAGTCAAGCAGCCAGAATTCGAAGCTTCATGCAGCAGGAGCGGAGCACTCCTCGCCCCCAGGGATTAAGCCGCCTTGGAGCCTCGCTTCATTTAGACCAGCACCACCGATTTACGCGCTCAAGACTTTTGGAAAGCCAGATGCCGTGGACAGTTGCCGGTCGACGAAAACGTGCAGTGAGTATCGATGGTGCATAAAGTGTTTCATTGTAAGTCTTGAGCTTTGGAGTGACATTATCGCTAAGAAACATCAGGTCATTTGTCACCTGATTTGTCTACCTGATGCGTCACCTGATTTTCATTGTCACCTAATGTAGTTACCTGATTTATTAGATAGAACGGAATATGCTGAAAACGTCCCAATACACGGATTGAAAGCTTCGTATGCGAAGTATTATTCGGATGCTAGTGCCTATATATGGCTTCAGATTTACGAATTCAGTTACGATCATTCGAAAAATCAACGATTTAGGGGACAAATTTAATTAAATGAAGTAACGAGTTATTTCTCAGTGATTCTTGAACTATAACAATATTTATATCTTCTATAGACATTTATAAATACGATGTTACTGATATAAAAAGGCTCATTTAAAAAGACCATTTATTCCCGCTTCGGTGCGAATGTTAATTAACGTAAACTAACATAAAAGTAAAGTATCACAACGGAAAAAACATTTTAAATAATGTCAACATTACGTAATGGAAATATCATGCAAAATAACATTATGTAGATAAAAACGTAAAGTATGTAAAAACAACGGAAAATAACGTTAAACAATGTATATTGACGTTAAAATAATGTAAAATCGCATAAACAATGTGAACCGGTGTAAAAATAATTAGAAATAACAAAATAATGTAAACAACGCAAACAACGTAAAAATTCCGTTGAAAAACGTTAATTGATTAATGTAAAAGTGATGTAAACTCACGTTAAATGAAGTAAACATAACGTAAAAATAACATGAAATATTGAAAACATCACGTAAAATAACGTAAAATAATAAAAAAAATAATGTATGAATTATTACATCACATACCACAGTAGAATATGTGTTTAAAAACTGTTTTATTCTTTCATTTATGTTTTAGATGAACGACAGTTTGAAGACGACGCAATAATTTTGAAAGTAATCGAAGGATACTGTTTGTCAGTTAACGCAAGGTTTACGGTACACTCTGGTAAGTAGTAAAGTGTGAAATGGCTTGATGTGCGATTTTTCTGCTTGGTTTTTGATTACTCGATTTTTTTGTCGCTTTTATTATATTAACACAGAGCTACTAATAGTTCAGTGAAATTTAACTCAATCATCGTGCATTAATACAGTGGATACAGCATTTATCCCATAATATTCTAACTTGCATTACATGATTTCACTGGATTAAACAAATTGAAGTGAGTGTGTGTGTTTGCTTTTTTCGTCGTAACAAGCCAATACTTAGATTGCTCGACTTAACGACACTAATTTGATGTGGTGTTTTTGGTAGTTATAGAGCGTTTTTGATTTAATAGAGTTAGCTGGGAGGCGAAAATCCTTTTCAGCGTTCGACAAAATTATGAAAAACGAAAAGATAAGCAACGAAAAAAGGAACACAAGCAAAACTATGAAAAACATTCCCATCGCAAAACATCTGTTGTGTGCTGACAGCTAAATCGCGCAAATTGCCATAATCATAATGATGATGTACAATTTCAGCTATGTTGGATTTCGACCCCCTTCATAAGGTAAACGATAGAGCGTCGTTTATGCATAGTAGAGTCGGAAATTGGGATGCGTACGAAGACAGGTATGTAAGTTTTACACCCAGGGCTGTCGAATCTTAATACTTCGTTTGCTATTGTGGAATGTTCATTTGAAAGTCTGACATTGTGTTTGTATTGTTTGCACATTGGTTTTTTACTCATTTTCTAGTTTTTTTTCTTCATATTTTATGCCTGTAAATAGTTTTTTTGTCATTTTAATAGAGAGCTATACAAAACATAATAAAGTTTGTATTATAGATTTTTATTTGTTAAAAATAATATAAGCATGTAAAAAGAGGTTAGTCATTTAATTTTAAGCTAATTTTAGTTTTAAAGAATATAACATTAATAACAATTTTTCATATATTATCAAAGGGGATAATTTAACTTAAATAATATTTAAGTGTAAATTATAATTTTAACTAACAAAAAGAAATTTTAACAAAACACATTTTAATAAATATGATTAAATTAATAATTTTTTATTAAATATTACAGAATCACCATTTACATTATTAACTTTCAGGAAAATATTTCCTTATAAATTACAATACATTTTTCATAATACATTTATTAAAGGTTTTCCCACAATAAAAATTCCACTTTATTTATAAAAATACTTGAATACCTATATGGAGAAAACTATTAAATGTTATCATTGAAAAAACTATCGTCAAATCACAAGTATAATTACACAGTAATTCATTTGTTTTGATAATATAACTATTATAATTTTTTTTTTAAAACTGATAAAATTATTGAGAGCAATTCACTTCTTTAATAGAATTTAAGAATCTAGATGAGACAGGTACATAGACAGATAATTGCATACAATTATAGGTATATATACTTAATATAAAGAGAATTAACTTTTTGTATATTTAAAAAATGTATTAAAAAATGTTTACTATTCAAAAACAATCTTTAAATCGTAAATGTAATGATTTTCTCAATATTTTTATCAAAATTTTTGGGATAGCGATTTTGAATGAAGATGAAAGACAAGTGTCTGCAATTCACGAACAGTCACAGATTATTTTTTCAACATTAAATTTCAATAGCTGTTTTCTCTCCTCTGCAAGGAATACATTGCAATCCTAAGAAAAGCCTAACACTCGACAATTCTCCCAACTCCCATTAATGACAAAGCTGTCTTCGTCTCTGTTAGCAGGTGGCTGTCGGAAACTGTTAAAGCCTTGAAGAGCCAAATGACGGATCTGCAGTCGCAGGTGTCGCAGTTGTGCAAGCAGCTGGATGAGGAGCGCAAGTCTCGTCTGTCGTTGGCTGCAACTGTCAAACGTAGCATGGCCGTCATCGACGGCGCCGTGCCTTAGTCATTTGCGATGACGACGATGAAAGATAATTAGAAACACGTTTTTTTTAGCAATACTTTTTCTCCCAACTCGAGAGAAGAAGAGCGCGCGTTTTTTCTATACGAAAACGCATTCGACGAATGCCAATCTGTGGTTCATTAAGACAAAACAAAAAAATATATATATATATATATTGCGAATGCCTTAGGGATGCGTTTCTAAGATGCAGTCCAATTGTTTGATTTCTCATTTCGAAACTGTACATTCGAGATTCATTTGTTTTTTAACTAAACAAAAATATATAACAATGGTGTCTGAGGAAACTTAATTTATCGTTTTGTCGTCTTATAAAATACATTTACATACTTGATATTCAATGTAAGATTTCAATTAAACTTTCATAACTTTTCCAAATAATAAAATCAAAAGTTTAATAGAAACATAAATGTACTGCACAATTGAATGTAGGGTTTACAATAAAAAAAAAGTTAAAATTCTACTCCAAACAGAGCAAAACAATAGTTTAAGACTTCCAAGACCCACACCGATAAATGAATCTACTAACTAACCCGCAAGTATTTTGACGACTTGAAAGTAAGTCTTTTATACCCTTAAGATTTTACAGAAGAATGAAGAAGGAAAAAAGAAGAAAAACCAAAAACGTAAACAAAAATTAAACTAAGATAAATAAATGAGATTGCGCCAGTGGTGTAGTTGCAGTCTGCATTCCAAAATTATTGTCTTACGAGCACAAACTACGAGGTCGTAGAGTTAGTCTGAGGCTGTTGCGCAGAGGCATTGCTCGAGGCCATCTGCTGCTGCTGTTGCTGCTGCTGCTGCTGTTGCTGCTGCTGTTGCTGCTGCTGCTGCTGCTGCTGTTGCGGCTGCTGCGGTTGGGGCCGGCCTAGAGCCGCGAGACTGCGTGAGTGCAGATGCTTGTTCTTGAGGCGCTCGAGCTCGTCAACTCTGCTGCGTACGTGCTGCAGTCTGTGCCAAGCCATTTGCAGGACCTTTTGACTTTCGTAGCCAGAGCCTTCGTGGGGTTGACCTGGAGTAAATTTCTCTTTTAGTTTTCTCATCAAGTGCAATTTGTACAATGGGATGCTGCATACAAAGTATTGGACTATCGTTGAATTTTTAGTTGAAGTAATATATGTATATTTTTAAAATGTTTTGCGAGAGAGGCGGTTTTAGTTGGAAAAATTTTTTGTTTACTATGTAAATGTGAAGAGATTGTTGTTTTCTTTTGTAAATTTTGTAAGATGTACTTATATGGAGTATTAAAAATAGTTCGATCACAAATGTTTTTGAAATATCCAGAAAATATATTACACCGTAAGATTTGTTAGAATCCGGTTTTACCACGAATCTTTTTTATATGCTAGATAATAGTGTGTTACAATTATAATGGTTTTGGAGACTAAAATTAATTAAAATCAATAAAAATATGAAAGTTTGAAAACTACTAAAAAGTAAAATTTCAGTACTTAATAATTTCTGTATGACTCGTTATTTACTTATAAAGAAAACAAATTATAATCTAAGCCAAAATTAATTGTTAAATAATTTAGATAACTTTATTTTAAAACTTATCTAAATTTTATATTGAACTTTACTCGTACAGAAGACATAGTGTCTAAAAGTAGAAGTAATCAAAACTAAATATTTCTAAAACTATTTTAAATCCAGATTTGGTAATAAAAAGAATTGAAAAGTAATTGTTCTATACCTATTTTATACATAAAGTATTTACAAAGTACTTTATTTACATGCTTTGATTCATTTGTTGAAAAATATAACACAAAAAACTTGCACTATTAAAAATCACTCAAACTCAAACTTATCCTCTGTAATAGATTGAAGTACATTTGTATTGTACATTCTGAAACATATTCTTCATGTTTAAAACATAAAACACAAAATTTTAAGATATTTTTTTGCAATATTAATTAAAAATATGTAATTGAACAATGTAATATTTGTGTCAACTTTTACCCTACCTCTGGTCTGTAAATAATTGCAAAGATCAAATTTTTTTATGACGCTTAGTATGTAATTATTTTTAAATGCTTAAGTTATTTTTTGTGAAAACTACGTATTTTTTTATAAAAGCATTTGAATGTGAAATTTTAATCTTTTCGTTAATAATTTCATATATTGTCAAAAACTGATGATTTTTAATAAAAGTTAACAACAATATGGTGGTTGATATTTACCTGTAGATACCTGTGTTAAGTAATTGATTTGATCACTTAATTTTGATTCAACAAGTCCTAGTGTTTTTATGAATTGATGTGTTTGTCCTTCTGCTTGCTTTGAATTAGATTTGTCTTTGCTTAATTCCATAAAGGCTTGCCCTATTGCAAAATAAATTAATTTATATATCTTTTATCATATAACTTTACATTTCATATATCATTTGTAAAATAAACATAAGTTTAGTTACCTGCGCTTTGTAGACAGGTAATAATGTCTTTTTCGATCGCTTCTAAGATTTGGATTCTTTCCATTGGAGGAGACATTTTGATTCGTAATATAAATTCTAAAACAAAATAGTATGAAGTTAATTATTTTATCAAAATTTGATGTAATAATTCAGAAAAATATTGTAGAATTGAACAACAGTTATAATAACAAAAAAATTATAACTATCCAGAACAATGACGAAATTCTAGTATTAATTGCTACTGAAGTGAAGCAAGGCTCATAATATGCGAGAAAATAAACATAACAATGAAATAATTACTAACAAGTAGTTCTATATACATATAAACATAAACAAAATATACTATTGCATTGGATATACTGTATCGATATTCTTCTCAGAACAATATTGTAATAAAATATAATCAAGTTAATTAGGAATCATGATATTTGTAGGATAAAGTAGACGCACATTAATACTGCGTTTTAAATAGTGTGCGTAAACAAATATTATTGAACAATCTGATTTTTTCAACAAGCCTAGCAACACATTTGAAGGTTATATTTCTTGTCACTGTCAAATCCAATCTACAGGTAAAGTTAGTAATGTAAATGGTGAAGATCTTATCTTTGAAAATTAAAAAGATAACAAAAATTAAACAAGATAAGAGTATCTTTATTTACATATGTACGTATATAGCGCGTGTTAGTAACAAAGATTAAGGTAAAGTAAAATAAATACACTTCCGATAGAATGTGCACCTACAATACTTGTTTAGAGTAGCAACTATTATTTTTAATAAGAAATAAAAACTATTTCCTACCAAGCACATGTGTATCATAAACACTATAATTTTATATTTACCTTAAATAATACTACACTAAAATGACCCAGAATACTTTGTTTATAAATAATAATCTGAGATATATTTTGAAGATGCGTATCAACCAAAGTTTGATAAATATTTATATTTCCGTCGAAAATCAAAATAATACACTACTTTTCAGCTCTCATTCTATTCATGATGCGTACCTTTAATGCAAATGTAAAACAAGTTCGCAGTTCGAAGAGTTACTCAGAAACGTCAAAGATGAAAACATAATCATCCAATCAAACTTCATTTTAGATGCACGCGCGTAGTTGTACGTGACCGTCACATTTCCGTAAAGTACCATTTCACGGTCATTTTACACAATTTTTATTCATAAAAATTATTTAACAATCTAGTTTATTTTAAACTAGCATTATAAACTAGTAGTAACACGTGTATTTTTTTATAACAGAAATTTTATAGATGCCCTCGAATAAATTATTTAAGAGTGAGTCTTTTTAGTTAAGAATTATATAATAATTAATAATGCAAATCGATTATTTCACGTTTTATAGCAGAGTGAAAGCCTTACTCTAAATGCATTGAGTAACTGAATTTTCGCAATTTTATAGTGAAATTACACTACAAAAATGAAAACATACCCTCTCAACTTGTTTGGAGTGCAATTCTCACTCCGGCCACTACGAAAATGAAAACATACTTTCTCAACTTATTCGGAGTAAAATTTTCACTCTAAAAATGTTAAAGAGTGAATTGAGGTATAATTAATATGCTCAAAATCATATTACAAACCGAGAAAAAAATCACAAATAAAAAAAAATAGAGAAACAATTCAATGTTACTTCAATTTGTAATTTTCAAATCTCAAAAATCACTCGGACTGCATTATTGCACACCACACCCACCAAACAATAAACAAAAAGAATTATGAACCCCATTTTTCAAATAAAGTCGAAGCATACACGCGTCCCGTGACCGTCACCGCGCCGTCAACCCGAGTATCTCCTCCGATTGGCCCCCGGCCCCCGCAATCCGCATCTTCGTTCTCCTCCCACCGACCAATCGGCGTCCCGTCAAAATCCGCGCTCTCGCTACGGACGCTGTGCTCCAAAACACACATTCGTTTTATCCCACAAAAATAAAGAAAGAAAAAAAAATAGAAAGCGAGCGGACAGAGACAGCCAATACATATATACATATAATACAAAATAAATCAGCGCGATCTACTGCGTGTTTCGCCGAAAAATACAACAACGCTGGCGGAGGTATATACATCTCGCACAATCGTACATCGCGCGCGTGTTTTTTTTTTCCGGTCGGTGGCGCGCCGCGCGTTTCGAGCAAATGGTGGCGTTGTGTTGTTGCTGGTGATGGTGCCCCGCGCGCGCGCCCATTGATCCGCACACACGCTGCCGCCGCTGGAGAGGCAAAACACGCGTCGCCCAGAGGAGTTGCATTCTCGCACACGCATATCTCGGAAAGCCAACGCGCCGAAAACAACGAGAGAGAGAGATAGAGACAGAGATAAATACACGTAATATATATATAGACATTGAAGAAGGAAGGAAAGGATTGTGCAGTGTGGAGGAAGACAGAAGTAAGAGAGAGAGAGAGTGAGCAAAGATGGTGAAGCTGCCGAAGAGATTCAACGTCGGCGAGCGAATCTTCGCCAAAGTTCGAGGTTACCCGCCTTGGCCAGCCAAAGTGAGTTGACTTTTCCCAGCTGTATATATTTCCTGGATGTTTGCGCTTGAGGTTGCACGCGGGAGAGAGGAGATTCGAGAGATAGAGAGAGAGTTAGAGGCTCGGGGATATGCCGCGAGGCCGGGGGGAGTGCGTCGATGGGAACGAGGGGGGCGATTTGTGCCCGGTCCGGACCGAAGATGCCGCTTTCCTTTTGTTATGGCCGGTGTTTAGTTGTTTGTTTATTGCGTTGCTTCAAATTCAAGGGGCTGAGTGTATGTACTCTTATTGAGTACTTACACCGTTGAGTGGGAAGGATGAGCGTTAAGTATGTTCAATGACGATAATACTTTGCTAGCGAGAGTTAAGGAGAAATGAGAGCCGAGTAACGAGGCTGAGTGGATGGAGGAGGATATGAAAATAATTGTGTAATGAAAGGGCAATTGTATTAGAGACTTGCGTCATTTTTGGACTAGTAATATTGCAGTTGCATTAATTGAACTTTAGCCTTAAAAGAATTCATGAGTTTGAGTATTGCGCATTTCCATTGGTAGTTTATTTCATGATTTTCTTGAAGAATAGCTTGCGCTTCTCTCTATGAAGTGTTTACGAATAAGTGATACGAATTTTCATACAAAAATTGGTATCTTTAAGTATCTTAAGTATAATAATAGGTATTTACTTATATAAATTTGATACCACGGGTCTTATGTACTATGTACAGAGTTACGCAATTTCAATAAAGCATGAGAAATATACGAAGCTACAGTGAAACCTCTCTATAGCGGATGCCGATGGTTAGTATCCTCTATTTAGTGGTGTCCACTGTTTTTGGAGGTGAGCATCGAGGTTATTTTATTTCTCAGTTGCATTTAAAACATATAGAGTCCGCTTTTGGGAGGTTTAGATTTATAGATGGTTTGACTGTACGAATCTTTAATTAATTACCTAACTGAGTACAATCTACTAATTCATATCGATGTGAATATATCAGTAGACAATTGACTCCATAAAGTTATACGTGTCGATAAAGTAGAATTAATACCAGTTAGCAGGTTAAAGGTGGCTAATGTATAAGCCAATTTTTTCAATTATCTATAAAATTTATTAAAAATTTAAACATTTGATAAAAATGTTTCTACCTCTTTCTAAGAGCTTAAAGAATACAATAATTGACTGCATAAAAAGTTCCATTAATTTTTACGTTTACAGTAAAACACAATGCAAAGAAATTTGCGTCAATTCGTGACATATATATGCGTCACGCAGCCCTCAACTTGTTAATTTATACTGTAGCCTTATACAATATTTTTAAACTCCTATTGTAGTTTTAAGTTAGAGTAACAAGAGAATATAAATCTTTTGTGTGATGAAAAGATCACAATTTTAAGGTTGGTTTTTTATATTTCAGATAGAGAGCATTACGGATCCAAATACAAAACATGCAAAGTATCATGTTGTATTCTTTGGAACTAAAGAAATGTAAGATTTTCTTGATTTTTATACAATTTCTTTGTGAGTTGAAGTAGTTTAATGTCTGCATTATATTTGAGCTGTATGCATATGTTACTGAATATTTTAAAGTTAAGTCATACGTGACCTCAATAAAGACAATAGAGTATATTAAAAGAGGTATATTTTTAACTGATTAATTAAATGCTATGACAGAATTGTTCTTTTACATTTTAAAACACGCTAAATTGTTTTATCAATAGAGAATTTTTGATAAATTTTTTAAATAGAAGTATGTAGCTGTTGTTCATTTTAGTTACTAAACAATAAGATGTTTTATTTTTGATTTGATTAAGAAATTTAATTCAGTTTATTTCTATTTTCAGAGGAACTTGCAAAATTGAAGATCTATTCTTATATGCAGACAACAAAGATAAATTTAGTAAAACTGTGAGGCGAAAATATTTTCATGAAGGTATACAGGAACTTGAAGATGATTTGAGAAGAAATCCCAATCCAGTTTCTGACTCTTCAAAAGGTATATTAGCATTTCTTTGTAATTTCAGAAGAGATATAACATGTAAATAATTACATACATAAATGTTATTATTATTATTCCTTATAGATTCAGAAACTTCAGAAAATGTACCAGAAAATTTGGGAGAAGATATTTCTGAAAAAGAAAGTGAAACTGTTATTCCAGCTTCAACTGATGGTGACACTGATACTGGAAATCTTATAATTGATGAAGGAGATAAGAAGAAAGCTGTAAAAAGAAAATCACAAATAGTACAAAGCACACCTGTAAGTTTAATTAATACGAAATTATTAATTGTTTAGTTTTTAAAATCAAAAAGACATCTTAAAACGTAACATTAACAATTTGTTATGTTTTTTAAATGTTAAGTTTTCTTTTTTATTCTTTTTCAAAATAAAGCTTAATGTCTTTATACAGTTCATTCAACTTGTTTATTTATGTAATTTGTCATTATTTTAAATGGGATTCATGAAAAATTAATTGCAACATTTTTTAAGTAAAATATGTTGTTCAAATTGTCCCAATATAAAAATAGGAGTTGCCGACAGGTCATTATCAAGTCTAATTGGCTTGTGCGATTACTCCTTACATAAATATAGTCATAAATATAGTTACAAATAAATAAATGTTACCTTCATTTGATCTCTTTAAATATTAATGATTCATATATTTATACAGGATGTTTCTGAAGCAAAGAAGAAACGAGGTCGAAAAAGCATGGCAACAGTTTTAGCAGAAAACACACCGAAACAAGATTCAGCTCATGACTCACAAGATGAAGATGGAGAGAAAAAGAATGTTAGTCGCAGTGGTCGAAAAATCAAACCTAAAAGATTTCATGACTATTCTGAGCAAGAGATTTCACTAGACTCGTCAAGGAATGGTAAAACTTTTATAAATATAATAGATCAAATATTTTCTATGTAGTAAGTCATTCAGAAATAGAAGTCAGATTTAAATACCAAGAAATAATTCAAAATTTCAATATTAAATTATTTAATTCTTTTCTAATTTTTCCGAGATTTAAAAGTAAAGTTCCTTAAAAATCTTTGTTTCACTTTTTTCTTCTGACACAAGTACTAATCTTTAAAGGTACAAGCGGAATAATTTGTGATTCTTCGGTATTACAATATGCGACGAAGAATGTCAATGAGATCGCAAGTAACGAAAGCGAGCCAGGAAATTCGGAAAGCGATGAAACCCGAGAGTTAACGACGGAACAGTTGCAAAGATTAGTGCTCATAGAACAACTACGTTTAATTCGTTTGCAAGCGGCCCGATATCTTAATACCGCGCCTATTTTATCACCCTAAATAAACTTTGCGACCTTACCATAAACGAATAGTTCTGCCCAATAGAATCAGTATTATTTTCCACAAAATTTTTCTATATAATTTTTATTTCTATCAGAATCATTAAAACCTTTATTTGGTTATATATTATACACAATACCAAAATTAATTAAGTAATCCAAAGAACTTATTTAGTAAACATGAATTATATTTATGAAATAATTTTATTACTATCTGAATAAAGAATCATTGCCTTATTTATAAATCAAGTCGTATTTAATTATTTGTGTTGATTTGAAAAATTAAGTAATTGCCAATAACTTCTTAACTGACATTTATTTAAATATTTGTTGTAGACCCATCAGGACGAAGTAGAACGAAAAGTAAAACTGAAGAGTCCAATGAGAATCAGGAAACGCCAATTGCACCCATTAAGAAAAGGATGAGTGTCGAAAGTAAGTCAATTACTTTATACCCTCCTTAGAATTAGAGCCGAACAAATTAATAATATTGAGGCATATTTTAAAACAAAACAATTTTTATTGATAGAACTTAATGGTAGAATTATTCAAAATGCCTGCTTCATATTCTTTTGATAAAAAAGTGAACTAAGTACTTTAGGGTTGTGAAATTAAATTTTTGCTCTAAATATATTAAAATATATAAAAGTTTATATCGTGTTTTTCGAAATAAGTTTAAGGTAAGGGTACACCAATTTGTTAATTTAAAAAAAAACTACTTTTCTATGTATGAAATGATCCATCGATAGGTAACTGCATTTTTCCTAAAATGCATCCTACATTTAACTAATTGATCAGTCTACTTGAAACTGTGCTGTAAAGTATTGTTTCAATGCAAGATGTAAAAATTCGAGTTTATTTTAGACACCTTTTGATGTTTACAAAAATTAATGTTCACTAAAAATTAATCAAAATAGTTATTGGAAATAATTTTTGAAAATTAATATTCTGAATAAACAACTAAATCAGTAATAATAAATATATAGTTTCTTACATTGAAATAAGTCTTTCAGAAAAGTTTCAAGAGTATGCATAAATTAAATTAGCGCAGAGACATTTTAAACAAAATTCAGAGTTTGATTAGATCATGATAAAACCACCTGTTGAAGAATGCTTTTAGCACTTTTAGTTCGCCTTATTAAGGGCACAGTGGCGTCAAACAAGGACTTGTAAAATAGATAAGGTAGCGAAAAACGGAACTGAGATAACCAGAGAGAAATTACTCTTATGAGAGGTTTTAACAAGACAAATATACAAATACACAGAATACTTCTCTTACTGTAAAAATAACCAAAATTAGTAATAATTTACAAATTTCAATTAAAATGAAAAAAAAATATAATTTAAATAAAATATATTAAAATATTAAGAACAATCAGCGTACCTTTACCTTAAATAACTGAAAATTTAGTAAGGTAACTGCACCTATTAATGACCACCTATAGGCTAGTGAATTATTATCTGTAGACTAGTGAATGGCCGCTTGTAGACTAGCGAATTAGCCAGTCAAATGGCATTTCAATTTGCTTCAAAATATTATTTAAAGCATCAAATCAATTAAAAATCTGTACTTTTATTTTTATAGAAGTATAGCATTTCCTATGCGTTAAACTTTGTTTTTAATACTTTTTAAATATTCTGGTCATTCATCCGAGTTACCCTGGAAGCAAATTTAATTTTAAATTCACCAATTACATTTCATTTTACAATTAAAAAATCGTTCAGTCTGCTTCCTTTTAAAATCATAAAAATCCGCGAGAAGCTGCTCTATTTATATGCAAAATTATGTATAGGTTTTTTAGTTTAACACTTTCACTGCTGACAATAATATAAGCATCTTCTTTCCCACAGTGCTATGATATTTTTACCATAATTTTTTATTGTAACTTTAATTCTGTGGGTTCCCGGCATAACGTCATAAGTCAACTTTTTTTGAGAATTGAGGTTTTGGCGCTTTCGATATTTTTACTTAGTATATTTTCAAATAAAAATATAAAAAAATCAGGAAAGGATAAATAAGTGACCATATCCACTATTTATGAATTTTTTAAACATTGGTTTAAATGGAAAATAAAAACAGAATTAGTGCTTATTACAATTGCAATGGATCCCATTCTAATATAAATCGGTACCTTTGTTTTTCAAAGTCCATAAAATAAGAAAACCTAGGCTCAAACTGATAAATGCATATTATTATGCTATAAGCACCATAAAAATGATAAATTTTGTAAAATATACAGGAGCCATATAAGTTCGCGTCGTACAGCACCAGGGGAAATCAAAAATCATAAGCCGTTTTTGTAACGTGTATCAGCTAAAGTGTTAAAATACATGTTTAAACTAGAATTTTGATTAGGATAATATCGCTATTTCAGGACAGTATCTATTTTTGTAACTTCTAATTCATTCATACCCCAGAAAATATATTGATTCTGATAATATATTTTTATAAAGGATAAAAGAAAACTAAGTCAATAAAGAAAAAGAGAATCTAACAATAATTCTTTTTTAAGCTATACCTTTTTATAATAATTTCAATAGCTTTTTCTACATTAGATTAAACAAGTATCACAGTTTAAGAGTAAAAATAATTAAATTAAAAATAGTTTCTATAGATGAATAACTTAGTGCCCCATAAAAAGTACATGGTGACCGAACAGATTAAAAACGTGCCTCGAACAAAAAGAAAAAGAAAAACACCAAGCCAAGCCAAACGAAAAGACACAAAGCCGTAGTCGTCCTCGTCGTCCTCGTCGTCGTCGTCCCCTCACTGCTCCCTAAACAAAAGCAAAGCAAAAGGCCCCAAAAAAATACCCCCAAACAACACCCCCCTCTCTCCTCGCTTTGCAGGCGGCTGGGGCAAAGTCAGCACGGAGGACGAGGTCGAGGACGCGAGGACTCCCTCCGGCGTCGCAGCGATAATCGGAAGCGCGTCGGTGTCGTCGGTCGCCAGTCCCGGCTACTCCGGTCGTCTGCTCGTGGCGCGAGTGCCGGGCGGCCGTAGCGCCTCGGCCGTAGTCGTAGGCATTAAGCTAGACGTCGATAGGCCCGACAGGTTCGAGAGCGAGGGCGCCCGGGCCCGCTGGGACCTGTCGGTCGCGCGCAACGCCATGCGCTTGAAATAGCAGCTCGAGAGGGGCAACTTGGCGAGCGAACTCGTCAGAGACTCATTAGACTTCAATGTGCGTGTTCCAGAGGAGGAGAGGAAGGCGACGGTCAGGGACGAGAACGAGATCCAGAATCAGCTCAAGTTAAGGTGAGAGAGACAGAGAGAGGGAGGAGGGCATTGGATAGTTTTAACGGAGTCTCTGTATTCGACTTTTAAAGGGGGGTAAAGGTAATACGAGTGCGGATGGATGAATTTGGAAAAGTTCAATGGATGGGGAATGATTTTGTGTATTTTTACATAGGTACCGCACAATGTTTATTTACATAAGTAGGATCGATGTTGTTCAATGGAGACTCCGTTAAAGCGTAGGTCTAGCCGAAGCATTGGAATGAAAATGTTGGTTTGAATGACGATTTTCGTTTATAACAGGTTTGTTAGTTGGTATAGGGTTGTATCGATTAGTATGTTACTTTCCAGCTGGTTTTTGAGGACAGTCTTTTATTTATATTTTTATTCCTTGAACATTTGTACACCAAATATGAGTATATTTGTGAGTAAGAAAATAGTGCATTTTGCATTACTCTAGTCTTCTGCGCATTGGGTTTCAACGAAATCAGCTGAAACTTTCAGGATAGTTTCTTTAACAACATAGTAACAAACTCTGATTTTTAAAACATTTGTTTTGAAGAATGTAACATATATATGGATAATCAAAAGTAGTGTTTTTTTGTTAATTAAATTGTTTATCAGAGTCCTGTTTTCTTCTTTAAACAAGTATTTACATATAAACAAAATTCTGAGATTGTAACGATGTTCATTGTGTTTTGAAGAAAACATCCAAATTTTTTTGTTGGTCTGTTTCAAAATTTCGTGTGCAGAAGACTTGAGCAATTTTGTGCATATTTATTTAAAATTAATGCATCATCATACCAAATATGTGTACAAAATTTGGGAAAATAAGATGGAATATTAAAAAAGTTTTCAATTTTGGCTATAACTCCACCTTGAATCATATGTTTTATTAAAAACTAGAGAACCAAGAAAATGTTGTAAGATAAGAATAAAGAGGCAGTAAATACGTATTTTTATCCGGAAAATCTTACTTTAAATTAAATGAATTTTTAATTTTGTAGAATAAGAAATATGTGGTGACCTAGAAAACTTTTGCCAGGTGGCAGCATGGTGACATAGGGCTCCAGCCAATGAGAAGCGCTCGCCATCCTCATATTCATATATAAGAAAGAATATGTGTTTGATAATAATGTAAATTTTTATGCCACAGAGGTGACTATCCTAAAGTATCAACTTACAAATAACATATAAATAAATGTATATAACTCTTTATATTTCAAAAATATAATCAAATTTCTGTGATTGTGTTCAGTATACTAAAGTATTCAAACTGATAGATCGTATTATTTAATTTAAAAAGCTTGAAAATATAAGTAAAATGTGAAGACAAACCCTTAAGTGAGTGTACTTGGTGTTTTAAGGTATTAGGGGCCGTTCATAAATTACGTCATACTGTTTTTGAGTTTTTTTTACCACCACCCCCCCCCCCCCTCGTAACGCATTTTCTCTGATTTTCCTGTCTATAATACACACTGTCACGCTAATAAAGACCCTTCTCCCCTCCAAGTGTGACGTAATTAATGAATGACCCGTAACTAGCTTGGGTTAGATGTTTTGAAAAAGAACTAAAGTTCGACCGATTTTAGCGAATGAGACACTGACAACTTGTTTCCTTATGCTTTTATTACAGTTTTCTTTATTTCATATGACATAAGTATCAGTTGGATAGCCCGTCATCTATGAAAGCCATAATGCAGATAGTCTACTCTTAAAATAGCTTTTTTCAATGATTTTTCACAGTAAATACATGAACGTATATGAAATAAAAATATCACTGATATTTAAAGATGTATCTTTTCTTTTCCATGTATTTTTTTCAAATTTCGTTCGTCAGCACACTGTTTCCTATAAAAACCGCATTTTTCTCGTATTTTGTTGTTTAGCCCGTTATTCAATAACATGCTGTAATTTCAGTAGTATCAACATTTTTAACATTTTTTTGCTTATCAAAATTGTTATGAGACTATTTTTCCTTACTTATACTAAAAAGTCTGAAAAGTAATGAACATTTAATTGGCTCCAATGAGGTAGCCACAAAATACGACTCAATGCTTAAGACCTAACTTAAATATTTGAATGAGTTCACAGTTACTAATATGCTGTTTTATCTTTGATTTGTAACAGGACACTGCGCACAGAAGCACATATAGCATTTTTGGATACCCAAATAAGGTCGAGTCTGGGTCTAGATCAAGCGAATGTCGATGAATGCTTGGAAGCAATGGATCAGATGTTAGAACTTCAAATCACTCCGTTAATGCTTAAGAAACATTCACATATTGTTGAAGCTATCAAAAGGGTAAATATAATTATTTTTGGATAAAGGTATTTAAAATTTCATACTTTTAAAGCAATTTATGATTTTCAGTTGAGACGATATATTGGAAACCTCACAGATTGGAAACTAACTGAAGAGGAAACGGTGAGTGTTTTGCAGTCTTGATATGACTAAATTTACCATTTATTAACTGAAACAAGACTAATCTAAACAATATTTATTGTAGATTATTTTCAAACAAAAAGCAGATGAAATAAAGAAGAAGGCTGAACTTATTTACAATAAATTTAAAGTAAGTTATTTTAATATTATTTTTGATTCTTCAACCTTTAAGCCATATGGTTGCTTTTTACGAAGACTAGCACACTTGAGATTTCTGCAAATATACTAATTCCTCTCAGGAACCTTATACAAAAACTGGTACTTTGAAATGTACCAGGTTGTTCGGCAAAAGCCATCACTTTTTCAGAGGTTCTAAAAAAGTGTTAGTTTTTACTAAAGAATCTAAAATGTTTTAGTTTTTAGAGAAAGCTTTTGAAATGAACTGGTTGGTATTTTTACGTAATCTGAAATATGCTAATCTTCGTGAGGAGCGTCAATATGAAGGTGCAAACTTTGGCAAAAACTTTATACGATGTACCTGATATATATACATACCTTTGATACTAAAGGTTAATACTGAAATATTCCAACTGTTCTTTTATAATTTTCATCATATTTTTAGTCATTATTCACGATTCCTGAAGGCCAAACGTTCTGGAACACATTTGTTGATCAACTAGAACAATTCAAACTGCATACTAAGGATATGACGCAAGAAGAAGTCTTTTCTCTTATAATTGATCCTACAGGTATGTAAAATACTAAACTATGTTTATTGCTTGTTTATATTACACAAACAAATTATAACTTTACCGATTAATTATTTCTAGAATCGATCAAAACTAACGAAGAAAATAACACAGACATTACGAGCCCCGTTAAAAGTGACGTATCTGCGGATTCAGTGTCGAATAAAAACGAATCAGTGATAGAGCCTGAAACTAAGTAACAATAATGAAATTTTATATTTGATAATTGGACTTTCTTCTTAAGTGCGACAAGCGTTCGTCATTATACCGAAAAGAGCGATTTCTTTATACTGATAATGATCGGTTTATATGATCGAAATGAATCTATTCGTATAAGTATGAATGAAGCAGTCGAACAAGGAACACTTTTCTTCGACCATTATATTCATGTGGATCGTACTGTCAGGTGTAGGATTAGAATAATTTAAATTAAAAATTAATTTCATTAAAGATATCGGAAATAAATTTTGATTTGCAATTTTTTTCTCTTTTCTTGTTATTGAAAAATAATTATCTTTTATAATTCAAAAAATAAATTTTAACGAGTTTTCTTTTGGTATTAAATGTTTTTTTTCTTTAGCTATCTCGAATGCACACATGTAAGATTAATTAATAATCTATTATCGATCAATTCAAACGCCACACAAATTTGTGCAAAAGTCTTGTTTTTGCAGTCGATATATATTTAGAAATCTTTTCAAACTTTAAAAATATATAAGCAAAGCTACAACTTGTTTGAAGTTGGTTCAGTATTTTTTTAATTAAATTGTAATAAAAGAAAAAGAATGTCATTTTTTTTAAACAGTAAAGTTACGAGAAAAAAAATGGGTTGCATTTCAAATTGTACAGATATAAATTGAAATGCGAATCTTAAACTTTCATTTCATCAAAGCAATGGAAGCGATTTTAGCTGAATACATATACATTTCAAATGAAACTAATACCTGCCAGAAAGCGTACATGAAATCAATTGCGAATCAAAACGATTTTTTTAATTTTTTATTTAAATTAAAAAATAGCCTATTCCTGAATAGGGTAAGTGAATCAGTTACTGTGTCCGGCGATATTTTTATTTAAAAAATAATAAAATCACGAAATAAGTCGATGAAATAGTAGTTTTTAATATACATTACTTTTGCATCGAGTGAGTATATGATTTTATAACATTATAAATGAAAATATCGAGGGGCCCAGTAAGTGTTATAGGACGCAATAACTGACTCATTTACTCAAGATGTTATTTTTTAAAGACTTGTTTGAACGTCATATTCATCAGAGGTTAAGGAGATGTTTTCTTTTTTTTTTTTATATTTTGTGTCATTTAAGAGTTTAAAAATCTCTTGGGCAAACGTTTAAATCAGAGTTGCTATTCATGGGATTTTTTCCTTTCAACTTAAAATTTTAATGATTTAAATCTACAATTTCGCAAAAGTTTGTGATTGATAATTTGTCAATTGTAGTTTATAAGCAATCAATTATATTTTTTAAGAGAATATCTATAAGATTTTAAAGTATATCTTAAAATGGCGAAATAAATGTTACTAAATTTATTAATTTTTACAGATTTTCTAAATAATGCAAATAAAATCCTGGCAGCACTGCTTTAACTAAGCCAAAGAGAATTATAATATGTATTCATGCAACAACTTTATTTGTAAACATTGTCAAACTTATAGTATAGTAAGGACGTCGTGATATGTATTTACATTTACACTTGATCGTTTGTATTATAATGATAGTGCAGATATGCTAATCTCGAATTTTTTCAAGAACTTTGTAATCGATAGATAATGATCACACAAGTAGAGGTCAATATTGTTATTTGAATTTATTGTGATTGTGATATTTTCCATCTCTAAGATCGTCATATGTAATGTAAATTATTAAGACAACCCTAGAAAGCAGATATTATTTCTTTCACATTCTGATTATAAAAGGCACTTTTTAAAAAGTCGATAGCGTACTATTTGTTTTGTGGATTAAGCGTGAAAATGAGAAAAGAATGTATTTTACTGAACTGGTAATAAATGAAAAAGTCGATCATTATCCTTCTCTTGCAAAAAGCAAACGGTTTGCACAACGAACATTTAACGGTTGCGTTCTCGTAACTACGTTTGCTAGTCCCACCAACGTATATTTTTTCTTTTTGATGACATCTTAATTTTACTAGCAAAGTAGACAGAATATAAAAAGTTCAAAACTGTTGAATCTTTATCGAGTTTTGATACAACAAAACAAAAAGAAAAAAAAACAATAATAGTTTAAGATGAGATAATGAGCATTCGAGCGTCATACTCTTCGGATTAAGCCTCATGTACTAAAAAGATATTTTGAATAAAAACTGTTACGAGAGAGTTGTGATGTATTTTGCACGCGTAAATGATGTTTTATTATTTTTTATTACCAATCCAAATCTATTTTGTATACACCGTTAATTGCAATTAAAACTGAATGCAGTTATCAGAACTAATTTAATTCTTTATTTTGTATTTCTTCAAAATATTGAACTACGAAGATAATGTTTCTTTTCAAAGTAATAATACAAACATTAACAAAATTAAAATAAATTATTATTTTATATTTTGTTTTGAGTAAAAATCGTTTTATTTAATATTGCATAGAATTGAAACAATCAACGAACACAGACAATAATATATTTGTTTTTATTTAACAGTTGTTGTATAAGAACACATACTACATATTATATTAATTATAACAATCTCTGTATATCATAATCAACTTTTATTTTTGATTATATATGTAGTATTTTGAAAATTATAGCTTAGCAATATTGCTAAAATTAACAATGTTAATAATTAAACGTACTTCATAAGGTTGACAAAAAATTCGAACTATGTTTAATTAAAGTAATTGCATCTGCCTGATATTAAAGATTATCAGTGTTTATAGATGATACATATTTTTTTTCTTCTCTTTTTTACAATCCTAATCAACGTTTAATGCAAATTACAGGTTTCCCTGCGTTACAGCACAATTTTTTAGGCTTCCCGAAATAAGAAATCAAGTCCATATTTTTAAAACTGAGTTTACAATATAAAGTTTCATACATTTAAAAAGGTCTCTTTTAAGTATATAAAAATAACATGAAACTCCAAAACATCATCCTATGATTAAAAAAAGCAGAGTGTACTTTGTAACAGTCTAACCCCTTGCGTCGTACTGGATCCTACTATAATCTGTGTTTGGATTACTCAGTAACGTTTAAACGTTTTATTGCCTTTTTATGCAGTTTTTGATACTTTGCAGTATATATCGATGCCACATATTTATATCTGTCGGTTTCCGGAAAAACGACTAAACGAGTCCATTTTTTTAAAAATTGAGTTTCGAACGATTTTGGTATCCTTCATAGTATATTTTTATATAAAAATGCAAAAAAAACAAGAAAGTGTAAAAATAAGTGACCGTATCTACTATTTATAAGTATTTTTAACATTAATTTAAATGGAAATTAAAAACTTAAAACCTTAATACCTCAAAAACATGTAAAGTGGACTTTAGTCGTTTTTCCGGGAACCCACACATATAATGCTAACTCTAGCGTAAATACGTTAAAATTTTAAATCGATTTGAAACTTGTGCGTATATATTTTAACTCAACGTGTTGATATAATATAATTTTACGACTGGAGCTAGCGCACATATTTTTGTCTTTTAAGAGACTATTCTCTAAACATTTTTTAAAGAAAACTAGTTGTTAAAAAGTTCTGTCAGTTTCTTCCTTAATGTAATTAATATAAAAACGATAATCAAGTCAGGCAGAAAAACGGTTGTGCGGAGAAAGCTCGATATTTGATCCGCCATATATTGGATCAACTGTATTGAATTTTAAAATTCTGACTTCAAAGTCGTATTCAGTGATCCCAAAAATATAAAAGTACCTACATTGAAAGCTTACAATTTTATTTTTCCCGATTTTGTCGCCATGAAGCACTTTTAGCCACTTTCTTTTCGCGGATTATTCCATCATTACGATCAATGGGTTAATATTTTCAGTAACATATTTAAATTCCTTAATATCCGCTAATTGGCGTTATAGAATCATACTAACTCGAGTTGGAATTTTAACGTAGCTAGGCTCGATTTAGCATTACAAAATCCACATATAAAGAGAGATCATCCCCAGTAACTCTTGCTTATAATTCCTCCAACAAAAAACTAAATCTCTCTCGTTTTCTTTCCAAGGTCAAATAAGCTTATACAGTCATAAACTCAAGCCCCCTCTCCTACTTCTTGCCCTTCTTCTTCTTCTTCTGGGCCTCGGGCCAGGGAAAGCCCCGGCACAGCAGCACGTCCATGATGTTGTGGCAGGTGTAGTATGCGTTCTCCATCGCCTCCTCGTTGAACACGTCCATGGCGAACTTGGCCTTGCCCCCGCTGCGCTTCGAGCCCTTCTTCGAGCCCTTCGACTTGCCCTTGCCACCGCCCCCTCCGCCGTTTCCATTGCCGTTCTTCTTGCCCGTCGACTTCTTACGGCCCTTCTCCGGCATCGCGACGAGAGATTGGCCGGTTATCGCTCTGTAAGATGGGGGTTGGTGAATTGATGGATGTTTTGCTTTGATGTGGTGGCTTTTAATTAGTTTTCAGGTTTTTTTAAAAACACTTTGGTTTTGATATTTTTTTGCAATAATAAAATGAATGTAAGATATCTGTTTCAGGGATGGACAAAGTCAAAAAGATTCAAATTTCCTGCCTTGAATTTTAGTGATCGAGAAATAAATAATCGATTTGAAATTATAAGAAAACTTATATATATTTAGATAAAATCCGAATTCTCTTGAGGTTCTTTTAAGGAAGTATGAAGTTTCAGACGTCAGAAATAACGTCATCCTAAGACATTGGAACGAAATTTAGTCAACATAACTTTATAGGATGCCGTTGGTTTTGGCATCTGAAACTTTATACGTCGATCCATTGCTACTTAATGATTAAAGATACCAGTACTTTTGTTTGTTAAATCAATAATGTAAGGGTCAGTTAATAATTCAGTTAATTGACTTTCAGACCCTTTGAAGAAGTACTATGATAGTCTTTTAAATAACAAAACAGTATGACGCTAAACTCTGAACTCCGAGATACTTAATTATCGACTTAACTTTCTAAGCCGAGATACCTTGTTCAAAATATATTTTGCATCCCAGAAATGAATTTTTACATCGCATAAGCAGTTACAACTTCTTAAATTGAAGTTAAATATGTAGTACAATCATAATTTAGAAAATTATAAAAGTCATTCTCTAAAAATCAATCACCCCTCGTAAGCATATTTTGTTTAAAAAATTTTGAATATGATTATAAACTACTTCTGTTACTTACAAAAGGAAATCCAATTATCACACACTTACATTAGTTTCACATTACAATAGATTTTTTCTTAAAAGGTAATAGAAATCGTTTGTAACCATATTCAAAAATTTTTAAACTTTATTTACTATATACTTAAGATTTTACGGTTTGTTCACAACTTTTTGTTACAAGCAATTTAAAAAAAAAGTTTAGCAAAAAAAATTTCTTTTTTAATTTTACATTGTCATGCAGATCAAGAGAAGTTTTTATTTTTGCTCTATTTAAATCTAAATCTATGTTATTTGCGCCATCATTTTGATAAATTGTTTATCCACAAACATTGTCAAACTAACACTGTGTTTTCAAAGTCACAGTGGTTTTGTTTAGTAAGGGCACCAACCAGTAATAAATTTTAAATAACAACTCAAGTAGTCAAGGCTTAACTAAAGTTTTTTTTTAATCTAAGCAGTTCAATTTCTTTTTTACATAATCATTTATCTAACACGGGTTTACAGTAGCAGTTTTTGGTGAATTGACTTGAAAAAGTCGATTCATCAAAATTGCTCCTGTAAACTCGTAGTAGATGAACGATTATGGTAAGTTTTGAAATTACTAGACCAAAAAGTAAATTTTAGTTGAGCTTTAAATACTTAAGTTTCTTGTTTAAATTTAACACTGGCTGGTGGCCATAAGTAATGTATTTTGTTTAACGTTATAGTTGCTTCAATTCAATTAATGATAGTAATTAAATACATCTAATTATCTTGTAAACTGAAAATATAGTTTGTATGTCACTTGTTTATTGATAAAAGCAAAGGGTTTTTCTAATTGATTTTAATTTTAGCAATAAATGAGCCGTCATCAGTCTGGAAATAAATTCTCGATATTGCACTATCAATCTATTAGTATGCAAAGGAAGTATAGGACAACAGAATGAAAAATGCCGTAATTTATCCAAGTAACTATAAGCTAATAACAGTATTTTACTTTGCGAATTTATTTCCTTTAAGTTCAAAACTTTTTCGCAACCATTATTTAATTGAGTAAAATAAAATTACTATTAAATTATTTAATTAACATTGTAAAGGATTCTAATATTCTGATGTAAAAAACGTTTGCAAAGAAATTACGAAGTTATAATTTTACATAATACTACTATAATCCGCGTATTTAATAATTATTGATCAACTCATAGCAAATAATTCTTTTTTTTTACATTTAACTAATTTTAAAAGTAGAATCATGTTATTGATAAGCTTTTCGCTTTTTGCCATTATACTCTATGTGTATCTTATCTTGTTCCTCACTTTGCGTCACGATACATTTTAGCACTTAATATTTCATAACTATGATCCCGATTCGCGGTTAACAAAATATTCCACACAACTTTTCTCACTTATACATCAAATTAAAATAAAATGCTTCAATTTTGTATATTGCTTTATACCAAATCTTATTATTACCGCAATTTAACGGAGTATTAAAAAAGTTTAATTTAATCATTTATATAGTATATATTTTTATATGATAAATTATAATGATTGAATATTAAAATGATTTATTTACATTAGTTTCAATAATCATTATACGTTATCCTAAATATACATACCGGCGCATCAAAATTACACGCGAAGCAAAAATTTTACACAAAGAACTACAAGCTCTCAAAGGCACAAGTAAAACGCACAAACCTGACATAAAACAGCAATAAAAAAAGAAACGGCAAAACACCTACCGCTATCTAAAAAGTCGATAGCGCAACGTCAGAGCGGCAGAAAAAAAATCGTCTAGTACCTCGGTACTGCGCGTCGCTCCGAGCGCGCGCTTCACTTTCACGGCGCCGCTATATACAAGTACTATAGCATCGCAGTGCGCTTCGCAATAAATAATACAAACAAAACAAAATCGAGCTGAAACGCCCGCCTCGTCCTCTGCAACGAAATATGTACAGAGCTATATGGCGCTTGATGTCCCGCTCGGATAAACCGCGCGGACGCTATACCTGCCGCGCACCGCCTTATATTGTCGCCGGGTGCAGGTTGTTGAATCGATAAATGGCGCCTTCGCGTGGGGACTTGCGAGTCGCGAGCGACTTGCGGAGAAGTGTGCATTGCTATAGCCCGCGGGCGCGATCGCATTTATTGTGCATACCACGCTGTGATTTATCGTGGCCGTAGGTTGGGTTTGCGAAGTTTAGTTGGGCAATTTTTATGGGTGCTTGGAAATTGGTTTTTCTAATGCCAAGCAAGTAACTTAACTTAACTACACTATTTTTGAAGTGTATAAAGGATTTTTATTTCTTAGTATAAAGGACAAGTTGAACATGTTTAAGTTGTTAAAGTCTACTTATTTGGGGGGGGGGGGGGGGCGTTTTGCGTTTTATCCGTATTAGCATTTAAATAAATGCAAAACTCTGCCATGCTGAAATCTTTCGAGCAGAAAGTCATTAGAAAGAGTCATTTGTATTTAACTCTCACTATACGGAGAAATAAAAGGAATTTGGAGACTATAAATAGTATAAAATAGGTTTACAGTATATCTATATAGTCTAGGACTCGCAAAAGGAGTGTCAGAAACGCAAGTCCTGACATCTTGGAATATGTTTTAGTATATATCACAAAATATACATTATTTTAGTTAAATATGGCAACCCTATTTTTTACCACAACTTTGGCAGTTTTCGTACTGGGAAAAATTGTTGGGAGAGTTAAGAAAAGTAAGCGGAATGAGCTTTAAGTTTTGTTTCGTATAAAAATATAAATCTGTTCCAAAGTTATTAACAATTAAATATGATAACTGAAAATGTATGAAAAATCAAGGAATTTAGAAGAATTCAATTTTCTTGAATGTTCATGCATATTTAGTTTTTATCTTATTGTTAATAACTTTAAAACAGATTAATACTTTTGTACGAAACAAAGCTTAAAGTAAAGCTCTTTTCACCTAATATTAATCTTTTGGAATAGGTGTTTCTCTAACTCAAAAGCTTGCAGAATTATGATTAGAAGTTCTAGTAGACGTGCCATTTTTTACTAAAATAATGTATGAAGGGTGTCTAAAACTCAATTGAAACTTCAAATTTCCCACCTTGATTGTTTCGAACCAAGAAGTGAAGAATTATTTGTTATTATAATAAAAATAATATTTAAACAAAACCCAAACTCGCTTGTCCTTTATTGAGTACTGTACAAATTTATAAACGTTAAAATTAACGTTATCCTAAATAATTATTGGAATTAAATGTTGACAAATTTTCATGCTAATAATTTTTTAGGATGTCGTTGTAAAGGTCTGGAAGATCGTAAATAGATCTTTTACTAACGAAGGGCAAGTGAGTATGGGTTTTGTCTAAATATAAGTAATTTTATAATTATAAATAATTATTCACTTCTCGTTCGGTAAAAATCAAGATGGGAATATTGAATTCTTAATTGACTTTTGGATCCCCTTAGCAACATTACATTTTTTTATTTTTCATGTCATGATACACAGAAGCGTGGGGCACCCAATACAAATTTAATTATACACGAATGCCCCACGCTTTTATGTTTTATTATAGGAAAAGAAAATTTTAAGTATATTTAAATAAATTTTTCATATCGGTACAACTGTTTTATAAAACAAATTAAAAAAAACTATGCTCAGATTTTGTAGAAAATCTATATTTTTTAAATATTTTGTCTAAGTTTACGACTCGAACAGTAACTAAACAAACAACGCAAAACTTGCTGTTTTTAATAAAACAAAATAAATAAAGCCATTAATAAAGTAAACGAACGAAATGTAGAAATTAATGAAATACATTATTACTTTTAAACAAAATGATTTTCTGATAAATTGTTGTTATGGCGTTTGGAATCAGTGATCAATTTGTTTATTGAGTAAAAATTCATCTTATTTTTACCGTAACGGAAGTGTCTATAGTAAAATGACATAAACTATCACTGAACGGTGCACATGTTAGGACGTTAATATTTATGTTTATTATCTTATACCTCGTTATAAGATTAGAGACGGTTAAAATTAATAATCACAATTAAGGTGATGTTAAAGCCACCTATCACTTTTCTCATTTCATTTTCAATTTTGAGTAACTATTCCTATGGAAATTTGTTTTTTTAATCGAAAACTTTTCATATAGATATTTTCTTAAAATTGAAAAATGAATGAAAAAAGTGGTTCCCCGTATTTACCAGTAACACAGGGTTTAACATCGCCTTAAACAATAAGCCTAACAATTTATATTCTTATACCTATATTAACCCTTTCGCAGGAATGACTTTTTAATAGGCGGATATTATTGCCTCTATTCGTGTATCGAAAGTACCTACAATGTGTTAAAAATAGAATTTTGGCACACGATTTCGGTTCATAGCCCTTAACAAACGTGAGTTCTAGAAGTTTAAAGAAAAAGATAATTTTGGCAATTTCGAGTGAGTAACCAGTTAAAAGCTAAACGTTTTATAAGATTTTTTTTAAATAAATCAAAAGTTTTAATAGCTTTTTTTAAGTTGAAATTTTTTCTTAATGTTAAATAGGTTTTCAGTCATATTATACGTCAATGTAATACTAGTGTTTGTATTTCTTTAACTAGGATCTTTAATGTTCTGGTGGTTATAAAATATACACACGTCCAGTGAATAATATATGCAAGTAATAGAATTTTCTTACAGTAGCCAATTCCCTCTTTTAAAATACGTTAAGGCCATGAATCTTTTCTCTAAAGGGAAATTGGGTTATCTGTATAAATACCTAAATAACTTTTGTGCCGATAGTTTTTCAACTATTTTAAAATTAAAAAACTATAACTATTACTGTTTACACACTTTTAATAATATTTTGTAATAAAGAATATGTTAATATTGAACCAAAAAATATTTGGTTCCATTATAACAATAGAAAATTCTTTGCTTGTGAGCTGTGCTCAATGCGAAGTAAAAGAAACAACGCCAGTTTACTAACTTTAGGCATTTATATATCTCCATTCCAAATGAAATATTAACGTTTTTATGAATCACCATTCCAAAGTAAGAGTAACGTATTATATTGTTAACATTAAGAATAAAAAAGAATCAATAGCACTTTTATATAATTTAATAATATTACGCATAAACTTGTAATCGAAGTTCATTTGTTAACAAATAAAAAAAAATCGGATAAGTCTCAGTTAAAATTGCTAAGCAAGATGAATGTCACATAACGAAGAAAGTTCCCGAACTACTTGGATAAGTAGGAGGCGTGAAAATAGTCAGTTTTAGGTCGGCGTTATTTTTAGGGCTACTCGAAACTTCGTGGACTTTTCCTTTGTGCAAGTACAACGAGTGTTTATCACAGAAATCGATTTCAAACTATTATATACTATAAGGATACGAAGTTATCTATTTTTTTTAACCTTCTAAGTTTAATAATTCGCCATAAAGTTAACAAAATACACTTTGAAAAAAATCGGTTCAAGATAATTTTGAAACTACTTGAAAATTTGTGTTTCGTGACGTAAGTTGGGCGATATGAAACCACGTGCAACAATGAAAATTGGTGCAGTAATTTTCATGAAAATTAGTGCAGTAATTTTCCAGAGTCTACTTTAACTAATTATTCTCGTATTTAATTTTGTAAAGTGAAAAAATAAAAAATATCAAAATTCATGGTTAGCGAGAAAAATAATTTTTCTATTTTTTATTAGTACTTTTCACAAAATTAAACGCGAGAAATAATTAGTTAAAGTAGCCCTTCTTAACGCGATTTCCGAGTTAGCCTCTTCTTCAAGCGAACACCGAGTTAACCTCTTCTTGAAACGAACGCCAAATTAGCTTCTTCTTCCACTCAACCGTCGATATTTTCTCTCCTTTATGCTTTATGCTCATTTCCTTAAATCACTCACATCTTAAATTTTCTCACAATCGCTCCGTAGACCTTTAAGAGAAAAACTTACAAACACTTTTATAACGTGCAAATCAAGCACGACTCTTCTCTAAAAACATGCATCCAGGTAACGTCCGACCATCAAGAACTTTCAAAAGCATTTAAGGTGAAAGACAACAGCAGCAGCCGCAGCTTACAAGTGCACCTTAAATATTTCATAACGAAGTAAAAGCACTCAATTGTGCTCTGTTTCCTGTTATCGCGCATTTCTCATGCCATTGCCCACTCCACTCCGGCAGCTTCTGCCACGCAGTAGCGACGCGACCGCGGATTTGCAACTCAAAGCGGGCGCGCTATGCTAATGCCGAATACATAAAAAAACGATGAATGATGGGGCGCCGATCAATTTGTCGAGAGGAAACAATTTACAACGTGAGGTTTCACCTTCGCGCGCGCGCGCGTACGTTATTGTTCCCGCCGTGTGGCTTTCTAAGTCGCCCTCTCCGCGGGCAATTATTATTACATGCACTATGCTTTACAGCTTTCTGCGTTAAATCGCGGAGTTGATGATTCTTTGGTGAAGCTGCGGTGTGCAGTATGCGAGAAGTGAAGCAGGTCAGTCGAGCGGAGGATCTAAAAGTTTAAAATATCGTTGAAGTTTATTGTTAACATCAAAATATTTTATTGCCCACCTAGGCTATAGTGCAGGATTGGTCGGCACTTTTATTTGCCTTCGAGTGGCGCAGAAAAATGTATTTTTTAACAAATTTTCTATCCTGCATGTTCAGTTTGAATACAGAACTTTTTGTTTGTAAATATTTACGAGGGATAGTGAAATATTTAACGCGCAAAGATAAATTGTGAAAGTTAAATGATTATTTTTTGTCATTTTTATTTAGAAATTTAACATGGGATTTTATTTAGGCTTTTTTATTACCCATCCGTAATGTAAAAATTAGAGTTAAAGTAATGTTCATGTCATTAAAGGATGAAGGGGTATCAACAATTTTCTCTGTATTCAAACAATATATATATAATCATATGCTTTAGAAACTTTTTAATAGATTATCATAATATTATGCACGCACTTGAAAGAGGATGTATATTATATGCCACGAGCTCTAAAGGGTCAATTCGCAGCCATCAGACAATAAATTAATAACTGAATTATTTAAAATGTCACCTAGTCAACAAATTATTAAAACTATTATATGGAATTACTGTACGATATGTCTTAAAAATGTAGAAATCAAATTAAAAAAAAATGACCCCAAAATAATCTACTATAATACCTTGATATCTTTATAAAACAATATACCAATTTTATGACCGAAGAAATGTTAAAAGTTATCAATTATAAAAACATATTTCAACGTCCTTTTACCTCACCTATAAGTACTGTATATAAGAAAAGCAGCGTAAAATCGCTACACGTTACTAAATTCACACGTCAAATTACAACGTTGAATAAGAACAAATTATTCCATTCGTCATATTAATACGAAACTCGTAATATTACAACAAATTTGTAAATTTACCAGTTTGATAATAGGTCGGATTACCTATATTCTTAATGTAGAAAATATACTAGTCGCATTAATAAAATATTCATGCTGCATTGCTGTATATAGTAAAACTTATGAACTTTACATATGCCATCGAAATTCTATTATCGCACTATGAATCACTCGAAATCAAAACAATTTCTAAATTTGTTTTTGAATTGTCAATTTTGGTATATTTTCAGTATCATATTATCTCACACTACTTTTTATCCTGGCCACGACGAACCTTATAATTGATAAACGTAAATTTTTCTAGTGATTTTACAGCGATTGTAAATTCGCTACATTTAGCATAGGTCGGTCTATTACCTATAATTTTACAATGCTTTTTTTGCAGTAACGTGTGGCGAAAGATACATTAATATACATCAAATAGGTAATCATCCCTATATTTAATGTTATCTAGATTTCAGTTTTATTGGACATGAATCTAGGCGGATGGATCTAAGTAGAATTTAGCTCAAACCAGCTGAAATCCAGGTGATATTTTTAATAGTTCATGGTAAGGGAAAGCGGGACGACAGAAGCACTCGGAAAGAGATTTATTTCTTATTTGACAATAACTCATAGAAATTTGTTCTTTCCGGTAAAATTTATTGCATTATACTATTATACAATATAACATTTCTAAGTACTCAATAAGCCCCACTCTTCCCTACTTTTTTATCATTGTTAATACCACCAAATTTATAGCATTAATTATCCTTGCAAAAAACTTTCTTGTCATATATATTCTTATAAGTATTATACTAAACGTTAAATGGAAGACATAATAGCAAAGAAAGTCCATACCAAAGTTCACCTTCAGCCTACGCGGACTACACTCATCGATAGTAATTAGATTTCACCTGAATTCTCAAAAAACAAAACTTGGGAACCCCACGTCTTACGAAAGTCGATACTGGAATATCCACAGGGATATGGGATTGCCCGTTCTCTTTAATGCTATTCTAAACATTTTTGTATAGAACAAAAATGTCGAAAATTAATTTACGTTGTTAATAAGAACTGTATAAAACAAAATGAGATATTCTGGTTAAGAATAAAAATTACTTCCTGTCAACGTCTTACTTAATAGAACTAAACAAAGCTTAGTTTTCTAATTTGTAAACCACTTTATATTCAATTTGTATTCATAAGGAAGTTTCATAAATCAATATCGTTTAAAATTAATTGTTTTTAAAATGATGAACCTTGATAAAAAATGTAACGCTTTTTCTTAGGAGCTTTTGCAACAGTTTTATTAAAAATGATCATTCTTATCAGAAAAAAGTTTTGTAACGCTATAAAATCGTGCAATAATAATATTAGACATTTTCTACAATATAGTTGATTGCTTTGAAACTCAAGTTTCAGAATATGATTATGATAATGTATTAGAGGGTGGATAATTTCAAAATAATTAACAGGCTATTTTTAATAAATATGCCTGAGCAATAAAACGTTATTATTGTTTTAATGAACCTGCGCTTTACCAAGGTGGGACTCCGTGTTAGGATAACCTTTATAAATTTAAGAATAAGTACAATTTTCCTATAAAAATTATTTTGCATAGGTACAAAGGATTTGACGGTCGCTATCCCATTAACTAGGCTTGCCGTGGCAAAATCGCGGCAATATTTGTTGTGCAATGTTTGTTAGCAATTTGCTTCCAACTTGCGCTCAAGTAAATAACGAATATCAAGGATTGATGTCAATGTGCCGTAAAATTGACTGCAAATGTTTGCCACCAAATTGCTGCTATATGCAGACGCAGATTTACTTAAATTTGATGTGTAACTGTTGCTGCAAGTTTTGTACATCAATTTGATTCAACTTTTTTTCAATATTATTAATATATTATATTATTTTATTTTCAGTATTATTCAAATAATATTCAATAAAATTACTCATATATGCGACCGTGCGAGAGAGAGAGGGAGGAAATTAATAACAGCATATTGATGGAAATTAGTGTAACATAAAATCGAGAAATGTGACGACAATATGATGGCAATTTATGCCTATGATACGCCTGCACATCATGAGCAATAGTTGCTGTAATGTTGCCTCCACTTTGCCCTCGTAATTTACTTCAATACTTCAAATTGCTAACAATTTGCAATACATCAGCTAATGGGGTAGTTACGAATTCGTTATCCAAATTTGAAAATTTTAAAATGAAGTTGAATTTTCATAGGCTTTTTATTATTGCTATCCTTTCTTGACAAAGCGAGACTTTATAAAGTTTTCTTTTTATTAAGAAACCACCACTTATTAACTGTTAAATGCATTTAAGGCTAGAGTACACTTGAAAAGGTTAAAGAATCAAATTTTTCTTTCTTAAAAAAGTGTTCTTAGAAAGCTTTAAATTGCATTTTAATGTATACAGTAAGGTTTTTTACTAGTTTTATTTAATTACATTGGCTTATATGCAATTTGACATCTTTAAAGTCGTTTTTACCAGAACTTCATTTTTAGCCTTAAAAAAGCTCCTTGAGAAACAGAAAGTGATGAAATAATTTGAAACTTCACAGGATTATGTGTTTTTTATATTATAAGACCATTGTCACAGCGATTATTCATATAACCCCGGTATACAAATTTTCCACACGAACTCATGAAAAATAATTATGTATTACTTTATGATTTATGTGAGTAAAATTTATATACGGAAGTTATATAAAAAAATCGCTCTAACTGTGTTTATAATACAAAACACAATACTCCTACCCTGATAGCACATAACGTTTTTAAAAAGTTTTAAAAATGTAGCATCAAAATAACTTTTAATGTTTAAACGAATAATTTAAAAAGAACGTTAAATAACGTTATTTGCTATCAGCGTGCGAAGTTTCAAATTATTTAATCGCGTGTTGTTTCGGAAGGAGTATTTATAAGGCCAAAAATTAAGTTCTGAGAAAAACGACTTTAAAGGTGGCAAATTGCATGTAAGCTAATGTATGTACCATCAAAATATTCAGAAAACATATAGGATGTTTTAAAATTCATTTGGAGCTATTATATAATGTATAAAGTGAGCTTCAATTAAGGAATAATTTTTGAAGAAAAATAAAGCTGATCTTTTTACCCCTTCATGTGTACCTTCTCTATCGTCAATCAAAATAGCTTAATAACTGCCCTGGTAAATTTTGTATTTCCATACCAGCTTGGAATCCCAATCATTGTATTGTAGAAAAAAAATCATCGTGGTAATTAGGTATGTATAATAAAATTCGTTTACAACAAAATCATAAACAACCAAAACAAAATAAAAGAAAAATTTCATTTTTTCTTAAAAAAGAAAAAATTTCTTATGCTCAACCAAAAAAGCTAAGGCCCGAATTCATAGTCGAGGCTTATACTTAAACTCATACTTATATACTGAAATATACATGTCACATATACTAAAGGTTTGTGTACAATGTAAAACTTATTAGTAGTAATTCTGCCAAAGAAAAAAAGAAAGATTCTATTAGGTCGGTAATTGAAAAAGAGCGTACGTAAATACATAACTTTACAAATTTGAGGTTAATTTTGAGCTTAAGCGTAAGTGCAAGTACAAGTACAAGTCTCGACTACGAATTCGGACCCGAGTGCTCTAATATTTCCCCCCACGCCACGAACCCTCCACCTTCGCTGCCACAAGCTTATATACCTACACGCGAAACTTTCGCGAAACTCCTCTATCGCTCGAGCAAGACGAGCGCCAACGAGCGCCACACATCCCGCGCGCACTCGCCCACACTGTATATTCATACTCCTCCCGAGAGAGCGGCTCTCGCGCTCGGCTCGATGGTGTGCGCGAGGCGCGCGCGTAAAAAGCGAGCGCGGCTTCGGCTCGCCGTTCATTCGCAGGCTCTGCTGCAGTCGAGCGGCGAGCGCCGACGAGCGAGCGCACACTGTCCTGTATAGGTACATAGTGTCCGCACCTCCATCCTCGCGCGGCGGCGTCCATTTGCACTCGCCCACCTCGCCGAATAAGAACAATAACAACAAACGCGGATCCGCGAGGAGTATGCGATACATCCCCAGCTCCAGATATAACAAACTACCGAGCCTGAGAGAGTGTCGAATCAGCTGTGCGCGATCCGAAACAAGCGAAACATAACCTCAAAGAAGCTTGCATCCGCTGCACATCTCTCCTCGCCGGGGGAGTAGGAGTAAGTACATAGACGCGGCAGACTCTTTCGGAGAACGGGAGAAAATCGCCTCGACTGACTGTCTCTCTTTAGCTCTCTCTCTTCGCGTACAACCGCTGTTCTCAAGAGTAACGAGCACGAAACGCACACGGGCATACAGTGTCATACATGTACTTCGGCTGAAGCTCCAAGTCCAGGGTGGAGGAGGCACGAACTACACAACGCACACTCGCACCGCCTCGCCCTTGCCCTCCGGGCCGCGCATGCACACCATTTTTTGCCTGGCACGTACCACGCGCATACCTGCCTAATTCACCTCGACCTCTCCGGAGTCCGGACGCGCGCGCGTGTGCGCGTAATTTATGGAGCGAGACGAGCATCAGCTGGAGGAGACAGTATCAGCGGTAGCCGCTGTGTGACAAGGGCGGCTGGTGAATAGATGTGAGTAGAGGGAGAGAGAGAGAGAGAGAGAGAGAGTGAGAGAAAAAGGGGTGCGCGTGCAGACGGTCAAGATGTCGACGGCGCTGCTGGCCCTGTTCGCCGTGATCCTCTGCATACTCTTCAGGATCCTGAACGTCAACAGCGCGCCCCAGAAGCCGGTGCTCATTTGCAAGGACGAGACGTTCCTGTCGACCGTGCTGAAGATCGCGCCCGTCATCTCCGAGCCGTGAGTGTACTTTTTTTTTGAGGTTTTTTGTTTTGTTTTTCTTTCTTTGAGGGGATGGGGAGTTTTGAGTTTGGTAAGGAGAGGGAAGTTGAAATGATTGTTGAAATGGGATGATGGTGAGTTTTTGGTGCTGTGGTTGTGTAGGCGGTTTATTTTTGTTTTAAGCTGGTGCCAGCACGGCCATTGAAATTGAAATAAGATGAGTGACAGTGGAAGAGGGAAGTTTATTTTAATGGGCATTGATACTAGGGATAAAAGAGCGTCAACGTGTTACAATTATCGGTTTATAAATGATTTTTTGAAACATTAAGCGGGTAATGACGAAAAGGTACGAATCATAGCCAGAATCAAAGATTTTTGTAAACGAATCGCGAGCTCGTTATAGTATTATAATTGTTATCGTAATTTTTTTTCATTATAATAAATTATTTTTATTAAGACATAGAAAGTTGCATAAATTTAAAGTGTTAGTATTTGTGATAGTAAAATCTAGTAATGCATGATACCTGCATATAATTTCCTGGAAAAAATACATCGAGAACGTATATTATATCTTCAAAAATTCTTCTTGTTAAATACTTTTGATAATTTTGTTGAATAAACAGTCAGCGTTTTTCGGTTATTTGACAGGTTTTGATCTTCTAAGCCTTGTCAAGGCAAAATCACTACTTATAAAATGAAAAAAAAAAAGAATATTATAGTAATATTTGCAAACATTAAGGTCAATTCCATTATTTTGAGACTCTGTCGTTATTTTTAGTGGTTGTCATATAAGGATACTCGGAATTTTTGGTGACAGGGCATTGTTTATGTTTGGATGATAAAGACTTGACTACTTGAGTATATGAAGGTTAGATTAAAAAGATTGTTTAACTGTCGATGTACAGAGAGATGGTGAGAATGTTTCGATTGGTCAGTCTGGAAGTTTCTAAAAATAAGAACTTTATAAAGTAGGAATTATAATGTTCTTTGAGAAATTGAATGCTTTCTCCTTATCTCTAGTATTAAATTAGTTCTGAAGTAGATGACAATAAAATCATCGAAACGTTCACAACGAATAAAAACGTCGTAATACCTTCATTGATTAACTCAACCAAAATCGATGAAACTCGCGACATTTAAAACCATCTATTAAGTATTTGCCTATTTAAAAGACTATTTTTGAAATTTTTGTTTGGAATTTATTAAACTCCTGAATTAAAAAAGGATAAACTTTTCCATAATGTCACATTTAAACTTAGAGAATGTCCTGAATTTATAGCACGTATGATAAAAATGTATTCATAATATTTATCTTTCAACCGCGCACGTCGCATTTTGTTACATTCTTTATTATTTTAAACTTCATTTTTAACAAATTGATACTACATAATTGAAATATATAACTTTTATGTTATACAAAGTTGCATATTCTATGAAAGTTCTTATTGAAAACGATAATAGGAGGATACCGGTTTAGGATGACTCAAGGGGTTGGAATATTGATAAAGCCGTTACGAAATAATCTGAAATGGCAACAAAAAATTATCTTTATTGTTATTATTATTCATGACGAATCTAATCTGTAAATTACATATCGTCGGTTGAGTGGAAGATGAGGGTAACTCGGCTTTCGCTTGAAAAAGAGGCTAACTCAGATTCCGCTTGAAGAAGAGGCTAACTCAGATTCCGCTTGAAGAAGAGACTAATTCGGAAATCGCGCAAAGAAGGGCTACTTTAACTAATTATTTCACGCGTTTAATTTTGTAAAGAGTACCAATAAACAATAGGAAAATTCATTTTTTCGCTAACCACGCATTTTACTATTTTTCATTATTGCTCTTTACAAAATTAAATAAGAGAAATAATTAGTTAAAGTAGTTCTTTACGCGATTTTCGAGTTACTCTCTTTTTCAAGCGGAATCTAAAATTACTCTCTTCATAGAATTTACTTTTTAAAGTTGATTTGTAAAAGAAATTAGATACTGTTTACAATATTATCTAACAAAATCATAGAAATAAACGATGAGACTAAATACACGATCAATAATACATTTTACCCGCATAAACGTTCCGTCAATATTGAAAATCAATAAAGTCTCAGTTAATTATTTATTTGCTAATATACTTCGTTACATTTTATGAATATTTAAGCGGTAATTTTGCCTCTTATGGAATGTTCTGGGGAACTATTTGTATACTGTCGGGAAGTATCCTTGACACGTTCGTATCGCATCCTTCGTTACGCGTTCGTAATTTTCAAGTCTTATATCAACGTAACTACGAACTAACAGCATCATCACACTTTCTTCAGCTTAATCAGATTGTCAAATTGAAAGTATTGCCACTTGAGCTTCATAAATAAACCAATGACTTGACTAGAGCTAATGCGTACCTGTATGATAGCGTTATATCGCGATGTTCTATAATGTCATTCATTTTTATCTATATTTGAAATCAAGCTTATTAATCAAATTAAATACAATCAAGGCTAATCGCAATTTTTCATTTCGATCTTCTGAGTTTATTTCCATGCTACTACACTTAGTCGCAATCGAAGGGAAAATTTTAATTTCTATTTGTATTTTTCATTCAGTGTAACAACCCAGAGTGCTGCGGAGAAAAATTGCCCTTTGGTAGAGCAAGTACTGACTCACATCAGACGGGCGTATATAAGTAACAATCGGAATCGATCCATTTGCCTTTCTAATAAAAGGTAGTAATTTCGTCAATGAGATCTACTTAATTCTTCCTTTCACTAATGGGGAGAGTGCTTGAAGGCGTTGACCTTTGTAATTATAAAAAGAGTCCGCTACTTGGCTAATAACGTTCTGAAAAATAAGTAGTTCATTCAATAACAGTTACATTGTATGAAAATTTGTCTATGTTCACTTTTTTACAAAAGATTTGTTGAGTTACATTTATCATTAAAGTAAATTGTTGAAGTTATGAAAGTTTGGTGTTATTTTATATTTAAATATCAATAGAAAGTTAACAAATAAATTCATCTCTTTTATACCAACAAAGGCATTTTTCAAAATATTCTATACAGCTTCCCCATCGACCTACAGTACTAAAAAATTGTGTACAGTTTTTTATGTTACTAAAAGTGCAACCCTCACTTTTCTGTTATAACATAACTATAAATGATACCGCTTTTACAAAACTTCATGAATATCAAATAACTACTCCTCTGCTACTCAAACGTGCAACACGTGTCGTCAAACATTATAAACGAGCTTAGACACTAGCAATTCATAAAAAAATGAAGAGTAGACAGTCTCCTCAAGACACCCATTAGCTTTCCGGTGTTCGTCGAGCTAATACTTGTATGCAGCGTGTGCAGTAGTGCTTAACCTTGAATAGGCGCGACCACGATCGATGCGCTCCGAGAGAAACGAGAGAAAAATTGCGTGGGCGAGCAGAAGCACAATGCACACCGCATACCATGCGCAGATGCACCATAATATACCTATGTACATGCGGTGGAACAGACATCTGATCGGGCGTTTTAAATTCTCCAACAAGACCGGCAGATTTTATCCAATCAGGCTGAACTATTTCAAAAACGTTCGATCTATACTTACCTGAACGCACAATCATTTCTTTCTCGAGGAGTGAAGCGAACGAAATGAAAGTTCTATTGGTCCGATACGCGTATACAGCTCGTGTGTTGATATGTGCCGTGTACGTATAGGTATGTAAGTACGTGGTAATAACGGTTCAATGCACTGCAAGACGTGGAAATTTCGCGAAAGAAGTCGTCGTCGTTGTTGTTGTTGCTTGCGCTGCTACTGCGATTTCACGGCTGTTCGTTTGAGGTTAGGTTGACCTGTCGACTTGGGCATCGCAAACGGGCTTTTTACGGATAGGATGTTTGGGCGAAAAATTAACGGGATTTTTTCTATGTTTAGATGCGTGATTTTATGTAGGATCTATTTTCGTATCCAATTATGCAATGGCTGAGAGATGACAACAGGTTAGAGAATGTTAATGAGTTGGTTAAATTTGTATAGATACAGCTTACAGTTTGTAGTTTATTAAAAAGAACTGAACAAAAAAAAAGATTTAATCATCTAAACGCTTAATATAGGCACCGCTTATATTTTTTAATTGCAAATTAAAATAATATTAATGTACTTACATAATACAATATTTTTTAATTCGACTTTTATATAAATGTATGTACATTTACACTTTAACTTTATAGTAGCACGTGTGGTGCTAAAGTTTTTTCTTTTATGCTAAAGAATAATACTTGAAGATCAATTTCTATACTGAAAGTATGGTGCTGATAAGAAATTTACACCACTTTTGAAAATCATCCATGTATCATAGTACTGTAATAGTATGAAAAAGCACATTGAATTTTTCAAAGAATACCTATACTATAGATATTTCATTATATTTTATTTTGTGAATTTTTTAATAATTTAATTAAAAATCGACCTGAAGCTTAATTAAAGAATCGATATATTGTTTATATGATTTTAGTAAATTATGGCATCGTTTTATAAATTACCATACACGGTATAACTCGTCTTAAATTTGTATACATTTCCATCTCTATATTACTCTCGAAGGATGCAAATTAATGCGCTAATTATTCTTGCCTTATCTTGCTCGGGAACGCTGAATTCTGCTCATTACAATGTTATATTACTAAGAACAAAACTTTTACACGCTGAATCGTAATAAGTAAAAAAGTTTCGATCGACGTTTAGTTCATTTAGGTATGTGCTCATAATTATCGTGTATGATGCACATGTCATAGAATAAAGTTGTAACAAGCACAATGTACGTTTCCTTCAAAAACAAACTTTTCGCGTGTTGAAAATAGGTTAACACTGTTGCTTACCATGATAATGAATGTTTTGACTGGGTCTCACCAGATATCGCAGGTCGATGATGATTAAACCGCAAATTAAAAAGCCCACACTTTGTGAACTTTGTTATAGTTTGTGAATCGAGTTTGTGGCATAACAAGCTGACTTGTTTTATTTGATCGATTAATCGTTATGTGCTCTTGATGCGAAGAGCAGCCCTAATTACTCTAGTTTTATTTGAATGTCGATAAATATAATTGCGATTTCACGTGCTAAGCACGCAAATGATGTCGCCTGGCGTAAACTCGTCATTGACATGTATTGTTAATAGTAGAAAGTATTGTGGCTGCGTGCAAATAATTTTCTATGCTCTACAACTTTTTGCAAAACTAATAATCATACAAAAAGTATTTCCATGATTTTTTAAAAACATTTTTTACACACTTTCAATTTTACATTGTACTTGGTATATCTCAACAGCTAAAATTTAACTTGGTGCTTCCGAAGCTTTTTTTCTGCTGCTCTTTCTAATTTTAGATCACCCAGTACGAATTCATCCCAAATCAAGTATTAGTCGTCGATTCACTGAGACCTTAATTAGTCACCAGTTCTTCGGCAAAATACAAAAACAATAGATTACTCATGATAATTCCTGCGATTTTTTAAACACCTGTTAAGGTCTTCATTTGATGACGCAATGCTTACAAATTTCTTTAGTGGGTACACCAAATGTTTATTAAGCACTGAATACAATTGATCAATTGAATTAAGTAGATACGTGAGACATTTCCATCGATATACATATCATTTGTACACGTTGTATGTATTTTGTCACATGTTGACATCACTATTGACAATATGTATAACATTGCAGTATTGTGTTTTACATTTCGCCATTACTTGACTAGGATTACAAATAATTTAAAATGTGTCATAGAAAAATAGAGTATCATCGAAGTTCATACTCTAGTATAGAGTTTCAAAGAATATGATTATATTTCTTATTGACAATTCATTAATTAAAAAATTAATGTTCAATCTTAATAATAGTATATTTTAAATTATATTATTATTAAGCGTTCAGTTTACATTAATTTAGAATCTATATAATTGAATGAGGCTATATATAAGTGAATCAACTGATGGATCCAACTACTGTAATTGTAATAATTAAAAAGAATATTAAGTCAAGTGATCAATTATAAAACAATGCTATTGTAATATTGTATTAAAAAATATGATTCTTATTACGGGAACCTTATACCACCTTTAAATTTAATGTCTAATTACTATATATTATGTTAAAATAAATCTTTCATAATATTAATTAATTTTTAGATAAATTGGAATAGGTTAGAATAGGTTAGGAGAAAACTGTATTTTTCTCGATGTAACGCACAGCTGCACGCATATGCCGTTCATTTATAAACTGGGAATTAAAAACAATTGTTATTAAAAGAGTTATGATCTTTTCACATATAGTAAGTGATAAACAAATTTTATTTCATAAATCAAAGAATTTTGTATTTGTGGGACTATATATAACTATTATATATAAAATATAAAGGGTCCTAACCACTTTTAAATTGCAAAAACGTATTTTTTGCATAACTTTGGTTTAATACATTTATATTTATCTAATAACTAAGTAATATAATATTAATATCCACATGATAAAAGATTCATTTTAGCATCAAAATACATTAGCAATTATTTTTTTTGTTTAAAGACGATTAGATTCCCTTTGCGATAAACCAATCGATCTTGACACAATTAAACATTTTACGAAGCCCGCGCACTCAACGACTCCAACTTCCTTATATACGAACAAAAACTCAACCAAAACAAAAACACCGCTCACGACGATAAAAATTCAGGCAGGCGTGATCGCCGAATAAAATTGCCGAACTCGCCGCACGCGTGTGTTAGATCATCGGCCCGAATCCCACACTCGCGCACGCGCTTCCTCTCCCAAGGAGAATTCGCTCCTATATCTCGTTGCTCACGAGCACGGCGATTGTGCCTTTGTAAAATGTATGCGTGCGCGAGCCTGTGTCTGTTAATTGCATGTGAGTCACGCGTGCTTGGTAGCATATCTTTGCCGTGGTGGTGTGCAACAGCACGATCGGACGATCCTGCGGAGATGTGTGTGTGTGCGTGTGTGTCTGTGTTTGGTTTGCAGAGATAGAGAGAGAGTGAAAGAGGGGGAAAAAACGAGGAACGTGCGTTTTTGCGTTGGACGTGCACGTGCGGTTTCTTGCTCTTTTTATGGGTTGGGGAGAGAGGGGTAACATGACCGCGGGGTCAAAATGAACATTTCGATTATTTATAAAAGTTCATTTGTTTTTATTGTAAAAAATTAGTCTAGCAATAGTCTGGCTCAATGAGTCTGGCGAAAGTCTTGCAGAAGTCCGGCAGAAGTATGGCTTTGGCCACTATGCCAGACTTTAGATAAAATGTGCAAAACAAAAGCATCGCGTCATGTCAAATTGCCAGTAACCTAAATTTTTGTCTCTTTTTTACAAATGTTCATATTTTAAACAAGATTGGAATATGTAAAAAAACTCTTCTCCTATTTTATCGAAAAGTACGTATTTTCACTATTCTAGTCGATACTAATAATTAATGTACTTCTTTAATTATTTACTTGTGAAAAATGAGTTTTCTTGATCACAAAGTTTATTTTGGTAAAGTGAGAGTAAGATTACAGTGAACTATAATCGAATAAAAAAGAAAATGATCATTCTACCCCGCACAAGTGGTCATTTTGCTCCAATGCGTTTGTTCCTTTTGTTTTACATAGAATTGAAACTAAAATTGAAGTTACCGTAATCAAATAAAAACTGAAGTGCTCGTTTTAGCACACAAAGTGATAATATTACCCAAAAACTGATGATTTACAGGATATTTTACACTTATGTGATGGATTTAATCTATTGGTGATCATGAATGAGCTATTATAATATTACTTGAAAAGTGTTAATTTTCTTTGAAATATGATTTATCTCCCCCGATTCAGAGACCTATTGGAGGCAGGTAGGCGTTGGCCTTTGCATGTGGATTCAGACACTGTACTGTTCTCGAAATTTTGCCCAGGTGAAAATTAGATGTGGTGCTTTTGTCGGGTGGCGTCAGAGATAACACCGAGGAAACGGTATATTTGCAGTTATTTTTGTATACTTTTAATGGAGAAAAAGGGTTTTAGATAAAAAAAATTGGTACACGGAGAGAAAAAGATAATAATTGCTATGAGGTTAGGATTCAGTGCAAGGTGGGTAAATCGGAACCGATAAAACCTGTTTGGACTGATTCCTAATATAGTATAGTAATCAATCCTCCTTAGATAATTGAATAATATTGAATAATTATTTGATATTTGGCTTATTTTATTTTATACATGTATTATTGAAGACAAATGTCTTAGTATTTAAATAATTATCATGAAGTCTATGTGCATATGCATTTTGTTAATATAAAAGCGTGAAAAGCGGAAGGATTGGAGGTTGCGCGAAATTTTATTCATTCCTATACAGGTTAGTACTGAGTCCTCACCTGCGTAGTACTGTCAACCCAAAATAAGCTCTTTGTCTCCGAATTCCTAACCTAGTATAGTATAATCATTACTAACTTATTCTCTCCGTGTAACAGTAGATTCTCGCTATTATGTTGCAAATATAATGAGCGGGTACTAAAATATTCAATGATAAATATTTATCTCCAGGTATAAGCTTTCAATGATATAATCTATTATTTCTCAAATATATGAGCAAATCCTCATAATCGGCGTTTCTCAAACATACAAAATTTTGATAATGTTTGTCTATTTTATACCAATATCTAACAATATTCAAATTTATCATATTCAACTACCTTAAAAGGCTCACGTTTATCCTTTGGAGGAGTCCTATATAATACCAAGGTCACACGATATATAAAATTAGAGCCAATCTGGTTGCGGGCACTTGTTATAATTTTAAATGACGGTCGCATACATTTAGTTTTATAATTCAGGGAGCGATTATTTTACTCGGATTTTTACTACATTATAAGCTGTAAATATAATTACTTTCGGAAGAAACCTTTTCTAACAAATTTATTTTAATAACGTACAATTTAAAGTATCCAACTGAATTTTTTCAGTATTTTTAATCGTCATAGGCAAGGTTTGGGCACATTATGTGTATATATATATAACAAGAGGCCAATGTATTTATATGTGTGTCATAAAGTTCCTTATGAAAATTTGAAGGACCAGCATTCTGAAATTATAATAAGTATAAACTGACTCACCGGCAGTTCTTTGACTCGACAATAAAAAAGTTGCTTTTGAGCATTACAATACGATAAGTCTAGACGGAAGACAAATTGCAAATTCAGAACTACTAAAATTTTTCTTAGACTACATAAAAGATCAGCATATCGTTTAAATTGAAAAAAAAACTTTTTTACTAAAACAATTTTCAACAAAATTATTGTGAAGTTTTAAATTAACCTTTAAAGTTTCTTGGTATTAAAGATCTAACTTCTCAAATGATACTATCATATTCTCCATTTACACCATTACGTTTCAAATGATTGTTTAGGTAAGGTAAATGTACTATAACGCTCGGGCGCTTATAGTGATTGGTTCTTCGACTGAAGCAATGTAAATTAATCAAATTTATTACATCAATAAAATCATTGACAAAAAGTAATTTTACCTGCTCTTTCGGAAGGCGAGATAAAAAGCGACCGAATTTTAAAATTTAGAAATAATTTTTGGTCAATTAATAGGTCATAATTCAAGTGAAAAAAAATAAAAACTCTGTGCTCGAATTCTGAAAAAGCAGGTATTAAACTTCTGGAAAAGTCACTCTGGGTCAACAGTTCTATTGATTTAATACCTTCGTTTGGACTGAAATCCAATCGGTACTTATATAATTGATTAGCAAAAAAGAACTAAAAGACACGCTGACATATATTTATATCCAGCCAAAAATCCATTCCAAACACTTTTCATCATCTGAACTATTCTGCAAACAATAAGATGTCGTTTAATAAGAAAGTATACAATACAGTTTTGGAAAACCCAAGAAAAATCAGCACAGTTGACTCCGCCTTGAGGTGACTCACCGAGCAAGCAGATTCTAAGTATTTCCTACGCTTTAACTTCTGTTTTTGGAACGAATTCGAGCAAAGAATGCCTCGTTGCGCACCACGTGCGTGAAACGTGCGGCAGACGCGCGCGGGAGTTGCGAGCTTCCTTCTATTTATAATTTGTGATGTGACGACTCCCAAGTCGTAGGATCCTCTTGATAGACGCGATTATCAATGACTTCTGTGCAGCGTCGTTCAATTGAAGAACTGCCCATTGATGACTCTATCGGTAATAATAATGTCCATTCGGAATCAATTAATTTAATCAATGTGGTTGGTGTATATATTAGGAGTTTGACGATTTATTAGTAATTCGATTATTCACTCTTAAATTTTAAGAAAAAACTACATCGGACTAAAGTCCTAAATTTATATCAATTACACACATGTTATTATGTTTAAAGTAGATATAATTTTTTTAATCCAAATTTTCATAATATGATCGACAAGTAGAACATGTTTAAGATAGTATTTTTTAATTTATAATGAGCTTTAAGTAGTGATTAACCACTAAAAATTTAATTGGAAAATTGCCATACCTGCTTATAAAGATTAGTACGCAATGTTACATAAACTCACTAAGCTATAAAGTATGCCCTTTTTGATTCTCTATAACAAACAAACCTTTATTTTGTTTTTGTTCTAGAATATTTTCATTATCATGTTGTTACTCATTAAAATTATTAAGTTTAAACAATAATGACTAATGCATGATATCTGCACAATTTTTCAAATTGTCTTTATTGAAGAAACATCTGCGATATTCTATGTGATATAATAAGTATATTTAAAGATGCCTTTTTCTTATCATATTAATTTAAATATCAATAATGTTTTAATGTATTAAATTCTTATATAATACTTACATCAATAAATTACTGAATTATGAATATGACCTGTTTTCTGAAAAAAGGATGAAAAAAATGGGTTGCATAAGAAACTCTAGGAAATACGTTACAATCAATGCAACTTCGTTAAAAGATCTTGTTTGTATACTTATAATGCTTTACATGTATCAACATAAAGTTTACGGCTTTAAACTTATTTCCAATTCAAATTCACTAAAATTTATTTTAAACTCTTTTAATAGGATTTTCTTCCTAATATCACAAGATATATACATATTCAGAAAAAAAGCTAAACACGATGAACAGATTATTTTGCGACTGTAAAGTGTATTACGTCACTGTTATCAGTGACTCATATGAAATTCTTTATTTACTTTACTAAGCCTGACACATCTCATATTTTTGCAAAGTATTAGTTTTTCTTTTGTAAGTTTCGCTATTTTAAGAGCGATGTATCTATGTTTTCTATCTAACTATATTTCAATATATCTAAGGTATATCAAAATTATAGTTAGATACAGGAATTTATAAAATATTGCCTTTTAATTATAATAATTTTTTACTGTTATTATAATGTTTGCTTAACCTAAGTCTTTCTGTCTGAAACAGATAATGAATTCTTATCGGATTTATTTATCTGCTTACTAGGTCCCGTATAATATAATACGACATTTGACATAATGATATAGTATCAATAAAACATTTATGCTCGGCTTTTATACTCGCATTTATGTATAGAAATATGTAAATTAATGCAAAATAAGCATATTATAAACTTCAATTTTATGCGGTCACCTAGACCTAGCAGCTTTTTCAACTGAATTCAAAACCAGATTACGGTATCACATATACTTCGATAAAAAGCAAAAATACCCACATACAACGATTAACCGAATCAAAATTCCACCTATACCAACTAATTAATTTAAATCTTTAAAGTTCCATATCTCCCGCGCGCATAAGCATCAACATCCTTCTTACACCGCACAAGCAGAAAAGCCACAGCATTCGTACAAACCTCACCCATGATTACGAGCGCAAACCACATACATCATCGCCGCTGCGGAAACGATCGCTCAAAAAAAATTAAAGGAATCCAAGGAGCAGATCGATTACCACTGCATCGTCGTGCATATAGTTTGCAGCGATTTGTCACGATAAAGCGGCCACTTCCGCCGATTGTTGCACGGATTGCTTTCATCGCCCCTCTGTAAGAGCTAGGAAGTGCAGTGTAGAGCTCACGTGTGCGTGTAATAAAAGTTCTGGGCAGTCGCGTTTCCGTGCACTTTCGTTTTGTCGCGGATGTTACATGTGCGTAATGCAGTCGAAATCCTGTGGGCATCGGTCTTCCTCGTCTCTACCTATTGACCGATGAATTTCTGCGTATTTGGTTTGAGAAATTTCCGCTTATGACCGCCCACGCGCTCGGTGTAATACTGGGAGTTTTTCGTGCGGTTTGCGAGATCGTGCGCCGGATTAATTATTGCCGAGGTGTTCTTTGAACTCCTTGGAATTGAGTTTTTTGTTTCGACTGCGGAGCGATCATTGGTTAATTGATGAGTCTATTTGGGGTAAAGGCTCACTTTAGTGACTAGGTATAGCAGGGATCCATCTTGATTTGAATATGTTATGAGAGTCACCAATGTCAATCAAATAATCTATTCTGCTGCGTACATATTCTGGGACTGACTTAGCACTAAACCAATTGTTTGAACTAACCATAGTTTAACGCAATACATTATCTCAGTAGTAAAAAACAAGTTAAATTAATCGTAAAAATTTAACTTAAATTCAGATTCAGGCGAAAATATAACTAGTCGTATAACTACAATAAGTCCATTTTTGGAACTACAGCCTATCAAAATGGTTTGTTTACTCATTTAGTGAAATAATAAATGAAATATTGTAAAACACTTTTGGCCTCTAATAACGTATTGAATCGAAATGGATCCAAAATTGTATCGAAATCATTTCGCTCACATCTCTGCTATATAGATACACTATGTCTATGTACTTTTAAACTTTAGGGCAAAGGATATAGTAATTAATTTACTGTAAATTATTGATTAGTTTAATATTATTTCATTTTTAAGTCCACTATTAGATGAGACTCGCCTATAAGCACTGAGCATCTAAATATTTAGGCGTGAACAGTTTATTTGATGATAAAGTTTAGTTTTACAAATTGATTTGAATTGGGATTACAACCGCAAAATAGTAAACCATTACATACAGTTTAATGTTTTATTATCAATGAAATTTGAAGACTATGCACTAGTTCAACTGGTTTTCATTAAAAGATGTGCAGCTACAAATTTCAAGTATTGCTGTCTATTTGATTTATTCTCTACAATAAAGATAACGAAGTTTAATTTGCAAACATAATTTATTTGGTTTCGTTTTTACAAAACTCGTACACACTTAAATTAGCGCAATAACGAATAACGTTGAAGTCATAAAAATTAAGTTATAGCAGTCGTCATTCAAATACATTTTAAAGCTACCAATTATACATTTTAGAAAGTTTATTGAGCTGCCAATCACTCATAAAATCTTTGTTAACAAGTGAAGAATCAATGTTCAACAGGCCCAATTTTCCTTCCCGAACACCAAGCTAGAAAATTCGTCTGTCGATCGATGCACTGACAGGTTTAGGTCACGGAATAATCACCGCGTTAACCAGATTTCTAGTATGTTTGAGAGCCAGTCCCCCCGACACTCGTCGTTTTCTTCCTTCCTTCCTTCCTTTACTTCTTCCTCCTCCTCCGCCTTTTCTCTCTCAACCAGATGACAATCTTTGCTACCATTCTCCGCGCGCGGCGGGCGCGGAATCGATTTGAGCGCTCTATCTGGTGCATGTCTCCTGCACGAAAGGAACTTTCCAGGCTCGGTTATAACATGTGTTGGAGAAGTCGGGGTGAAACGAGGTACCGGCTTTATTTTGTATATCGTACATGGTTGTGTTGTGCAGAACCGATTGAAATCTTTGTAATATGTGCTAGAAAGGTAAAAATTCAAGCCCGAATTATTTTACGCGTTTAGACGGTCGATATAGAAATGGCGTCATTAAAACAGTTACTATCGTAATTTTTTACTTATTTATTTACTGCTCGATTTACTGACTAACGTAAAAAAGGTCACTGTAGATATAATCTAAGAATACTACGTTACAGTGCTACTCAAGAGTTTTAAAAATTAACCTCAGAAGTTATAATTGATAAACAATAGAAGGTCATCGTATTTATAAATTTCAAAAAAACTACTGAGCGCAAACGGGATACCAAAATTTTTAATTTTAAAAAAATTAAGTAAAAACGATGAAAATTCATAAAAGAATATTGTTTAAATTTATCAAAATTATTATTATTTAATATGAAACATTTAGACTATATTGTAAAGCAATAATAACTGCTGTACCCCGTTCAACGTTTTATAGAAAATTATTGTTCATATTAATAAATGTCTAAACGGTTTAGGAAACTTTCATAGGTTCTTGTATAAACAACATGCTAAATGAAAATACATTCTTTTAACTTCTTGAATATAATAAAACAAAGTTCATTGTTAGATACTTCATTTTGCCCCGATCTCCCCTGTATAACATTCTTCCATTCGGCATCAGTCGTCCGATTTTGCGGTGATGACGTTCTCGTCCTTCGCGGTCGCGCGCTCAATCGTCGCTGCGGTTGTGTCTTCGCGAATTTGCATTTTTTCTCCATTTAAATGCACGTCCCACACCGCGTCATTTTTCTTCATCGGTTCTGTATTACATACAGCCAACGCTCGATATCGATTTCATTTGTCGATGGAGAGAGAAAGAGATAGAGAGGAAGAACAATTGAAGTTGCAGAGAAATTTGAAAGGTTTTCTAAATATATCACTGTGAAATATGCGCGCGGTGTGCGGAAATTCGATTCTTTGTTTATGATTGATTTCTATTCCTGAATAATGATTCAAAATGTTGACCTGAATTTTCATGTATGAATTTCTTAGGGGATTCTACAATAATATAATATACAAGAAAATGTTTTTTTTTATATGTTGTAAATATAAGCAACACTCGTCCTAACAAAATAATCTTTGTTAAATATTATTTATGTTATATAAGTATCACCCATATTTACTGTATTACTCTAATAGAAAATTATCCGGTATTATCGAGGTCCTCCATGGCAAACTAGATAGATCTACATAGATCTCGATTGTATTCCACCAGGGTACCTTGGAATATGGTAAACGAATGTTTCGGTTATATAAGTCAATTAATGAACCCTTCATCTTCGTCAACCAACTTCATGCCCTCCTGATTCGAGGTCTGTATTCATTATAGAAATCAATTTTCATATTTTGTCTATATCAGTATTGTACTATCAGTCTTCAATTAATAAAACAGTATAAATAACATAAATAAGATTCTCTGAAAATAATTTTCTTGCGGAAAAAATCAAATAATGAATTAAGTATTTTTTAAATAATATAAAAAATCGACTTAAAATAATCTCTATAATATATGTTACTGTTACTGTTTTTTCAAATTCAAAATTAATAAAATAAAAATCACACGTATTAGTTTAGTTAACAGTATCAACTAGTCCACTAAACAGAATTTAATTTTATTTTCGATCAAACAGAACAAATACAAAACAGAAATTTTATACAGAAATCAGATCGAGAACAGAAGTGAATTGTTCCGACTGAGTGCTGAGTCAATAAAACTTTTGGCTTTAAAACGAAATGTGCGAAAGAGCCTTTTCTATTGACTTTCACTCGAATCAATAGAGCCATCAAAATCAAGAGAGGCCTCCCGGATTTTTCTTCTTTTTTCATCCCGCACGTCCATCATGGATGTATTGACAATTAGGGTCAGTGGAGCGCATTCTAACAAAGTTTTATTAAAAGCCGTAAAAATATGTCAATAAACAAGATAGAATTAACGCGTTTCATGCCCGCAACACCGTAAGTGCCGTCGTGCCACTGCGAATTTTCACTTACATGACTCGACGGCTACTGCGCGGAAGCTGTATGGACCACTTGGGCTCTAAAGTCCTTGGTTTGAATAGTGACTGTGCGCGTAAAAACTTTCCCGCAAAATCTAATAACATTGTTCCAGTAATAAACAAACGCCCGTAATCCAAAATTATAGAGCCATAGCGGTTGTAGTTTCTCTTTAATTATCCTATTCCGAAACTTTTATTTTTAACGTCTCGCAGATCAGTATATGCAACAATTTTCTCCAATTCATAATAATCTTATCTTATCATTATAATATTTGTTGTGCACAATAATTTCTTAATAGCCCAATTCAACCCGAATGCGCGTCTAATAATAAAATGCGCTGCGCAAGGACTACCTTGAGGGGTGGATTTTTTTCTGGATCAAGTACTTTTGATAAAAGGTTCTGATTACAAAGTGATTCATTATACATCATATAGGCTTCTAATTTTAGACTGCTTTTCCAATTATTCTGCTGAAAATAGAATAAGTAGTGATATACGAGGAACTCTTTTGCATTAACGATAGCAAGTAACAATTTTTCAATATTACCTACTTGTTAATTACTGTTTCTATTTACATAGAGAATTATACACTTTGTTTTTTATGAGGTTACATGATTAGTAAACGTGCGGTTGATTTAATATATATATCGATGCGTCGATGTCTCGTTTGTGTAACTGACGTTGTTTATGTACGGAAAAGCATCGTACGTCGGTCAAATTCTTAGAGCGTATAGTTATTTTCTGATCTAATCGTGGAAAGTGGACGAGGACACGTGCCAAGGATAATTGTATTGTTACGTTTTTTTCCGTAAAGCTGTGACATTTTTTCGTGAAATAAACAAACTGCAATTTGAGCACGATTTGACATTAAAGTAAAAACCATTATATAGTATACTGTTGAAGGTTTCGTTAAATTTAAAAACAAATAAAGTAAATTTCAGTATAAAGTGCGGTTTTATCTGTTCAATTGAGTAATATTGATTACTTTTTTCAAAATAATTTACTACATTATTTAGAATTTTATAAAATTTTATTAATTTCGCAGTATTCTTTTTAATTATTCAACGTAAATAGTTAAAATGCATACGATAATTACAAATTATATGTAAAGAAATATGTTAGAGTAGCATAAGGTACAACATTTTATGAAATTCTTAACGTTTACATTTTAGATGACTTTTACGAAAAACAAATAAAATATAATTTTTTCATACTTCTGTAACTGAAAAATCTTATATTTATCTTATAATTACCCTATCATGTTTTATCTGTAGAAATTTTAAAACGAATAATTATACTATACACAATAGATAGTATGCTCTAAATAATTGTATTATAAACTTTCACATTTGTGTCATCGATAAAATAGAAAATAAAGAAGAATTACGTAAATATAAAATTACACCCTGAACGTCATGTCTCTGGGATATAATGTCTAGTATATTTTAATACAAATTTTAGTTTGATGAAATTTCCATACAATAAGTTAGTATTTTTATGTATTTTATTATTATTGTGTTAAGATTTATGCATCCAAAATAATAAAACATAAAATTTGTAATAACACATTTAATACAATCTGTTTTTTATTTCTATACCAGACTAACATTTCAGTTGAATCTTACTTATGTTAGGTAGTAATATTTTTAGTTTTCCTCGAAATATAATGACAAATACTGAAGTGAGTTTAATGTATTAACTCTGTACGACCACTTTGTATATACGTTTTACATATTATAGCTGAATCTATATCATCAACCAAAGTCTCAATTCTATTCACTTACAGTTCTCGATAGAAAGTAACTCTGAACTACCGCGTTTGGTAAAAAACACCAATATAAAAAGTTGATTATTTAAGGATTATTCGTGATGTAAAAATGTCATTGACTCAATTGTCCCATTATTATTGAGGCAGCATCGCGCGATCACAGCAACCGAAGTCAAGGAACTGCGAACGCTTTGCGAAACTTTATATCGAGCACATAATCCGAATAACATTCAACGATTTATAATAGCGCAGCTTGGCGGAAGGGAAAGAATCTGTGTCACTCGGTGTCACTGCCCTGGATGACAATTTAATTTAGCGCTATAATCCCCTACTCCCTCGGCACGATCGCACTTTTCGCCGTGAGAAAATGCAGCGTGCCAGCGAAAAAATTCCGCGCGCTTGCTTCGCGATCTGCTTGCGACATCCGTAGCCAAGCATTTTTTGAATCGTCGTTCTTGTTCCTCTTGGGAACCGGAAATCGTGTGTTATGAACGTTTTTTTTGACAAGAAAGAATTTGAGTTAAATTCATAGTATGATTTATTATATAGTCAAATAGTTCTTTAGATTCTATATTTACAAAGTATTTTATTGTTGCAATATAGTTGTTTAATAATGTTACAAAAATATTTGTTAGATGATGGCTAAGAAATCGCTAAACTTTTTAGTTAATTTGACAAATAATCTTGAAAATTAAAAAACCACTATATGGAAACATTAAAATATTTTGTAAGCATTGCTAAAAAATACATTTTCCTATTTTTATTTTATAAATAAGTCACATTTACAAATTTATTGTCTAACTAATAATTTTTGTGAAAACAAATATATAGATATATTATCTATATTATCTTTTAAAAACATCTTCCACGAAAACTGTTGCTTTTAATAAGTCTTCTAATTAAACTAATATCTGTGCTCAAGAATTTTACTATAATAATGCACAATGGCAAATAATAACTTATTGACTTTCACTTATACGAACTATTTCTTTAATATTCCAATAATGCGTTGAGTACACATAAGTACATCCTGAAATATAATTTCCGAGTACTGCACTCAGTTATTTTCGCATTAATTTTCGCGCCAAGAATGTTTAGAAACTCTTCAAATAAATCGTGCAAACCTGTAACAATCCTCTAGCCAAAAGTATTACTACTGTATTTATTTTAATATCACTCAAATACACCTCGAATTCTCGCCATATAACAATTCGCAGCAACGCTCGCGCGCAAGAAAAGAAGAATAGAAAACGGCACGCGTTCTTCATCGCCATCAGCCGACGTCAGCTGCTGTTCCGGCTTACAAAATCGGGAAAGTGATAATCAATCTTCCGTTCCAGAATTTTTAGCATCATTCGAGTCGCGCGGAATATGTACCTCTCTCTTGTTCAGTCTACACACAACCATAGCCGCATGTAAAAGAAAGGCGCTCGAGCTGCCTACGGACTCTATGAGATAGGTATAATACCGTTGACCCGAAAAACTTCATCTCGCCACCTCAATATAACGCGGTTAATTTCCTCGGCACAGTCAGTTGTAGCCTTGGATCTCTCGCAGGAGAGAGAGAGAGAGAGAGAGAGAGAGAGAGAGATAGAAGTGTATCTCGCGCAGTTCCACATTTTCTAACGGCCAAGACGTGGGTATAATATAATACAGACGCATCATATACGTATTATACACAAGGGGGCCACCGCGAGGTTCGACGACCGGGCGGCGAAAACAAGTAAAAAGAATTTCGTGCAGCATGGGAGAAAGTAAAAATCCTTGCGTCCCGTTTGTGCAAACGAGAGACGGAGGCACTGGAATATTTCGCATGTTGGAAATTTATATCTCCCCAGTTGTTGTGGCTTCTGAGTCATATGCGCGTTGTTGTTGTTTTTTTTCTCGTGTGTGGCGTGTGCTCGCTTGGCGATGTTATATTGAAGCGTTTCTCTTGGCGTGCGAGGGGAAAAGTCGAGATTGAGCGACGTCGATCGATGGCTTGTTTAGCTGGGATGGGATTGAAATGTAGTGAATGGATTTATAGCGGGATTTATAGTGTCGTTGGTTGAGAGAACAATACTGAACAGATAAGCAAAATAATAGTGGAAAAATTGTTATCTCTGTATGTCACTTTTTTAATTTTCAAGTCTTAATAATGACATGTCAAATAAAATAATTATTTAAATTTAAAGGGGAAAGATGCAGAATAGGCAACAAATTCAAAGTATGAGAAAATATTAATTTGTATTGCATATGTTTTAAGATACATTGTTATAAGACAATATTTTGGCCTAGATTTGGTACATATGAAGTACTTAAATAATCGTTGCAGCAGCCAGAAATACTATGTATAAAATGGACATTATTTTGATTATTAAGTAAGAGCTTTCAACAAATCTGAATCAGATTGAATATATGTATTTTTATAAGTAAAAATATGATATCCATTTTATAATGATGTGGAATTATTATTTTTAATTACGGCATTTTTAATTATAATTTTGCTTTTTTATATGGGACGAGTCCTATGTAATTCATCTTTTGTTTTTACTTTATTTCTACTTTTGCATTTTTACGAGTACGCTCGCAGCCATTCAAAATCTAGAACACACTTCTTTGCAATATATTCGGGAAATTGAAACTGACAGGGATTTAAATCCGTGATTCCATAAATTAAAAAAATTTTAATTTTATTTACTTTCTAATAATCTAAAAGTCTGTACACAGATTTTCAGTAATTATCTGTAAGAAGTTAAATGCAAAGTTTACGACCATAAAAATAAAATCTGTTCACAGAACTCATTGATCAAATTTTTAAGAACCGATGAATGGTAGCGTATGCACAGAAGTTTTACTTATGTATTCAAATTGCAAACATTTAAGCGTATTTTTTGCGAATAGCATAGTGAAACTCAAATTCATTTATTCATTGACAGGGAACTTTAAAACTATATAGTGTGCTATAATAGACGAGATCATTAATTATTCTCTATCAAATTCATAACTTGCTTTCTAAGGATATAGAATACGTGATTAATGTATTGGGGATATGAATGACTATATTCAAATGAAAACGAAAATTCGCCTTTTTATGTGATACTTTCTCTCTTAAGCACGTGCTGTTTTCACTTTCGATCATACAATATTATTTTGCCGTATGATAGGAAATTAAAACAAATTAAGTTTATATTTATATTATTTTTTGCGAATGCTAATTCATTGAAGTCAATTTAGATGACAATTGATGTGATCTATAAACAAGATTGTCAATTGCTTTTTACGATGAACATTTTATTGAAAACACGTGATAAGAAGATTTTTTTGCCATTCGTTGAATTTAATTTTTCATTGTTTTTTTATTCAATTGATATACTCTTCTACAGCAAACTGTGACTGGTATAACACCTCATAAAGTGAATATACCATAAAAAATCGTTTAAATATAAATTAGTTAATATGGTGCCTAAGTCAATTAAAGATTTTAATTTAGACTTTCAATTATAATTGTATGAATGCAGAATGATTCAAAGCTTCAAGCGAATATTTTAACGCTTCTACGAATCCCATTAAAATATAAAATCTCCAGGCTGGACTTCCGAGATTTCCTTCGAATAGTAGCATTCGACGAAATACTAAAATATTTGATTGCAACTTCGTATTATGATAGATCAATGCGCTAGAAAGTACAATGATGTCCTGGAAATCATTTCAAAAATGCATTTTAGCGGTTTATAAAAGAATTTTTGCAATAATTTATTTTTAATTTTTCCTGTTGTCTCGACTTCCAACCATTCAAAAATTCCTTATTCCCTCATAACGAGATCGTAAATGGTCCACCTTACTTCGATACATACATTTAATTTACAGAATTAATTTAAAGCTTATCACCCAGAAAAATGATAAAACCGAAAAAAGAGAACACAATGCATCCTCTACTACGCATACAACGAGTCCAACAAAAATCGTTTCCAAACCAAACCCTCAATTCACCGCGCGAAACAGCGCAAAATTTCCCAACCAAGCGCAATATGTACACCCCAAAACTTTCCGTCGCGAAAGAAACCCCTACGTGGGCGATCCTGCACTCACTCCACTCTCCATTCACCAACACTCCCAATACAATCCCAAAGCTCGCAATCAACGCCTCTCTCAACGAGCTCCCTTCTACCCACAAAACTTTCCTCATTAGCGGAAATGCGCCTCAACGGCATCACAGAAATAAAAGAAAATCGAGAGAGAGGCAAAACATTCCAAACACCAAACATCGCTATAAAACACAATACGGAGAGAGAGAGAGAGAGAGAGAGAGAGAGAGAGGCACCGTGGCGCATACGTCGATAGCGGCGCGCCGGGCTATAGCTATTATGTGCAAGATCGATCGAGCCGACCTAGACCTTGAACGCGGGCGTGCAGCACTACACTATACACGCGCACGGCGCGTATTATATATGCGACAATTAAACGCGGCTGGCGTACGAATTTGTGTTTTCCACACGCGCGCCCGCGGGTTTCCGGTCGTTGATTACGGAGTGACGCGGGTTGGAAGTTTTAAGGTGTGGGACGGAACTTTGAGTTTTGAAGGTAGAGGGAGGTTGTAAGATCGTCGCGTGCGAGTCCTTGCGGATTCGCATTGGGCTCGAGCGTAATAATTGAGAGTCGTATTGATTGATTCTCGTCGAGGTGTATAGTGCCCGTAGTAATTTTTCATAGGCTTTCTTGGAGTTAGAATGAACGGGCAACTTTGAGAGGAAGATTCTTTCCTTTTTCGATTAAAGTACGCTTTTCGAGAAATCTTAGTTTTCGAAGTTTAAAAGTATAAGTATACCTGCTGAACGGCTTTTATCGAAACGATTTGAATATTTTTTAACATGCTCTATATGCGATGTTGATAATTCTAAGACGTATTTTTGCTAATATGACGAAATTCGCATTTCTAAAACAATTTATTATTCTATGGTGACTTATGTAAGAACATTCAAACTTTAAGGTGATGTTAAAGCCACCCGTCACCGACAATAGGGTTTTAACATGAATTTTGTTTCTTTGGCGGTGTCTACGATACGGGTAGAAAATCGAAGCCGATTTGCAATTCTGTTTAAACTTTTTGTTATAGCTTACTTACGTTCCTTTGAATTACGTCAGACCGTAGTTACTAGAAAGGTGCCGTGTCTACGGTCTGACGTCACGAGGATTTTCGAAGCGCTATATCTTCTTTAATTTTGGATATTTTACAAAGTCAAACAGTTCACAAAGAAAGTATGCTATAATCTGTCAAAATATGATATAAAAAAAATCATGTTATAACCGAATTATGAGGATCCAATATTTTCATTTAACTTTTAGTTTTTAGTAAATATCTCTCTGAAATGTTGTTGTCTCAATCAAAAAGAACAACCTTTCAAAGAGATATTTTCTCAAAATTGAGAATTAAAGGAAAAAAGTGTTTTTGGGGTCCACCACTAAAATCACAATTAGAGTTCATTTTTTATTTTATAAACTATTTCACACAGTAATTACAATCATTTCAGTAATATCAAAACATTTTCTATGTATTTTGCTCGATCTAATGTGAGGACCTTGGCTATACTAGACGATTAAGGACTTTTTCCTTTGAAGCTAGGACTACAAATTATTTTTAACCAAAATAAAATACCTTATGAGTGTCTGAAACTTTACGATAACGATTATTTTATTGAGTTTGGACACAATTTTTTAAATTACTAAAATTAATGTTTGAACTTGAGTGCTAAAATTAATATCAAATTTAAGGTGGCATTTGAAAAGTACTAAAATGTTATGGTCCGAAAATAGACGATGAGCCCATAAGGAATATATTAAGGAGATCAAATTATCTTCTGATATATGATAATCTCATTTAATGCGATAATTAGGGTTTCAATGTCTTCTGCCCATTCAAAATTCATATAATCAGCTCTCTATTGATACGCTGAACGTGCTTTCATCTCGTTTTGTAATCCTTGGAAAAATAATAAATCCTTAAACTTAAACTTAAACATTATTGATGTATTTGCATGATAATAATATTTCAAAGGACTACTAGATTGCCTTTTTACAATATTTTACAAATATTTAACAAAATTGAGAACTCGGTAAGTAGAGTCTTAAAAAAACTCTTAAGGAAACACTCTGGTAGATCCTTTGAAATTTAATAAGCAACCTTTAATTAAAGAACTCTACCTGATTCATTCATATTTATCAACAAAAATGAGTTTAAAAACCTCCTTTTACATCCCTTTAAATTAAATAGGTACAAAATTTGCAGTTTAATGTGTATGTATTAATTAAAGTGAAATAGCTAATTCAATTTTTTTCCGACTACTTGTTGAAAAATTATTCATAAGCAAAAAAAGGATGTTTGCATTAAAAACTTTCGTTGACTTTAGAAACCGCGATTAAAATGTAAAGCGCAGAGGTCTTCATTTTGATACTCAAGTGTCAAACTATAACAGTTTTTGCTACTCGTTTTACTTTTTTAAGAGGATATGCTATATGCATATTTCAAGAAACTATATACGTCATTAGTATCTTTTTTCACAGCAGTATGATAGAAAAAGGTTTTGTCAAAAACTTATATGCGAGAATTTAAATAACATAAATAATAAATTTTCATAAAGTATGTTAAAGATACCGATTCATTCCCATACAATTAGTTATTATTATTATTATTTAAACTTATGAGAAAATGTTGCTTTACAGATACAAACCAACGAGATTATGGGGATTCAGCGGACACGTGCAGACAATTGTCCACAGTATAATTGGCAGAGTGCGATGCCCATGGCCTATTGGCGAGCGAGTCTGCATCGGACTTGCCGATGATACGACGCTCACCTACGATCTGTATCAGCCATTGAGTAATGGTCACGAAGGTATGATATATCCTGCATTAGATGTTTATAAGACTTTTGGAAAGAAGCTGATAGATTTTAAGTACCAAAAGTTGTGCATACTTTTTTCGCGTTTTTATCACTATAATAACATATGTACTTGAATAATTAAAATTATGAAAATTAGTTATTATTTTGTATATCTGATTTTTCCTTTTTTTACTCATATTATTTAGAGAGAATAAAGCTTAAAATGATATTGTATTTATGAAGCCGTTTCATTGTTTTATTTTATTGTGAATTTATTGAATACCATGTAGACCATTTACGGCAGTCCCTTTTATTATACAAAAGGTTGAAAATCTTTTCACGAATACACATGATGCCACGGAATATCCTACCATTGTAGCGCGGGATAAAGTTTGATAATTAATTAATAAAATTTAAATGATATCAGATGAGTACTAAATGTAGAAATTATTGATCTTACATTGTACTTAAAGTTGAAAAAAAATTATTTTAAGCCAAGTAAAGCTAAATCAGTAATATGCCACAGACTTGATAGTTTTGGTATTTTATTTTCTGATATTACACGAGCGTATTTAATTTATTTTTATTTAAGTAATTATTTTTATAAAAATATAATTATTTTCAATATACATATGTTATTCACTTATAAATACGTTAAATAAAGGAAATAGGTTAATAATAAATAATGCTGATGCAAAATCAACCCTATATAATATTACAATTTTAGTAACACATCATTTTATTGATTTATCTACAGTGGAAAGTTACTTGAAGCAATTTAGTTACTGTGTACATGCATAGGGGAGAGTGGGGTAAAGTGGGCAGGGCAGCTAAGTGTGGCACCTTAATATTATAAACAATAACGTACGTTAAAAATCTAATTTTGTTTATACACATTTAGAAATGACTCTAGTATTTTTTTCTTAAGTCATAAACTCAAAAATTAATGTTAATAATTATTAATGCAAGTTTGAAAATCGGAGCATGAAAAAAAGGTTGCCTTCATTTTTCGTCGGCTCAGTACGGATCGAAAATGATTCCTTTTTTAAGTGAAATTATGCGCGTTTCATAAATTAACTTGTAAACTTTTAGAGCCTTTCTTTTGTTTTTTCAAAAGTGCCGTAAATAATTAATTATAAATGATTAAAAATTGAATTAAAAAGGGGCTATCGTGGCATACTAAGTGGGGCAAATGTAGCACACACAGCGCCGCGTAGTGAGTTCGTCTTGACGCACCTAACCTATCGAACTCAAAACGGAGCAAGGTGGGATATAGCACACGTGTAATTCACAGGTGCCAACTGGTTCAATTGTAGATTTACCTTCCTTGGATAATATTCAAAGTATTATTGAAATACCAGATCTGCCAGTTCTAAACAATGAGACATTTTTTAATAATGAACCGGTGGATATTTATTACGTAACTGAAGATGTTGCCAAAGCCTTATAGTATATTATGACACTGTTGTGGGAGATGGTTTTCTATCTTGCTCGAGGGTTTTCGCACGAGCGAAGCGAGCAAGGTAGAAAAACACCTCCCACAACAGTCTCATACGATATTTTATAGCACAACAACCTCAAAATCGACAATAAAGTTGGCATTTTGAGGTTAGTGTGCTATAAAATATATAATTATATCTCAAAAGATTATTTATTTTTGTATTTGCAAAGTAAAAAAAAATTAATTATAGAAAAAAAGAATAAATGTATCAAAAAAGTATTAAATTGTGATTGATATTATATAAGTTCTTTGTTACATTTTGATAAAAAAATAAAAATTTTAATTGAAAAAACTATTATTTAATGTTATTAACCTAATAAATAGCCTCTCTCAATATTCCTAATAAATATTTAAAAAAAACACAATTTTCATGAACTTACCAGCAGAAATAAAAACATCATTCGGCCGTGCTACATTTACCCCACCCCGTGCCACACTTGACCCACCGGTGGGGCAAGTGTGGCATTTTCGATCGCTCTAGAATTTGATTTTTTAAACTATAATATAATTCAAATTAAAAATTTGCAATAACGAATCTTAATACTAGAAGAATAGGCCTATACATTGCAATTTTTAAAATATTGATATGTTTTAATATTTTAATGATATGTTTAAAATAAGTTAGGGTGCCACGCTTACCCCACCCTCCCCTAATTGTCAAATTTGTAAACGTAATTGTAATTTTATTCTAACTGCACCCGCAATTTAAATTGCAGATGACGTGACGATAGCCATTTGTCCCGGAATCGGAAACAGCTCGGAAAGTGTCTACATCAGGACCTTCGTGCACTTCGTTCAATGTCACGGTTATAGATGCGCTGTCCTGAACCACGTAGGAGCTGTGTCCAGCGTCAAAGTTACCTCGCCTAGGATTTTCACGTATGGTTAGTGATTTTTAAATTAATTATTTTGTTATAAAGTATATTGTGAAAGTGGTTGCATTTCAACTGTTTTAGTAAGTTTTTTTTTCGAGCTTTTTGTAAAATATTTATGAACATCTTTGAAAAAAAGTTCAATTAACGATGAAATTTTTGTGTATATAATTGAAAGTTAGTTCTTTTAACGTTGGTTCATTAGAATATTAAAATGTGACGTTGGTACTAAATACAAAATAATAAATGATGAGAATAAAATGTTTTCACTATTTTAAAAAATAACGAAATTCACTGAGAAAAAAGTAATTGGCAACGATTACTAAACACTAGCAAAACTCATTCTAGTTGGAGTTATCAAATTTATGATAAATTGTATTTTATTTTTTTGTCATTACAATTGTAAAGCGGACTATATTTTCAAATAAATTTAACTTTGCATTAACTAAACTTTACTAATTTTTTTAGTTATAGTAAGTATGTAGTACATACTACATTTTTTCTAAATTTTTTTTGTTAGAGATACTACGTATATTTAATTTTGTAGTTTTTGCACTCAGACTTTAGAAACCGATACTGCAAACATGTCTGAGTGTTTATAGTATTTTATCAAATGGCATTGTATACCTCTATATAAATAACATTCATTAGCTAAACTTGCGCAACAACTTTTATCAAAACGACTTGAAACTTCTTTAACATGTTTGCAAATATAACACTTAATATCTATTTTTAAAAATAGTTATGTTTGCATATCTAAAGCAATTTATGTGACAAACTTAATGAAAAAGCGATGATTTTATCACAAAGTGCTACTTATACTTTGTATGTCAAGTAAAACATGTTACAAAAGTTTAAATTGTTTTCGATAAAAGCTATTGCGCAGGTACTCTTTCAAACTTTAAAAATAAAAAGGAATTTTAAGTTTAGTTAATTAATGTAATTTACATGGGAGTAGTGTTATAAAATTTTTGATAACTTCGTTATTTTTAAAAAATATTGATATTCACTACCCTTAAGTTATAAAAAACGTATCTAAATTTTATTAAATAATCATATATATTAATATACATTGCACCAAAATCTGGCACATATTTCAGTGCATACTGATTTAATTTTAATCTAATTTATTTTATATATTATAGATTTTTTGCTATTGAGATTATAAATTTTTCTATTCAATTTTTATAAATGCTATAATGTTAAATATTGAGAATAAAGCAAATTTTAAACAATCATTATAAATGTAAACTATATGTGCTTTAAGTTTAAAAAAAATATGTGTAATTATCATCGATTTGGACAAACCATCTTAAATTTTATTTTATAATAAAGAGGATTTATTACAAGTACTTCCTTTACCAGAACTTTACATGAAGAGTTTTTTCATTATAATATTTATGAGTTCAAAAAATCTACGTGCATATATCAGAATGTAATGTCTTTGTAAATTTAATGTAAATCCATTCGTCAATTCTTAATCATGATTTAATGCAAGTACATGTGAAGTACATGAGTGAAAGATCTGTGACAGATTTTAAATCACTTATGAAAGCTGCTAAAATAATTCATAAGTGAATTTTTTAACAGAAGTTCTCCAGTAAAGGTCACAGATTTGCGATGGAAGATTGTACGTAATGGACTTGTTTTAGCAAGGAAATTGTGTTTATACATTATTTACATCCATTATGTTTCAACATATACATAAAATACTTTTATGAATAATTTAATTACCTATTAATCTTTTAATAAATTGTATGTTTTATTTTACTAGGTCACACTGACGACTACCACACAATGCTTAATAATTTATTAGAAAAACACTCAAGCACAAAGATAGTCTGCATTGGATTCAGCCTTGGCGGTAATTTAGTAACAAAATACATGGGCGAACAAGGGACTAACAAGCTTTCAAATATTATTGGAGGCATTTCAATTTGCCAGGGCTACAATGCAATTGAGTAAGTTTCCTATTTTTTATTGGCTTGTTTAAAAGTTAAATTAGATTATAACTAAAGTTATAATTCCTTGTGTAATTCATATTTATTAATTTTTAAAACTCATTTTCAGAGGCACAAAGTTTTTGCTGAACTGGACAAACTTTAGACGCTTCTACCTATATGTCATGACAGAATCCGTAAAGAACATCATCTTAAGACACAAAAATGTATTATTATCGGAAGACGTGAAGCAGCGGCATAATCTAAATGAGAAGGATATTGTTTCTGCAGCCACATTGCCCGAATTAGATGAAGCGTACACAAGAAGAGTAAGTTTATATCATAAATCAAAAGTATAATTTGAATACATTTAAAATTTGTAATGAATAAAAAGTGCCATTTCCGAGAGATGTTATTTCAATTGATTAGTTTTAGTAATAATAACTTTTATATTTAAATAGGTACACAACTTTAGATCGGTAAATGAGCTTTACAAATGGAGTAGTTCAATAAATTATCTCGAGACCATTGCCACACCTATGGTGTTTGTCAACGCACTGGATGATCCTATTGTTCCTGAATCACTGCTTTTGCCTATTAAGGAATTTGCTGGTATGTTTTCATATAAGTTTAACCTCATTTTCAGATTTTATTAGCGAGTCCTAGAAGAAAGATTTCGATTCAGTATTGCAAGCTAAGACGGAGATGATTCTTTTTTTTAGCATTCCCGTCTAAAAACGCGTGATTCGCTTTTCCTTGATAAAACTAAAAAAGGCAATTTAAATGGAACAATTCTGTCTGCATTCAAAACTTTTTAGATATTTTTTGTAACATTTATACTTGTGAAAAAATATTTATATTTGTAGAATAATTGTTATACGCGAAGCTACTAATGTTAAAGGGAGATGAAAGGGTACTTTTGATACAAAACAGTTTTCTAAATCCATATAATAACCATGTATTAATATAATAAAAAGAAGAAAGAAAAAGAAAGAATCTGTTGGAAATTTAACTAAATAGATTATATTTACACAAATACGAAGGGCAAAGCAAGCTGTTTTTTATCAAAAATAGAAATTTTTTTTTTCAGGGATCTGTATTATTGATTCTCTATTTTAAACAATTATTCGAGATTAAACAAACTTTTTTGGAAATAAAAGGTTTATTATATCCTCACATTCCGTTATAGTTTGCAACCAGAAAACAGTTTTAAATATTTTCCGTGGTAAACAATGCGTATGGGACCCTTTCACATCCCCGTAATGCAACAATCACGAACAGAGGTCCGTAACATTGGACATTCTAGCCTTTCTTTAACTTGTTTGTAATTTATCTATTCTACATATAAGATAAATACATAATTTAAAAATAAAAGATTATAAAATATCATTTATAACGTATAATAATTTAATATTATAGAATAAAAAAAATCTTGTATTTTTGACTTGTGAGTTGTGATTGCTGCACGAGCTCTGCATACGACCTTTATTTTAAAATTAATTAAATGTTTTCACATGTAAAAATGTGACAGAAAATATGTTTAACGTTTAGGATGTAGAGCTGGAGGATACATCTTTAAAAAATATGATTCGGTATCTCTGTTTATAAGAACGCATTAAATAAAACGTTCAAAAGACATTACATTATTTTGAACCGAGAATTCAGTAATAAAATTTCTGAAAAACGTTTCTTTAAGTGATTATTAAAATGTGTCTTTAAAACATCGATGTCAAATCACGTATTTTTTATAAGGGGAGCACTGCATTAACCCCTATCCTTGTTAACTTGCAATGCTCAATTGCAACCTCTTTACTAGTATCTGTCGATATAAGAAAATCAAAACATTAAATAAATGCATTTTGCTCGTTCTTATCTTTTCTTCGTTTCCGATGCATTCATTCATATCTATACAAAATCGTTCAAGGCAACCTAGAATTATCTTAAACATCCACACCACCAGTAACTCTCCATCATTCCTTTTCAGCAAACAAACCGCACAGTTTGTACATCGAGTTGGCGCACGGCGGCCACCTGGGCTTCTACGAGGGCGGCCTCCTCTACCCCAATCCGATAACCTGGCTGGATCGCACCCTCGTCTCCCTCGTCGGCTCCCTGACGCTCGCCAACTCCGACCGCGCCCTCAAGTCCTTCTAAAGACCCGATGACGACTTCGCGCGTGCGTGCGTGTGTGTATAGGTAGTTTTTTTTTCCTTTGGGCGTTCGAGGAGACAGAGAGAGAGAGAGGCTCGACGAAGAACATTAACAAAAAGATAACGGTATATCCCGCAATAATCTTTCGCTTCGACGCGAGTGCAGAATGCGGGCCGCGTGCAAGGCCTTAAAAAAATCGCGAAGGGATCCAGGGATTTTGCCGTGTTTTTGTATATGTAGGTGTTGTACACGTCTTTTTGCGGAATGAGGATTTTTCGAGAAACTTTTCTGGATCGAGCGAGGACGCGCCGAGAGGGAGTCTGATGCCGGTAATGTTATATATATATACGGTGATATATTCAGCGCGAAAGTAACGCTGAAGCTGTACTGTAAATCGTGTGTGTTTTCTCGGTGTTTTAACGGAGTGCGGGTGAGAGGGAGGGAAAGAACGATGAGGTTCTTTTTTTGAGAAACTAGTGCTTGGCGAGGTTGCGTTAAAAGTTTGGAAACGTCAATTATTTCGTTAGCGTGATGCTAGCACGGGCGTTTGTACTTTGTCACGATACCTGTTCTTTTTTTATAATGGACCGTGACGGATTTTTAACGCGACCGTGTATCAAATTGAGAATTTCGTTGGAGATGTAACGAGGCTTTACGGGCCCAAGAAGGAAAAAGTTATGCATAATTATAGATCGCAAAGAGATTGAAAAGCAATATAAAGTGCATTTGATTCAGCTGTATTCGAGTAAAATTTTTTTAAACAGTCGCCTACTGCTTGATATATATATATATATGCTGCGTGTAATGAAGATGTATAATTATGAGTAATTTTTTCGTTGCTCTTGGAAGAGAGGTTCTAAAGTTTATTTTCGAATTACTGCTGTGATTGCGATCGCGTTCGCGCACTTAAAGAGCACAGGATAACGTCTGCGACGCAATGTTGTAATACCCTGTGTGTGTATGTGTGTGTTTACACATGCAGTTCCCTCGATGTTGAATTGTATAGTCATATAAGCCGATGGATTATTCTCGAACCATTCCCTGTGGTGCTTCTCTGATTCTTAGATTTTAGGACAAACAAGTGATCCATCGATCATTGATCAAATTTAGGCGGATCGAAAAAAGATCTAAATTTTACGATTCATCATCATCGTTCTCTGCAACCTAATTGGATATTTAAATGAAGTCTGATATAAAAGTGCTACAATTTATATAAATTTACGATTATTTAATTTTATATTGTAAGATTGATAAAGTTAAGGTCCGTGAGAAAAATTATAGTGAAAAATTAATTTTTATAATTTTATGCAGCTGTATTATTTTTTTTAATCTAAATTTAATTTGGATTTCATAGAATTATTTTTTAAGTTATTTATACTGGCAATAAATTAATTTAAAAGCATTTATATATAGTGGAATAAGCTTTAGGATTCTATGTGTATGAAATAAATTAAAATTATTAATTTTTTACGATGATTATACTCACGTTATCAATAAAAGTGACCCTGAAGATCTTTAATCGTTCCGTCAAGAAACCAAAAAAGTTCACTCAGGGTACTTTGTAACTGTATCGATTAAATTATTTGTTGACTAGAAGTATATACCTATTTTTCCACGCTGCGAGGGTAAAGTTAAGGAGTGGAATCAAGCCTGTGGCTTGACATACACTTTTTTAATGTACTTATATATTGCTCATACATGACGGACAATATTAAGGAAGCAGAGTCTGAGAAGAGAAATTTATCAACATATTTATAGATCACTATTTATACGACGTTGTTAACTCATAATTTATATAACTTTATCTAGAATTTATTTAATTTCAAATTTTATTTATAAGAAAAATTGAAAGAGATAAAAAAACTATTTATAACTAACAAGAACGTTATGAATTAATATTTCTATGTTTAATTTGACTCTGTTTTCTTAAGTGTCACGATTAACGCAAGCTCAAATGAAGAAATATAAACCTTAGTTTTTGCAAGGGTTTTCTTTTTTTCGCAGCGATGGTAACGCAGTTTTATGCGTGCAAGAGAGTATAACTCGTTGTTGATCGCTCAGATTTGCACTATAATACACGATAGTACATGTTCTTTGCATTATTTTCCTTTGTCACCCGATTAACTCGGATAAAGATAATAAATCTGACGATTTTCACGAGCGTCGTAGCATTTTTTGTCAATAAAAAGAAAAATGGAACCAAAGGTTTGAAACAGAACCCTGTATTTTGAACATTAAAATATATTATTTATATATTTATACGTTATTTGTAAAAAGGATAGATACATTTTAAATTATTTAATCTTTTCGATAACAAATTTTTAGATAGTCATGACGGCGAATTTCATTTGTTTCGAAGCAGCAGCGAACTCAACATGTGAAAATTTCATCGATCAACTGTGTTACGCAAATGTATAAACAAAAAAATCTTATGAATGTACATGTTTAGCATCGATATATTCAGCGAGTGTCAATTACGTTTGTCAACTCTTACGAGCATCATACACCATGTTTCCGATTGGAGTTTAAATTGGATCTTAACTCACAGTTCGATTCGTTAAGGCGTTCGAAGTTTCATACATAGCAAAACAATGTTGTTTGTATTGTCAGTCATTCACGAGTATTTTTACGCAAATAAAAAAACGATGGTGAAGAGAATTGAAATGATTTGTTAATTATTATATAAACCTGTCAGTCTGCATACATTCTGAGTACACGTGAAAGATTTTCCTGTTGTCCACCTTGCTATTTTATTTTGCTAAGATAGTTACAGTAGGATTTAAGATAAAAAAAATCATATCATTCAATCTATTTCTGCACCAACTTCTGCTTTAATCCTTTGTGGCTTAGTGGCTATTATAATAGCCACCTCTTTCGTCTAAGATTTTTATGTATAAAAATGTTATTTATAGGTGTATATAAATGATTTTACATTCTTCTATTAGCTAAGAGGTTTCTCTATAATACTAATTAACAAAAATTCAAATTCGTAATCAACGACCCCAAAAACCCCCGAGTGACAATTTTCAGCTTAAAATATTGAACAGAAAAATGTGGGCCACAAAGGGTCAAACTGTATACTCATAATTATTTTACAAATAGATTTTTTTTCTTTAAATCACAAAATTATTAAAAAGATTAAGGATAATTCGGACACTTGAGTGTAAGTCAACGTCTGAGGAGAAGAAACTTCTTCTCGGAAAACACTTAAAGAGCGTACTACTCGAAGCGCGTTCCAAAAATATGCTATGGATCGTCAAAAAAGTTGGGTATCAACTGTTCATTCTCTTAAATGTGCCTTAGAACGTATAATATGGGTAAAAAGTTTTTAGAGTATTATAATACATGTGATATAGAAGATTCCCCTTTTGTTTTAAAATTTTTAATGTTCTGTTAAACAAACCCAATTTTTGTGGCGTCTATAATTAACGCTTTATTTACGATTGAGATAATATTCAAGCTTTTGTATCAATCAAAATATTATCTATTTATTAATCAATTATATTGTAATTTTGTTATTTTTGCAAATAGAAGCATATATAAGTACATCCAACGAACATTATTCGTTTCGCGCGCGTTAAGAACGCACCAATACGAATACTTACATTTGTGTTTCAGCCAATGAGCGCCAGCAAAATTCAAATAACCTTAAACGAATTAATGTGCGTTGGCTGTACATACATATTCTTCTAAATATTTTTATAGCACACTAACCTCAAAATGCCAACTTTATTGTCGATTTTGAGGTTGTTGTGCTATAAAATATCGTATGAGACTGTTGTGGGAGGTGTTTTTCTACCTTGCTCGATTTTCTCACTCGCTTCGCTCGTGCGAAAACCCTCGAGCAAGGTAGAATACCATCTCCCACAACAGTGTCATAATATACTATTTTGCCATATTACATGTACGAAAGAGCAATGAATCATTAATCTTTAATATATATTATGCTAATAAATAACGATTTGATAATAAAATTATTAATGCACATGTCAATTTGACATGTGTATTAATGATTTTACAGTAATATTTTGATTATTACCACGGCCAAAGTTATATGCTCTCAATTGTTAATAAATCGTTAGGTACACTCTAAACCCAAAAGTGTAAAATCTGGAAGTAAAAAGATTAAAATGCAGCTTTTAATTCATGAAAAGTATTGATTTGAAGATTTTATTCTCTATGTGGTTTAATTTTATAATTTTACACTTTTGACAAAGATTAAAACGTACATTTTAAACTTTGTAAAGTGTAAAAAGTTTTCGTATATCTTGAAAAGATTAATTTTATGAATTCACACTTTTAAAAAAGATTAAAATGTACATTTTTAACTTTCTATAAAGTATAAAAATTATCGTATTTCTTAAAAAGATTAATTCCAACAATTTACACTTTTGTGGGTTCTGCAGAAAGATTAAAATCATTTATTTACACTTTTCTGGATGATTACGCTCGTAAATCTCGTGACAGGAAAAAAATCAAGTTATATATATGCTGTATAGGATGCTTAAAGCTCTCGGAGAAGATGTCTAGGTACGAAAATACAAATATTTGTTCGAGGTCATGACCCAAGAATACTTTTCCTCTCGCCCTGGTAAAAATCTTATCAAGCTAAACTCGAAAATCTCAATAACCGCAATACATTTATTCACAGACAGGCCGAACTTGTTGAATACCCTATAACCTCAAAACACGTATACGCAGATAGATCCAGCTTCAATCCTGAATACTCCATAACCTGCAAACATTTATAGATCGAAACAGACCAATTATAAATCTACTTATTCCATAATCTCGAAACTCTTATACATACAGGCCAAATTTAAATCTAAACACCTTAACACTCTTAAACACAAACAGGCCAAGCTTTAACTTAAATGCCTTATAACCTCAAAACTCTTATATACAGACAAACCAATCTTAAATCGAAGTACCTCATAACCTCGAAATTCTTATACATGAACCGGCCGAGCTTTATAACCCAAATACCCTATAACCTCAAAACTGCTATACACACACGATTAATTCAATCTTAAATCCAACCCAACCCAACCACCACACACAGATAGACCAAGCTTACACCTCAATATCCCATAACCTCCAAATTTTTATACACAAACAGGCCAAGCTTTAACCTAAATACCCCATAAGCTCAAAACTGCTATACACACATGATTAAGTCAATCTTTTAATCCAACCCAACCCTCACACACAGATAGGCCAAGCTTACACCTCAATATCCCATATCCCATAACCTCCAAATTTTTATACACAAACTGGCCAAGCTTTAACGTAAAAACCCCATAACCTCAAAACTGTTATTTACAGGTAGGCCCATTTTAAATCGAAATACCCCATAACTTTCGAGCTTTACCGTCAAGGACCCAGTTCCTGATCAGTTAAGGCATGTCGTCACGTTATTTGTTGTGTCAAAGCATAAAAATGAGGTATTCATGGAAAATGAAATTTCTAATAACAAATATAACTGTAAATCTTTAATATAAAATTGAAAAAATACATAAATAATCAAAATTAAATTAAATATAAAGCCTCAAAGAAAAAAAGCTGTGGGAGCAATTCCTGATCACTTAAAATTTTTATGGGAGTAGTTTCTGATCATATCAAGACCCAATTCCTGATAACATATATTATTGACGTACAAGTATTTTATATGATAAATTAAAACTTATTAAGCAATACTAATACGGTAGATATACTAAAATATAACATTTTCGGTTGTGTGATTATAAATGTGAAACTTAGGCGACGTAAAAGTATATAAGGCGAGGTGTTCGGTTATTCGTACTTGGTCTACTGCACGATATAGACTCGCGTGTGATCATATATTTATAACCTATAAAACGCACATAGTGTTCTGATTTATTTTCACGTTTTGTGCGACTTTTGCCTGCTAAATTATTTACACATGGATAAAAACTACTTATAGAATTGTGTTATTACAAATATTTGTGTATTTTAAGATTTTTAAACACACATAAAACATGTTATTAATACTGATCAGGAATTGGGTAAACGATAAGAATTTGGACCCTATTTCTAATCACACGTTTTTACAAATATCAATAATATTTTATATGAATGTTTTAAGTGATTTATTCAAATAAACTGTTGAATAACTTAATTACATAAGTTTTTCTACGGTCTATTGCAAAATTTTGAAGATATGATGTAAATTTCTTTGCATGCTCACTTGTAGCCAAATGCAGTAAGATGGTGTCAATCATGACGTTGCCAACAACGCCCAACTTTAACATTTTTTATCTTAAAAACGTATTTTACTAGTAACTTTTAAAGTTCTTTTATATGACTGCCAAATCGTTTACTATTAATAATTATTTTTTTAAAACAAATTTTGTATAAATTAATTAATGTGTAAATAGTAATAAATGTAACCAAATGATCAAGAACTGGTCCGTGACGGTAGTATAGCGATACGCTACCCAAGTGTGACAAATCTATTAAATCCTATGAATTCCTTTTTCCAAATATAAAAAGATCCTATTTGCGAATAGGATGTATATGCAATTATACGTGTAAGCGGGCGCTACCGCGCCCCTTGATTTTTGTATTGGTGAATAGGATTTAATAGATTTCTCACACTAGGGTAAGCTTGAACCTGAATACCCCATAACCTCGAAATTCTGAACACAGACAGACCATTTTGAACCTCATTACATCATAAACTTAAAACTCTTATACATTCTCACGGACACTCAAACTATTTTTAAGGCAAGAGGGTAAATTAAATAAAGTCAATAATAAGCTTTTATAATTATTAAAATCTACAATACTTAAAATAAAATTTAAAAAATCAGTCAATTCAGGTACAAAGTTAATCCGAAAAATTAAGTGAAATTTGCAGAATACTTCAAAGACTGTTATGAAGTCGTCGCCTAACTCCATTACCTGCCTCTCCGCTCGCAAATAATAAGATCCATGAGTCTTTCCAATTTCTTGGATATAACTGGTTTCAATTTATTTTTAAATTTCACACCTGCTTCTAGGATGTCGTCAGTTATCTGAAAATAAATTATAAATCCTCGTTAAATTTAATCCTAGATTCAACAAATGATTGTAATTTGTATTTTTCAACTTACTGGCAAAAAGCGGATCAAGTCCGGTGTAGGCACAGTACCCACCTCGACCAATTTTCATGGCAAACACAAAAGTACATAATTACTACCCACAAATTTTTCGAATAATAAGTTGTAACTTAGCACTATTGCTTGACAGAAAGGTAAAAACTTTTGAATTCATGCATATCTTTGTGAGAGCAGAAACAGCTGAAAATATGTATAAAATATATGTGATAAAAATATATCGAATTTACCTTCAAACTCTTGTACAATTATCTCTGGTATTCCCCTTTGAAGCAGATGTGTTTTCAGAATAGAAGAACTGCTGCAAATGTCCTGAAGTATACAAAAACGAAGTTAATATGTTGAAAATAAAGGCTTAGGTATGTTTGAAAAAATATTTCATTAATCGAAAACATTGTAAACATTAATTTAAAAAATGCAATCGCTACAACACTTTCTTTTTTTATAAAATTTAATTTTAGTTTGTTACTTACGTTTGTAAAATCGCCATTCATCATAAATTATATTTATGGCGCATAAAACGAGATTTGTCTACGAAAACACCATTTGCAACCGCCAGCAATAATAACCCGCGAGGTGGCGCGAAGTGGCGCAATTATCCGCAAAAGTGTAAATGGGTGATTTTAATCTTTTAGAAGAACCCTCAAAAGTGTGAATTGATGGAATCAATCTTTTTAAGAGATGCGATAACTTTTTACACTTTACAAAGTTTAAAATGTATTTTTTAATTTTTTTTAAAAGTGGGAATTCATAAAATTAATCTTTTCAAGATATATGAAAATTTTTTACACTTTACAAAGTTTAAAATGTACATTTTAATCTTTGTCAAAAGTGTGAAATCATAAAATTAAACCACATAGAGAATAAAATCTTCCATTTAATACCTGAATAAAATAAAAGCTGGATTTCAATCTTTTTACTTCCAGATTTTACACTTTTGGGTTTAGAGTGTAATTAGATATTTTACGAAAATTACAATTTTGCTATAGTTAAACGCAATTTATTCTGATTAACATAACATATATACTGTCAAAACAAAACGATAATCTTCTATACGATATCAATTATAATATTCTAAAAACGTTTTATTCCTTATGGGACATATGATATCCAACTCTTTTATCAATCAAGTTTCACCCGCACGAGCGTACTTTTTATCTGGGTGTATGTATTGTAATTCGCACCCCCCAGAACAAGACTATGTCAACTTAACAATTTTTTGCTCAATTTTCGATCATAAAATAGCTTATATAAAAATAAAAACCCATAATACATTGCAACTATTAGTTGAAAATGGTTAAGAAACTATAATAGAACAATAAAATTAATGTACAAAATTTGTATCTCCTGAATAATTAATTCTATTGGCTTGGTTTTACAAAACATCAAATATGGAGTTGGCATAGTATTGTTCTGAGAGTGCGAATGCATCCTAACAAACGTAAAAATCTTTCTCATTGTATACTCTAACAAGAATGAATCCAAAAGTTTTAATTTTACAACGCTTTACAATTACTTTTATAACCATATGAAAAAAATTGAAAAAACGGAATATTGTTTTCACTTTGTATATGTGGTTGATATAATTCATTAGTAACATTAATCAGCTAAATAATTTGGATTAAGTGGGTCCGAAAGTCAAATCCCTGAATTACCGACCGAATCATATATTATTTACTTTTTAAACTAAATAGGGAACTTGCATGAATTTTAAATTCAATTTTATTCGATAATATATTTAAAAATAATAAACTTCCCAAGACAGTTTTATTTTTAATGCCTTATTTATTTATTTATTGCTATATTGATAATAAAATAGCTATCAATATAGCAACATTTTAGCCCAGTAAACACATTATCCAAGCCCCAGGCCTTTCTTATCGTATACATCGCTGTTTTAATTTATTATTTATTATATTTTGAACAAAAAATACAAAATACAAAATATTATTAAAATTTAAACACATTTTCTGGTAATAACAATAGTAATATTGAAACGAATTTTAATTATTTTTATACAGGCTTCTTTTAATTATAATAAGTGTAACATATAGAAGTAATAACAAGAATTCAATCAACTGATTGGGAAAGTTACCCGAAATGAAAGCTATTAATCCATTACAGATACGCATGAATTGGAAAATTTTAAACATCTATTTTATTTGTGAAAGTTTCTAAGTATGTTATTTTATATTATCTGTTAAATACTTTAGTTTTGATTTCTGGTGTTTACATAGTCCGGCGCGTCACCAAATCTTTATCTGTAATATACATTACTATTTGACATTGTCATACTAGATATATATGACGAATACTTTTTTCTTACTTAAGTTATTAAAAACAATTATTATTCATCACTTAAATTTTTATTTAATGGTTATCAAATTGTTGCAAATTGTTTATGCTGAATATAAATTGAGTATCAATGCTACAAATTTTAGTACAACACCGGGCGACTCTTCTACACTACCATGAATACTGAGTTATTTGTGATTTAATTTCAATACACATTAATGAATATATAGGTAACGTGAATTCTTGATTGTTTTTCAAATAGTACCTATTTCAGCAATTATCATTTATAAGACGAAGACAAATTTAATTTACTCTGATTTTTCCTATAACTATAGTTATAGAACAGAAAAATAAACAACTGATTGATTGAATGGTGTCACGCGCGATACCGCATTCCATCAATTTTAGATATATTTCGTTCATTCTTTTTGGATAGATTTACTCATTCTCATAAGCTAGTCTTTATCGAGTCTTTATAAAGTAAGGATTAACTTCTTTGCATCTCGTGAAATATCGATTTAATATAATTCTGAAATATTTTTGTATATAAGAAACTTTTGTTTTCAAGAGACAATGCAATTTTTATTAATTGTATTTTTAATACTTAATTTTAATTTATCAACGAAGTTATTATTTTGTAATGCACTGCCGGCAAAAGATTATTTATTTCAATTGCGTGAAAAACTCATTCACGGTGAAGAAGCGTTATCTTTTGGAGGAAGTTTAAAACTAGAAGGTGATGAGATCCTCGCCAATAAATGTTTAATGACTGAAAAGTTCAAAGAAGTTGACGAAGGTTGGTTAAATATACAATTTTTATTTCTCTAAAGTTTAAGTAATATTGTGGTTTATTGGAATACTATTTTTGAATAGAATACATTATAAAAAAGATTCAAGTATTTTTTAATTCTTACATAAATATTTATATATATTTTTTTAGTTATTTAATCACATATATATACTTTTGTATATCTGCCAAATTCTAGACACCACATTTTAAACTTTAATATAATATACATTTATATCAATCGAAACAATACGAATCATCATTTTTAAAATATTTTATGTTCAAGGCTTCGAGAATCCAACAAAATTCTTGCCGTCAAAAAATTTTCTCGACGTTCGCGAACAGATCGAGCGTTCAGAGGTCTTCAAAATCATTCGTCAAATGCCGAAGGGTGCAGTTTTTCATGCTCATAGCTCGTCCATCGTTTCTTTAGATTTTATTATTCAAAATATTACTTATCTACCGAATCTCTACATTTGTCTCGACGACAACAAGATGAAATTTAGTTTCTTCGAGACACCAGATAAATATTGCAATTGGAATCTGCTCAAAGATCTTCGTGCCAGCAATTCGTCAATTAATCTAAGCATTAAGTAAGTATATAATTATTTTCTTTACTTTATTAAGATTATTGATTGATTTAGAATAAATTTTAACTATTAATTCAGGGAAGGGAGTTTAAGTAGAAATAGACAAGTTGCACGTATAAGTAGAAAAAGATAATTCTTAAAATATCGGTATTATTCAATTCTGTATTATAAATTCTGTAAAATTATGAATATAAATAAAAAAGGTAAAGGATTTATATTCATAATAAATTAATTATTAATTTTTATATAAAAACCGGAAATTAAATATTTGATTTTATTTCATATTAAAACGTAAACTAAATTAAAATAATCATTTGACTTGAACAGAAAACATCTTACAATGTTGAGTGAAAACTCTGAATCCGAATATAACATTGACACTGTTTGGAAAGAATTTCTTGAGATTTTTGACGTTATTAAAGGGCTTGTATCGTATAGGTAAGATATATCTATCTTACAAATTTCAAAGTATAAAAAAATAAAAGTAATGAATTAAAGTATTATGAAATATTTAAATATTTTTAGGCCTGTTTTCGAAAAGTATTTTTATCAGGCCATGCAGGAATTGTATGACGACAATGTCATGTACATGGAATTCCGTACATCTTTTTCAAAACTGTACGAAATTAATGGAACGACATACAATGCGATTAATGTTGCCAGAATTTACAAAGAGGTAGTTGATAGGTGAGTTAACATTTCTTTGCATGGACACATACAAAGAAATTCTTATGCATAGGTATACTTTTCAGTTACACTTTTTATTATTGCGTAACCATTAAAACTAATACTTATTAAAATGATAATTTTTATTACAGATTCACAATAGATCATCCAGATTTTATAGGTGCGAAAGTTATTTACTCGCCTCAGAGAAAAACTTCGCAAGAGCTTTTCGACAATTACGTAAAAACGTTTAGAGATGTGAAGCGAATTTTCCCCGATTTCATCATTGGCTTCGACTTAGTTGGTCAAGAGGAAAAGGGTCACACTCTTCTGAACTTTGCGGAAAAGCTGTTGGTTTTGAGTAAAGAGACGCCGTTTTTCTTCCATGCTGGCGAAACCAATTGGTATGGACACAGCGCAGACGAAAATTTGGTCGACGCGGTGCTTTTGAATACCAAAAGGATCGGTCATGGGTAAATAAAAAAGTTCTTTAATGCATCGTGAAACATTTCAAGAAAGACTAACTACATTGTTCATTTTAATACATTTTCTCATATCTAAACAAGTAAATAAATTTATAATTAATATTTATTATATAAATGATAAGTATAATAACAATTGTTGTAATCAAGATTTTATCTCTTACCTTTCTGTATTATATTCTATGTATTATATTCTGTATCCTATAAGTTCAATTTCTTGAATAAAACTATAGTTATTTTGCTTTCATTTGAGAGGTTGTAGATGTTTATGTACTTTAGACAAGATATCTCGACCATCCCCTTAGGGGATGGAATAGTTTAACGTTGTAATTTACAAAGGATATTTATTTCGTGTCTGCATTAACTGGTTCACTTTATTATAGAGAGTATTACGTGATCATAAAATCTGTATTTTGCAATCATCATTTTATTTCCAGTTACGCATTGCTAAAACATCCAATGCTAATGGAAATCGTAAAGAAGAAGAAAATAGCGATCGAGCTCAATCCGATTTCGAACCAAGTTCTGACGCTCGTCAAGGACATGCGAAATCATCCAGCGAGTTATTTATTTGCTGAGAATTTCCCGATAGTCGTGTCGAACGACGACCCTAGTTTTTGGGGTGCGACGGGCCTGAGCTACGATTTCTACGAGGCTTTCATTGGTATAATGTCACGTGACGCTGATCTAAGAGCTCTCAAGCAATTGGCCATCAACTCGATCGTCTACAGCGCATTGAATCCCAAGGAACAGAAGAAGGCTTTTGCGATCTGGCAAAGGGCATGGAATAAATTTATTAACTACTTAGCTTACAAACACAAATGTGTTCACAAAACTCTTTTTAGCATTATATAACAAAAAATATATGCAACATTTTTTAATAAAATTTATTTTCAAAATATATGGGGATTTATTTTATAATATATTTGCTTGAAATCATTACTTAAGGGGAGAGATACACCCTTAAATTTTAAATTAATTGTTGATACATTCTAAGGTAAAAAAAGTCACTCATCATATCTACGCCCAATACGAAGAAAAACGCATTTCAAAGTTTAAGATGAAGAATATCGTGATTCAATTTTAGCGACGAAAACTAACTTGTTTCAGGAACCCAAATTAACTAAACTTCGTAAACATGTAATAGTACATTATGAAATAAGCGGCGAAAGTTGCAGATTTTTCCCGCGGGTGGGTTTACTGCCCGAGGAAAAATCTTCTCTCTAAGGCAGCAATCACCCGAGGGAAAAATCTACTTTCGTCCCCTGTTACATATAGTATTTTATTCCACTCTCGACCGTTGCCACTTATTGACCCTGAAAAGTAGGGCCGACGCGTTTTTTTTATATTTTTCTATGTTGATCTAGAAGAATGCGTATGCGCACGCTCAAATAGAAAACATGTAAATAAAGTTTTGGTTTTCTTTGTAATTACAATTTCTTTATTTTTTGTATAAAATCACTAGATGTATATCAATTTATTATAAAACGAATAGTATTGTAAAAAAAACAATTGTAAAAGAAAAAAATTTCAATTTTACTTTTGCCCCGCAAATTTTACTTTCGCCTCGCAAATTTTACTTTCGCCCCGCAAATTTTACTTTCGCCTCGCAAATTTTACTTTCACTCCACAAATTTTACTTTTACCCCGCAAATGGGTTTATGGGAAATATATGCTACTTTCGCCCCGATTTTCAGGGGCAAAAAGTGGCCATATCGGTCGAGTGTGGAATAAAATAGCTCTTGAACTTGTATTATCCACTAAAAATGTGGTATCAACAGGATGGTATCCACCTGTTTAGAGAGATACACATAAATTAAAAACCTGTTTTACGCATTTAGCTAGTCTTATAATCATTTTCGTAAACCTTTGAATTGCGTTACTCTTCGTCGCAAACCTCTGAATCGCGTTACTCTTCGTCGGAGGCATTCGAATCGCTTTACTCTTCGTAGCGAATTGAAATTCGTTTTTCATCGTATTCGGCGTCGATATATTACCTGTTTTTTTCGGTAAATATGAATATTTTATTAAAATATAACGGATCTTTCTTTATTTTTAAAATCGTCATGTTCCTTTAATCGGCCATAATGAAAACCTCTATATTTCTTGGGCTACCGCAAGGTTTTTCAAGGTTCTATTATATTCAAAATACATGTAGTTATGATATGAATGTGGGAATTTATATCTAAAAATTATTAACTAAAGTTATAGTCTTTTTCAGCACTAAAATTTTAAGAAATCGAATAATTTTGGCTTAAAAAAACTATAACTTTGGTTACTAATTTTTATATACAAATTCCCACATTCATAACTATATATATTTTGAACGCAATATAACCTCGAAAACGCCATTTCGAGGTTTTCATTATAGCCGATCAAGGAGACCTAAAAACCTTAAAAGACTTGTCCGTTGTATTTTGATAATATATTCAAATTAACCGAAAAAAGCAGGTAATATATGATGAGTGACTTATTTTATCTTAAAATGTATTATTAATTACGAGTAATTTAAAATTTAAAGGTGTAGCTGTTCCTTTAAAATTATTATCACAATATTTTAAAGGTTTAAAATTAGTGTTACTCATCGAAAAATTCTTATCATTATTTTGTGAAAAATTCTCTTTTCCACATTTCTCATTACTCTCCCCCTCCCCATACTTTTTCCACCCCTCTTGATTCTTCCCGTTATTTTCTCCATACCTCCTCCATCATTTTCCCATTGACGCGTAGTTATGCGTGACGGTTATCAGCGTCTTGATTATAATCATTTTGTTTAAAAAGGAGTTGACCCAGTTCATGATATATTCTTGCGAAAATGGTAATTTTTGCAAAAGTTTATGTGTTCTCTAGGCATCATTCGTTGTTCTTATATCCACAACTTTTTTCGTATTTTTAACTTATTTTTAATAATTAATAATGTTTCTTACAATGTACGTTTAATGCGTTCAACTTTCACTTTTAATGGGACATTATCCTATCGAAAAAATAATCAAACCCATTCAACATATATTGTAAAAAATGTTATTAATTATTAAAAATATGAAAAAGTGGTTCATATAAGAACAACGAATGATATCTAGAGAACACATAAACATTTGCAAAATTAACCTTCTTCGCAAGAATATATCATGTCGCAATAAATATTTAATATAAAATTAATCGGTTTTAATTGGGAATTTGTATTGCAAAATACCCGATTCCCAATAGAATCTTTTGAGCAGGGGTGCAGCAGTACAGCAGTGGTGCTCTGTACCGCACGCTAACCAGTGCATAATGTACGCAGTGTATGCGTAAACGTCAAATCTACCACGAGCTGTCGAGTGCCTGCCTTTTGGAGAAGCCAACCGCAGCTCTGGTTCTACGTTTCAGTCTTTCTGGTAAACCGTATCCGAGCGGAAGACTCAAAATATCATCATGCACTAAGCGCTTTCGACGCAGACACGATCATGGAAAATTACGAATTGCTGCCGGAACAAAACAAATATGGGACGCTTAAGAGCAGAATCATCGAGCGTTTTTCAGCCTCATCTGATAGAAAGCTGCAGAAAATGCTCAATGAGCTGAAGCTTGGCGATAAGAAACCGTCCCAACTCTACCGCCAAATGCAAGCCCCGTCAGAAAACAAGGCGTCAGCAGATGTTCTGTGGGTCAAATGGCTCACATTGCTCCCAATACATGTACAGAATGTACTAACAATTTTTAAGATAAATACAATCGATGATTTACTTCCAGCTGCTGATCAACTGATGGAGAATCCAATTCCTTTGGGTGTCGGAGTAACTAGTTTTAGTGCTGCTAGTGTGCCTCAAGTCCAACAGATTGCTGGAGTCTAGCGAGATTCTGAGTTGTCACAAATAAAATTCATGCTTGCACAACTCATCGCTATTTTCAAGGATATTCTGACAAAGGTATCAGAAGGAAGTCCTAAGCAAGGTGGAAACTTCAGTCAATCTCAGCAGCGGTCAAGGTCACGCTGCTCTCACCGCACAAGCAGACTGTATATCTTCCGTTACGGACAGACATAATATATTTTTTAATAAATGAATAACCTCGTTCAATAATAATTGTAAAAATATATATATATATATGTTCCAAAATTTCACGAATCTTGAAGATTCAAATAGCAATTTTTTCGAGTTTCGACTTATGTTAATATATCGTGAATGTGTACAAATGAATAGCGTTACGAGGCAGCTTTATCTATTCAATAAAATGCGATTCAGTATTGTTTTAGACATAGATACATTAGGGACGTACTAGAGCAAATCTAGATACCCGCAGGAGAAAAAAAAAAGACATAGATACATAAGCTTGTTATAGTTTTTGCGATTCGACAAAATAAAGTGAAATTAATATAAAAAGTGTTTTAGTTTCTAATATCTCCTGCCGTGTAAATCTGCCTGTGGCAGATACATTTTGATGTCGAAACCCGGAAGCGTTTTTACGCTCAATTCAAAGAACCTTTCTTTTACGGAGAATAACTGGACAGGTTCGGCAATTTCTTTTTGATAGCGGCGCGTACCGGCAACTGCCCCATTAGCCAGGCTTGCTGTGACAAAATCGCGGCGATAGTTGCTGTGCAATGTTTGTTAGCAATTTGCTTCCAACTTGCGCTCAAGAAATGACGAATATCAAGGATTGATGTCAATGTGCCATAAAATTGACTGCAATTGCTTGCCATCAAATTGCTGCCATATACGGACGCAGATTTACTTATACAGTGCGTTTCATAACTATAGAAACACCACAAAATTTCACGTTTAAATGTGTATATTATACCTTTTTTTAAAGAACCTGTAACTTTGGAAGCAAAAATCCGAGGATAATTTTGCAAAAAGCCAATGAATGGAAAATATATTCTCTTTAAAACATTACTAGAATATTTCTTTCGCATCAACATTAAAGAAGTTATCGTTGTTTCATAACTATAGAAACACTTTAAATTTTTAGACCCATTTAAATCAATGTAAATTTTTTATCTAGTATTCAAGTTATGTTTAAACCGTCCGTGAATTTTTCATAAGTTAATGTAGACACAATATTTTGGTAACGTCTTAAAGAGAATAAAATTGCCTTTTATCTGCTATTTTTAAAATTATCCTTGGTTTTTTGCTTCGAAAGTTACAGGTTTTTTAAGAAAAGGTATAATACACAGATTTAAATGTAAAAATTTTTGGTGTTTCTATAGTTATGAGACGCACTGTATTTGATGTATAACTGTTGCTGCGAGTTTTGTACATTCATTTGCTTTCAACTTGTTTTCAATATTATTAATATATTATATTATTTTATTTTCAATATTATTCACATAATATTCAATAAAATTACTCATATATGCGACAGTGCGAGAGAGAGAGGGAGGAAATTAATAACAGCATATTGATGGAAATTTGTGTAACATAAAAATCGAGAAATGAGACGACAATATGATGGCAAATTATGCCTATGATACGCCTGCACACCATGAGCAATAGTTGTTGTAATTTTATCTTCAGTTTGCCCTCATAATTTACTTCATTACTTGATACAAAATTTCCAGCATATACGGACACACTTTTACATCAAACTTAAGGAAATCGAGAGCAAAACGTGTATGTCAAATTGCTAACAATTTACAATACATTTAGCTAATGGGGACGGCGTACACCAGCGGCCGAGCCATCGGCTACCTAAATGCGGCGACGCACCTTCGTGACTGTTGCCTAACCTCAACGCCGCATAGCAGCAACCCGGTATAGCGGCGACGCATCAGATGCATCCGATATACTATTATCGACAAAGAAATACAGCAAACGAACATATCCCGCACAGCAGCAAGCTTGATAAGGACGAGCTCCTCTCGTGCATCAACATATATTTTATACTGCAGAATATGGTTTAATTATTCCAGTTATACTCGAAAATTGTTTAAGTAGTTATTAGTTTGAAATAATTGATGGCAAATAAGTTTAATGTTACTCACTTATTAATTTACTGCTAAATTTCTTCTTAATGATTTGGAATTGAATCTGATTGAGTTTGTTTAATAGAGCTATATAATTTTTAAATAAAATTCGGTTTTGAAATTATGTACAATAGATTTGTTATAATCAAAAATTCTACTACCCCACTAGCCAGATGTATTGCAAATTGTTAGCAATTTGACATACACGTTTTGCTATCGATTTCCTTAAGTTTGACGTAAAACTGCGTCCGTATATGCTGGAAATTTTGTATCAAGTATTGAAGTAAATTATGAGGGCAAAGTGAAGGCAAAATTAAAGAAACTATTGCTCATGATGTGCAGGCGTATCATAGGCATAAATTGCCATCATATTGTCGTCACATTTCTCGACCTTTATGTTACACAAATTTTCATCAATAAGCTGTTATTAATTTCCTCCCTCTCTCTCTCTCTCTCTCTCGCACTGTCGCATATATGAGTAATTTTATCGAATATTATGTGAATAATATTGAAAATAAAATAATATAATATATTAATAATATTGAAAACAAGTTGAAAGCAAATTGATGTACAAAACTTGCAGCAACAGTTATACATCAAATGTAAGTAAATCTGCGTCCGTATATGACAGCAATTTGGTGGCTAGCATTTGCAGTCAATTTTACGGCACATTGACATCAATCCTTGATATTCGTCATTTCTTGAGCGCAAGTTAGAAGCAAATTGCTAACAAACATTACACAGCAACTATTGCCGCTATTTTGCTACGGCAAGCCTGGCTAATGGGGTAATAGTGTGTTTTATTACAGTTTATTGTCCTTACAAAGTAGAAGAGTTTTTTGTTTTAAACATCAGAATTACTTTCTTTTTTAAAGTAAAGCTTAAAGTTTGAATTTGCAAAACAGAATTTAATAAATAAATAAAAAGTGAATCTTCTATTTATATGAAACTTCAAAACCTATTTGTAGGTTATAACCTATAATGTAATCATTAATGGTCATGTATCTTGGAAAAGTTTTGCACTAGTAAAACTTAATATATCACTTAATATATCACAACAGATTATTTCCTCTTAAAATTCTAAGCTAGCTGTTTTAGTAATATAATTTTTGTTAAGTAGATATATATATTGAGTGTTGATACTAATACGTTGAGTTTTTATTAAATATAGCAAAAGTGTTTTTGAAATTGCACTTGATTATGTGAATCAATTCGTTAATAAAAATTGTATGCAGTAATTAATTAAATGTGACAAGTTATCTAGAGATCAATTTTTGAATGACGCTGAAAGCAATGATACCATTGATGCATCCTTGAACACCTTGAGAGCAGCAGGATCATCTGTTTACATGTCTGCCTCGAAAGGTAGCAGCGTGTGAAGAGAGATAGCTAGTCCTGACGCACATTTAGGAGAGCCATCGTCAGCGCTTCTCATGCGCCGTTCCTGTGAGCTACGACAATGCAGCCTGATGCGCATTCCATGCGAGAGTCATCGTCAGCGCGTCTTATGCGTCGTTCCTACGAGCTGCGTATTCTGACGCGTCTTCTCTGAAGGGACATCACCAGCCTTAAAACGTCGTCCCTGTGAGGGACATCTTTTACGTGTTTTGCTACGTTCCTTTCAGCTGCGACAGCGCATCCGTATGCGCCTTTTTCGAGAGGCATCATCAGCGCATCATAAACGAGCATAACGCGTCGTTCCCGGAGCTGCGATAGCGGGTCTTTAGCTAGAAGCTGCTTTTCTTTAGTAATAGCTGTGCTTTATCTAATGTAAATTCAACGATTGTTCCTGACGTAGGTATTCTCACAAAATTTCTCCTACGTTACAGATACTAGCATGGGCACATGCAGGAACAGTATTAAATTCTAAATTGTACAAATATTTTAATAATGAGACGTGTTAGGAATTTAGTTTGAGCATTATAACATTTTAATTGTACTTTTAGAAAAATGAAATAAAATAGAAAATGTGTTAAAAATAATCGTTAAATGGAATTGAGAAAAGAGGATTTCTGGAATTTAGATCAATTTAAATGACTTTTATAATTTAAAATATTAAAATCTGTAACGTTTAAGTGCCCTAACTGAGAAAGTAGATATTATGCTTATTTTCATGTTTGTGCATATGAATGACGTTTCTAAATATGATCAGATAAGCTTTAGGTGAAATTGCAAAAAGAAATTTTGTTACGGATAGAATTCATTAGTAATAAGAAAATGTAATTGTATAATAAGTTGCTTTGCAAAAGGTCTCTAAAACGTTCTGTATAGTTCAAACGCGATAACGTTCTCGAGTTTCTTATGTATATGTTTGCGGCGGTCGTCGACGGCGACTTTCGGCGGCACGAAGAGCGGCGCATTTCTAGCTCAAAAAAGAATGACGCAGAGGTCAGATGTACTTTAGCCCTTGTACAGAACAGCAGTTTAAAAGCGCGTTGTAACAATCCGGCCAATGTATCAATAACTACTTTAAATACAAATTACGTATCAATTATTTTAACAAAATCCTTCATATAATTACATTCCGAACAAATTTTAAAGAAAGATGTTTAGAGGAGGTTGCTATTTGATGAGCATCTCGCCACATCGAGTAAAATGTTGCTGTTGTGTAGGCATGCGTGCACGACGATCGCATAAGATCGTCCGGGGCCGCTTTATTATCCCACCAATTATTATTTGAAAGTAATATGTTGGTACAAAACCTAGATTTTGTACGGGGGGAGGATGTTACATCCATTTTCGCTTCGGTGCTAATGCTCATCATTGCCAGCAGCCATGCTCGTACAAGCCAGCCTCTTCTACCCATAATCAGGGAAACAGCTAGAGCTGCCGTCTGTAATGGCAGCAGATGGCACATGTTCGACCGTACATCAGATATGAAATTTCTCATAGACCCGGCTCAACAGCCTCGCTTTTGCCTTACGCAGTGTCCAAGCTCAAACGACCTTCATAGAGAGCTCAAGCCAGTCGCTGCTAAGGGGTCGATCATCAATACCTATGATCTGCAAATAGTCACTCTCAAATTCGGTTTAAGACGAGCTGATTTATGGGCATTCATTCTAGCCAATGTCAAGCAATCTATTATTGGAGCGGATTTGCTTGCTCATTTTGGATTTATTATTGATCTCAAGCGAAAACATCTTTACGACTCATCTCTACAAGCAATTTAGAAGGAATTATGCACAGAGCCTCAGTTCACGGCATATCTATCGTAGCCCATAAACCTAATGCTTCTGCTCCTAGTGATACAAATAATGAGGAGTTCGCTAAAATTACTTCACATTTCCAGAAACTCTCTCACTTGGATTCAGCGACTCAAAGTGACTCCTTAGCGCCTATCCACCGCCACATCGTTACCACTGGCCCTCCAGTATATCACCGTGCACGTCACTTAACTGGGGAGAAGCTGAAAGCAGCCAAGGAGCATTTCGACTTACTTCTGTATCACGGAATCATACGCCATTCCAACAGCCAGTGGGACAGTCCGCTGTACATGATGCGGAAGAAGAATGAAGGATGGCGATCAAAGGCAGATTTTCGTAACCTCAACGCTCGGATGGTACCAGACCAGTATCCAGTACCTCGTGGAGAAGATCTGATTCACAGCTTTCACGACAGTCAAGTATTTACTACGATTGACCTTTAGCAAGCCTACAATCAGTTACCTGTGGCACCAGAAGATATTCCATAAACGGCTGTGCATTAATTATATTATATATAAGAAAACAACTCACCCCTTTCGGGTAAGGGCTCCGCTTACAATTCAAAACCGTCTACAGCAATTACGTAATGAATATTCTATAATTAAATTGATCGCGTTAAATTATTACAATTCAAAATATACAACAAGATTCTTCACGACACGCACTGCGCTTACCTCAAGAAAATGATTGCTGATAGCGAGAGTAGGAGAGAGAGGACAATCTGCCTCACGCGATCTCCTCCTGGCAATTGAACGAGACGACGCGGCTTGATTTGCCTCGAGCCATTTTCGAAGATTTCTGGGGCGCTAGTGGACCCTTCAAAATTGCCAATTCATTATTGAATCGACGCGCGTCACACAGACTCGTGCCACGTCTAGAGTTTTCTCAAATTGGTTTACTCCTATTCTAGGGCGAGAAATATGATTTCCTACAACCCCTTATGATCGGGAACTTTTAGCAGTTTTTTCAGCGCTTAAGCACTTCAAGCACGTACTGGAAAGTCGAGAATTTATCGTCCGTCCGAACCAAAGACCATTCACCAAAGACCATTCGCCAAATCCTTGGAGCAACGCCCAGAAAAGGCGTCACCATGTCAACTTAATCAACTCGATTTCATTAGCCAATTTTGCCTCAAGTTCGAGTTCATCTCCGGAGAAGAAAGTTGCTTATGCGCTCTCGTATGTGAAGACGATTGGTATACCAACAATCATGGACCAAGCAACGATTTACGAGGCTCAGCAGCGGGAGGATGTCACTGAGGAGCACGATCTTGCCACCTCCTTGCTGAACCTTCAGCCTCTTATCATAGACGGGCACCGCATTTTATGTGAGATATCTACGGGTGTCATCCGGTCCTACATACCGCAGGAACTGCGACAAATGGCCTTCGACGTTATCTACTCTCCAGCGCACCCCAGTGGCTGGATCATATCCAAGCTGGTAAAGGAAAAATATGTCTGGCTAGGAATCAAGAAGAATGCTACACCATGGGCTCGTGAGTACCTGCCCTGGGTGCCAAGATTCACCACCATAAAAGAAGCGAGTCTCGGGAGTTACATGCACACACCGGCTGTTGTATTTCAGACAATAAATGTATTAATTTCAGTATTCTATAAACTGTCTACCGATTATTTCCAACGAGACTCTTCTATCTATAACAGAATAGTCAGAAGTGGGATATTGGCAAAATAGAAAAGAAAAATCACGTTCTGCAATTAGAAAAGGACAAAGATAGTGTACATAAGTGAGCGGGTTTTGAGTGATTTTGACAAAAAGGCGAAAAGTGTTCGCGCAATTGTTCTTACTCGAATTGAGCAATATCGAAGAGCGTAAATCTTATACATCTTCGAGTGTTGAAAATTCGTTTCGAAAATTTGTTGCGAACAATGACGTACACGAGATTCGTGGAGTTCAAGATGGCGGATGCACGTGCGGGCTGAAATCGTAGAGAAGGTAGGAATATGTAGCCGTGCGGTGGACTACGCGTTCCCAGCTTGGCGTTTCCAATTCCGTGGTAGTGGCGCTGCTGTACACCGTGTGCTGCATCGAGAGTCGGAATGGTGCTGTATCTGTGTTTAGTTGAGGTGAGTTGATGAAATGTCGATGAGCCGGCATTTTAAAACAGCGCACGCCCCGTATAAACCCTACTATACTGTAGACACGGCACGCCAACATTAGAGGGGATAAGAGAGGCCTGTGGAGATTCACGAGAGTAGGAAGCGGCTAACATACTTTTACAACTACACGAGATGCAGGGTAATTTGGGAGATGCTAGTGCGGCTATCGCTGAGCAGTGGCGCTTCGCTCAGATGCAGAGGTTCAACGTGAATCAGTAGCAGCAACCGCAGCAGGTGAGTGGTCGAAATGGTGGGGTTTTCCCACAATTTCTTCCACTCCCCGCATCACCGCCACCAGCGCATGATCGTAACCTACAAACGGAAGGGTGGCTTGGTCGAGTTAATAATGCTAATGGCCAGGGAGCGGACATTAAGCCGCCTCCGCAACAACCTAATAATGTGGTACAGACAAATGAGATGTCGCGACTGATTTCGGCTACGACTCGATTCATGAATCAAAACGCCAATCTGCTGAAAAATAACTCTCATAACCAACCTCTTTCTGGTATGTATCAATATAATGTTTTGCTGGGCCTATCACATAATACGAGGGTCGTTTAATAAGTTCTTAGAAAATCCAAGAAATGGCGCTCGTAGTATCGAAAATGAATTCTTCTTAGTGAGCAGCACTACTAACTAGACAGCTGTTAAAGTTTCAGCTCTATCCATCACATAGTTTCATTTTTATTGCCGATTGAAGTAAACAACTTCCGTTTATTCATAACAATGGAAAAAAGTTAGTTTCGAGCGGTGATTAATAGTACATTATGCATCAAGGGAGTAAAGTGGGCAATGTACGCACTGTGTGACGTTGCCGACCGAGCGAAGCGAGGTCGGCATTTCACACAGTGCATGCTTGCCTACTGTACTCCAGAGGTGCGTATACTACTTTTCACCACACCCCCGTAAAGAAATGACTGTACGCATCTCAGCAGGCCGTACAGTACCCCATGCTCTGCCTAGAAGTAAAGTGACTTGGGTACGCGCGACGCGCTGTTTTACCGCTCGAGACGCAGTCGAGAGCGGAAAAAGGCGCATCGCGCATGCGCAAGTCACTTTATTCCCTAGGCAGTCCATGCGGTACTGTACGGCCTGCTGAGAGGGCGTACAGTCAGCACTTTACGCGCAGTGTGGTGAAAACATCTATATTTAAAAGGCTTACCATGATTTTTTGGGATGCACGCAGCATCATCTACATCGATTACTTGGAAAAAGGAAAGACGATAACAGGAGTTATGCGTCGTTATTGCACCGGTTGAGCAAAGAAATCAAGGAAAAACGTCCTCATTTGAAAAAGAAAAAAATCCTCTTTCATCAAGACAATGCACGAGTGCATACCTGCGCAGTTTCGATGGCCAAAATTATGGAATTAAAGTTCGAATTATTACAACATCCACCGAATTCACCAGATTTGGACCCCAGTGACTTTTTCTTATAACGAGGAGGTCATCGCCCAAACAAATGCCTATTTTGAGGAGCTTCCGAAATCCTACTTTTTGGACGGCCTTAAAAATTTGGAAAAACGCTTGGAAAAATGCATAGAACTAAAAGGAGATTATGTTAATAATCTCCTATATTAAATCCTATAGTAAATAAAAAAAGATTTCTTTTCTATCTTTTTCTAAGGACTTATTGAACAACCCTCGTGTAACCAAGTTCGATGAGCTATCAAGAGCCACCAACGCGCGAGTTTGGCTGAAACAATTAGATTCTACGGCAACTGGACGGAAGGTATTGCCTTTATGACTGATCGTAGTGACTTGACGAAGGCTGACAAAAATCGGTATTTCAACAATCTAGATACGATTACTAATTGGTGTCATTTCTGACATGCTTTCACAAATACGTTCCTCGTTCAGAAAACGCTGACCGAGAGGTTCTAGGAAATGTAGAAGCGTGTCCAAGGCGCTCAGGAGAACACAGTCGAGTATTTTTTCGATGAGGTTCGCTTGTGTAAGCAGCTGGGTTTCGACATGGAAGAGAAAAACACAGGCAGCCATTGGACTTTGGTCAAGTTCAACGAGTACTGCTATCATGAACCGGACACACGTACACCTCAACAAGCATCTCCGGAATATCCAGGAATTCAAGAGTCTGGAGAAGATGCCACTAAAAACATTAAGTGTTTTAATTACCAAACGGTGGGACACGTTGCTAAAAATTGTAACAAGACGAAGAAAATGCCTTAAGGCACTGTTAATTTTATGGAACCAGATATGAATCAGACGGTGCCAAAATATTGTAAGACGGTGAAGATCGGTACGCGCGAATTTAAAGGGCAATAGTTTTAAAGGACGCTGGCAGTTCTGATTGTACGATTAAATCGTCTCTGGTACTAGATAATACCTTTCAATTTATTCGCTCTCGTTGTATTCTGAGTGGGTTTGGTAAATTGGGAATGAGGTTAAGACTAATGGCGTAATTCGAGAAACTTTGCACGTAGACAACTGTAGCGCGGGAAATATTATCTTCCGAGTCGTTCCGAATGATGTAGAGCCTTATGATATAATAATAAGGCGTAATTTCACGTAATCTAATTTATAATGTTTTACATATAATGTTTAATAAAAGTATAAATGCAAAAGTTATACAATTAAGACTCTGCTTTACTAGAAATTTAAAAATTATGAAATTTTAGAACTTTCGATGTGAAATAAATGTTTACAAAATATGGAAGATAGATATTGGCACATGAAACAAAAATTGAATTAGTACTTGCTTATATAGTCAACAAATATTATTCAGAAACGTGTTTCTGTTAAAATAATTCCCATTAATTTTATAACAAATTAGCTTACTTTTAGATTAATTCGCAAAATTATATTTATTTGTATCTATTTCACTGCAAAACTTATTGTAGGAAAGTTAGATTACTATTATGCTGTTATGTTATTGTTGATGGCATCACGCTATTATAGTATATTGTAAATTCAAACTGTAAAACAAAGTTTTAGATTCTTCCTTTAATTGATTCATATTTTAATAGTGTATATATGATATTTTATTAATAAATGTAAGTTTAAATGAGTTAAATTTTATGAAGAAAATAATGACATAATCGTTATTATGTTTTACTAATACAAAAATCTTAAAGCATAATAATTATATAATTATAGATATTTATCACTAATTTTTAGATTTCTTTTTATTTAGTTTTTTTTGTATAAAATACTTTAACTTTGAAACTTAGTTAGATTTAATAAAAATTGGTTAATGTCAAATACATCATTTATATATTAGCTAGACATAAGATTCAAAACTGATTTATTTGCAAATTTGAAAAATGTTTCAAATAGTTTTGTAGAATATCTGATATAATATAATCACGTAGTCTGTATATGAGGCTTGAGTAAGACTTGTTCTTTTTATTCAAATTGGATGATTTTCTAGAATCTCTATTTTGTGAATATTTAGAGTTAATATCTAATGTTGAATCCTTGAACTTTAATTTCGGAATGTTTATATTAGCAGGCTCTCGGGCAATTATTTTGCTATATCTGCCGAACTTCGAATCTGAATTTGCAAAACTAGTAACAACAGTATCTACAAAGACATTAGATGTGTTTCTTGCAATGAATTTTAAATGTGAAATTCTAAAATTCTTCCTTTTAGATATCATATTTATCTTCTTGGGAATAGTTTTGAGCTGTTTAATAGATTTAAATTTTGTTGGTTTTATTATGTTGGTTTTATTATCCATAATCCGATTTGAGAATATAATTGAATCATTAGTTACTCTTGAATAAATCTTTGAGTCTTTGACTTCATTTGGACACTGATATTTATTTACTATACTTAAAGTTGATACTTCGACCTTCTTAGGGTTTAAAGATAAATCGGAGTTTGTATCATAATCATCATTTGATTTACTGAAAACTGGCTTTGTATCACACGAAGTCAATACTTTTGATTCATTAGTTTTTGTTAACAAATTTAAACTAATATTATTAAAAACTTTGTTCTCTTAAATGTTAGAAGTTAAACAATTGAAATTTTCGGAATTTTCACTTGATTTTAATTTTATGGGTAAATCATGATATGACGTTAAAGAATTATTTGATCCTGGAGTTTTACTTTCTTTTCTGATAGCAGTATGTTTAGCGTTTTGTTCGTCGATTTTACAATTATATCTTACTGTTAAAATGTCTTCGTTTAAATTTTTGAATTCCTTTACAACCTTAAATTTTATTTCAGGATTTAAACCTTGTATAAAAGTCTGTAATAATGTCTTATATTTCATTAAGGTAAAAGCTACATTCGTTTATTAATTGTTTTTTTAAGTAAATAAAATAATTTGTATAGGTCTCGATTGTATCGGAAGAATGTAGACTATTATTATATAGTGTTTCGAAAATTTGACTAACGCATATCTCGGAAAAATGGTCTTTCAATTCGACAAGAGTTTCAAACTGTTTGTTTTTTAATGAGTCTTGCGCTACCAATTATTTTAGATTGTATTATGTTTAGTATTATTGATTCCAATTCTAAATCATTGATCAAATCAGATAATTCATCGCATTTCTCTATAAAGTTCTTTAAATCGGAATGGCATTTAATTGTTGAAAATAAATAAATAAAATCGTCGATAAGTTTCAATTTTTCAAAATCAATATTAAATTTTGTGATAATACAATCAGGTATAAACTTTAAACTTTCATCTAACTGTTTTTCTATTTCAATAGCACGTTTTATCAAATCGTTAATGTTATTTATATCATGTAATTTATTTTTTATTTCAAGTTTCAATCCCGTTCGAAATTGTTTTATCATGGAGCCAGTAATAAATGAATGTGCTAGTGGATAAGAAGCTTCATTTAAAAACGTTGTTTTATACGTGTCGAAATAATCCTGTCCTATATCTCGCAATTTTTTTCCAAAAAGAATAATTTTTTCATGGTTTAACTGCACATGCTTATTAAGTTCATTCAAAAAAGAACTTTTCCATGCTTTTACTAGATGAATATTTACTGCCATTTTTTTAAAAGAGAAATGATAAATGTAATTGGCAAAATCTCTTTAGCTTTTCACATGTACTTCATATTGTACTAGACTTCATTGGCTTTATATATAGTGAATTTACTGAAGAAATGCATATAACAAGAATAAACGATACATTTTACTTTCAAAAGTACTATAAAAGATTATATATACACTTAATTATTTTCTTTATGTAAATATATACATGCTTTTAACTTGATCAGCTTGAAAAACTTAAGGTAGATAGTAAACAGTTTTCTAGTCCTATTTTACAGATTTAGACTTGGACTTGAAAGCTTCAAGATTTATAAAGGTTTTGCGGTTATAGAGAAAAATTAATACAACTTTCATAGTAATTTAAAAATAAGTGATTTTATCAGAAAAATAAAATTATAATTCAATAAAAATAATGTATAATGAAAATAGAACTGAAATTGAAAAATAAACAGATTTTGTTGTGTAAGTAAATAAACCAAAGTAACTCAAAAATTAGCAAAAATGTTTAAAGTTAAAATAATCTTTATTACAACAAGAGTGAGTTATAATTAACCTGATATATTATTAAGCAGGTAAGTTTTCTATCGGTTCAAAATACTCTATAATAATTGTATTTAAAACTTAAAAATAATATTTTTGTTTAGCTATATAAGATTTCGACAAGAAGTATGAACACTATGATTATTTGAATTAAAATTAAACTGTTGTAATTTATATCATAATACTATAAAAACAAAATTCTAAATGAACATTGATTTCTAAATAGTTAAATATTTCTATTTATTTTGTATTTTTTTTTTAAATAACAAATTTGTTAAAGCAACAATTGATTACGTCAATATTCCTGAATTAATGAACGATTAACTATTTTGTAAAATAAAAATGCTTCAAGAGATTACAATAAAAATTGGAAACAAACTAATGTGTGGATATAATATAAATATTAAGTTATAAGAGAGTAAACCCTGAAGTTATCTTTAAAACAAGAATTTCTTTACTAAAACCTATTTTATGTAATTAGTTTAAATATTTTTATGAATGTTCCGCTTAGTCAATGAATCAGGAATCAACTTATTATCCTTTCAATGTATATTCAATATTCAATATGATGTTTTATAACTTATTTTGGATTCCAGCGAGTACTGAGACACAATAAGGATTTTGACTGATTTTAGGTTTATACGCTGAGCTATTAAGTCAAAAGTATCGTTCAAGCACCTGACGTATAAGCATATTTTTTTGTATACATATTTTACTGAACGAATTATTTTATGAGAACGTCTCGCAAGCTCGGTAGGGTAGTTTTTTATATTGTTTTAATGGTGTAAAAAAAAATTAAATGCAGGTTGCAAATGTAATTGAAACTATTACTTATTCGAAATTTTGTAAATGTAAATTGATTGAAGAATACAACAATAAAAAGTTGTAAATACTATTTAACGGATTTTGACAGAATTCGTAATAAATTGCTTAACAGAATCACGCCGATTTAGACAAATTTTTATTTAGTGTTATAACAAGTTCATTAATAGGTGGAGCTAATGGATTTATTATTCACTGAAAAGCATAAAATTTACTCGGATTTAATTAGTATCAAATTGCCTTTGCCTCGAATTTAGGCAGATTTGGAATTAATAGTTAAAAAAGAAATAACACAAGATTTAGTAAAATTTCGAGATTTAATAAATGCAAATTTGACAGATTTCGTTTAATACAATTGGTTTAGGAACTTTTATTTGTTCTAAAACAACACAACTTTACACGGGTTTCGAGATTCAGTAGTTCTTAATATATTCGAGAGATATTTTTTTTATTAATGCTGGATTTAAGCTGTCTTGGTTTTTTTTTTTTTTTTAAATAACAGAATAATATTTTCTATATACCTTTTCGGGCTGATAAAATATACTTCGAATAATAACTGGTTTAATAACTGATTTAGTATTTAATTCACGGAATTAAGCAGATTTTGAATTATATATTTCACAATAAAACCCATTTACCGTTTAGCGGATTTTGTAATAACAGATTTAGAGCGTTTTACACAGATTTAACATAGACGGGTTTTGATTTGCAGATTTAATTTTCACGGATTTAGAGTACAACTTTTTAATACGCGGATTTAGTAACAACTTTCTAATACACTGATTTAGTGGCAACTTTTTTAATACATTGATTTAATAGCAACGTTTTTAATACACTGATTTAGTAGCAACTTTTTTAAAACACGGATTTAGTACAACTTTTTGATACACTGATTTAGAACAACTTTTTGATACACTGATTTAGTAACTACCCTTTTAGTACACGGATTTAGTAACAACATTCTAATACACGGATTTAGTGGCAACTTTTTTAATACACTGATTTAATAGCAACGTTTTAATACACTGATTTAGTAGCAACTTTTTTAATACATGGATTTAGTCATTTTTCTTTGATTTAGTAATAAAACAATACAAGATACAAGCAGATTTAATATTTTTTAATAATTGAATAAACAAATTTAGTATGATTTTTTTAAAAATAACTACACCAATTTAAAACAGATTTCGAGATTAGATTTTATCAGATTTAAGCAGAATAAAGAAAACGGATTTAGGCTGATTTAGACAAATTACTTTTAAAAATAAAAACACTTTTGGTCGAACAGATCTAGCATAGAAGGTTTGATTGACAGATTTAGTTTCCCGGATTTAGTATACAAGTTTATAAAACACGGATTTAGAATACAACTTTACTGAACAAGCATTATATAACAAAAAATATATGCAACATTTTTTAGTAAAATTAACTTTTAAAATATGTGCGGACTTATTTTAAAATATATTTTGCTTGAAATCATAACAAAAAATTAAAAATTGGCTTTTTGTAAACGAGGATGATGATGGAGCACGAGGGGAAGTCTCGGGCACCTTCGGCGCCCGAGACGTACACTAGTGTTTACCTCCTCAACCGAGTCTGATAAAGCCCTTTCCACCCGTGTTACACATCGTATTTTTGTTAACAATTTATTTTCATGCATGCTAAAGGAATGGGGAAATGAACATATCGAGTCGTCCACTAAACCTAAGAAATAAAAAGAATAAATTTTAAAATTCAAAATTTTTAAAAAAAGATTTCAAAATTTTGAAAAAGATTCAAATTTTGAAATAAGTAAAATGTGAAAAAATTTCGATACAAATGTCAGGGCTTTTCATATACAGTATCTCTGGCTCAGGCAAAGGCGCTCGGAATGCCCAATTTCCCATTCATTTTGTATTTTTGTTTAAAATGTGTACAATGTCATCAATTATAGAAAATAATTACAAGCATCAGAAAAAATACTTGTTTCAGTTAAGAAAATAAATTTGTCTACAGCTTGTCTAGTAAAGAATAAATGAAATATAAAAGATAAATGTAAAATATAAGTAAATAATAATTTAAATAAAGTAAGATAAGTTTTTTGTCATATAATACCTATGAATGAAACTGATATGAATTAAAGATTAATATGTTTCGAAAAGATGACGAAAATATTTTCTTTTTTACCGTACAAATTATTCAGATAGAAACTTAGTAACATGTAAACTTATATCCACCAATGAACTATCGGTTGACGGACCCGTCTGTTTGTAATTATTTTCTATAATTGATGAGATTGTACAAAATTTAAACGAAAACACAAAATGATAGTAAAGCGAAAATTACAATATTTCGCACAGCAATATGAAATATATTATAGTATAAATGTCTGGATAATTATAAAATGTTATAAATAATTACACATTTGAGATGATCTGCACATTTTTCTGACAATGCAATAATTAATTTATTTACCTACTTGACCATTTGTTAGTTGATTTCACAATTTTCTTTAGCATAATTTTGTATAGATTATTTACCACCCCGGCAGCTTAATATTTTATACATATTCAGTCGAACCTCCCGGCACTGATACCCTTGCGGCAAGTGCTCCCCCGGCACTGATACTGAGGTAGGTTCGGCGCGCCAGCCAATAAGCGTCGAGCGCTAGGACCGTATCTACTGTACATAATGCACTTTCTCCCCGTGGCTTCTCTGTGATTTAATACTACAACAAAAATTAATTTTAATAACGTTTTATTGAAATTCTTATAAAATTCTTTATAAAAGTATGAAACCCTTTCTTTGCAATACTTTATGTAACATTTTTCGGTTTTATTTTTCTGGCCGAGTGTCATGACCGGGAAGTTGACACAGTATCAGTGCCGGGGGAGGTTCGACTGCATTTTATTATTACTAAATTACTTTTTTTTTAATCTTTTGTAGATGTGATTTATGAATTAATATGGAAAGCGAACTCATACTTGCCTAGATTATGTGTTTGTAAAACGTAAGTTTTAGGGAGATTATTCTCACTTAGGATTTCTTATCTTGTAGCTTGTTAATTATATATTCACAGTTGTACAAACGATAATTATAAAATGAAGTGTAAATGAAGAAGGATACCTAATATTTATATAAGCAATATGTTTTTGAATACTTAATAATGCCCATTGAAGATATTTTTCCCAATATTAACTTTTGTTAGAAATAGTTAATAACTAATTGTTATTATATAATTTATAAAAAAATAAATAATAAATACTCATATTTAAATTAAAAGAAGTTTCCTCTTTGAGGCTTTGAGGAAACAAAATGAGGAAAAAGTTCTCTTTCAAAGAAGTAATAACTTCTTTGAATTATAACTAAAACAATTTGTTTATGTGCAAATGTTATTTAAATGCTGCGAAACTAATTACTTTTAAAATTTTGTATTCATTGTACTTTCAAAAAGAGATTAGATCCGTAGAATGATCCTTAAAACCCACGGAATGGTCACTGTAGATTTTTTTGTAAAATCTATTTAGTTCGTGACTGAAAATAAAATGTAAATGTTTATTAAACTTTAAAAGAGTCTTTTACTACAAATTGACTTATTTCTAGAAGAATTTAGCTTATCGTAAATAAGATCTGATAATGTGAAAGACAGTATTTGTAAAATAAGAGCACTTTATGTACTGTAAAAAAGTATCTGCTAGCTGCTTTAGCAGAATGCTTTCTAAAGAGAAGTTTAGCTCCGTGAGTTTGGAATTATATCAAATATATAATATATCTGATATATATATATATATATATATATATATATATATATATATATATATATATATATATATATATATATATATTTAAACCAGAAAGAATTACAAAGTATTGTCTACCCCGTAATTTCCTGTAGAGGTAAACAAAGTTACCTATGCACAGGTCCGGTATAAGTACATCTAACTTAAGTACTACTTAAAACTATAATTCTAAACTTAAAACTAAATATTACAACTGTGACTTTGTACATTTGTTTTAACTTAAATACTATTTCAACAGTGTTGTAAAATTTGTTATATAAAATTTAACATTAATTTAGGCGATTATTATATCTTTAACAAATCATCAGTTCCTATAGTACTCTCCTTGAGTACGTTTCAATAATATAATTTCTATCGGATTTAATCCATTTCTTTAGTTTGTTTTTTTGGTATAAATTACTAATTTCTAGTTCTTTTAAATCATTTGGTAAACTATTGTAACTTACTATTGCCTTTGTATAACTGTTTTTGTTACTGACTTTTTCCTGACTTTTTGGTATGGCTAAACTTTTATTTCTTGTTATACTGTTAGAATGTATGTACTTATCTTTAAGAGTGTTGTAATGAAATTTTAGAGATTCAAATGTAAATATTTGTTCTATATTCATTGGGTAATCTAAAGTTATAGGATAATTTTTATTCACAATTTTTAGAATTTTATTTTGTAACCTTTGTAGACACGTTATATGGGATTTGTAAGCTCCGCCCCAAGCTATTACACCATAGCTAATTATACTATGAAAAAATGCATAGTATATCATTTTTAAAACTTCTTTAGGCATTGATTTGGAGATTTTATAAAATATATAAACTAGGTATTTCGTATTTTTAATAATGTATTGTATGTGTTTATTCCACTTTAGATTATAATCAAAAATAATGCCCAGATATTTACATTCTTCAACTCTACAAAGGTTTCTATTTTTTATCTTAATATTTATATATTCAGGAACACTATCCTTGTAGATACCGAAAGTCATATATATATATATATATATATATATATATATATATATATATATATATATATATATATATATATATATATATATATATATATATATTATTATTATTGTTATATATCTGTTAAATGAGATAACAAATAAAATTCTGTTCTAATTTTCTAAAAATTATTATTTTTTTTATTAGAACCATTAATCAGCAGTATTTAATTAGCTTTAATATTTTATGAATTGAGGAGTTCCGTGAAAAAATGACTTTGAATAATGGTTTCTTGTTGAAAATTTTTGCATTGAGGTGGATGCGTGGGGGCGGGTCGTACCTAGTTGGGGCTTGCAGAGTGGGCTTTGATTTTGTATGTGAAAAATAAAAATCGTCCTAGTAATGCCTATAAAACTATAGTCAAAACTGTAAATTCGTTTAGGAATTGTTTGTTAGCCACTTTATGAAATATATTATATAAAATAAAAAATGTTAAAAATCGTATTTGTTCTTCTGTACATCTTCTATTAGACTGCATGTATGATTTTGAAATATTATTGATTTTTTATAAATAACATCTAAACGTTATCTTAATGTTATCTTATATTATTTGGTTTGACAATTTAATCAGCTCTAAGTCAAGATCGAAAAATAAAACTGTATTCAAGAGCTATCGTGTGGATATATATTTAACGTCACATGTACACACATACGTATGTACACAAATACATATTATGTACACTCTATGAAACAAACATTTGTTCGAATTTGTTTAAATATTTTTTGAAATACTGCAAATTCATTGGGTCAAATTCTCGTTTCCACTAACCAATTAGAAAGTTAGAAAAATTACGTATATTATACAGGCTACGAAAAAAATCAGGTGATATATCAATCTAACGATTATTTACCTCCCATAATTAAATCACCTGATCTAATTGCCTGATTTATCACCTGATTATGTCAGCTTATTAAGTTACCTGATGTAATTATTAGTTACTTAATTAATCACACCCAGAAAAAAATTTCATTAAACCCACAAAATATTTAATGATAATATTGCAATGAAATATTTCATCGATTCAAACGTTTAATACATAGATTCAATACTATATGGGTAACTCTCTGGGAAATCAACTAAAAAAAATTTTTGTTTTTATTTCTTCGGTAAAAATGTTTCTTTTGGTATGTAGAATGTATATGAATTTTTTCAGATTTTTTAACACTCCTAGGTGTAAAGTTGATCAAGGTTAAATATGAGCATGTAGTCATGTTTTACATTTTTTAGCCAATTTCAACCTCCATTTATTCAAAAAAATTAAATCTCTTTCAAAAATAGCAACAAAGGAATTTATAGCAAATTTCCTGAATTTTTTATAAAAATGGTTCCAAAAACTTTTAATGCCCCTTTCTATTAATTATACTCATTTTAATACTTAAAAAGGTGGGTTTGATCACTCGAACCATTACACAAAAAATGATGAAGATAACTTGAAGATACTTGATGAAAGTGCAATATTTATATAAAAAAAATCAAGATAAAATGAAATATTGTTAAAAGAATTATTAAAATGCATATTTTAGCAATAAATTCTTATTTAGTTTCAAACAACTTTATATGAAAGCTTCCTTTTTGTACGTAGAATGCATGTCAATTTTTCAGATTTTCTCAAGCAGATAGGTTTAAAGTTCTTTGGAGTTAAATATGACCATATTTCCATAATATGATAATTAATCCATTATATATATAATGGATGATTCTCTGAGAAATCGAGAACAAAAGAAATAATTATTTCGGCAAAAATATTCATTTTGGTATGTAAAATGGTCATAAATTTTTTCAGATTTTTTTAAGCCAATATATTTAAAGTTGTTTGAAGCTAAATATGACTTTATAGCCAAAATATGCACTCTAATAATTTATTTAACAATATTTCATGTTAATTTGATTTTTCTTATATAAATATTTCACTTTTGCCCTTTTGCGACTATGGCGTCACTTTTGTACACCCAAGGGCCAAACTACTTTTTCGAACGTGCCGGTTTACGACCGTCAAAATGTGTATAGTTCATTTGAAAAATATTGCATTTATTTATAAATTTGCTGAGGCAAAACTGGCGAAATTATAAAACCATTAATTTATATCGAGTAAAATCGTATTGTATATATGTAAAGAGCTTATAAAATACCTAATTACATTTTATTCTACAGACATTGATTATTGCGTAATTTCGTTTCTTCAAATTTATAGATACTAGCTTAAGAAATAAAACGAGTATTTACATATTAAAATCGCATGAAAAATAAAAAATATTTTTGGGGTTTAACTATTTTTAATAAATGTTTCTACAATTGTGACATTACACTTCTTAATGTGTATATCAGCTTTTTTCCAATTCGCAAAGTACTCTTCTCTTACATATACTGTTAATCACATCAACAGATCTTATTTAACCATGATGCGAATTTTCTTATACAATGTCAATTCGTAGCGAAAGACCCCCCTTAATAATCATATCAGAAATAATAATTTAACCTGACAATTTGTTTGCTTTTATGTTAGGCAATGTACACATAGCATAATCGTGTTAGACAACTGAAATGAAAATAGATAATGAATAAATTACTTCTTTATGATATATCGCCTTTATAAGCAGTTGAAGAAAGTTAAATCGATCTTTCTCATTTTCATAAGTAACTTCGAAGCACGTTTTTCCCCTAGTATATAAAAACTATTCGCAATCATGTTGTTTTTTCGACGAGAATATTTAAAAGCCCTTTTTTGTATTTGGATGGTTATCAACTATTGCGATGCACTCCCGTCAAAAAAATATTTGGCAATGCGTGAAAACCTGATTCAAGAAGAGAAAAGTATTGCTTTCGGTGGAAAATTACACTTAACTGGAGATGAAGTGCTTGCTAATGAATGCTTGATGGCTGCGAAAAGGAAGGAAGTAGATGAAGGTATGTTATATTTTGTAATAATTAAGTATTTTAAGAAATATATTATGAGTTTTACTTTCTTGGTCGATAAGACTGATTTATTATTTATATCTTGCATGAAATTCGCGCAAATAATAGTCAAAATACATAGTCTAATAATACATTACATGAATAAATGTAACAGTCATGGCGCAGTAAGTAAGGGCGCTTGCTTTCTAATCCGAGATGGTCCTCAGGGGGAGGTTCGAGTCCCCGTCAATCCGATTTTTCGGCTATATAAATCCCTTATCGATATAGATTTATTGGTGGCGAAGATCGAACTAGATCACGATCATTATTTGTAACTTTGCAATAAAATGTGTAATCAAAGGTAATAATGTGCAGCAGAGAAAAAGTGCAGCATTGCTCAGATAATAATGCAAAAAATAAATAAATAACCATGCAATAACTGAAATGAATGAGTAATTTGTGTAAATTTTTAACTTTTAGTTATAGTAGTAATTACATATATTAAGAAAATGGGGAAAAATTAGTTTGTTACCATTCTTTTTTGACACTCTTTTCTAGGTTTCGAGACACCCTCCAAATTTTTACCTGCAAGGAGTTTCTTGAGTGCGCGCGAGGACATTGAGCGCTCCAAGGTTTTCAAAATTCTTCGCACGATGCCCAAGGGTGCGCTCTTCCATGCACACAGTTCGGCGATAGCATCCGTGGACTTCATCGTCAAGAATATGACCTACGAACCAAATCTTTACACATGTCTCAACGGCAACTCGATGACATTCCGATTTTTCCAACGTCCTGACAACACGTGCAAATGGCAATTGCTTAAGAATGTTCGTCAATCCGATGTATCTATTGATAAGAAAATTAAGAACAGCTTGAGGCTGATCGATGGAGAATACAGCGATATTAATGCCGTTTGGGACAAGTTTGAGGGTACCATTAGTGTCCTTCAGGGATTAATTAAATACAGGTAAAGAGCTGTTTTCATAGTCCATTCATCAATCATTGTAAAATTTTTCTAAACTTAATTTTAAGCTAAACAATTTTATCTTCACATATTTTGCAGGCCTCTTTTTGAGAGATTCTTTTATACAGCCATGCAGGAACTTTATGATGATAATGTAATGCTTATGGAACTTCGTTCGTCTATGTCAGCGTTGTACGAACTCGATGGAAGTATACTCGATACTGTAAATGTTGCTAGAGTCTATAAAGAAGTATCTGATAGGTTAGTGAAAACGGTTTATTAATCAAAACTGAAATTTTTCTACTATATTTTCTTATTGGAATTTTAAAATTAATCATTTTTCTGTGCAGGTTTGTCAAGGATCATCCAGGTTTCTTAGGTGCAAAGGTGATTTACGCACCTTACAGAAAGGTGTCCCAGAAAACTTTTGACAATTACATGGCAACTTTTAGAAAAATGAAAGCCGCTTATCCGGATTTCTTCATCGGTTTCGATTTAGTTGGTCAAGAGGACAAGGGTTACCCGCTTCTTAACTTCGCTGATAAATTACAAGAATTTGGTAAAGAGACTTCATTCTTCTTCCACGCTGGCGAAACCAATTGGTACGGCCACAGTACGGACGAAAATCTGTATGATGCAGTTCTTTTGAACACTAAGAGAATCGGACACGGGTAATTAATATTATTATTATAACTTTTCTAACAATTTCTAGAAAATTAAGTTTTGAAAAAAAGACACAGTTTAAACAGAAACAGTAGTATATCAAATGCTGAAAGACGATAAAAGCTTTTTAATGTTATATATTGAATACAGTTCATATGTAGAAAATGTTTCGATCATATAGAGTATGTTCTTCTTTCAATATCTATTTCTTGAATTTCCAATTATATTTCGATTTTCATTAAAATCTCAACTATCATTATTTTTTCATTTAATTTACAAAAAATTAAATTTTTACAGATTCGCCTTATTGAAACACCCAAAGCTTATGCAAATAGTAAAACAGAAGAACATTGCCATCGAGCTCAATCCGATCTCAAATCAAGTGCTGGCGCTCGTCAAGGATATGCGAAATCATCCGGCGAGTTACTTTTTCGCCGAGAACTTCCCTGTAGTCGTGTCGAATGACGATCCTAATCTTTGGGGAGTAAAAGGCCTTAGTTATGACTTCTACGAGACATTTGTTGGTATAATGTCGCGCGATGCCGATCTTAGGGCTCTAAAACAATTGGCGATCAACTCGATTGCCTACAGTGGCTTGGATACTAATGGGAAGAAGATTGCTTTCGACATATTTAATAAGGCGTGGCAAAAATTTGTCCGTAATTTATCTAAAAATTGTGATGCATATTAGTTATTTAATATTAAACTAATGTTGTGATATTTGTTTTTTAAAATTAGGCTCATATGTAAATAAAGTTCTATCTTTACTTAAAATATGACTATACGAAAAATTTGATATCCTGCTTTTTGAACTTACACGTGCTGCAGTAAAACTTTTCAGCACTGTGAAACTTATTAAATACGTTATAATATAAGGTACTTTCCCCGTACCTTCTCAATTACAATGCTTTTTATATAAATTTTTCTATTAAAGTTGGTGCAGGTATTGTGGCCATGCGCGTATTATGGCCAACAATGCGATATCTTGCTGTATGCGTTCTTCTAGGGAGTCGCAGCTCTGTAGTATATGTATTGTATCAAAAGATGTTGAAGGATGCGACGATCACGCTACTAGCGCCCTCTAGTTATAATATAGTGTCATGTTTACGGACGAAATCATCAAAACACTGATTCATCATCAGTACATGTGGGTATAAAGAAACTACTTTTGTCAGCGTGATATGAACGAAAAAAAATCTTACTGTAGATAAAAATGTATTGAAGTTCGCTACTTACTTTGACACTTATCGGTGGATAAAGTGGTCATACAAATGCGTTACAATGCAAAAGGTAATCGACGGCAGTTAAAAAAGACCTCTGCTTCTTTAAAATTCCAGACATACTAATCCTTAAAATACCGACACCAACGCATACCATGATAATTGAATAACACAGAAAGAATGTCTCTGCTAGGCAAGTTTTGACTTTCTGAAGCACTTACTAATTACTATATGACTTTACCATTAAAACTGATAGGTGGCCATTTTACCAACACTGTTGATAAACTAGCCGATTTTTAACCGTTTACAACTTCTTCAATTATAATTCAGAGAGTGATTTTTTTGTAAAAAGACTCATGAGGTATTAGAGATAAAGGTTTAAATAACAAGTTCCAAAAGTTTCTGAAGCCTCAAAATCGTATATATATTTACTGCAGGAAACCGAAAGTCCCTTAAGGTGGCCATATTACCTACACCCATCACCTTATATATAAAAAATTATAATACTATTAGCTCTATAAACTGGAAGAAAAGAGATTTAGATTGAGTGTATGAGAATAGAGTTCTGAGAAAGATATTCGGGATAAAATAGATTAAATTACTGGGGAATGGAGAATGTTACTCAATCAGGAAATACTTGAGTTATACGAAAACCCAAACAATACTACAGCGATCAAGTCTCAAAGATTACGTGGCCTAGATATAGCTAGAATGGAATTTATCTATAGGCTGTGTCTATAATGCTGTGTCTACAAATACTATTATGCAGTATGCGATAAATTAAAAATTTGTATTAAAAATGCATATAAAAATCTATTTTGCGAGTAGTCCTTAAATAGTTATTTATTTTATTATTGAATATTTTAATTTATATTTTTAAAATTAAAATAACTTTAAATTCATAAATATAAGTCTTGAGAAAAAAATTAAAAAAAGCTATATATTTATTATTACATATAACGGTGTTAAATAGAATATCTTCCTGGGATTGAATTTAACACTTTAAAAATGGTCATAATGTTTACCATACTCTAGGATAGTGTCGATTTAAAAATAAACATCGTAAATCTGACATTATCACAAAATTGACAAAATTTGGACTTAATAATAATTTGGACTAAACTATTTTAAAAATATAAGATTCAAAATGTATAATTAATTAAAATTTCAAGTAATTATTAATCTTAGTGGTAATAAATCGAATTAAATTACTTAAATATGTGACTGGGTACTATTTGATGATAAAGAAAATAACTGTTGTTATAATAAAATATTACATATAGAATTCTTCTTAATTATTATATATTGAATTTGTATAATAAAAATAGTGTAAGTATTTGATTTTCATTTGAAATATCTGTAAAAGCGCAAAGATTATTTTCACATTTTTTACATTATTAAATACAGAGAATAAATTTAATTTTGAATACGGTACATAATAACTACACAAGATAGCAGCACAGATGAGCAGCCAGTGGAATTCGGAGATCAATAATTACAGTCGATGTAAACAGTTACTTTGCAAGACTCGCAAATGTGCGCATAGAATATTTCTTAATCATAATGACAATGTAAACTATTAAAAAAACTGTATGTATAATATGTGTGGACCAAATTATTTATTTACGTGTTATTTATTAGTTTAAGTTATGTGTTTAATTCTACGTGTAAATACTAAATTTACATTCTGTACTAGCGAGAAAATAGTGTAAAAGTGGATATTTTATTTATATTTTGTAATTTTCATGTTTATTGTAATACTTGAACAATGAACCGCAACGATATTTAGCTTAATTCAATTACATTTTTATGAATGAACTGTGAATAATTAGCATATCACAAAAAATACAATAAAATATTTTATATACAATGTTTTGTATCAGTGTTTTGTTGTTATTGTTAATTTCGATTAATCGTGTATCCAGTATTGAGAATAATTATTTAAATTATTTCATGCAACGACAAAATATTATTGCTGAAGAACGATCAATGTCATTTGGTGCAAAAATTAAATTAAATGAATTTGAAAAACGTGCTAACGATATTTTGATGAAGCATAAATATGAAGAATTGAAGAAAGGTTTGTTTCTGTTTATCATCTTATATACTCTACTGTCATCTATATAAAAGTATACACAATTTTTCCTAGCTCTTTCTAATTTTGCACATAATCACCGCTTTACGACAGTCCCAGTCGCTTTGTTAGGCAAAGTTTGGCAAAGTTTAGAAAAAAACAATTTCTCCACTGTATGGTACGTACGCAAATCAGGCTTAAACGAAGAATCTATTTCTAGCTATTTCTAGCTATCTAAGTGGAAAGAATATTTTATAAAAAGGTGAAAACCCAAATTTCTTTTTCTGACTTTCTCCATTTGTAAGTAAAAGACTCACCTACCCATACGCAGATTGTACCGAAACCCAAGTTTGCATACTTTAATCATAATTATTACATTTATTTTGTCGTTAATAGGTCTTATATCATTCTCGTGATGCTATCATAATCTATATAAAAAATGTATAAGTACCTATTTTTTTAGAAGAATCTCATTATTAATAGGTGCCATCCATAAATTACGTAAGACTCTACGAGCTTGATGGTAGAGTGGGAGGGGGGTCTAAAATTAACAAACCCCTACGTACTTTATGTACGACCCCTACGTCCAACCTCTTCAATCATTTGACCTTACAAACATTTCAATATATCATTCCGCCCAATTCTCAACTACATCCATAATACTCGAATAAAATCTCCGAAACCACCTTCAAAAACTCGCAGGCTTCAGGGATCCCAAGTCCTTTCTGCCCTCCAAGAGCTTCCTGCGCGTGTCCGCCGACATCTCTCGCTCCCGGGTCTTTCGCCTCGTCCGGCGCATGCCCAAGGGCGGCGTCCTGCACGCCCACATCTCGGCGATCAACTCGCGCGACTTCGTCCTCGGCAACATCACCCGTCGGCCGAACCTCTGCGTCTGTCGCAAGCTCGACCTGTCGCTCAAGCTGCGCTTCCTCGCAAGCTCGACGCTCGCCGCTCGCAAGGACTGCGAGTGGGAGCCGCTCGCGGAGGCACGGATCAGGGACAGGACCATCGACGAGGAGATCGCCCAGGCCCTCACCATGTACGCGGAGGATCCTTACGGGGCTGCCCAGGGCAGCGACGACGCCTGGAGGAAGTTCTTGAGCATCTTCAAGTTCGTCAAGAGTCTGGTTTCTTATAGGTGAGTTTCTTTTGGGATTATGAGCGTTGTGGAAGTCGTGGACAGGCTAGCACATGCGTACTTGCGCACACACACGTATACACAAAAACATACGTTTTATCGTCACCATAGGTTTTGTCTTTGAGAACGTCGATTTTCAAACCGACGCATCGTTTCCTTCAACTTGAATAGCTTTAAAATATTTGCTAAAAGTGAGAACTCGAAATTTGACAGAATTTGCAGTTTTCATACCTGAAAATGATCCATATCTGAGATTTATTACTTTCTGCATATTTTACGATTAATTAAAAATCAATACAGTATAACAAACATTGCTCCATCTTCGAGTAATTGAATAATATTGCTAATTTCTGTTTTTGCTTGTTCAATTTCAATAGAAATATTAATTAAGTTATTACGCAAAACTTTAATCGCAATATGTAAATTTTCAGACCTGTTTATGAAGACTTTCTATATCACATTATGGAGGAACTTTATGAGGATAACGTTCAATTCATTGAAGTTCGAACACCTTTTTCAATGTTATATGAACTGAATGGTTATCAGTACAAACATCTGGAAGTGGTTGAAATTTACAAAAAAGTGATCGATCGGTGAGTCAGTTAAAATTTCGTTTGATAATAGTCATAGAATTGTTATTGAAATGTATTCATATTTCAATAAATCTACTTCGGAATTTTACGTAAGCAGAATTATACATTTCTTATTTGATTTGCTAGAACAAACGCGCTAATATTTGAGTTTTATTCAACAAACATATTGCAAAGTTCTTGCGAATGTTTATAAGAATTTTATAATAATTTATAATAGTTTTTAATACGCATCTATAATATGAAAAAATTTATAATAATGTTAAAAAAATTGTTATACTTGGCCTTATAGGAGTCGAACAAAAATTTTCTTTTTTAAGTTATTTGATTTTTAGTAAATTATTTGATTTAAAAGAAACAAAAAATTTCTCTACAAGTAAACAATTTTATTGCAATAAGAAATTTATTTATTTAAAGCAGTATGTTCATTTGAGATTCATGTAAAGAAACATTAACGGAGATATTACATGTTCAATTATTTAACAATTACCCTGGTAAAAATCTAAGCTGGTTTTTTAGCCGGATATTAGCTAGATTTTTTAAATCTGTTTTAATTCTGGTTAGGAAATTAGCTAGAAATCAGTTAAAAACGACATGCTTTTTAGCTAATTTCTAGCTAGATTCTGCTTAATATTCTAGTTAATATAAAATTGATAAACTAAGTAATTTATGTATTAATTAATAATGGAAATAATAACAGTTTTACAATAATCAAAGTAATACGCAATTCTAATCATACTACATTAAGTATTTTAGTAAATTAAAGTGAAAAATGTACCTTAAATGTCTAGTAGTAATCGAGGTTAGGTTATTTGTTTACATAACGACGGGTGCATTTAAAAAGTATTGTTTACACAAAAAGTATCAAAAAAGTATCAAAGTAAAATTTAAATGTCTTTATTAAAGAAATTTATGTTATAAATAATAGAATACATCTAGTCATATAATTATCGTTATTTTAAAAATAACAATAAAAACAGTATATTGTAAGTAATGACGAAATTTGGAGAATTGGTAAACAAATATTTGTAGTTTTACAATGAAGTTTTATTACAAAATTTTATTTTCGACATCAATTAGAAAATTTTTGTTGACTAACTTATGATTGACTAATTTTCGGAAAGGAAATTATTAGTTATCAAATACTTTTAGTATTGCACATACATATTTCTACAATCTCGTAAGTTGATATATGTTGATAAAAATATTTATTTTGTCGGCATACTATATTGAACATTCAATAAAGTATAATAATGTATATTTTTAAAAACTAATAACTTTTCAAAACAAAATATAAATATTAGGTTAGATTTGCAAACAAAATGGGTTCTTTCTTGAAGCATAGTCTTAAGCAGATTCTAGCCAGATATTATTTATAATTTGACTTATTAATAGCTTATTAATATGGCTAATAATTAATAAAGTTAACCATCCATTCTAGCTAACTTTCTACCAGGGTAATTTTTATGTTAATATAGTTTATATATATATTATACATATTTATTGGGGTTTATCCACCTGCAGCCTCTTGACCTAACAAGTGTCTCACACCTATTTTTTCTTTGTACCTATTTTTTTCCATACCTTTATCCTACTTATAGTCACATCCCGCATTCGTCCATGCTTATACCTGTGGAGCGGGGAAAAAACCCGCTCCGAGATGGTAGGTGTATTTGGCATGTTGGAATTGGATGGCTATGTCACAATTCCGTAGCCTTAGAACACCGAATTCGATCATTCCACACCTCCCCGCTCACTTTGCGGAGTCTGAAACAGCACCTAAACGATCGGATGAAGTGGCATTGGCCACGGGGTTCCCTGGCGGTCACCCATCCAAGTATTAGCCGCACCTACCGCTGTTTAACTTCGCCGATCGCCCAATGTGTGACTACGCCACTGCGCCACAGCGTCGGTTTAGTTTATTTATATATTATTTGCTAAACCTTAATTTCTTACCTTTAAAAATCACATAAAAATAAACGGCCCAGGGGATCTTTTAAAATCTTGTAAATAACTTATTCTAATGATGATAGGAACTCAACAAAACAAGAAAATTAGACGTACTAATTACCTTCATTTAAATTCGGTCTAGGCCCCCCGTATAGAATTCGATGTACCTATAGATAATTTGTAAAATAATTAAAAATAAAACTGTTATAAAATTATAATAAATATTTAAATAATACTGTACACTCTAAACCTAAAAGAATAAAAATTGACGTTAGGAAGAATAAAAATAGCATTTTATGTAGCATTTTGTATGTATGTACGTATGTCCCCCCGATATCTAACAAAGTATTTGACTAATAGAGCTGATATTTTAAATATGTCCTAATCATGAACACAATGTATATGTTCTAATTACCAACACCCTGTATGTGTCTCAATTAACGACAGCCTGTATATGTTCTAATTACCGAGACCCTGTACAGGTTCTAATCATCGACACCTCTATATGTCCCGATTACCGACATCCTATATATGTTCTAATTATCAACATCCGTATATGTCCTAATTACTGACATCATGTATATGATTTAATTACCGACAAATTGTACGTGTACTAATTACTGATGCCTTGTACGTGTTTCAGTTACTGACAACCTGTATACGACCTCATTATCCTTCCTCTGTACATGATTCAGTACTCGGGACATGTACAGAGTAAGGGTAATGAGGTCATATACAGGCTATCGGTAATTGATACATGTACAAGGCGTCGGTAATTGGTACATATGCAATGTGTCGGTAATTAGGAAATATATATGATGTCGGTAATTAACACATATACAGGCTATCATTATTTGGGACATATACAGGGTATTGGTAATTAGGCTATACACATGGTGTCCATAATTACGACATGTTTAAAATATCAGCTCTATTAGTCAAATACTTTCTTAGATACTTTCTTCGGGGGGACATACGTACATTCATACAAAAATTTATATATATATATATATATATATATATATATATATATATATATATATATATATATATATATATATATATATATATATATGTATATCTTTTATAAAGAATAATATCTTGAGTTTATTCTTTTGTAAATAATAAAATTCATTCATCATTTACTCTTTTAAAAGAATAAAAGCTGACGTTTATTCTTTAGAAAAGAATAAATGGTACAATTTAATCTTTTAACGTCATTGTCAAATTCTCTAAAGAATAAAATCATCATTTTATACTTTGCTAAAAGAATAAAATGCTATTTTTATTCTTCCTAACGTCAATTTTTATTATTTTATATACGGTATTTCCACGTAATAAATACTTTCATTCCATCATGCAATCGGAACATAATTCGCTCGAAAAAATTCCCAAACTAAACGACCCATTTCTCGACAGTTTCGTCAAGGATCACCCGGACTTCTTGGGCGTCAAGTGGATATACTCGCCTCAGCGAAACATACCGCGCTCGACTTTCACCGAGTACGTGAAGACATTTCGGATTCTGCGGGAGGCGCACCCGAACTCGGTCGTGGGCTTCGATCTCGTCGGCCAGGAGGACAAAGGTCGGCCGCTCAAAGATTTCGCCGCGGAATTGCAGATTCTCGGTGCGGAGACGCGATTCTTCTTCCACGCGGGAGAGACCAACTGGAACGGCCTGGAGACCGACGAGAATCTGATCGACGCTATTCTGCTCGATGCCAAGAGGATTGGCCATGGGTATATGTCTAGTTTCGCTCAGCTCTAGTCTGTATTTTTATATTTTGACGAGTTCTATTAATAAAGATGTATCTCGTATTGTGATAAGATACGAGATACGTATTTTTATAGGACCCGTCGAATTGTGCACCGACTGTCCGTTGGTCCTTATAATATCACAATTCGGATTTTGCATGAAAAAATCCATTAGGTCCATAATGTAGAATATAAAAAAATTAAGGACACGTTTTTTTTCTTCTTTTAATTAGATTTCAATTAAAATAGTTACAGTCGTTTAAAGATTACAAATAATCGATATATATATCGATATATACAATTGTACAAAAAAAGTTTTTATAAAATTCTATACAAAAACTATTTATAAAATTCTATACAAAAACTATTTATAAAATTCTATACAAAAACTATTTATAAAATTCTATACAAAAACTATTTATAAAATTCTATACAAAAACTATTTATAAAATTCTATACAAAAACTTTTTATCAAATTCTATACAGCACGCACAGGGATTCTTGTTTAAACCTTGTATGAAATTTTTTCTACCATATTCTTTCGGTTTAAATCTTTTTATAAAAATTTTCCAATTAAGTTGGGGCGTGGGGTCCTGCACAGAGCCGGTTCTAGAAAAATTATGCTGCCGAGATGTTCCGCAATCACAGTGCAAGGAAATTCACAGTGTCGTGATTCACAGTACTGGAAGGTTCTACTGTACAATGGACGTATAGAATTGTATAGCTACTCCGATAATTAACATTATCAAAACCCAGTACAATAACAATTTAAACAAGAAAGTATTTGTTTACTGTTTTTTCGTACATAAAACAGATAAATCTAAAAATAATGTACTGATAAATCGAAACGTAATGTATGGAAAAATTTATTTCTCCAGCTACGCCTTGATCAAGCATCCAAAGCTCATGCAACTGGTAAAGTCGAAGAGAATAGCCATCGAGGTTAGTCCAATTTCCAATCAAGTTCTGAAACTGGTCAAAGACTTGAGAAATCATCCAGCGGCTTACTTCTTCGCGGAAGATTTGCCAGTGGTCGTGTCTAACGACGATCCGGGCTTCTGGGGCGCCCGAGCGCTGAGCTACGACTTCTACGAGGCCTTCATCGGCATCATGTCGGCCAGAGCCGATCTCAGGGCTCTGAAGCAGCTGGCTCTCAATTCCATAGTGTACAGCAGCCTGAACGACACGGAGAAGAATAACGCGATGGAAATTTGGGAGAAACGATGGTTGAATTTTATCTTGGATATCGTTAGTAATTTTTAATTGTTGAGTTTTGATTTTCTTAGGATTAGGGTTGTGTAGTATTGTTTAGCGTATTGGTTAGTGTTGTATTGTTGTACAAAGTTTTAGAGCGAAAATCGAGTTGTAATGATCTAATATAAAATTTGCAATCATAGGGTTAAAATTAATTTTAATCTTGCATTTAAAAAGTTGAATGTTATACTTATAAAGATAAATTAAAATGCTATTTCATTGTTTTTGTTATATTTTGAGTGTTATGAATATTGTATTATGTGCAGGAAAACTTTTTCTATAATTAGATACTTATTTTATTCGTATGATCTTGTAAGATAAATTAAAATGCTATTTCATTGTTTTTGTTATATTTTGAGTGTTATGAATATTGTATTATGTGCAGGAAAACTTTTTCTATAATTAGATACTTATTTTATTTGTATGATCTTGTAAAAATTGAATGTTGGTAATATTTATTTATTATTTATTAAAATTTTATAACGGTAAATCTATAATAAAATATTATGTGTCTTTTTTATATACCTAATTCTACATATTAATTTTACATCAGCTGTGTGATAGTAATAAAAAAGTTTTGCTAAAATCATTAAAGAAACATGTTTTGAAACATTAGGAAGGTATGTGTGTGTGTGCGTGTGCGTGTGCGTGTGTATGCGTATGCGCGCGCGTGCGTGTGTGTGTGTGGATGTGGTTCAGCATTGCTCCGAATATACAAGGTGAAAATGAAGGTTTCGGGGCTTATTTAACGTTTTTATTTTAAGAAAGACGGTTCAAATCGTTTTTCTTTCATGTGTTTGTGTTTTTAATCGGTTTTTCGATTTTTTAGTTTATTTTTTGTTTTTCTTTGTTTCTTAAGAATTAACAAAAAAATATAAAGGGTCTTCTAAAATGTTTTTTATGATCTAAAGTAACCGTAAAGTTCTAATATCAAGGTTACGTTCCACAAAACTCGTCAAATCGACCGAATTACGACCGGTATAGACATGACTATAGTGGAGACTGGGGGTAAGACGGGTACAATTGACTTTAATGCTAATTATCTTATTTTCTTATACCCACAGAGCGGAACTAAAGTGTGTCGTTTTTCGACAGGACGCAAACGCGGTTGTACAACAAGCCGAACAGCTTTAAATGGGCAAAAAAGTCAGAAGCGGGCAATAATGGTACATTATGTAACAAGGGAATAATCGACTTTATTCCCGAATATACAAAAAAAATCTATTTAAAACTTTTAGTTTTCAAACTTAAATATTCAATATATCAGACATAAACTTCAGATATAAGTATATAAAGTATATAGTATATATACATCACAGTGGAAAAATAGATTCAAGGCCTTCAAAAGTGTTTGCTACAAGGTTACAAAGTACAAGTTACAAGGGACACATTCGATTTACAGTGATCGTTCGTCGATTGTTCGTTCCGTAACCCATGTATATATATCGGTATATACAGATTTTCTACATGGGTTACAGAACGAAGGAATCGACGAACGATCGCTGTAAATCGAATGTACCCGAGGTCTTCAATCAGTAAGGGCTTCCTTAAAGTAAAACGTTTTGTTTTCTCTTATAAGCTCATCTTTAATTGGTTAGTCTTTATATCTTATAAGTTCTTACTAGTATCTTAAATAACATGGATAGTCTATCTATACAGTTATATGTTTTGAATTTACATGTTTTGAATTTACGTGTTTTGAAATATTTTCTATACGGTCGATTTGACGAGTTTTATTGAAATAACCTAGATATTAGAACTTTAAGGTTACTTTAGATCATGAAAAACATTTTAGAAGACCCCTTATGTTAAGAAATAACTTAAGGAATTACTTAAGTAATTACTTAAGTAATAACTTATGCTAAAAAGTTTAAGACTTAATACTTAAGTAATTACTCAAGCATAACTTAATATACAACATCGGCGCCACCAGCCTCACCGTTCAGAGAGCTCGCAAAGACCCGGTATACCAAGGGCGAGAAGAAGGCTTTTTTCGACCCCGAGCTTGAACTTCGCAGTACGAGTCGAAGGCGAGTAAGCACTATCTAAAGATGAGTACTGCAAATGCACAAGGGTTAAGCAGCCTCTCATGGTAAATACCATATTTTTTGTAACCCATGTCTGGATTCGACGTCTTTTATGCTAACAGCGGGACCAAAAGTGTGCTGTTTTTTGAGACAGTGCCAATAGGCGCCTGTTAAATTACAAAATTATAAAAATAATATTTAATAAACATCAGGCTATCTTTATATCCAGGTCCCCCCCAAACATGCGATACCATGATACCATCCGGATGATACTATATGTTCAGGAGGGCCTAAACATATTTAGGACCTATTTTGCCCAAATTTTTTATTTGTTGGCGCAGCATGTGCAAAGCATTCTTTACACCCGTTCAATAGCGAGCGGGTGCAGATCGAGCCGAAAATGGCCGATTTAGGCCCGCTTTACAGACAAGAAAAAGCACACATTGCACGCACATACACACACTCATACTCGTGCACACTCACATATATACATGTACAACTTAATTCGCATATACACGCACTAACAGATATTTTATAATGTATCACTGAGAAAAAGGAATTGTTATCAGAACAAATTGAATTTTGTTATGATTTCTTATGTCTAATTTTTTATTAACTATTAACAAATCTTATTTGAAATACCGATATCTTAAACAATTGATCATCGAGTGGCACGTCGCCGCATAAAGGTTAGTTTCAAACTTGCAGTAAAAATAATACTATAAATGAACTTAAATTATTAAACTTTAATGCTGCATTAGACATAGACATAATTAATGCTGTGAATAAATCATATCAATTCTAAGTATTGAACGGAAATTAATTTTTGCTCAAATATGATAAACAATGAATGACTTTCTTGGTAAATAACGAATCATTTTCTTGGTTCAATAAAATGCAAGCAAATAAATAATTAGTTGTAATGCGCACTTTTATTTCGTCGAATTCCAGTCAACCATTTATTAATAGTTAATAAGTTTTACTAACAATAATAATTCGTTTCTCTGAGTGTATCTTGATTCTCGATATAGCAAAATCTGCATTATAATATGTTTAGAAAAATTCTTTCTTGTCATTACAAAGCTTCCTCTGTGGTGAAGCAAAATTTAGGACGCCGATTATTTTCCACATCTCTCAATTCTTATCCGCCACCTAAATCAACCTATTTAAATATTGGATTTAACGTGATTTTAAATAAACTTTGCTATTATGTAGAATATATGTATGCATGTGATACACATTATATATTTGACTTAGATAATAGAGTCGAATGTTAACGTTTCGACTAAACTATTCCACAGGTCCAGTAAAATACGAAAAAACAAGGCTTAACCAATAACAAATTGCAACAAAACTAATTATTATTTTTTAAAATCGTATACTAATCGTCTGAATAACATACCCAAATTTTTTATTATTGCAAAATAGGTTAGAAATAAACAAATTGAATTTTCTCATGAATGGCTATTTATTTTTCAAAGACAATATATTGACGGCCCTTACAAAGACTAGCACAGTTCAAACTGCCACAAAGAGTAGCACATTTCACCATTCTCTCACGAAGACTAGCACAATTTGCCGTTCTCCCACGAAGACTAGCACAATTCGCCGTTCTCCCATGAAGACTTGAACAATTCGTAGTTCTCCCGCGAAAACTAGCACTTTTCGTATAGAATATGTAAATTATAGTTGTACTGATAAACTCTCGGTGAATAGAATCAATTCTTTTTATCGGGTTCGGGTAGGGTACTAGACCCTTTTGGTACTAAAATAAACCGGTGCTAACTGCCTTAGCAGAATGCTTTCTGAAGGAGAGGGCTTGATTAATAGACTTATAGAATCTTACAATGGAAATTCCATTAAATAAATTGATACTAATAATTTATGATTTCAGAGTTCAGAAGAATCTTAAAAGAATTAATTCGAAAATAAATTTACGAATATTTTATATATTCTATTAAGCAGAGCTGAAAAATGAATTTTGATTTGCTATAATAGTTATTTTAGAAAAAATGGATATATTCTTTCAGTTAACGTTTTTTTGTCTTGAAAATAGCTTAAATATAGTTTTAATAGAGAAATTAAACGATAATCGCGTTCTTTAAGAATATATGTCTATTTTTTATATATCTTCAATACAAAATGCTGAAAAAAATCATTTTTAATTTGATAAAGTAGCTACTTTTTGAAAAATCTTTAAATTCACGATTATTTCTTAAATGTAACTTAAGAATAGTCTTAAAATACATAAATAGAAAGAAATCACGCGCACTTTCAGAATTTATTTAGGTATATCTTTTATATATAACGGTGCTCTGTAACTTACGCTAGAGTATGTTGTTAGAAAAATGCAGGCTAGCGAGCTAGGCGCAACACTCAACGGAACAACGCAGATTTTAGGCTATGCGGATGACTTGGATATAGTGGGATATAATGGTGAAACGGTGGCGAGAAACGCGGAAATCCTTATAAATGCGGCTAAAGATACGGGGTTAGAAGTGAGCGAATCGAAAACGAAATATATGATCATGGAGAAACTGGGCATTCGCGAAGGAGAGGGGGATCTCAGAGTCGGAAATTTCACTTTTGAAAAGGTTAGCGAATTCAGATATTTAGGTTCAACTATAAATGATCGAAACGAAATTAAAGCCGAGATTAATAAGAGACTTCATTCGGGTAATGCCTGCTTCTACGCTGTGAATAGATTACTTAAGTCAAAGCTACTGTCGAAAATGTCAAAATAAGGATATATAGGACTATAATAATGCCGGTAATCTTGTACGGGTGCGAAACCTGGGCGCTCACTAAAGCGGAAGAAAATCGTTTTAGGGTATTTGAAAATAAGGTTCTGCGGAAAATATACGGGCCAAAGAAAGATGAGGAAACTGGGGAGTGGAGGAAACTGCACAATGACGAGCTACATAATTTGTACGCGTCACCAAATATTAACAGAATAATAAAATCACGGAGACTAAGATGGGCAGGGCACGTGGCAAGAATGGCCGATGATCGTACGGCAGCGCGCATAATGAAAGGAAAACCGAAAGCAACGCGATCTCTAGGTAGACCTAGACGCAGATGGGAGGATAACGTAAAAGCAGACGTAACTGAAATTGGGCGGGAGGGCGCGATATGGATGGGGTTGGCACAAAATAGGGAAACATGGAAGGCTTGCGTAGATGAGGCGATGAACTTTCGAGTTCGAAATGCCTCTTAAAAAGAAAAAAAAATATTTATTATATATAAGAATTGCCAAAACAAAATTTTCTTTTTCAATTTGTTTTTCAAAAGTGATTATATTATCAAAAATTGTCCTAAATATTGTCCATTTAGCTCCAGATTTCTATCAGAACTAATAGTCAAACGTACCTAATATGTTTGCAAAATTTAAGCTCATAACATGCTTCGGTGCAAGAGTTTGGACACAAATTTTGGTTTCACACATACAATAGTCACACATACATAAATTCATGATTATTTCTTAAATATAGCTTAAGAATAGTTTTAAACGACATACATTGAAAGGAAATTATGCGCACTTTAAGAATTTGTGTGCATCTTTTATATAGCTTCAATAAAACCTGCATACAAATTTTTTCTTTTTTAAAAATTTTTTTTAACGTTATAGGTTTCAAATTAAAGCAGCTTCTGCCTACTTATATTATCTTTTCAGCCATTTCTTCTAGTGTCAATACATGTATATTTATAATCACTAGAAGAGGTGACTTTTTTCACTAAAATAACGTATATGTGGAGTAAAATAGCTTATATCTCGAATACAAGGGCTCATCAGAACGATTTAAGAGTGCTAGGCTTTATTTTTAGGTACCAGAAAGCACCTCCCAAAACCTCATCGAAATCCGAGTTCCGCAGGATTGGTGTTCTCTTTGTAAGTTCAAATGTACCTAATATCATGGACACAAATTTTGGTTTCATACATATATACACACACACACATACATACATACACACATACAGACATGCATTTATTAAAAACATATTTTTCTGACTCAATAACCTCAAGAACATCAAGATTTATCAAAATCTCTTATCCGAAAATTTTCATCGTTACAAAGCTTTCTCCTTGAGAAAGCAATTATCGGTTTACCCGAGAAAATCCGGCTACCTGAATAAATAAAGGTAGCCTAAAAAAGTCAGGCGGCAGAAAATCTCCAAATGTGTTAGTCCTCGTGGCAGAATTACGAAATGTGCCAGTCTTCGTTAGAGAACGTCAAATTGTGGTAGTCTTCGTGAGAGAAAGGCGAAATGTGCTATTATTTTTTGGGAGATTTTTCAAATGTACTGCTCTTTGTGGCAAATGCTGGAAAGGTGCTAGTCTTCGTAAGGGCCATCGATATGTAGGCTAACAAGAAGACCACCAACCCTTGCGGGTCTCGCGGTTTTATAAGGCTTGAGAAGATGTTTTCTGGCACCTAGAAATGAAGCCTAGCATCCGTAGATTAATCTAATGGGCCTTCTAATTCGAGGTATTTAGATTAGCTATTTTACTACGAATATACGTTATTTCAGTGAAAAAAGGTACCTATTTTAGTCATTATAACTATGCATGCGTTAGTACTACAAAAATGGCTCAAAAGATAATAAAAGTAGGCAAAAAGAGCTTTAATATGACACTTGTAACGTTAAAAAATTAATCTGAGCCAAAGTTATTAACAATTAAACATGATGACTGAAAATGCATGAAAAATTAACGAAATGAAAACAGTTGTATTTCTTCGAATATTCATGCACTATACATACATACATACATACATACATACATACACGCACACACGCACACACACATACACGCACACACGCACACACTCATACACTCACACACACACACACACATACACTCACACACACGCGCGCACATACACACACGCGCACGCACACACACGCACACTTGATTTCATTTGATTCCCAATGGCCAAAAACATGTTTCTACTACTATTACTCTACATAATCAATTTTAGGCAAAACCCGAGTTGCTTAAAATCATCGTACATTTCAGACATTTCGGGTTTTACCTATAGGCATTTCAAGTATTGCCGGAATTTGTATATGTATACGGAATACGTATATGGGTGATTCTACCGTAACTTACCCATAACAAGCATCATAGCAACGGCTATTAAGTGAAAATTGTCGATTTGTACCCTCAGCCTGCATTGATTCCCCTGAATTTACAAAAGTTAACTTCGTATGACTTTTTATGTACTTTTAGCCATATAATCACGTGGTGTTATTAGTTTTTTATGAAAATGATTGAGAATGCCTTTTTATTTTGATAATACTTTTCATAATGGTACGAAACTGACCTGATACGGAACTGACATATGTATTGAACTGCTCTTATAACTCCTAGGCATAACAAGTTTTACGAGGGTAGTTCAATAAGTCTTTAGAATAAAGTATAAAAACAATTTTTTTTGGGTAATTTTTTTTTTATTTTTCAACATAATCTCCTTGGAGCTCTATACACTTGGTCAATCGCTTTTTAAGTTTTTTTAATCCTTCAGAAAAGTGCGTTTTCGGAAGTTCCTCAAAATAAGCACTTACAGAGGCAATGACGTCTTCGTTGTCCGTAAATCTCTGTCCACCGAGCCATTTTTTCAAGTTTGGAAATAAGAAAAAGTCACTGGGGGCTAAATCTGGTGAATACGGTGGGTGTTCGACCAATTCGAATTTTAGTTCTTCAATTTTAGCCATTGAAACGAAGCATGTGTGAACTCGGGCGTTGTCGTGATGAAAGAGAATTTTTTTTCTCGACAAATGTGGTCGTTTTTTTTAAATTTCTTCTTTCAGCTGCTCTAATAATGATGCATAATACTCACCAGTAATTGTTTTACCCTTTTCCAAGTAGTCAATAAGTATAATTCCACGTGCATCCCAAAAAACTGTAGCCATAACCTTACCAGCTGACTTTACGGTCTTTGCCTTCTTTGGAGCTGGTTCGCCTGTGGAAATCCACTGTTTGGATTGTTCCTTTGTCTCAGGAGTGTAGTGGTGTATCCATGTTTCATCCACAGTCACAAATCGACGAAAAAATTCCTCAGGATTCCGACTTATGCGCGCCAAAAGAGCCTCAGAGGCGACTACTCTATTGCGTTTATTCTCAGCTGAGAGCAAACGCGGCACCCATCTTACCGATAGCTTTTTCATGCCTAATTTTTCATGTAGAATTGAAACAACTGCACCTATAGATATCCTTGTGGCCTCAGCTAACTCACGTACTTTTAATCTTCTATCCTTCAACACCATATCGTGGATTTTATTGATGATTTCGGGAGTAGTTGCTTCTACGGGCCTTCCTGAACGTGGTTCGTCACTTATTGATGTACGACCACGCTTAAATTCATTTACCCAGTTATAAACCATTGCTAAGGCAGGGGCAGATGTGCCATGAACTGAGTCCAATTAATTTTTTATCTCATATGGAGTTAAACCCTTTAAATGAAAATGTTTAATTACCGCTCTGAACTCGTTTTTTTCCATTTTTCTTAAGAAGCAATTTTTTTTTTTCAATTGGTTATAAAAACACGTAAACTCAGAAGATGTGGACTGTGACTGCACCATATATCTAGTCGGGAGTGGTGCTGACTGAAAACAGATGATTTGGAGCGATTCGCGCGCCATCTGTTGGTCATTCTAAAGACTTATTGAACTACCCTCGTATGTACACTCAACGTGGGAAATTTCTGGTCGAATACCCTTGAATATTTTTGAAATACTACAATTTCATTGGGTCTCATAGGGTCGAACGCAAGTTTCGCTAAGCTCATTTTGAGGATTTCAAATGCATTCGACCTGAAATTTCCCACGTCGAGTGTACTCTACTATATTAAGTTACGAAAAACACTTTTTACTTGTAGTAAAACATCTAATAAACAGTATCTAGATAGTAATTTAGGAGTGTTACGGAACTGACCTCTACTGCTCTTTACTGAAATCTGAAGTGAGAAAACTGTTTATACTCCTGACATTTAGTATTTCCAGATCTTGGTCCAGATACGTTTGATACGATTACTACTGCACTTTTTGGTGTAGATACTGTTCTCATCAATATTCTATCGCAAAATCTGGACAAAAACTATGCACCTTGCTTTAATGATAATTAGCGAATTTTGAGTTTAAAACCAATACAAATGTATACTATTAACTCTATAGTTTATTATGTACGCGGAAGAATTCTTTTTACCTACCTTACTTATGAGAAGAGTGCTCTTTTATATAGAAATTTGAGTTTTGGATATGTTATGGATTTGACATTTGAGACCTAATTTATTGATTTGTTTTAAAAGATAGCACTTATGTGCGTTTCCGGCTTTTAACAATTATAGTTAGTTATGCCATACGTGAGTCAAAATTAAGAAGAAATTGTTTTTTCCGAATGTATAAGTGCCTAAGAGGCCCGAACGCAAAATGGGCAAGTTACAGCAGAATCACTCATATCGGTGGCTTCCCAGAATAACCACTTAAGTCCATGTTTCGTGTTTTCGAGATATTAAGGTTTTAATTTTAAAATTGACATTTAAGCCTATGCAAACGAAACACATAACTTAAGAAAAAGAGAAAGTTTTAGATGAACTTTTGCAACTTTTGACGTTTTATCTGAAAGTACGCCATACGTAGATACCAAAATCACTAAAAACTCAATTTTCAAAAAAATGGACTTAAGTGGTTATTCGGGGAACCCACAGGTATATCGTATTCACTTTTCGATTTTCTATATGAAAACTAATATAATTTTCATAGTAAATCATAAATTTTGCTTCCTCAAAGAGGATTAAAACTTCTAAAAACACGTAAGAAATTGTTTTGGGACACTTGGGAATCAAAATACATTATTTTAATATTCTATACACAGCGCGTAATTTTAATTCTTAAATCATTTCTACAACTTCAGCTGCATACTATTTCCTGTACATCCACGCAATTAAAATGCCTCTCTCGTACGCCTTGTAGTTCGCACAATCGAGTGCGCGCGCGCAATTCTCACTACGCCGCGTCGCACACATGTAATACTCTTGACGCTGGTGTGCGCGTACGCGGTCATTCAGTCATGCCAGTCCGAGACTCCGAGTCGAGATTACAGTATAACACGTAACATATATAGCAGCCCCGTGCCGGCGCGTCTCTTCTCTCTACACTATAAAGTCTCGGTGTACGCGGTGTAGTCAGTCCTCGTCGAGTTGCCGTCGAGTCTGTATGCAGCGAAATCCGTCTCTCTCGGTACACGCGCTCTCGCTCGCACATATATTTATAAAGTGGTCGCACAGTGCGCGATTTGAACTATGAATAGAATGCTTCTGCTGCTGCTTGTGGCGTTTGTTGGAGGATTGAGCGGGTTCGTGGTGGAGAAGCCGAATAATGATTACTGGGCCGAAAGGGCGAGAATTCTGAACGAGGAGGAGACTTCGATGCTCGGCGGCAGTCTCAAGTTCGAGAGGAAGGAGAGACTGGCCAATCAGGTGCTGATGAGCGCCAAACGCAAGGAGATCGACGAGGGTTTGTTGACTTTAATAGTATTTTAATAGGATAGTTAATTTCAGAGTAACAGTCAAGGTTTGTTTTGACGGAAAATTTGAATCATGGTACTGACGCACGTACGTCGTGTTTTATTATTATTAAACAATAATAATGATTTAACACAACGCCGCGCTCCTATTACTTTACAATGATTTTTCACTTCTTCCTGTATATACTTACACACACGTACACATACATCCGCAGACGCACGTACACGCTTGTCCTGTGACAAGTGCGCGTCAATTCAACTCGGCATAGGGAGAGCCGGGTTACAGGGTCACGCCGCACCCGAAACCTACGCTTGTAAACACGACAGAGAAAGTATCGCCACTCTTCTCTGTCGCTACGATGCGTCTTGTAACGTGACAAGCGCGTGTCGCCACCGCTCGGCATAGGAGAGAGCCGGGCTAAAGGGCCACGCTGCACCCGAAAATCCCGCTTGCAAGGGTGGTTCTACAACAGGATGTTTTCTCGTGTTTGAGGATGTTCGAGCGTGTTTGTGCCACATGGAATATCTTGTACTTTTCTAAAATAGTAATTATAGAATGTTAAAAGAACCAAAACAGAACGATGAATTTGCTCCGTTTCGGATCTTTTTTTCTTTCGACAGTTGGTATTTTAGAAAATTACTAGATATTCCATCTAATACAAACACGCTCAAAGGCCCTAGTACAAGAACTGACGACGTATATGTCGAACGTTACTACGACATTATCGCAACCATTTTTAATCGAATTTTACAATTGCAGATTTAGAAGAAACTGTAACATTTAGTGCGCAAACTTTGTAAACTTTGTCAACGGCATACGACAACTGCTACACTGTCGTAAGTGTCGCATGACATCTACGTCAGTTGCTGTGCTATTCGCTGTGAGCATGACAGATAATGTACACAAAAATAGCGCCATCTTACGGTCGAGTGACGTGATCTGGGTAGTACACAATACACAGGCTCTAGTTATGCACATTCAATGAAAATAATTTTTTATAAGTTTCTGACAATTTGTGTGATTTCAAACTTGTTTCTTGAATTGACATATTTATTTATTATTAAAACACATTATATAGATATTCTCAGATTCATAAGTAATTAAAAAATATTACTTTAATTGAATGCTCATAAGAGCCTGTGTATTTTGTACTACCCCGATCACGTCACTCGACCGTAAGATGGCGCTATTCTTAAAAATAAGATAACATATACTACAGTGCGTCTCATAACTATAGAAACACCACAAATTTTCACGTTTAAATGTGTATATTATACCTTTTTTTAAAGAACCTGTAACGTTGGAAGCAAAAATATATTCTCTTTAAAACATTACTAGAATATTTCTTTCGCATCAACATTAAAGAAGTTATCATTGTTTCATAACTATAGAAACACTTTAAATTTTTAGACCCATTTAAATCAATGTAAATTTTGTATCTAGTATTCAAGTTTTGTTTAAACCGTCCGTGAATTTTTCATAAGTTAAGGTAGACACAATATTTTGGTAACGTCTTAAAGATAATAAAATTGCCTTTTATTTGCTATTTTTAAAATTATCCTTAGTTCTTTGCTTCGAAAGTTACAGGTTTTTTAAGAAAAGGTATAATACACAGATTTAAATGTAAAAATTTCTGGTGTTTCTATAGTTATGAGACGCACTGTATACCACATAATCACAGCGAATAGGCGTTATGCGACAGACGAAACAAGCTACTGTTCTTCGCCACCGCGGCGTGCCACCAAGGATCATGGTGAAAAAAAGAGAGGTGTGCTACCAAGGAGCCTTCCGAACTTCCACCATTTATAGCTCATTGAAAATACACCTCTCTTTTCTTTTCCACCATGACCAAGGATATATGCCACGTATATTTGTCACTCGCCCTTCAGGACGAGTGTGTCGCGCATAGACTGTGGAGAATATCCCCAGTTTATGTCATACGTATTGAGATCGACATTCACTCTTCATACTTTCACACACACACACACACACACACACACACACACACACATCCAATTTTATCTTCGCATCATTCTACTTCTCTAATTTTAATCTCTCGAGTAGCTCGCATCGCATTTGTACTGTTTAACATAAATTACATTATATGTATATATATTTATAAATTTATACATTACATCCTACCGCTAAAAACTTACATGCATATTTTATTATTATATATAATTAAATCACAATCGCGGGACGCTGATCGTCCCCTTGACTTTCCAAGGAACGAATTTTCCGTACCCTGGATCAAGTCAGTACGATGCTTAACTCTAAAAAAAACTGATTTTGTCCATTAAGTACAAAGATCTTTTTGTTATTATAACAGTATTATCATTTTTAATACGTGTTACTGCATCAGTATCTTAAAATATATTTGTATGTTAACTAATAAAATTTTGTTTATTTTCAATCTTATTATTACTATAAAATCAATTTCAAATATATACAAACTAATTATAAGTAATATTTATTAGCGTTGAATATTCCAACTCTTGAACAAATCAGACTAAAGTCGAATTTTAGATGGTTTTTACATGATTTATCATTTTTACCCCTTCATCAATCGAAGCGCTTCTAATCATTTTCTTGATTCATGATTTAAGTGATTTTATATAATGATAAAGAATGCTGCCGTATTTAGAGTTCAAGTCTATTTAGTAAACATTCTAATAAACATTTCTAATTAGAATTGCATTAAATTAAAAACAATTATTTAAGAACACCTTTGTTTTGAAAAAATATATTTATAATTTTGTATGATTTCGTAATTTTTATTCTTATTTTTACAAGTTAAAATTTTTATATTTTTTAATTTTATATATAATTTGGATTATATACCCAATGTGGGTTTGCCCGAGGAAAATATACTGAGCGCAAAATCAGCACGCCGTTATTCGCCCCGTGCAAGTCAGGTGGCGACATCTAGATCGGCATCAATGTTGAAAAATTTACCCTTTATCTTATAAGGAATCTGTATAAAACTGAAATAACTACCAAATAAAAGTTTTATTCTGTATATATCTTTTATAATGCAGAGGTGTGCAATTATACTATTAATTGCGTATGATAGAAGACACTATTCATATAAACACTTTCTTTGCATGTCTTTTGAGGTTACACAATCTATGTATATAGGCGCTCGGACGCTTCGAGCGTTTCTCGACCCTACCGAGGTATCGATTTAGGAATTCCCATCGAACAAAGAAGATTAAATACGGATAGAAATATACGCATTGATCAGAATCTGATAAAGGTGAAGTTACTGCTCGAAATAGCCCGAACAAACAGAGAGATTGTCAGACATTGACATATGTACACTCGACATGGGTATTTCTCGTCGAATGCGTTTGAATGTTTTTGAAATACTGCAATTTCATTGGGTCTCATTAGATCGACCACACGTTTTCGCTAAGTTCATTGGAGGATTTCAAACGCATTCGACCAGAAATTTCCCACGTCTAGTGTACACTTGTTATCAGAGACTATCCATGTCACCATGTATGGACTATTATAGTTCAAAAAGTGCATCAGTCACTAACCACAACGCGTGTACGTGTGTGCATTTACTTAATTATTCTTGCCATACGGGCTACGCCATACTGTTTTTATAATGTGGGACCTCAAGTCGAGATCTCTATGATTTCGAAAATCCGATTTAATGTGCAAGAGAAACGTTGGTTCAAAATTAATCTTACTTTCGTACACCAACAGTTAGTTCATTTTACGTATCCTAATTATAAATCCCTCGATTAGATACAAAGTAACGTATATTATATGCTGGAATCTCAACTATCCTTCAGTGAAGTATTTATTAAAATGTGTTCAACGGTTTTTGCATGATGCACCAACAAATGATGGACAAATCAACAGATGATAAGATTTATATGTATATATACAGCAATATAGATATAAATAATTAGTAACCAATAAAATAAAATAAAGTTTTAATTTGTTAATGGTGTCAATTATTAAATTTAATATCGATCATATATTATGAAACAGAATTTTGTTACTAAACATAAAAGATTTAAATGTGAATATTAAATTTGATTTGTAAGCGAACGATGTATGATTTATTGCAATGGCATCCCGAATCATGACGTCAAATAACAAAATATCAAAATAATATTCATCTTCATTCATTAAATCACCTTTTTCAGTTTTTAATTGATTTATACTGTAAACTTGAACTGAAGTCAGAAAAATAATAATATTAATTATTCTTTGCTGTGTATAATAATTACAAAAATTTTATTTGGATTTAAATATTTTAAAATTATTTTCTATTACGCTAGAAAATATAATTTTTCATTAGTAATAATTAAATAAATTAATTGGTTGGTTCATTATGATTCTTTATCTCCATAAAGTAGGATATATTATATATAAGCTTTATCTGAAGTAATTTATAGTAATTATAATTATCGGAATTATGTATTACAATACTAAGCAGGAGAGTCTACAAACTGCGGGAAGTGGTTTTCGATAAGGCTTCAGGAAGTGGTTTCTGGTACCTAAAAATGATGCCTGCACCCGTAGTTTCATCTCATATAAGGCCCTTGGGGTCAAGATTTTGATTGTAATCAAAATACGCGTTATTTCAGTAAAAAATGGTACCTATACTTTGTATCATATCTCTGCATGTTTTCCTGCTAGAGAAATTATGTAATAAGATAAAAACGTTGACTAAAAGAGCTTTAATTTAAGCTTTGTTTTATATAAAAATATTATTCTGTTTGCAAAGTTATGAATAAACAAAGATTATGACGTAAAATGCATGGAAAAATACTCAATTTAAAGAGCTGAAAATCCTCAAATTACCATGCATTTATCGTCACCATTTTTGATTATTCATAACTGTGCAACAGAATAATATTTTTATATGAAGTAAAGTTCAAACTAAAACACGTTTTGTCAACTGTTTTGTCTCAGTACATTATTTCTCTATAAAATAAATTTGCAGAATTATGATTCAAAGTATAGGTACCATGTTTTACTAAAGTAACACGTATTTGGATGACAAAGGGACAAGAGATATTATTTTGACTCCAAGGACCTACGAGACGAAACTACCGGTACTAAATGACATAATTTTTAGGTACCAGAAACCACTTCCTGAAGCTTAATCGAAAACCGCTTCTCGCAGATTGTGGACTCTTCTTGTAAGTTGTAATACAATTTCAACACACTATCCTTTTTTGAAATCATGTAAATCTTTACGAGAAAGAAATAAAGAAATTTTTTGTATTAAACGTTCAATATCTATCAAAGATTTCCGTGCTCCGATCAAAAGAAAATTTGATTTGCACTTTTTACGTTTATTACTACTACTTCACCCAAGAAATTATTTAAAAGAAAAGAATGACGCACGCGGATTTTCGTAAGAATGTGAGTCACTTATTGTACTCATTTAAAGCAAATATTATCATTGTACTCTCATCACTATTCATGCTACCGTGAGAAGATTTTTGTGAAGGTTTATTAATAGGGTTTTATATGGTAACGGTATTAATTCAAACATCCGAGCTCTATTTCAATAATATTGTCGTTTTCTGGCGATCGTATTATACGTAAATTAACTATCTTATATGTTTAAAAATATAATGAAATCATAAAGTCAATTGAGTTAAACAGTTTTAGTAATTCATGAATATATTGGTATTTAAAGTAAACATGTATTATATTGTATATAATAGATTAAGAGGTTTTATAAAAGCTATACGTATTAACTATATGTAACACTTATAATAGTTGTGTGTAAATACGTTTCGTAGAATTAAATTTTCTTTTGTGTCTTTAAACTGAGAATATCTCCGGTCGAATCACATGATCTCTCACTGAGTGAGTAACTAGTAGTTCTAAAAAGTATTAACCCCTAGAATAGACAAATCAGGTACAAAGATAATTCATACAGAGGTCCGATAATATGCTATAGGCATTTAATAATATTCAATTTCCTTCCAACTACATGATTTATACTAAAGACTAATATAATATAAAGGTTTTAACTTTAATCCTTTGAGACCCGAATTGACTACTGCCATAATATACCACTTATTAAATATAGTTTGACTTTATGGTCTAAATATGAAATTAACGTGGTTAAAAAAATGGTTTTAATTACACATATATAATTATATGAATATAATCTTAATGTTTTGCATGACGAATAGGATCGATTAAACCTAGATTTCAAACCGTTTCAATAGTTTTAATTTTTTAATTTTTTCGGGAATGTCCATTCCAATGAACACCAGGTCTGAAAAGGTTAAATTACACATACATTTTTGAATAATGATTTTCTTTCGAAATAGAATATAAATTATGTACTTCTGTGTGCGATATTCCTATCTACTCACATTTAGACGTGTTGCATTTTCTTTAAATATTGAAATCTTTTAAAAACTGTAATCAATCTATAAAAATCAGCTGTTTCTTATCGTTAATACCGTTCGATGACACTTTTGACGCACACGATAAAACGTAGTATACTTACATTTTATAAATATTATCATTTCCGTAAGTATAAGCAAAGACATTTTTGCTTTTTAATTTTGTTAATTTGAGCTGTGTCTATATCGAGTAAGATATTTTGATTATAAACGCCTTAGTTTCTCGTTGTATCTTAAATCAATTAATTTAGTACCTTATACAATATATGAATAGTAACCGTAATTAAATATGAATGCACTCGTCATCTTTAACAATGAATGTATCAAAGTGATAAGATGCTCATATAGATTATACGTTGATCGATATGTAATTTCTAATATTCCTATTATAAAAATTGATAATTTTCATTGAAACGAAATAAACTTTTTGTTATTGATCAAGTTAACTATAAAATTTTTGAATAATAGAAACATTTTCTATCCATACATAAAACTATCAAAATGTAAAAATTCACTTTTCTATTTTTTTTAAATAACACGTTTTATATTAATAGTGTGTCAAAGCCAATTAAAAAGTTCAAATTTCACGCCTCACATCTATTTGATTAAACAATCAGTAATTAATTATAATGATGATTAATTATAATGATATCAAACGATGTCAATAAATGTATCATGTACACAGAGAGAATTTTCTAATAAAAATTATAACGAAATTCAGGGTAAAAATTACCGTAAATAACTATAAAGCTGGGACACTCCTACTTTCTGGCACTTTTGACTGATATTTTACTATAAAAATTACCTCATTGACTACAAATTTTACTACACAGACTATAAATTTTACCGCACTGAATGATAAAATTTGCCTGATTTGAGAAAAAGAAGACAGCTGATAAAGAAAAAAACTGAGTGTGTACACATTTTAGGTTAACTCAAATATAAATGTGTATAATGTACTTATTTAAGTATTAATGATACTGCTACAACAATTGGAAGAAAATCCAGATTTTTAAAAAATATTTCGTACAAATTTTACCACAAATTTTGGTTTTCTCTAAGATTTATACAGGGAACTTTTACTCTACGGCAGGCAAATTTTACCCTTCAGTACGGTAAAATTTATCGTAAATATCAATAAAAACTGCCGGAAAGTTAGAGTGTCCCAGCTTTATAGTCATTCACGGTAATTTTTACTGCGAATTTCGTCATAATTTTTATTAGAAAATTCTGTCCGTGTACCCACTGGTGGTGTATTATATACTTTCCACCTTCTATGATTTTTATTATGTATATATATATAGTTTCCAGCGTTAAATTAACAAACATGACAAAGGGGAGTTTATATTGGCAATGATATTTTGGTTTTACATTATTATTCATTTGGTCTAGACGCATCATTGCAAATAAGGCTCGTTTTCATGGTAGTGAACATTAACTCATTCATGGCGAATACAGCTGAGTGTGCACAAAATTTCACCGAAAGTATGTCGAAATTGTGCTTTAATTGTTTTGGATTTTTAAAGACCTACAGGTTGTTCAAATGAAAGTCATAGTGATGGTTTTACGCATTACTATACGTTATCATGCATTTATACTGTTTTTGGTACCAAAAGTTTGTACCAAGATACGCTCATGCAGTGTGAAATTCAAATTTTTAACAAACTTTGACACCTCGATAACTGAAACCCCAACCGTAAATTAACAAACCCATCCTCCAATTCCAGGTTTCAAAGACCCGAGCAAGTTCCTGCCGTCGCAGAACTTCCTGTTGGTGGTCAATAAGATCCGCAAATCCCCGGTCTTCAAGATCATCGAGGACATGCCTAAGGGCGCCGTACTTCATGCCCACGACACTGCCATCGTGTCGGCGGAGTACGTCTTCTGGAACATCACCTTCAGGCCGAACCTCTACGCCTGCGACGTCGACGGTCTGCTCAAGTTCAAGTTCTTCGACAAGCCCGACACCGACTGTGACTGGAAGCTCCTGGAGGAGCTCAGGAAAAGCGACAAGGAGAGGTCCATCGACGCGAGGATTGCCAAGCAACTGTCGATGATCACGAAGAATCCGGAACAGGCGTATCCCGATGGTGACAAGGCCTGGGACAAGTTCGTGCAGATCTTCTTGTTCATTACGCCAATGCTGACTTACAGGTAATGTTTAGTTCCGGTTTAATCTGCAGAATAGAAAGCTGTATCCTCTTAATATCCTCTGGAAAAATCACCAAAAATGTTGCATGTAAAGAATAAGGCAATTTCTTCGCTGCAATCATAAGCTACTTATCTGTGTATAAGGATTAAAATTAATGGAAATTACGTTACGATTTCAGACCAGTTTACGAAGATCATTTTTATCAAGGACTGTTGGAGCTTTATCATGACAACGTTCTGTACTTAGAATTGCGTTCGACTTTGCCAACTTTGTACGATCTTGATGGAACGGAATATGGGCCCCTTGAGGTTGCTCGTATTTACAAGAAAGTGACAGACAGGTAACTAATCAAGTAACTTAATAATTGTGATTTTTCATTAATTAATTAATTCACGGACTTTCTTGTTCTTCTTAAAAAGCCTTAATTTTACTATTTTTTTTATTAATATAAAAACGTATAGAAAGTGCACAATGCTTAAAAATAATAAAAAAATATCATTCAAAAGGAACTATTATTATGCATTATTAAATATTTATAAAAATAAGTCTATTTATTCACGAATAATGGGTAATATATATATATATATATGTTTTAAATTCTTAAATTCATCTGAGAGTCCATCCATAAAATAACACTTGCAAAAGTTACGTATTGGATGTGAATATAAGAAAATATAATTTTCAGAGGTGATTCACCCTTAAAATTTTCAATGTACTTTAAAAGTATAAAACAAATATCTTATTGTCATTTGTCATATCGCCCCCCCTCCCCTACGCCCGAACAGAAAACTTATGACAACTCAACGGTCTATGTTTTTGTTAAAACAAGCAAGTAACTATTTCTTGAAATACATATATATATAGAGAGACAAATATTAGAGACAAATTTTATATTTAGTTGGAGATATGTTTGGCCCTTAGTAAGGCAGCGTAAAATGTAAGAAAAACGACATTAAAAACTGTACAGTAGCGAATCTTTCACTCTAGAAAGGTTTGAATAAAATTTCACTCTAGAAGAAAAAAAATGGAACCAACCTCTGTCATTGTGAATACTTATTCTCATTAAGTCAGTATACTATAGTCACTCAGTGTGAGTGAATATGCACTCCGGCAGAGGTTCATTATAAGATTGTGAAATTTCACTCAATTTCGAGTGTTTCTATTCCCATCGTGATTGCATCAATTTTAGTCCTTGTACAATATTATGACGTTTATATATTATTTCTCTAAATTTTTCTTTCGCGATTCTTTATCACATACATAATACAATCTTTAACCTAATGATTATCAAGTTTTTTCAATATTACACACTTAAATGTTTTGAGTAAAATTTCACTACCTCAAAAAAATAAATGGAACCGACCTCTCTCGGAGTAAATATTCACCATAGCTGAGTTTATAGTCACTTATATCAATAGAAAATGCGCACTAAATTTTTAAGTTTGCACAGCTTTAAATACATTACGCCTATGAAACGTAATATACCGAACGCGTAATCTTTTAATTATTTCGATTTTAATTCAATATTTGTCCGTAAAGTAGACAAATTCGGGCAGAAAATTCAGCTTGAAAATTCAGGTCGATTCGTAGGTAGATTCCCACGTACACAGAGAGAAAAAGATAGTAACGATTACTGTACATGTATAGTAAACTGGGAGCGATGAGTCGAGTTGGTACTATACAAATTTAGAATTCTGTATACTGATTACTAACAATTTGAGTACTGAGTTTCAATTTGTATAGTACTGCTTACCAACTCGACTCATCGTTTTCAATTTACTATACATCGCACAGTAATCGTTACTATCTTTTTCTCTCAGTGTAGATTGGACTGCATTTCATCTGGATTTTGCTGGATTTTCAGATTGGAAATCCAGATCTATTTTCTAGCTGGATTAACTTTTGAATTTCCTGCTAGATGTCCTATAAAATCACTTATTTACATATATGGTTGCCCATATGGGCATATTACCATGGTAGCACTTACACACATAAGAATTTTGCGTTAAAAGTTTTTTTAAAAACCTTTTTAAGAAGATTTCTTGATTTCCATTCTCGATATCCAGCCAAATCCAATTGAAATCCAGTTCAATGCAAGTGGAAAACTCCACCTGGACTTTCTAGCTAACTTGCCAACCTAATTCTTTCGTCCTTAACATTCTAATACAAACCTCCCATTCCCAGATATCACTGAATAGATCACACGAGCCCACAATCAGCACCAGTATTAAAAAAACTCATTGTTTAGATTCGTCCAAGATTATCCGGACTTCATGGGCATGAAGCTGATCTACGCGCCGCTTCGCCAGTGCTCCCAGTCGCAGTTGGACCAGTTCATCGCGACGGCGCGCCAACTGAAGCAGGAACTGCCCGGCTTCGTGGCCGGCTTTGATTTGGTCGGTCAGGAGGACAAGGGTTATCCGCTAGTCGACTTCGCCGACAAATTGAGATCCATTGGCGACGACGTGCAGCTGTTCTTCCACGCGGGCGAGACCAACTGGTACGGCACCAGCACCGACGACAATCTCCTCGACGCCGTCATGCTGAATACCAAGAGAATCGGTCACGGGTACGTTTTGGAGTTGCTTGTTTAATTGATAGGTTACGGAAAAGTTAGTGTAAGATATGGAAGGAAAGAAGTTATTGATCTTCCCAAAGGAAGGTATTGTTTAAAGAAAAACACAAGTTGTTTTCTTTTACGTTTCGGTGAGCACTGTCACCCTCGTCAGAAAAATCTAATTGAGCGGCGTGCCACATTAGTCAAAGACGCAATGTCGATAAATAGAAGCTTCCTCCTCTGCAATACTTAATGCGGGGAGGAAAGGGGCTCAGCGAGTGTAATGTTACTTGGCCCAAGGAGTGTTTACGACTGAAAAATCTTACCTCGGGAAGATCAATAACTTATCTCTTTCCATAAAAAAGACACACTGAGGTATAACGCCAAAATAAGAATTATTAGTGTAAGATACTTTTACAAATTATAACTAACAGCTTTATTACCAATTATAGTTTTAAATTTTAGATTTGCTCGATCAATTGATAGGTGTTGTAGAAAAGTGCAAGATACTTTTATAAATAATTAATATAGCTTTATCATCAATTTAGATAAAAGTTATTATGCGCATTGCGTCTCTTCAAGTATCAACGGTATTTAGTATACTTTATATTACAGTGCTACCACGAAAATTAAAAAATGTTGAGCATATCAGTTCGTTTGAAACAGAAATTGATACACTATAAGACACTAACTAGCAATAAAGTTTATCAAACGTGACAGTATGTGTTTTATAATTTACATTTTGTGCAATACGCATAACGTAATTTTTTGTAAAATTGTAGAAATCAAAGTTTGATTGAGCACAAACAAATTCATATCTGCAATTGTTAGGGTATGATACATTTTATGGGGAAATGAAACTCGTCTAAAGAAACTTGCTATAACGGTGTTAGTTACACTATGCTATATTTAATAGAGCGTCTTTTCGAAATATAGTTTATTGAAAGGCAAATATTTAAAGAATAAAAGTAGACGGTAAAGTAAATTTCAATAAAAATAAAAACGATTTTTGGAAACAACTCTCTGACATCAGGAACTTTGAATTATCATAAGTATAGGTACTATGGCTAAAATTTCAAGTAACTGAATCTATATTTGAATTTATATTATATTTATAAAGAAAAGCAAGTTTAATAAAAAATCCCTTTCATATCTGTATTTGTAATTAAACATTTTTAAATAGAAGAAACTTTAAATTCAAATTACAAAATAAGCAAGAAATATGTAATGTTTTAAATATTAACGCTATGAAGTTATTCGCGGGTGCATTTTATACCCCACATGCACTTCTGCGAGTCAAAAGTTGAAATTGTGCTTAACTTCATAACGCTAAAATTTACATAATTCATGAAAGACTCCATTGCAGCGGGGTTTACATCTAATGGTAATATTTTTAAAGATTTTATCAAAGTGTTCGTAAATGATAATGTCTTTTTGAACTAAATTGTGTGTGTTCTTTCAGATAATGTACTTATTTTTCTTTTATTTATTTTTCTTTTATTTATATAAGATATAGTATTATGTGCACGACTGTAGAAAAGTTTACTTTTAAAGAATACTTTGTATTTAGAAGGGTATCTGGTAGATAAGTACTATTAGACAAGATAATAGAGTAAAGTGAGCTCGTTTTTTGGACAGATAAAGGTACTAATCTGCAACACAAAGCCGGAAAAAAATCATTGCTTTCTTCACGAAAAAAGCGTAAACAGATTTTTGATTTTAACCTGCAGGACAGTACTGTAAAACCTTTTTATTTCTAAATCAATTAACAATGATTTATTTTACTTTTAACTTATAATTATATCAGCTATCGCTTTATCAACGAGTGGCCGCACCAATAAAAATCCTTTATCAGATGATATATCATCACGCTAGAAAACCTTAGAATACAGTTTCGTCAATACCTGCTCGATTTTCACATCAACCTTCACGTATATATATTTTCCTTCCCAACCAACATCGCTCGACTAAAATGCAAATATCTCCAATCTGTCACCGTCGACTTTTAGATACGCCCTATTGAAGCACCCCAAGGTAATGGAGCTCGCGCGGCAAAAGCAGATCGCCATCGAGATCGCGCCCATCTCGAACCAGGTGCTCGACCTCGTCAAGGACCTGCGCAATCATCCCGCGGCCGTCCTCTTCGCCGAGGACTATCCGGTGGTCATCTCGAATGACGATCCGGGCCTGTGGGGCGCCCAGGCCCTGAGCTACGACTTCTACGAGGCCTTCGTCGGCATCATGTCCAGACAAGCAGATCTCAGGTCGCTCAAGAAGCTCGCGCTCAACTCGATCCAGTACTCGAGCATGACCGAGCAGGAGAAGAATCGGGCCCTCGACATCTGGAGGCGAAGGTGGGACCAGTTCGTCGACAATCTCAGCGGTGGATTGTGAGAAGTAGCAGTTAGTTATTATTGTGATTGGATGCGCTTATAGGTTTTATTTTTACATTTGACGGACTTTTGTGTACGGTTTGCGGATAGTTGTAACAGGACGACGTTTGAGGATGAAAGGTGTACGTAAATTATGAGTTCAGTACGAAGTATATATATCGAATAATTCTGAATTTCAGCATTTATAATTGATGTTTTCGATGTTTTTGTAGAATTTAATTGTATTTCTTGAATTTTTAAAAATGTTTTTTACCTTTTTTATATCTTGTTATATCTTGTGTATGTCTTATCTACAAAATAGTTTGATATGAGTAGATTATTTAATTTGTTGAAATTTAGTTAAGTAATTAAGTTATTGTTCGTTTTAATAGTGTATAAATTAGAAATCACGCGCTTTTCAAAATTCTCTTTTTATTTTGATAAGCTGAAATTGTAATAGTTTTGATAAGCAATACTTCAGTTATTACAAAAAAGATGAATGACAGCAGCAATCTATTTCGAACTTACCTCAACAATATGTTAATCTTTCAAGTCAAGCTATGGATTTTCTAGTCTATAGAGTATCTGCTTTCGTGTTTATGATATGTAATCAATTATAGATTTACTGTGACTTGTTATATTTTATTTTAGATATAATTTAGCAACATAAGTCTAATTCAATAACAATAACGACGATACACAGAAATATGATTTTAATTCGTAAATCTATGGTCTTGATTAACACCCATGATAACTATATTAATGTGTCGTTATTTAATACTTGATGCACAAATATTATTCCAAATAATATAATGGATAATTACAGTAATCATAATATTTTTCGATGTTTAAAATTTAATTTTAAAATTTTCAATTCCACACGTCTGAAATTAAATTTAGTGTAACAGTTAACAATATACGATGTTTGTAAAAAGATATGATAATTAATTAATTAGTTCCATTAATTAGTGGATCGACTTGTAATGTATCTATAGTAAGGATATTCAAATCAACATGTCATTGTACATTATAACTAAATTTAAACTTGTGAATAAATGAATGAATTTTTAGTACGATTGAAGATAATTGAAATAATTACTTTGCATTGATTGAGAAATTATGATTGTATAATGACCATTCTTTGTACGTACTTTTTAAATCACACTGACGTTTGATATAATTCTTCTTTGTATCTAATTTGAAGCAATAAAATATCTTATTTTGACAATTTCTTCGTATATTATTACAAAAGAAATTGTGTTCAACTATTTTTGTCTGTTCATGATACTTCGCTCGAGTAAAAATTCCTATTTTCTGGTATTTCATTAGTAACCAGAATTAGCAAGATTAAATACTTCTCTGCCGTAGATAGATAGTAAATAATGGTTGATAGTATTTCAAAAATACGCTTATATATCACTGAATTTGCCTAAGAATGCGCTAAATCGTACAAAACAGGTATGCAAAATTGAAGGCGTAGGGTGGAAACGTAAAATTTCGGTTGTCGATAAACGATACTATTTTCGATTTCTTACTACGTCATGGAGAGTAGAAATGCATGAGAACAAACAACGGAATCATACGTAAATTCTCATTTTTGTTTTCGAATCACAATACTGTCGCAGCTGTGATATATGTGAATGACTTCATCGTTGGAAGTTCTAAATTAAAACAGATAACGCTATTATTGTTAGATTACTTCCGAAATTAGTCATCATCTTTAAACTGCTACATCATTCAAGAATTTTGACACTACTTATTATTTATTTTATTTTACAATAATTATAAGAATGCTTATCCATAAAATTTAATTGTAGTTAACTGATATACTCTATGGTATTAAATTATATTATGCAACAGCTGTCAGTAAATGTCATGTACATTAATTCTATCATAATTAACGAAGTAAAATAATTATTCAATCTATATATAATGAATCATGCATAATTTATAGTTGTATATATATACAGCGTTTTAAATTTGCGTCATACTAAAAATTTTGACTCTAAGTGAAATTGACAGCTTGTTGAATGGTTCGCAAATGCGATGGCAATCAGATGGTCGATAATGATTAAAAGCACAGTGCTGACAGTTACGAGTCATCTTTTTTAAGATTGCTGAGCTGATTGATCTGACGTTGATCCAATGAGCTTTTTGTATTATACATATCTGTATCATACTTTAATTCTTTATAATAGTTAACGCATCAATCGAGTATTTATGTTTTATGTTGAAATGATAAACTTTTATACGCTTAAATAAAATACTAGTACTAAGTTTTCTTTTTAACTAATATAGAAGTTTTTTTTAATTTATATTTAATTTATATTTAGTAATGAAAAAAAGTAATATAAGTATATTGTTCAACACGGTCATAATCATACGTTTTGTTAATTTATATGATCTACAAATGACGTGAAATTCGATCTGTAATAGCATTTATTACTACATTAATAATTAAATTTTTAAATCAGATAAAGTTTTTAAACCTCCAAAGATTGTCCAGAGAAAATAATGTCTTTATAATTGCTTTTTGTAGTTCGATTAAGCTACTTTTCCATTTACCATGATAAACTCGAGGGATAAGAGAAAGTTATAAATTTATTATCATTATTATTATCGTTATTATTATTATTATTATTATTGTTATAAAACCGAAGATAATCAAGCAAAGCCTCATTTTACAATAAATAGTAGGTTCACGAAAGATGCATTTTTATCATTATAACGTTTAACTCATAAAAATAATCGTAGTTTTCACGTAGAGGAGAGGATTCTTCGTTGGATGGGCATAAGTGGGGAATTGAAAGAAAAACACAGCAAATTATTGTTATGACACAGAAAAATTTTATTCCACTTTTTGTTACCAGCCGAAATCCAAAGGTCAGTCGAAACATGTGATCACAGATGAGGGTGAGGGGTCGTGCGGTTGTCCTCGTTACGTGCTAATTTTGTATCAAAGCTGTCGAGATCTCAGCAAGTATTCCATTATTCCTAGTTCCGAGAGTCTGCAACATGTAAGAGAATTGAAGTGTAAATTTGTCTTTAGTTCTTCTTCTATTCTCCTTAGTATATAAATGCAATACAATTCTTTTTATTTCACGTACACATTGTCTATAAAACATTTAAATACTCATATCTTCATAAATTCGTTTGTAATCGTATATCTGCTTATTAATCCAATTATAAAATAAAACATTAAATTTTGTAATTGTGGCTTATTGAATTTAAAAATAGAACTCATTAATTAGTATCAATTGAATACAATAGCACAAAATTGAAAAACTAATCACTTTAAGACTCAAATTTATTGATAAATTGATATCACTCACTATTCTTCTTCAAATAAAAATCACTTTAATTAACCTTTGCAGTGCCGATCACTGATCTTCACACTGTCAGTAAACAAAACTAAATTTGTACTACAACTTGCAGATTAATTCGGCCCTTCATTGAAATTGTTTTATATCACGATTTGATATATCACATGCTATATTCTATATAAACTGTTTAAATGTTATTCGCACTTATGTCACATCGCTCAAAACAACTTAAATAAGTTACAACTACTTTTGATTTCAATTTTTTTTAAATTAAAAAAAGTAAGGAGTCAGCTTATATTTCTTATTCAAATGATGGTAACCGATCAGGAGCAGATGGAGTATACAATATAAAGGTATATGTTACCTTCGATTCGCCATGTTGGCGGCACGTCTTTTTCTTCTCTCTGGTGTAACGCTGCTTCCATCACTCAATACTAGCCTCGATGCAAGAGCTGTTGATTTTCCAGGCGGACTGGTGGTTCCTGACGGCACGTTCGTCAACAATTGCTTGCCCTGGCGGTTTTCTTTTGATTTCCGCCGGACGCTTAGATCTGACGACACCACGATTTCGTCGAAAGCCTGACCGATGAATTCTGAAAATGACAATTGAAGATTTTTTTATTTTTGTAATTTTTTTTATTTTTTATATAATATGTATTTTTGCTTTGTAAGTTAAAATGTCAACTTCTGGTGTATTTTTCTTTAATTTTGTAGTACTAAGTAAAGAATATCCATTATTTTTTTATATAAACTTTCTGCTAACTCGTATTTCCTTTATGAATTTTTCAGATTTTTACAATAAATATTTAAAATCAAACAAGATAAAGCACTATGAAAATTGTCTGGATGTCATACCTCTTATGAAAAAAATCTGCAGGAATTTCTACAGGAACTAAGTACTGCAAGATTTTCTGCAAGGTATCCTGCAGAAATTTATACAGTATTTTCTACATAGATTGTAGAACTCGCAGGTTTTTCTGCAGGTTTTTCTACACGTCTTTCTGTAAGGTTTTTGCCTGCAGATCTGTTTTTATATTTTTGCAGATAAATCTACAGACAAAAACCTTGCAGAAAAACGTGTAGAAAAACCTTCAAAAACACCTGCAACGTCTAAAATTTCTAGTGAAAATCTTGAAGAAATTTTTTCAGTTTTTTTTTCTATAAGAGATGCAATGTGGCAACTTTAAAGTTTACAACACTAAAATGTCTTCGGAGAAACTTAAAAGAGCTTTAACGTTTTTAGATTAGTCGTATTTGGAATAATTCAAATGAATCTATAAATCAGTTTAGCGTCTCTTTTGATATAAGAGACACCGAATTCTTCACAGGGATGTAGATATTATATTATTCTATGCGGAAATTTCGAATTCACAAGAATAAAAATTGGGATGTTGCATGGAAAAAAATTTCGAAACCATTGGGTCTGTATGAAAGGTACGTGAAACATATACTATCATGACATCGCACGGATTTTCAACTGGCTGTATCTTACGAGGAGAAGAGCAACCCTATGGAACTCGAATTTTGATGAGGCCTTAGGACGTGCTTTCTAGTACATACCTAAAAATGAGGCCTAGCACCCTTAGTTTGCTCTGATGGATCCTTGTATTCGAGATATAAACTGTTTTACTCCGTATATACGTTATTTTAGCGAAAAAAGGTACCTCTTCTAGTGATTATAAATATGCAAAGTATTGACACTAAAAATGGCTCGAAAGATAATAAAAGTAGGCAGAAAGAGCTTTAATTTGAGACCTGTGCCGTTAAAAAATATTATTTGAAGTCAAAGTTATTAACAATTGAAGATGATAACTAAAAATGCATGAATATTTGTAGTTATTAAACTGTTTTAATTTCGTGCATTATTTATATATTTTTAGTCATCCTCTTCAATTGTTAATAACTTTGGCTCCGAATAATATTTTTTAACGGAACAGGACTCAAATTAAAGCTCTTTCTGCCTACTTCTATTATCTTTTAACCTATTTTTTCTTGCATATTTATAATCACTAGAAGAGCTACCTTTTTTCACTAAGATAACGTATATTCGGAGTAAAATAGCTTATATCTTGAATGCAAGGTCCATTAGAATAAACTAGGAGTGTAAGGCTTCATTTTTAGGTACCAGAAAGCACCTCCCAAAGCCTCATCGAAATCTGAGTTCCGCAGGGTTGGTGTTCTCCTTGTTAGTTAATACTCGTTCAATTGCAAAAAAGAAAAAATACGTGTCGAATATTTTTCGACATTCTGTCATACGGATCTAATGGTTTCACTTTTTTTCATATAACATCCCAATTGGACTTAAATAGTTTTCTTTTTCAATACAAAAGCGAGAAATGTAATTTAAGGCGTGAATGTGTAATTTTAAACGCATTCTTTGGAAAGAACAATTTGCAATGCATATGAAAATAAGCATTGTAAGTAAGCATTATAGAATAAATGAATAAATATATAAACAAAGTACTTACGATTTCGATTAGTAGCTTGACTTTGGGCATTGACGGTTACAGAAGCCAAAACGAGAATGAAGAAAGCGATTAGTTTTGTCATTTTTGCGGCCTAATTGAAATTTTGCGTTTTGCTTTCCAGAACCAAACAATAATTTCTGCAACAAAAAAGGGAGAGCGAAAAATCAATCACCATTTGCGAAATCCCGCCCCAACCAAGTGCACTCGCAACGAAACAAAAGTCAGCACTTAAAAGAAACAGCGCGTATCCAGCTTTCGATAATTGGGCCTCCGAGTCGTAAAGAGCGACGCGCGAAAATCGAGCGTGGATAATTGCGGAGGAGAGCCCGCAGAGCAGCTTCGACTGAGATCGCGCGGTCCGCTGCCGCGGAGCTGCGGAGTTGGAACTGAAGCAAGCCTCAGGGACGAGAGAAAGAGAGTGAACGTATGTGTGTGTGTGTGTGTGTGTGTGTGTGTGTGCACGCGCGATAATCGCGCCTCGAATATCTCATTGCGCAATTATATCTCTCGTTTTGCGGCGAGAAAAATTTCTCACGATCGCGCGGCGAAGCGTGAGCTTGTGAGCGCGAGCATCGGTTGCATATGGTGAGCGATCGTAATGTGTTTGTGTACTTATGCTGTGCGTTTAGAGAATCGGGGACGTAGATGAATAGTGAAAATGATTCTTTTTGGCGAAGATGCACTACTACATGCCGGTAAATAATTTGCGTGGATTTTCTTACAATTTTTCAATAATGTGGAAAGCTAATTTTTATCAACAAGCTGGCTCTATTTCAAAAACTTTCGAAAAGAATTAATTACTTTTGAGTTTAAGAATGGAAGTAATTCTATAAAATCGGTTATACGTTTAACGGGTATCGATTGTTATATATTATTATTGAATCATATTCTATTTGGAACAATTGAAATTCAGTATAATTTTGTTGAAACACCTATGAATTGATTTTAAATGCATACCGTCGAAATGTTATTTCACGAGTGAAACTCGCGCATGTTATTTGATACGTCAATTATTATTTCTTTCATAACTATTCGTTATACAACGATTCAATAGCTATCACTTTCTTAAGAAAGTTGTCGTGTAAGATGGATTTTAAATAAATTTTGTACGCATCAATATTATACTGCAGAATTTAGATTAAAAAATAACATTCATTAACAACATTGATATTAAATTTATTAAAATCGAAATAAAAACAATTAAATATTACATTCGATAAAAAGCTAATTTGAGTTTTTACAGATTAAAGGAGATTTCAATGTACAGTCGTTTATGGTGCACTTTATATGAAAGTTAAATTCTTAACTTTAAATTTGTAACTTGTGACCGATCTGTTTAAAATAATTATTTTAAATAATTTTTAGAAACACAAGTACTGGAAACTACTTTTAATGTACAAGACGAATCACAGTAAACTTATTTAACATTTATGTACGCTGTTTTCGGAAGAACAGGTTTGCTCGTGCCTTGTTAACGATATATAGACAGTCGGATAGCAACGTCCCGCGTATATAAGGATTTATGAAACCGTGACTTTTCACGACGAGTTCGATGTAATCGCTGAATTATTCATCGACGATCGAGTTACTCGCATGTCACGATTCACTCTGCTCGTCTTTAATGATCGCAAGCGCGCAACCAGCCGCGTAATTGACGCGAATGATTCGGCTGTCGAGCTAAATTCGCTTTTTCGGATGTGACATTAATCGCGCTCCAGAAACAAAGGCAATGGAATCTATGTTACAATTCAAATTCACAATACAGAATTTAGGTATCACTTCAAAGTATAAATACAGAGATATTAAGTATTTGTAACGGACCCAGTTCCTGCGATGAGGAATTACTTTTAGTTGATCTGAAATTGAGTTAGCAACGGTAGAAATTGTATTTAATTTTATTGTTCTGTAATATTTTTATAATTTAAAATTTCGGTGCGTTTCTTACATATAAGAATTGTACACGTAATTATTGTGCACAATTTAACATTGGTCATATATATCTATATATAATTTAACCAATGCTAAATTGTGTACAATAATTACGTGTATAATTCTTATGTGTAAGAAACGCACTGTGCCAAAATTTCAAGAAATAATTATTAGCTATCTAAAAATGTGTATTTGAAGATTCAATCAAGTAAAATTTGCTTTTATACAAACAACTGCTGATCACGAATTACTTTTAGCTGATCAGAAACTGGACCCGCGATGGTAATGCTAAACAATTTTAATTTACTAAACGATAAAATCACAATCAAAAGTAATGAAAATTTATACCAAATTTTCATTACTAATAATGTAAATTTTTTAAACTAAAAATAAAAGAATAATAATTTTATATTAACCCTGGTAGAAAATTATCCAATTGTATCAAGGATCTCCCTTATTAAGCTGTAAGTTCCGATTTTAAGCAGGGAATCTATACGAAAGTAAATAATGTTCTACCAGGAATTGCTGCAAGTTATAAAATTAGTAAGTAGCATAATGATAAATATTTTCTAGCTTAATTAGTAACAAAATAATAAACCAAAATTTTATGTACTATATACCAATATAGGTATACAAATTAAACTGTCACTAAAATATTATGAATAAAAATTGCACTAAATTTTCACCAAGAAAGAAAAAACAAAAAAATATATACAAAAAATACTTACAAAAAAATTCTCAAAAATACAATTTATCTAAAAAAAACGAATCAATGTCTGTCTACAAATAGTAGCCAAACGCTGTGCATCACAAAGGACTGAACGGCTACTCGGACAAAACAAAACAATAATCCTTTCGCACTTAAAAAAAAAAAGAAACAACAAAAAAATCAAACAAAAAAAAATCCAAAAAACCCTTAACCGAGCAAAAGTACACGCAGACAGCAAAAGGCCAGCGACCCGTGGGGCGCAGTAGCAGCAGCGCACGACAAAGGACGAGCGAGCCTTGTACGCCTCATCGACACAAAGAAGAACGCGCGGGCGCGCGCGTCTTTTACTACTTACAGTCGGGCCCCGCGCCGCGAAAATTCAAACTACGCATGTACCCCAAATCCACGACGAGAAACTCGCAAAAACCCGTACAAATCCATCGCCACCCGCGAGCCTCCTTGTTTCTCGACTCCTCGGGCCAGTAGCAATCGCGCGTTTATATGCGTACGTACAAGAGATACGGACTATATACACACACCGCGGGTATTATCAGCGCCCGTCTGAGCTGCACACTTACCGACAATATATCCCTGATGAGGATACTTTCCGAGTCGACAACCGCACGAGAAATGCGAGCACAATGGGCCCGGTCGCTGGCTTCGAGTGGCGAGCCAGCCTCGGTCGAACTCTCTATCTCTCTCTCTTCTCTCTTCGGTCTCCTACTCTGCGCCTGTACCCGCTCCGCTCCGCGCTCGCCCTCCTCTCTCCGCGGCCGTCGCGGGTGCACAAGTATAAGGTATGTGCATGCACGGAGATCGAGGAACTGCTACGAGCGAGGAAAGAGAGAGAGAGAGAAGAAATGGTAGGGACCGGGCGGGGGCTCGCGCAGGAGCGTGGCGATAGGTCCCGCGGATTTCGGGACCTTGCTCCTTGTTCTATATGGTACGTGCGCATGTGTGTGTGGAAGTGGAAATAATGTTAAGGGGGGGGGGGGGGAGATTGGAGGAGACGATGTGTGCGTGGACTGTGGAGACTTGGAGAGGAGATGCGCGCTTGGGTGTGGGTAAAGTGCGTTGGGAACAGGTTATTAGCCCGATGAACTATTGTTTATAACCGGGATGAAAACAACGCGGAATGTGTATGAACAATATTTTTGTGTACGGATGAGTTCTAACATTTTAAGGAGTGAAATATTGTCACTTCGCTGGACGTGTTTTCACATTTTTGGAGTGGAGTTTTACTCCAGGATTGTGAGAAAGCGGTAACCGGAGTGAGATTTTCAGTCAAAAGTTTCATTGGTAAAGAAGTGAAAATGTATACTCTCCTCCGCCATGTTTGTTAATTTAATACGTGATACTATATCTATATATATTAAAAATGACCGAGGAGTATACAGCGCAAGAGGGCGCATCTAAATTTAAACTCCCAATAGAGTGAGAAGTGGTGAAGACGTATGTATTGAGTAATAATTATCTTTTTGTTGCATACTCGTAAACATGTTTTCGTAAAGATTCAAATAAAAATGAACGGTGGGATACTAGAAAAACTTTTTGATATAGATCCAAAACTTCGTGAATAGAGTTTTTTCAAAAAAGGGAGCGAAAATTTGAAAATTATATAAATCAACGATATGTTTAAATGTTATACAAGGACAGATTACGATATAGGATTTCGACTATAAGGGTAGAAGATTTGTTGAAAAATAATTTAAAAATGTGTTGTTGGTTTATTTGGACTCCAATACCATAGTAAATATTTTCTATTTAAATCTTAAGTCCTAAACCGGTGCGATCTCCTGAAGAGCGTTAAGAGATTTTCGTATTACAGGCTAAGCAGTCTCAGTTTTGTATACTCATTATTTTATATAATACGAAATAGACGCTTCAAGGGGATGCAAAGAGGTCCCTTTAATCAATTTATCTTCGACAAATATAAATGCAGAAGGTTAAAATTTTAACTGCAGGTTAAGTATTAAATATCATAGCCGACACGCTTAATCTATTGAAGTGATTAGAGTGAAATTTCACTTTAACGAAGCAAGATTTTACTCTATAATGAGTGACTTCCACTTCAATAGCTTAGCGTGTATATAAGAGCTGTTTCTCAAAATTAGTAAAAAAATTTTTAAGGCATCTATTTTTTAAATATTGGAAAAAAAATATCTTATAGGCCCTTTGAAATATCGCTCATACTTGGTAGCGCATTCATTGCAATTTATTTTCCATAAAGAAAAATTTGTCAAATTATAAGTTTTCAAGATGCAGTAATTTTTCAAAAAAATACCTCGTCAAACTTTCCAATCAAAATTCGAATTATACATTTTCAATTCTCCAACAAAAACAAATCTACGGGTGCACAGGGGGCCCCGGTAGCACCTCGCAAAAACCATCCCTGCCCGCTCTCGTGCATAAGACCCACCTTAAAGGGTCCGTAAACTGCACAGTATCCCTCCCCCTCCATCCTTCTCCTCTCATTGCTCACTCTCTCTCTCCTTCCTCACACTGGCCGGACCGCTTTCTATTTCATCCTTTTTCCTCTCTCTCTCTCTCTCTACAACTCGCTTTGCTCCTCCTCGCGACGACGGCGGCGGCGGCGGGACTGGTTTTGCGCCACGACCGTAAGTAACGAGACGCCGAGAGAGCGAGAGAGAGAGAAGGAAAAGATAGGTGTCCCGTCTAGCAAAAATTGTTTTGCATTATGCTAATGCCTGGACAAAGGGACGAGTCGAGGAAAAACAATTGGCCCTTTTTTCGCAACGTGTGAAAGATTCTCGCGCTCGCACTTATATATATATATATATATATATATATATATATACACACCATCGGCGGGGTCGTCGTCGCCTCTTCTCGCTCGCGGGCTCCTTGACCGCTCGGACTCCTATGTTGATTTATCACGTCCGGCGAGGGAGAGGAGAGTATGAGCTTTTCTCCTATATACGAGCGCGCGAGACGCGAGAGATGAAGAGCCGGAGATTCCATTATTTTGTATTCATTGCTGGTCCAGGCCCTGGACGCGCGTATGGCGTATGTGCGTGTATACGAGATTTAGATCCCTGTAGTGCGCGTATACTATTACGCTCGTCTTTCTTTCTCTTCGGAATTTATTATTTGTTCTCCGGCCGAGGCAGAGGGACGAAAGAGTATATAGACGCAGGGGTGATGTTATGAACCTTTGAGATTAGGTTTTTGGCTCTTACGATGAGGGATGGAGAGAGTGCGAGGTGTCTTTAGCGATAAGAGCTATAAAATTGTCCTCATTGTGAGCTTGTTTTATAACGCGCGCGAGCAGGTGTTTGAGCGTTACACGCGAGAGTGTGTGTTGTGTTTGTGTATACGCGTTCGTCTGAAGTGACGATTGCAGCTCTGAAAGGAGGCTCTTTTTCGAGTTTTCGTATCGGATGTGGAACGTGGAGATAGTCGTGCGCGCACGAGTTCCTTTTTTTTTTGGAGGGGTCGTGAGTCTTACGATTGTTGATGACGTTTAAATGCTAGTTTGAATGCCCAATTGAATCGCTCAATGCGTTTTTTTGCGAGCGCTCATTGCGTGGTTTGTACGGTGCTGTATACCTTTGTGAAAAAAGAAGTCTGTGTTCAATTAAACTTTTTATTGCTACTTTTAACTGTAAGAGATTGTTCAAACAACTTCTTTGTGATATCATCAAACATCACCGTGAATCAGTAGCGCTGCTCTTTCAGCTCGGAAATAAGTACAATAATAATAGTTTTTTAAATTAATTATTATTAACTTTAGAATAGTATAGGTAAGTCTTGCCTTAACTTTTATCGTTAAATTATGTTGATCTTATTTAACAACTTTTAAAACATCACTTTGAAAGACTATTTATTATTGTTTTAAAGTATAGGCGTAGAAAGGACAAAAGAGCAATGAAATAATTTATAATATTGAGGTAAATATATATAATTTGTTATAATTGATTTGTTAACAGTATAGTTTGTAATAAAATATTGGTTTATTCAACGTTATAAGAAAAAGATACTACCGAGAACGAAAATTAATAATTTTTCTAAAAGTTTAAATTTAAGTTTGATAAACAAACAACACTATTAGCACAATAAATTTAAAATTTACATTCTTATATAAAGATATTATAATTCTGTTATTATTAGAAGATATTAATAAAACTCGTTTTCTTAAATTAAATAATACGACACTTTGCTTCAATGCTTGATACAGAAAAAAATGTCCTATTCTGTTGTATTCAATGATCCGAGATTTATTTGCTTAGCTTCTATTGTGAAAACCACCAGTCAAAGTTAAACTCTTTCAAACTTGTTATAGCTGTACGTTTTAGAAATACCCTGTGCCAACCCGAATAATCTTTTTCAAATTAAACTATATCTAAAACTTATTAAGTTCTTACTGTATAAATATATCTTGTTATGACTTTAAAATAATTTTACGTATTTTTATAAACACTAAAAATTAAGGATAATTCCTCTAATTAGAATTTTGTCTAATAGAATATAATATATAGAGTAAAAAATATTTCACATTCTAGTGTAAAAAACCGCTGCCAATTCATTGGCACTTAGTCTCCTGAGACTAAATTAATTGTTCCAATATGAAATTCTTTGATCTAATAAATTAATTTTAAATTACTATATCGCTTTCTAATTAATATCTCAAAAAAGGTCTGCATTTATCATTGATTGTTTGTCCAAAATTATTTTTTCACTAAAATTACAAAACTATAGGTAATAATCTTTACAGAGACACTTACTATGCCAAGAGGCTGCATATCATACAAAAATAATTTACCTTATCGATTTCAGAAAATCATAATAGAAAAAAAGGTTTTAAAACACCGAGTAGATGAATCTTTAAATTTATATTTAATTTTGAATCTTGATTAAACACCGAATAAAATGAGCATTGTTTATTAAAAAACGACTGTGCTATTCTCGAGATATAAACAATCAAAAAAATTATTTTATATTTACATAATTTCAAAGATATTCAAATATAAAGGTCGCTGTGATCTGAGCAAAGAACTCGTTCAAGAGATAGTATGGTGCCGATTTATGCTCCAATATGCGCAACTGAATAAAAATCGATGATTTTTATAAAAAGATTTTTTTCCCTTCCAAAGAAAATGATAAAGCCTAAAAAGTTTTACAGAATATTCTTATCCATATGCCTAATCATCTCAATTTTTTTCAAAAATTGTTCATCTTATATTTCACAGATATAACCGTTTGAAGATAAATGACGATTTCGTGAGTAACAATACAAGGGAAGTAGCTTATTCAAAATTTCGAATGGGAAAACAGGTAATTTTATGCTCTTTCAAATGCATTATCACTTAACCGATGATATTATTTCTATGGTATCAAAAAGCCCAAAACAATAAAACTCAAAAATTGAAAACCCGCTAAAAAACAAAACCGAATTGAAACAGAAAAAAAATATTTTTTGAGCCGCTGTCCTTAAAAAAACAAAAAATAAAGAGCTCCGAACATTAATTTTCACCATGTATACTCAGAGTAATATTGATCCACATCCATACATACACACACACGCGCACGCACGTATACACACACACACACACACACATACACACACCCACAAACACACACATACACACCCACACACACACATCCATACAGACAATTTTCTAAAAATAGTGTATTTTGATTTCCAGTATCTCAAGACATGTTTCTAACAGAATCATCGTAATAAATTTGTATTTAGTTTTTTTTACGATAATATACTTAAATATTTTGGTAATGTGTTTTCCAAGATGCATCAAATATCGAGTTTTCAGAATTCCATACCATCTATATATATTTCATAAAAATAACTACTTCTTTATTTTATATGTTTCATTCATAACAACTCATTAGAGGCTACGTGGACAAACAGGCAATAGGAAATAGTATATTGTGTATCAAGGGTGAGAAGTGGACCTTTCTTGACCAAGTGAGAGTTTGCAGTACGAGTTGTAGGCGAGCTAGCAAAAGCCGAAGGCGAGTGCGTACAATAAGCCGGAGACGAGTACTTCAAATACACGAGGTCAAAAAGGCCCTCTCGCCCGTTTTATTCGAGCCAGTTTTATTCTCATTTATATTGGCTTTTGAAAGAGCGGGCGTAAATTAGTCCCTTTACTCCCTATGGCGTAAAGTAAACTGAGCAGCGGGCGTAAAGTGAGTACTTTACTAGAGCGGAAAGTAAAATGAACAACGGGTGTAAAGTGCTCACTTTACTCCCGCCGGTCGGAAAACGGTCACTTTTAGTCCCGTTTTGAGAGCAAATTTCTTTAACGATACTTTCTAATCCATAATGTATATAGCTATCAATCATCAACGAAAGAAATATCAACGAAAATCTGTGCCCTTCAATATCACATACACACGACAGCCCTGTAACACATCAATTAAACGATAATTGAAGACGACGCCCGATCGAGACATCCCCCGCAATAAATCCTTCTCTAAACAAACGCGGGCATTCATATATTTACCAGCGAGCCGCGAACTCTGCAAAAAAAAACTTCTGCCTCTTCTTCTTCTTCGGTCGCCTGGGCGATGGAAGATGGAAGTCGGAGAGTTCTTCTTCTACTGCAGGCCACTGCGTAGCGAAGATTGCGTGCTCAGATTGCTCGGTCATTGCACGCTGGCTGCTGCTGCCGCTGCTGCTCCTGCTTCTCTTGCAGCAGGGAGAAGGAGGGAGTGAGACGCTTTTCGGATCCCTCGGTTTCGAGATTTTGTACCCTCTTTTTTGTGTGCGAGTGTGTAGAGAGAGGAGACGGACGAGCTGCAGCACGGCGCAACGCGCCCTCCTCCTTTTGGTTTCCCTTTGTGTTCCTTATAATCTCCGACCACCTCTCTCGCTCCCTTCTGACTCTCTGTCTCCTTCTTGCTCGCATGTATACTCGCATCCTTCACCTCCTCCTTATGGTCTTCTCCTTTCGTTCTTCTTTTGCTTCTTATCTGCCTTGGCCTCTCGTTCGCTCGCTGCGGCTCTCGCGCGCTCTTTGTCTTTTTGGCCTTTCTCTCTCCTCGTGTCTTCTACTCTTTTGGTCGGTTTCTGTACTGTCGCTACGCTGCGGATTTAAGTTTTTTGTGCTTTTGCAGTATTTTTGTAGGAATTGTGGGAAGAGGTGGGTTTGAGGTGAACATTATGAAAGAAACAAATTATCGTACTTTATAATGTCTCATAAAAGTGAATGGAAAGCTTTGATTAAAGTAAAAGTTTGCATTTCTTATAAGACATTATTATTGACTCAGATATTTGTAAAGCGTTTCTTACGCCCAAACACAATTTTTTTATTTGTTTTAATAAATTTTATACTATTACGCATTTTCTTGATATTCTATGCACATTCAATTAGGTTTAATGCGGAGTTGTGAAAATATCTTTTATCTGAATATTTAAAAAGACTAAATAATTAATTTAAACAGTTTGGTTTGTAAAATTCCGATTATTTCATTATTTTGGACAAAACATATAGATATTTCCTTTATAGTTCGAAATAAATAATAATTTTGTCTTAATAGAATTAAGGTATGAGAAAAACTTGTTGTAGATAGCTACCGCTCTTCTACGAAGACATAGCTATGAAAGCATATCTCCCGAAGAACGTGCACTTTGTTTCGTATCGATGCCATCGCAAGTCGCAGAGCATCTTGAGTCGTAAAATGTATCTCCTTCTGTTAGCTACCATATTAGGTTTCGCCAGAGCGTCGATAACGATTGCTTTTATAAAATGAATTTTGTCGGGTTTAAGTTGGATTGTAACCGATGATAAAAGAAATGTATGCGTCATTAAACAAAAAAATGTTATTAAATTTTTATAAATATTATTGAAAAACTATTTATTTCAGTCAATATCTTGTATATCCTATAATACGAAATAGGATTTGTGTTATTACGTTTTTCCATCTTAATAATTTAATTCAATATTTTAAAATCTAGTCGTTATTATGATTTGAATTGAAGGAATTAAATATTGAATACTGGTGATGGTTCTTATGAAATTGTTTTTATTATTTAATTCAGATTATATTATATAGAAAAAATACAATACAAAAGTAAGAAATATAATACATAAGATACTTACATTATCGTAAAATTAAAAAAATATATTCGATCTATAAGTTCAAAATTCAGTCAGATTTTCTGTATTATTGCGAATCAAATCTTAATTCTATTTTTGCTTCCGCAAGTAGGATATTTCGTGAATTCATCAATTGCATAGATATTTACACCATGAACACAATGATATTTTTATAAAAACTATGTAGACTATCTGCTCAAGTTTAAAATAATCTTAAATTCAGGTAAGTCTGGCATATTCCTAAAAAATAATTGGCTACCCCTTAAAAAATTCAAATTCCTTGTAAATACAACTAACAATACAGTCACTTAAATTTCCAACAAATATAGCACTACTAAAAAATTATCGATAGTCTACTTTAATATCGAAATTGTTTTTAACTATACCCTCCCTGTTGTTCTTCTCCTCCAACCTTATATGCCTCCACCTCGCTCTCTCTCCTCATCCTCATTCTCATAATCTTTCTCTCTCTCTTCTCTCCCGCGCTCTCCTCTGACCACTCTCTCTCTCTCTCTCCACTCTTTAATTCCCCCTTTGTTTCTCTCTCGCACTTCTTCTCGGCCGGCCGGCCGGTTCGCGAATTTTTACCGGTTTTGCCCTTTGAGAAGAACATCTGGTGGAGCTGGCACGCGGACAAAGAGAGAAGAGCCCAGCGAAGAGAGAGAGAGAGAGTCTCGAGAAAATCTCTCGTCGAAGGCTCTCTCGGGGGTGGCTCGAGCTCAGGTCCTTCCTCCTACTCCTCCTTCTCCTTCGGCTTCTCCTTCCTCTGCTTCGTCCTTTCGTTTTTTGTTTTATTCATTTTTTGGTTCGTTGAATCTTGTTATAGCCTGACGTATAAGGCGCTGGATCTTTATTTACAAACACTTTGGGCGGCGTGTCTATTTTTATTTTCTAAATTGGGCTATCGCAATCGCCGAGATTCTTTTCGATATCATGGGTAGAGGTTCACGAGGCGAATGTAGAATGATGAAATTTTATTTACAGTTTTGGTCAGAGTGATGTTGTCTGTGTTCTTTTGCACTTTCTGTAATCAAAATAATTATGGATATTAATGATTATAAATAAAGTTTTGAAACTAAAATATAGGCATACATCAGTTACTGTATAAGTTACACGAGTGGTCATTTTATAAAAGTATTCGTACTACAATTTACTTGCTAATTATATATATTATTAACATTGTCTATTGCCAGACCATCATATGTGTGATAAGTAAAATTTTATCTCATTTAATCTTATTTAATTCTCAAATATTCTACAATATTAGCATTACGTATTATGTAATGTTCGTAATAACCAGTTTTCAGTCTTGTAGTAAGAAATTACATAATGAATAATATAGTATAGCAAAATCTTCTTTTTTTTTAATCTAGCCAAAGAACAAAGTATAAAGGGTGTACTTGCTATAATAAATGATGATAAACAAGTGTGTAAGAAAAACAATATCTTTTTTGTAATGTAATTACTTTTTTCGCTAATTTCCTTCATTGCATCATTATAAGAGTACAAAATGTAAAAACGAATTTGGACGAAATAGGATGCGTTGATTCCAAATTATAAGTACAGTCGAAAGAAGCTACAAAAGGATAACAAAAAAATAAACCGAGTGAAAGAAAGAACGAGAGCAAAAGCGCAACCGGTTTTTTTCTCTTCTCTCCAGATTCAATCCCTTCAATTTCGTTTCTCCGGTCGAAGGATAACAGATAATTAGAAGATCGTGTTTGCTCAAATATATAAACCTTTCGAAATTGTTTGCATCTATCCAACTGAATCTAGTTTTAGAAAATTTGTAATCTTTATTATATCTTAGGATCATTTCAAAGAAGACGTGGACAAAATGAATCTAATGTTATGCAATTAAACTTAAAATGTTCACATCACAATGTAATATATTGCATTAAAATTCGAAGTTGCAGAATTTTCACGAAAAAAGGTTATGCATGTATGCATAATTTACAATAATTATTTGCAATTTTAGTCACGTAAATCAAATAATAAATAAGTTTTATGAGATTACTGAAAGAATTGTGCAATTAAAACGCAATAAAGTTGTGTATTCTGTAAAGAAGAATAGATTATATCTTCATCATTTTTATACAATGAAGTCATGTAATTATGCCTACAAAATAATGCATACACGTACAAACATAAAAATCTTAAAAAAGTTTATTGCCAATTAAGATCCAGTTTCCGCCGAAATTTAATTTTCCTCTCATTAAATAAATAAATAAATATATTAATATAAAAGTTATAATTGAAAATCATGTTGAAGTGCCTGTTGAGTAGTTTATGAAAACAGAATTAGTAATAGGGAAGAATACCCATTTTTAGTTAATAGTGTATTCCTGTAGATCGTGGTATGTATTTGTAAACTTTTGGAATTTTCACGATATCTTCAAAATTAGAGAAGTTATAGTTATATATTTAAAAACGTTGTGACGTCACGCCGGCCGGTACCTTTGATATTTTAACGGTGTGACGTCACTTAAAGGACCTTTAATAAAGCTATAACTTTCTCAAATGGAGTTCTCGTTTTTAATTTAAAAAAAAAACACGTTAATTTTGTATTCTTCCCTATTATGGAATAATGACTTTAAAAATAATATTTGTTATATCTAAATTTAAAAAGAAAACATTAAGCTACAGTACGTTATTTTTAGGAAAATGCCTTTTTCACGTGTCTTTAACTTCCCTTTAAAAAAATAATAAATAAAGAATACATAAAGTTTCTCTTAATCGACTGGAAACTGGATCCATACAGGTACTCCTTCATACCGAAAAATTACAAAACGCTTTCGCAATGCTCACGCAGTATTTATATCTTAAACCTTTGCACGAAAATGCGCTCAGCCCGCAGTTATCCTCTAAATCACCCATAATTTTTTTCAGGGCGCGCATTCAGCCCAACCGATGCCATTCCAGGCATATGAAGTGGATAATTCACAATACTGGCTAGCCCAAATAAATTTAACGTTTCAGACGACTCGGGGCCATCGGCTTCTCGTTCCATCTCCTTTTCTCTCGCTCTCACTCGGGGTTATTTATTCGAACTACGCGCGCGCGCGCGAAGACTCGGACTTGTCACCTGGGCCGACGCATCACTTGCCCATTTACATTCGCGCATAACAAGGCCAGTCAAGCGTTTTCCCACCACGCGAACCTATCTCTCTGTCCTCTTCTCATTCATACATACATACATACATACATGCCTGTACCGTATGCTTGCATCGGCATTTTTATTTCAACTCTTTTTTCCTTGGAGCGCTGGGCAGACGAGTGTGTTTGTGCCGATTAGCCACGGCCGTCTTTCGGCTCTCCGTCAAAGTTTCGCGATGCGGATAATGAAATTAGACGTTTGCACGTCACATCGAGCGACAATAAGCACTCGCATGGTGCGCATTTATCGCGTATATATATATATATATATATATATATATATATATATATATATATATATATATATATATATATATATATATATGTATATATATATATATTATACGGGTGCGCATCATTGTGCGTTTGTCACGCTTGCGCGCGGGGCTCGTTCGAGGGAGATCGCGCACAGTACAGACAGACAGACGAGAATCTTGAAAGTTGAACGTGTTTGTCGTGATTTGGGATGTGTTGGCAGCGCTTTGATGATGATTTGTTAAATATTGCAAAAGGTGCGCTTGAGCGTATAAATGCTAATGTCGGGCATTTTTGTCTTTCTTCTTCTTCCTTTTTGTTGCATTGGGTTTAGAACTATTGTATTAGGACTACCGCACGCTATATTGTTGAGTTGAATGATCTGGTTTCTTTAAATGGATGGTAGGTTTGATTGTCTTGGATGGGACTTCACGTTCCTCTAAGTAAAAATAGTTTAAACCTCGCTTTAGGATTTATGAGAACAGTATGCCTGCGGTTAGTTGTTCTTTATATGCTTTGTCTAGTATACCTGTTGTCATTCCTTTTTTAGAAATGTATTATACAATCAAAGAATGGTTACAGAATTAATAGGTTGCATTTTATGACTGGTAAAAGAAAATAATAAACGTAATATAGACATCATTTTTTAACTGATTTCAATATAATACAGTTCAAAACATTAAAATAAATACGAATTTTCTGTGAAGAAATAAAACGCAATTTTAGATCACTAATAAGATAAGCACCAGTTAGTTGCTGAGTTTTAATAAAACTCATAGAAAGGTGTTTTACATTTAAAATGAAGCAAATCGGAACTCACAGTTTTTCTAAATGGCCCTAGTTTTCAAAATAACAGATAATTTAGAAGAATGAACAAAATTTCCAATTTTGAAACTATTTTTTAGTAAATTAATTGTAAAACGCAGAATAAAAAATGTGTGTATGGAAATTTTCAAAACAGAATTTGTTCCTCGAACGGCCTTTTTTAACGAATAAAAAATGTCTATGCTCAAATTCCATCAGCAACATTTTTAGTCACTCTTTCAACTCCAACTCGTGTAAAAGAATAAGTCTGGGACAAGTCTAGCAAAAGTCTGGTTCACAAAGTCTTGTAAAAGTTTGACTACGGAGACGATCCCAGACTATAAGCCAGACTATATGTCAGACATTTGTTGAATTACACCACGAAAACTTATTTTTACTTCAAGTAATTAAGACACTATACTTTTTGTTAATATCGACTGGAGTCGTAAAAATTAATAATTTTCGTTTAAACCGTGGAAACATTTTTTCAAATATTGCAATCTTCTACGAAATTTAAATATTTACTAGACAAGATTATGGCAAACATTCACTTTTTTAATCAAAATATCGAAATTAGATATCGAAAATTCGATATTTCTTCCTAGATTCGATACCTCGCTATGGTTGTTAATATAACGGAGAAAATAGGGACAAATATTTGGGTTACTACAGATTTGATAGAATGCCATACTTTTGTTTTGCATTCTTTATCAGTCTCCGTAGCCAGACTTTTGCAAGACTTTCTGAGCCAGACTTTTGCTAGACTTGTCCCAGACTTGTTTTTTTACACAGGAAATAATTACTTATCGTACTTGTAAAAACATCAGACAATTCTAATTTTTAAAATAGAATAATGCATGTTTGATGCTTTTTTAACGACTGAATTATGAGTTCAGATAAACAATAACACCATATGTGTGCAGAGAACAATGTATTACGATGAATAAACACATAAAATTCATTGTTTTTAAAAAGTAATAAAAAAATTAGGTTTTTAAACAGCCGCCATTTTGTTCTTTTGCATGAAAATTAATAATTCTAGTTCGGGCCATAGTCAGTCATACTGAATCTAAATCATTTTGATTTTTGTGTTTCAGATGATTCTTCGCAGAAAAACCATCAACGCCGATGAGATACCTTTTTTTCGAGATGTTATGCTGATGCCGCGTTTTTGCATAAAAAATTTATGTAAAGTTAATAAAAAAAAATTTTTCATTTTTTTAAGAGTGTTTTTATTGAACAATTACATCGATATATATTATTGGAATCGTATAATAAATTCGAAAAAGTAGCTTATTTTTCGGACGTGTAAAGTGGGATGATCCCTTAAACTTACTAGTATAAGTAGTACAAAATGCATATTAGTACATAGGAATCTACGCGACCGCAAATGTTTAAAATGAAAATCAATCAATTAAAAGAATAAACTACTGGTACGTTCCCGTTTCCTTTAAGCAAGAGTGCATTGACCGATCCCCACGCTGCCATTGTCCTTATACCGCCACCAAATCCATCCATACACTCTCAGTCCGCGCGCATAAGACAATCGAATCCCGCGCGTTCAATAATCCCGTCTCCGTAATTGCGCGAGCGCATATGCATAATACGCACGCAAATGGCCCGATATGTACCTCGTAGCACACAGAAGAAAAAAAGCATCAAGAAAGAGAGAAAACACAGAGGAGCTCGCCGCTTGCGCACAAAGGAAAACAACAATCACTTCCGTTTCGCTCTCCATTCTCTCTCTCTCTCTCTCTTTCTCTTATATGTACTGCGGCGGCGGTAGAACCTCTTCCCACCCGTATATTTCACTCATAATACAAATCGCGTCGTCTCAGCGTGCTCGCGAAAGGGCCTCGAACCGAGTGCAGTCGCAACCAAGGGTGCAATGCACCTAAATTATTATAACGAGGCCCCTGGGCTCCAAACTCGCTCTCTCTATCTCTCTCTCTCTCTCTCTTCTTATGTTTATTTAAAATCTCGGCGAGTCGCAGTTCGAAAGAAGAACCTGCTGTACCTTCTCGCTGTCTCTCTCTCTTTCTCTCTTCAGCCTCCGACGTAGTAGAAGAAGAATCAAGAAAGGGTTGCTTCCTCCATCTCTCTCGCGAATATTTTCGTCCATATACGTTCAACATACAAACACACGCACACGCACGCACACACATGCTCACACACGCTCACACACACATAGACACACACATACACACACGAAGAAGCGAAAGGGCCATTGTACCGGGGGCTGCAGAGGTGAATGCCTTGCTGTGCGGTTCAGCAGGAGCAGCATCGTCCGAGAAGGGGGAGAACGTGTGAAAAGGAAGGGACAAAAGAGAGAGCGAGAGAGCGAGAGAGAGAGAAAGAGAGAGAGAGAATATAGGCAGGAGAGAGAGGTAAAGAAACGGAAAGAATCTTCCTCTCGCGTGCAGGGTTCTCAGGGGAGCTCCAGACGGCCGGGCGCAGAGAGGAGAGAGAGAGAGAGAGAGAGAGAGAGAGAGAGTAGAGAAGAGAAGAGAGAGAATATTCGTGCTGCGGCGAAGGAACGCCGAAAGAATCCCCCTTTTTCGGGAGACTGCTCGCTGCCCGGCGAAGGCACAGGTTTTAAAGGGCCCGGAGGAAGGAGGAATATATATGCATCTTCTGTATCCTGTACATACGTGTGTGTATGCGTATACATGCATATATGTATGTATGTATATATGTATGTATGTATGTATGTATGTATGTATGTATGTATGTATGTACGTATGTATGTATGTATGTATATATATATATATATGCATGTACGTACGTATGTATGTATGTACGTATATATATATATGTATGTATATATGCATGTACGTACGTATGTACGTATGTATGTGTATATATATATATGTATGTGTATGTGTAAGTGTATGTGTGCGTGTGAGAAGGAGCAGGAGAAAGAGAGATGAGAATGAATGAGATCGAGAGAGAGAGAGAGAGAAGATAGGGTCGAGACTCGCGAAAAAGGGGACCGCTGCTGCTGCCACAGGCCGAAAGCACGCACCACCTACGGGGTGTCTTCTTGGCCGCTGCTGCGTAGGCCTCTTTCGAACTCTTTGGATGCTGCGGAGGAGCTCGATTTTTGCGCGCAGGTGCTTGCAAGGGAAGATGGAGAGAGAGAGAGAGATCTGTGCATTATATTGAACGAAATTTATGCCTGGTTGGGGGAGTTAGTCGATTACTTTTGTGGGAATTTGACTGATCACTTTCTGACAATTATGTGATTTTTTTCGAATTCATTTTACTTCTTTTTCTTAGTGATTGATACAGTTTATTTATCTTAGAAGAACATTATATATCTAATACGAAGAAGTATTAAGTATTAGAGTAAGGTCTTTCTGAATTGACTTAAAATGTCTTTTTCAACTTAGAAACGTAACTTTTCTGCTGATTAATAAAACATTCATTTCACTTATATTAAGAATTATTATAAACTATAATTTTTTTAATGTACTTTTTCTGTGTATTATCGTTTAGTTTATAGTTATACACGATTGTGTGAATTTTTTTAGATCACTTTCTATTAATTAAGACTATTTTTTTCGATTCTAGGAAAATTCCTTTTTTGTTCTTTTTGTTGCTTTATGTGTCTTTATACAACTACAAATTTAAAGAATTTTATTTAAGTTATGACCATAAATATTTGCGCTAAAAATTATATAATAACTGAACTTATTTATTTTTAGAGCAGATTTCTATCGGCAGAATTTATATCATCTTTTTAAAAAACCATAATATAACTTATGTTGCGCCTTCTAATACGTAATAAGCGTTATAATCTTTTGTATAAATACTCTAATAAGGAAAAATTAAAAATTCTTCACACCTATCAAATATTTTGATTTAATGACCATTATAATAAAAACTTTGGATTTAGACTTACAATAAAATTAAAAACTGGTATGATCCACAAACAAATAATATAATTATTAATTTTATAGAATACGAGTAATTTCACAAAATTCAGGTTTACTAAAAATAATACGATTTTTATAGGTGAGCAATCGATAGTTTTGAACGATCGTATTTTATAGTTTTACTAGCCAAACTCGTAGTTGCCGTTAAATATTTATTTTTCCCATACGAGTTTACTGAAACAATGAATTAAATCGCATCGATTGCGCAATAGCGATTTTCAAAGCACAAAATCTCCCGATTTCCTTCGACGCATTATACTCGAGAGAGGGAGAGCGCGCGCGAGAGAGAGAGCCTTGTCGGGCCGCGTGCATGCACGCAAGTCTCTCGCGCTCTCATGCAGGCTATCCGCGCGGCGTGCTGATTTTATGCGCACGGACATCTGGTTCTCTTTTTTCTCCTTTATTTTCTTCTTTGTCTCGGGGCCGAGAGAGAGAGATAGAGAGCGCGAGTATCACTATGTATACCTACACCACGCTTGACCAGGTGAGGCGGAAAAGGGAGAACGACGGGGGTGTTTGGTGAAAGTTCGAGAAACCTAACGGTTTTGCACTCGTTACTGCTGCTGCTGCTGCTGTATGTAGCCTGTTTTCTTGCGCAGGGGAGAATGAATATTGAGTGCGAGTTGCGTAAGAAAGAACGTTTATTGATCATTTTGCTATGGAAATTATTTTTTTTATTGTTCCCGAAGTATGATGCAATTCTCGGGATTTATCGTTCCCTGTCATTTGTTATTCATTTGCGGTATTGTTATTTTTTCTTCGAGTCTAAAAATATAGTCAATATCTTTGCAGCATTTACTAATTCAAGGAACTGAATTTGTATTATCTTTGTTTCTTTGCGTGTTGATTTGTGTAATTAAGTTGCATTGAATGCATCGTTAATCGATATTAACGAGCTTATTCCTTTTATTTAATTTATTTAAAGTTGTAGTACAACTTTCAATTACTGAGTTCAGAAACGTGGTTTATAGAAACTTGATGAAAGTAGCTTAAACTTTTTAAAAACTGCCAATATGCTTTAGATATTACTTTACATAGTATTTTGTTTAATAGACTTAAGAGTTGGATACTAAAGTTATGAGATAGTTAAATTATTATTACAGCTTTTTAAAAATTTCTTTTATCCTCATTTTTCAACAAATTTTATTAAAACGAAGGGGATGCGTAAAACCTACTTTACCTGTCGATAAATATATCAGAAAATTTTGTTTTTTCTTTAAATGCAAAAGGATTATATATATATATATATATATATATATATATATATGATTCTCAAATAAATATTGATGTGATTTCCGAAGAAAATTTGTTCTCTAAGGTACAACTGCTTAATCAATAATATAGCATAACCAGTCTAAAGACCTAAAAAATCATAAATTTAATATTTAATCACTCATAACTTTTTAGATTGAGTTCTGTTTTAAATTCTTAAATTCATCTGAGAGTCCATCCATAAAATAACACTTGCAAAAGTTACGTATTGGATGTGAATATAAGAAAATATAATTTTGAGAGGTGATTCACCCTTAAAAATTTCAATGTACTTTAAAAGTATAAAACAAATATCTTCTTGTCATTTGTCAAATCGCCCCCCCCCCCCCCCCTTCGCCCGAACAGAAAACTTATGACAACTCAACGGTCTATGTTTTTGTTAAAACAAGCAAGTAACTATTTCTTGAAATACATATATATATATATATATATATATATATATATATATATATATATATGCAAAGAACGCATTAGGGTATGCTTAATAATTTTGTGTGAACGGATTACAAGTAAGAATTTTTGCCAGATCGGGATTTTAGTAGCGCAGAATCACCTTTAATTTTTTAAAATCAAACTTTTTATTGCATTTTGATTTTTAGTTTTATACACAAAATAGCTTGTGCGAAAATGAAAGCCCTTCTTATCTTTTATATATATATATTTCATTTTCGCACAAGCTATTTTGTGTATAAAACTAAAAATCAAAATGCAATAAAAAGTTTGATTTTAAAAAATTAAAGGTGATTCTGCGCCTTTAAAATCCCGATCAGGAAAAAATTCTTACTTGTAATCCGTTCACACAAAATTATTAAGCATACCCTAATGCGTTCTTTGCACAAACCATGCTAAGCAAATCCTTACTCTTCGCGAAAATTCGAATCTTCAAAACAGAAAAAATCCATATTCACATTAAATTGCTCCATCGGATGTCCTTCAAAACTTTCTCAATCGCAAGGACGCTCCTTGCACCGAGCAATAAATAAAATCGTCCAATTGCCAGTGACTCATCCCGCAGGCTCCGCAATACAAACGACGCGCAAGACACGCACCGAAAATAATATTCTTAGCCGCGGTATACCTACCAGCGCGCGGAGAGCAAGAAGCTGCGCTGCAGTCCGTGTCCCGGGCTGCTGATGCACACCGCAGCGAAAACACCCTGTATATAAGCGAGGGCATTTTATAAAATCGGCGAGCGACCGGTTTGCGCCGAGATGCATGCAGCTCTCGCGCATTATCCCTTTGCTCGCACCAGTGCAGCACACACGTATATTACGTACTTCTTATGTGTGTGTTTGAGTCGGGATCGACGGCCAGACTGCATTATATGAATCGCGTCTGTTTTGGTTTTGATTCCATTGCGGAAGCGTCTGTCTCTCTCTCTCTCTCTCTCTCCGTCTCTCTTCTTCTTCCCATTCGCACTCGCAGACTAATGTGCACGTGCACGAGACTCGCGTGTATATGTATACGAAGGTGCAAAATGCGCCGTGTAATGCATGTAAATCGGCTGCCGCTGCCGCCGAGAGCAACAAAAATCATTGCATCATTGCCGCGCGCTGAGGGAAAGCCGTCCGAGTTCGGTGAGTATAATGCAACGGGTTTGCTAGGGACCACCGTCGTCGTCGGGCGCGTTCGAGTGCAATCGTTGGGAAATTCTGCTGTCGGATTTCTGGCTTATCGGATGCTTCTTTTTTAGAGGAGCGAGGTGAGAGACGGTTGTGGGGTTTATGGGCGATGCTGGGATTTGAATGTGTTTTGTGGTGATTAATAGGTAGCTTTTGTGGGTTATTTATGTAGCTATTTGCGCTGTTGGAGACTGACACTTTAGCTTCCATTGTTACATTGGTAAGTCTTGTCATTTTCGTCACTTAGAAATATTCATTAGGTACTTATGTTCTTTCTTGTGTCTTGCAAAATCTTTTGTTTTTCTATAGACAGTGTGATAAATAGTGGTAAAAGATGCAAAATAGTTTCAAAATGTGAAATCAACTATTTATATGTATAATAAAACATGCATTAGTCAATTTAATATCACCAATTTATTTTTTGGTAAAATTAAAATATCTTTCTGTAAATTGAATTATTAAGAAATGAAAAATACTTAAACATATTATGGCTAGAAATCACTAAGTTATATGAATTATGCAATTACTCAACGACAGTATCATTTCATAATATTACAAGTAGGTAGTAACTCCTCTAACCGAAACATATGGCAATTACCTAGATGTGAAAATTACTGCTTATAAATCTTGTCATCAGTTTTTAAACCAATCCGCAATCTTAGAAAATTGCTTTACGTACACTTACTACTTGATTTAAATCAATTAATTGAATTCCAAATATTTAAGTATCGTCATGAACTCTGTTTTCAGTCACTTGAGTGAATAACATCCACGTCTTACTTATTTTTAAAAAATAGAAAATCAAATTCACCTGGTGAATTATTTTTATTGGCAAATATTTTTGAGTAAATTCAGATATAAAAGAAATCCTCGTTTATCAAAACTTATAAAGGAAATTAATTTTTAAGCCAAAATTTAAAGAATTTTGATAAGAATATTCTTGTCATAAATAATTATAGTAAAAAATTTTGCATGTATATATGAGACTATTTGATTAGTAAGTCAAAATTATTTTTAACTAAGTTTTAATCATATGCAGTAACTTTTTATACAATTATATACTTATTTAATGACTGGCAGATGCAAACTACATCCTTGGGGGTTAATCGTTAATCTACATAATACATTAATTCTTCATTGAAGCGTTCTTAGGAATACATACGTTCTAACAAAAAAGTGTCGTTTATCCATTTATTATAGGTATACTAGTTTTAATTGATAATATAGCCACGTTAAAGAAACTTAAAGCTTTTTATGAATAATGTACAAGTTTAATATTGTAATACGATTACCTAAGAAAAGCGCATATTTACTCTGCATCTATAGCTTACAAATTATTATCTGTCGATAATGGATTTCGAAGAGTGATAAATAAAAGTTGGATCAAACTTCTACAAGCACATTTTTCTTGTTTTTTAGGTCATACAATATACGAAAAAAATATCCAACATGCGAAAAAGTGTGACACTATTATTTAGCTCTTAGATTGCAAAAAATTTGTTTATACAAAAGAAAATTGGGTTGTTTCATATTTTTTTTCTTTGTCGGTATCGGCGATATCGATAGAGAACTTAAGCCGATTCACCAATCTGTTTGAATTTTGCTAAATGAACGAGATTGACAAGAGTTACAGCTATCAAAAGTTTCTTTATGACGTCACGATTCATGCAATTTCAAAGACGCCACTTATGAACCATGATGTCACGAGGATTTTCGAAACGCTATATCTTCTTCAATTTTGATCGTATTGCAAAAATTCGAGAAGTTTATGATATAAAAAAAGCATTAAACAACTCAATTAACGTTATATAATTATTTAAAAGTGAAGAATCACGAAATTCCGCAACTTTTTCTATTTTATTCACTATCTTTGATCGTTCATAACTTTAGTTAAAATTTTACCGCAGCACGTTTTAGATGAAAAAGATGAGTAATTGTTATATTAACGATGATCAGTTTTGGTCCATAATTCCCATGTTAAATTCCCATAGAAGAAATTGATATACATGTACAATAGTGTCTTAAAACTTTTTCGCATGTTAGATATTTATTCGCATATTGTATGACCTAAAGTACACGAAAAATGTGATTGCAGAAGTGCACCCTAGCATTTTTTTCGCCACTATTGGTCATTCATATCTACAGATTTCTTATATATACCGAATTCCTCATATAATACGTATAATAGACACTACCAACATAACACTGCTATTGAACCAAGTAACTAAATTTAAAAAGACAAACGGAAAAAGGGCATTTCTCAAGCAACAATCTTAATTTCTAACTCAACCACTTCACAAATATAAAAATACCCTTACTCATAAAACCGCTTCGAGATATACCACAATTATTCAAATAATTTCTAACACAAAATATACAAAACAAATGATTACCACGCTACAGCCGTGCTCAACCCTGTGCCTGAGCTAGTCCGAAGGACGCCTGGAAGGGTCCGAAGTTCCAGCTGGCGACCTGGGACTGGGCCTGGCCACCTCCACCACCGTAGCCGGGATTCCAGCCACCGCCGCCGTAGCCGGGACTCGGACCCGCGAACGCCGCCGCTATGGGTCCGCCTCCGTAGGACGGCTGCTGCCATCTTTTGTGGATCACAGATGAGTGAATTAGGTAAGGTCGAGGAGTGGATTATATTGTTACTTATATCGGGGTGGACACAGTTTCTAATTAGCTGAAAGTCATTCCTGATCGGCTCTTTTTTATGAAAAGAAAAGTGTCTCAGCTGAAAATGGAACTCATGTGTGTTAATATATGATCGTGTACACTCGATGTGGAAAAGATCTGGTTGAATGCGTTTGAAATTTTTTTAAATCCTCCAATGAGGTTAGCGAAAACGTGCGTTCGATCCAATGACATTGCAGTGTTTCAAGAAAATTCAAACGCATTCTACCAGATATCTTCCACGTCGAGTGTACAATATATATTCGACATTTGAAAACATGAACTTATGCGCATAATTACGTACGATCATTTGCGAAGTAACATGTTCAATAATATGTTCATATATAAGCTATCAAATTTCAAATGTGTAAATATAATGATCGTATATGAAACCTATCAAGACTTGGGCCCGCACTATGACATTTTGTTAGATTTTATGAAAAGGTTTGGAGTTTTGAGTTAAATTATTGAACATTTATTTTTTATTAACAGCCACTTAAGACTGTAAATTTTGTGAAGTTGAATATTTTATTATTTTTCTTTGTTAAAGATCTGAAAAAATAATGTAACGACTCCAGTTAAATTATCCATTTTTTTACTTTTGTTTGAAATAAAATATTGATATGTTATTATGAACGTTTACTATATAGCAATTCAATGACCTTTCCAGACTTTAATGAATAACAGACGGCAACTGTTTTTGAGGCAAAAAATGAATCAGGTTTTATATACTGTGATTTGCATATCAATGCACACAAGATGTAATCGATGCATGTACTTGTATACAAATTGAAAACAATGCGATGCATAGAGAAAATATAACCGAATCGTTGATATAAACGTATTCTATAAGTTAATTTACATTTTGATGAACTTGTTAATTACTAGAATAATTCACATTATACAGAAGAGTATCAAATATTTTGGCAAGTCTAGTTTAATATTTAATATTTAATATTTAATAATAATATAATAATGATATTATTTATTCTATTTTTCCCTGTTCTGAATATTTTATTTTATTGAATAAAACAAAATTACTATTGATGAAATTTAGTGCAATAATGTCACGTAATATAATATTTTAACGGTATTTGAAACTTATTGCTACTGTTATTTAGTGCCCACGCAAAAGAAAGCTAGCCGATCTAGTTTGACTCCTTTCACAAGCATTATCGTATAATCAAACTATGCAGTTCAAAGACAATACCGTATTACTATGAATAAAAGTGACCAAATGCTATAGCAATTAAACACCTTCAAATGTATATTCTACGTCTGTATAGTGTACGACCCAGCTTATGAAGATCTGGGAAGTATGAGATATAATTTAATATTATTATACTCGATTCTTATATTAAATAAAATATTAATTATTTCATTAAATTAATTTCCATTGCTTTCTGAAAAATTATATATTGAATATCAATCTAAAAATTACAAAAGATCATTTTTATATGATTGTGTAAAAATTTTTTTAACTCGTAATTTTGAATTTTTTCAATTTATATAGGCCATTTTTGGTCCACAATCTTTAATTTCACAAAGCTGGCACCGGTTTTTAATCAATCGGATTCAATCTATCATTTTCCACAGCAAATCAACTAAAAAATGACGGATTGAATCCGATTGATATCGATTCATTGTCCTATCTGCCTGAATTACTTTTAATACGTTCAATCAGTTACAATTTGGTAATATCGGATTAAGATATCACTTTGAATTAGATTAGAAATTCAATCAGTTTTAATAATTTAATTTTAGCAGGGATACTTATATTTTGACGTTGAAATTTATCTGTTTCAAAATTCTGACCTACATAAGTAAAAAAAGAATAAAATGAAAAGAGAGAAATATAATGGTGGAATTGAGGGAAACGTCAGTATATAACAAAGGACAAGAAAATGTGATCTTTACTTTATCAATTTGTTTCTGTGATAAAAAACCAATTGTTTCTGTTCCTTTGTTAGGTATATGGGCAAATCCTGAAATCGTGATAACTGTGATTCGAATACTTATATTGCTTGTAAACCTTGTCTATGTCGTTTAAAAATTCAGAAAAAATTATAGCTTATAATGCAGTAAAAAATCTAGTTAATTTTCGTTCCCCTTATTTTAAAACTAAATGTCCACGATCGTCATTTGAAATTATAACAAGTGACTGCAACCAAATTGTTTCTAATTTTTTATCACTGTCATATTAATTTCAAGACTGGTGGTTTTAGTATTGTATAGAACTCCTCCAAAGAACAAACATGTACCCTTTAAAGTAGTTGAGTACAATAGATTTGTATATTGATATAAAAAGAACAATTATTTTTTAATAATAATGTCAGGCCCATCACATTTCATATGTAAAAAGGGCGCGCATCCAGTTTGGCTCATGATTCTTGTGAATACTGTTAGATATTGGTATAGAACAGACCTCCTGTAAAGGGCAATTGTGTGCCTTAGCAAGTAATCGAATACGATAGGTTCGATCATTATCAAAATTTTGTATGTTTGAGGAACGCTGATTCTAAGGATTTACTCATATACTGACATTTTCAAAAATTCAGCTATTTTATTATTGTCTCTTTATTATTCTTACGTTCTTAATCCGATTTAAAAGATTATGCTTTTCACGTACATACATATAGACATTCAAGAAACGAAAGTAAAGAAAACATTTTTAGAAAGCAAAGTTTCGTAATAAAAAATTGTGTTAATAATTCTTTCGTATACGTCCCAGAGCCGTTATAAGGTTTAGATTATTTTTTAAATTCATTTAAGAATCTTCCACAACAAATCATGTTAATAATCACACGATTTACCAAATGATTACAATCACCTGACATTTTTCTCGATAGTATCATTTGTAATGCAATGCTAGGGAATTTTAGATGAGCTGAAGAGTCCGATGTAACAAACGGTCATCCCGTTTAGGGGAGAACGGGGTCAAACCGATCACTTAATTATGAGAAATATTAAGTTTATTGAATAGTGAAAATATTTGTATATTCTTTAGAATGTATCTTTCAACTTAATAAATGTTAAAAACCAAACATATAAAAGATTTCTATAAAGATATTTACATCGATAGGTTTTAGCTACTTTTCTTATAAGAAAAGTTTGCGTTAAAACAATTTTCACAATTATTTAATTTAATTATTGGAGGTTTAAAGTACGAGACAAGAAAAATTTAGCATTTAAACTTTCAAATTCAAAATTTTTTATTTTCCTAGTGATGTTTACTATTTTTAAATGAATTTTGAAATTATGTAGTGAAATAGGATAATTTCGATCAGTGTGTATTTAAATGGGGGAAGTGCAAAAAGAGGTTAGGATTCCCGTCATTAGGTGATGAAACGTTTATAAACGCTCTTTTTTGTCTTTGCTAGTGCAAAATACTGTCTTGAACGTTAAAATCTAATATTACGAGCATCAGAAATATAAATTTAACTTTATTTTACGTTTTGTATAACTGATCGGAAGTGACTGACCTTGTTCGATTAACATTGAAAAAACGATTTTTTTTATTATGATAAAAAAGTACGAGTTTTGTGTATTTCTGGCAGTTAAAACTATTAAAATAGAAAGCAAGGAAATGTTAATATTTTTCTATTTATAACAACAATTTTCTTTAAGTGATCGATATGACCCTATTATACTCTATTACTTGATTCCCTACTTATATTTTACAATTATTTCGTGAAACAAAAAGTCAAAAGAGTCTACAGTTTTTAGAGTAACAAACAGTAATTTATGAGATGACGAGTTTAAAATGGTTAAGTTTCGGAGCAATAAACAATTACAAAAATTTCTCGACAGTACCTTTTGTTACACCAAGAAAAGGATACGATTTTCATTCTTTTAGATCAAATGAACAACGAGATGAATGTTTGTTGCACCGGGCTCTTCAACTAATAAACATGGGTGGCGCGAGGAATGCTTCTCCATAAGATTGGCACGGAGAATACATTTGGAAATTGAGACATAGTTTAAATTTTGATACAAACACTTGTTACTACCATCTGACACAATACATGTTCATATAAGTATATATGGGTGATTATCAGTGAACAGTCAAATTTCGTGTTTACGATAATCCACATACGATACAAAAATTAAATGACTCTTTGCATGGTTTTCCGAATATAAATAGAAAAGATTCAACTTTTTCTATTACATAGAGTGATCGTAAAATATTCATCATAAAAGCTATAGACTGTACAGTGGTCAAAATGTCACATCCGTGACATGTCTTTAATTGAAAAACTACTCTTCTATTGCATATTCATCGTTTAAACATATATGTTCATCGCAACATCACAATTTTCTTCTATAAAAATAAATAGAATCTCACGAATTATCTGCTCATGCGTCTATCAGGGAACCATTTTAGAAATTTGTAAACATGGATCATTTATACAAAATAGGATTGGAAATTTAATTCAGTCACCTCCATGGTATTGGAATCTCGACTGCGGCATAAGCTATAATATAATTGAATTTTTTTTAAGAAAACGTACAGAAAGCTAACTATTTTTATCCGAATCTGAAAAATGGAATTTGTAAAGAATAAGGTGATAAAAATCAACGAAATGTCATCTCCGTGGTATGATGTCACCTCTGTAGTAAGAATAAATTTTTCCATATTAAATCCCATAAGGATTTAATTTCAAAGCTTAAAATATTTTTGCCGTCATATGATTACACACTGTAAGAATATTTTTTCACAACCTATAATACAACAATACACCTTTTTAACTAAAGTCAAAATTTGAGAAATTACGGACCCCAAGTTTGACAGTTCACTGAAAATCACCCATTTAACGCAGTAACAGATTTTTCTTTTCATAGATAAAATGTATAAATCCATTAATGAATATGTTCCTCGTGTATATATTACAGGAAATATTCCGGCAGCGGCCATATTTTGCATTGCTTTCTTACGAAGAACAACAGTGTCCCTCTAGGCGTGGTGATAGTTTTCTTTACCAATAATTTACTTACCCGCCGTATCCTCCGCCTCCGCAACCATGAAGCTTCTTACATCCGTAACCACCGTAACTGCCATGACTCCCATGACTCCCATGACTCCCATGACTCCCGTGACTCCCATGACCTCCGTGACCCCCGTGACCCCCGTGACCTCCGTGACCCCCATGACCTCCGTGACCTCCGTGACCCCCGTAACCCCCATATCCACCTAACAGCCCGTCCAGCAGGCCTTGCCCGATCTTGTGTGGCTTGAACTTGCGCTTGAGCTTGCGGATATTTAGGTGCCGGCCCTCCGGACCGTCAGCCTCGCCCTCGTAGTCCCCGTAGTCGCCGTCCGGCGAGCGCTGCTCACGATTGAGGTCTGCGACAAGAGAGTTAGAGAGAAATGAGGGATTTACAAATGATGTGCACTCACGGAGATTTCGCGCATTCTCTGTCTGTTGCTTGTGGTTTTTCAATTCTTTAATTTCTATATTTGGGGTTTGTGTGCATGCGTTATAAAGGAGAGAAAGAGAGGTGATTCTTTTTCGCGTTCTCTCCTTTGTGGCGTTTACTTTTTGTGACTCAATGGACGTCTTGAGGTCTTATTCAATGATCACGCAATGCTTGCGATAGCGCTGCAGCGCGGGATGCGAAGAATGGGCGGTGATTTTTTATTCAAATGAATTTAACGGAAGGATGGCGCGCACTGCAATTTACCGAGTATATTCATTATTGCAATTATAATAAATGGTTAAGGGCGAACAAATATTTATGTTTGTGGGGTTCGTATTTGGTCATTTAATCGGCCCTTGGCAACCCGGTATTTACTAAAATTCTATCGCTCTGAAATATACAATGGCTGTAGCTACATGACTGCATTTTCTCTATTTTCATCAACTGCTAAATTATAGCCCGTATTAAATTAATGTGCTACCGACTTAATTACAGATGTGCAGAAAAATAATTTTTATCAAATTTCTAGCTCTATTAGCTACAAAGCTATAATTACAATAGTTTTTCCGTGAATGCGTAAGGAATACCTGTGTCTAAATGAATAATTTGTGTATCAATCGCGTTAATTTGATGAAATTGGTTCTATCTTAGTATTCAATAAATTCTGATAAATTAAAAATTACCTTACCAAATCCGATACAAAATAGGCCGTAATTATTTGCACGTCAATTACTTTAGAATGTAAGAGCTATGGGAACATTTTCTTTACGGCACTTTCTTTTAAACTTTGCTACACTCATTGAACAATTAATTACGCACAATTCATGCAATACTTGCAACATTTATATCTTTGTAGGGAACAGAATGATATGTATAAAAAAGTAAACAAGCTTTTACCGTCTCTATAATTAGAATAATCGAATGCGCAAAATAATTTGTGCCTAATAAGGCATTTTGCAAAATAAGTACATACAATCATAAGAACGTGAAAAGCCAAGCAATTAAATTTTCTGATATTATGTACATAAATTTTCCTATGTTTGTTATTATTCATGAATTAGTATCCGCAATTTCATGAAATTTCATTGTTAAATAAAAATAAAAATTTAATTACTATTTAATGCAAATTCGTTAATATAAATAAAAATTATTTTTATATTTACAAAATACTTTGTTGCAGTTAAAACGCTGGTCGAAGTGTCGAAATATTCTGGACATTCACATTGGTAAAATAAAATAAAATAATATAAAATGCAATTTATTTTAAGGTAAAAAATCACGTGGTTTATGGAGTAATAAAGCACTTTTATTAGTTTGTCAGAGTAAGAATGATGTTATTTCGGGTAAGAAATTTCATGTGGGTAATCACAGTCAGAACTTACAGGTTTTTTGTTAGGCTTTCTAAAAGTACGCATAAGATAAGTAATGATTCCCACCAACGAAATATTACATTTTTCACATTCACTAAACTAATTCAGCAAATAACTTTTAATATTTCTTGATAATTATTATTTTAATTTTTAATTTTAAAATTACGTATGTCAAAACATCTGCGCAGTAGATACATTGTGAAATATGAATTTTACGAAACAGCGAAAGATATAAATAAGTTTTTAATTCCATGACCTACTGACTCTATAAAATTTTGAATCAACGTACACTCAATTCAATCCAATAAAGTTAAAGTATTTAAAAAAAATTTCAACAAGTTCAATCAGACATTAATTCCATTGAACAGCGCATTACACAAAATCTTCCACTGACCTACTTTCAAACACCATTCAGCCCAATTCTCAAAAGCACTCACCTGTATCCTCTTCAGCCTCGCTCAGAATCGGCCCCTCATCCTCGACACCCCCAATCGCCGCACCCGACTCCGGAAAAGCGACCGTCGCCACGTCGCGCTTCGTTCGAATCTCCGCGGGCTTCGCAAGCACCGCTCCCGCGGCAAAAAGCGCGCACAGCACAACCAAACCCATCGTCCGCGCACCAAACATCACCATCACGAATTTCCCGGCAAAATCTTCGCAACAAAAAACGAGAAAACGATGCAGCCTCTACGAAACCTCGACACCCATTCGCCTTTCCAGTCCCTTCTTTCTTTCTTTTATACCCTAGCCAGGCCGCGGCTTATATATACACACTCGCGAGATCACGTGAAAAGTTCAAATTGCTGCACACCGCGCGCTGCTGCAGTAGTAGGTACACTGAAACCGCCGGGTTTTTCCCGGCTGTGTATAATACTTTTTTTTTCCTCTCCGGGCGACGGACGGTGATGGAATCGCGCGCGAGGACTCGCCGCCTTATAACTCTCTTATACGCCGTGTGTATATATCTCGTCTTTCTCTACTCTCCCTTCACCCGTGGTCGCGGCAACTGGTGTGGTGTTTCGAAAACGCTGGGGCTTATATATTTCGATAATGCGCGGCTGTTCGGCTGTGGTGTGACCTGCGCTGGCGTGTGAAGCCGTATTGACTATCGAGCGCGCCGCGGATGCTGCGAAAGAGACGCGCGCGCAGCGGGCAGGACTTTTCGCAATTGAAATTCGCGGGGACCGGGCGACCTTTCGAATGTCTTCAGGGACGTCGCCGGAAGTATTTGGAGGATTTTTTCTCGGTTCTATGGCGAGGTGAGAATTAGGAGGTGGGCGGGCGTTTGAGGATTCCGTCGGTCAATGGGTTTGTAGGCGATTCGCTTTTAGTTACTGGTTGGTTGTAGAGTGAATATTGGAAAATAAAATTCGCGGTACAATGTAAGCTGTATACAACGCTTTGTAGCACTATAGATATTATGTGTACTTTCAGTTACTATGAGACTAGTTTATAATAATGCAAAAAATTGCAGGTACTTGAGGTGAAAACAACAAGCAGTATTCGAACGGAACCTAATAAATCCATTTATTTTAGATTCGAAAACTAGATTGCGTATGTTTTGTGCAATGTAATTGATGTATTGTGTTGTCTGATTTATAAAAGTACTTATGGAGAAAGTCAATATTTTGTCATTGACGGCACATTGAAAGTATAATTTTGTAAATAAACGAGATGATTTCTCAAATAATGTTTGGTGGTTCAATTTTGTGTAAAAATATAAAAATGGAACAGTTTTTGAGTTTTTCTTTCAGACAATTATTAAATATTACAATAAAAAAAATAATATGAGTATGTTATCGCCTAAAAGACAAAAAGACTCATCGTTTTACTCAAGGTTCGTATAGTATGTAAATTTATTTCTCATAATTTTAGTATTTCCAATCACGTCTACAGAATATTAATTTGAACAAATTTTCATTATTATTTATAGTCATTTTGAAATTTATTACCGATAAAATATTGAATTATTATAATGCAATTCATCAATACATCTCAACTAAGATAAATTTCTTCCGCTGAATTTTTCTTACAAAGTGAACGAACCATCGCACCACGTACGTAACGAAAGACATTTTAATAATTCATAACCCCAACCTTGTAAAATGAAAATGAGTAAGTAGACTAGTTAAAGCGCCCGACCACGAACTTTGCGTGTGAAAGGCAGCGCGATTATGCGCGAACTAGCGAACAAGAGAGTACAGCGCGTAAATAATCTTCTCGCCCTTCAGCTCATTCCCTGAAAACACCCACCATCAAACTCTATCGCAAATCGCGAGCCCCGCAAATATTCCTCCTTCCACGCGACGTCTCAATTCCGCTGGCATCAGTCAAGTGCAAAATTTAATTACGACGAAGCCAAAGCTTCGCGTGCGCGAATACGAACACCGTCATGAATATTCAGGCGCTCCGCGCGAGAAATACACACGAACGCGCGTAGGCGAGCCTCTTCTTTTTTGGGCGCCGCAGTTGCCCATATATATACTAACCAATGTTACTCTTAGTATAAAATTCTTTATTCCTTTAGCGTGTACTCGGCCTTACTGAGCGAGCAGCGCGTTTGTTTCGGGCCGGCAGGGCGCCGCGCGACTTTATAAGCGCACCGAGCGACCGAAAACTTACACAGAGGAAAAAGATTATCCGAAATTGTAAAAAATATACTATTTCAACCATACTTACCAGTCGTAGATTTTTTCGAGTGTTCTGTTTCTTGATTGTTTGTATTAACATTACGATCTGGACTGATTTGACATTCAGCAAAAAAACATGAAATGTCCAGGTTTGTCTACATAAATTTATTTTTATTTGTAGTATAACGAACATCTTATCTAAATTATTCTTTTAAATTTTAAGCTTTGAAAAACTTACACTGTATAAGGACGCCTCGCTTTCTATTGACTCGTTCATAACCAAACCAACTGCATTTTCTTTAAAAAAATTATTAGATCGCTTTTTCATAGACATCGAATAGTCCTTGAAATACGTTGGACGTTTAGACATGATTGAAAAGTTGATGTTTTTTATATTAATTAGGCATTAATTAATTCTTCTCTTGGAAAATTAATTCAATGGCAAATTTGTCTGCGAATCGACTTAAATTTCAGCAATGCCATTCTGAATATCTCTCTTTTATCTAGATTATTATTTTAATTTTATTTATAAAAATTAAATGAATTTCCTTATAATTTGTATTTTTAACTTACGCTGTACAGAAAGCTTTTCCTTTTCATCATTTATCACAAAAGTAAAGTTGAAATTTCTCGAAAATATTTTCCAATCACTTTTACATAAATATCGAATAATCTTTTAAATAAAATGGATATGGGGCGTCCTTGTAAGCAGAGATTGATTCGATAAATATTGCAAGAAAAAATATTCGTAACCTATTACGTAAAACGGGATAGAATTCTTCTAAACAGAGTGAAGTTGTTTAAATAACAAACAAAATATTTCAATAAAAAAGTGTTCGTAACCTCCCGTTATAAACGTTCAAATTTTTCAAACCACAGTGAAGTTGTTTAAATAACAAACGATTATCATATAATTTTTTTTATATTATCAAAGAAGGTTATATAAAAAAACAGTTATTTCTATTACAAAAATCTATAAAAAATGTTTTCTTTGATATTTTACACACAAAGTAAAACTACTTCTGTCGTACAAGAAGAAGATTTAGGAGAAAATAAGAATGAAGGGGAAATTACCGTAATAAAGTATGGTACAAAAAAATATCGGGCTAACATCTTAAAAAAAAGTGGTGAGAATTACGTATTTTTATGTTTTTTAATTTTCTATTTAACTTTTAAAAACTTAATTTTAACACAGTTATCGTGTTAAATACTTATTAATTTATTTATTTGTAGAGGACAAGAAATATCTTGAAAAATTAATGGTAGATAAAAATGGAAACTTGGTACGACCGAAAAATGCGCTTAATAGCACGGCTCTAGCGCAAAAAAAAAGAAATTAAAAAGGAAAAAAGTAAAGAAAAAAAAATGAGTAAAAACTCGAAAAATAATTTAAATGAAAAGCTGATTCAGTCTGAATCAATATTTGAAAAAACGGATATATTAGATTCAGAAGAAGAAACGGCAGACGAAGAGGAAGAAAGACGAGAAAAAGAGCAAGAACGAGAAAGGCATAAGAAAGAGCAAGAAAAACAGCGAGAACAAGAAAGGCAAGAGAGAGAGCAAGAAGAAGAGCGGGAACGAGAAAGGCAAGAGCGAGAGCACGAACGCGAACGAGCAGGGCGAGAGCAAGAATGGCAAGAGAGAGAGCAAGACTGCGAACCAGCAAGGCGAGGAGACAGGCAAGAGAAGGAGCAAGTAAAAGAGCGAGAACGAGAAATGAAAGAAAGAAAGCAAAAACGCGAACGAGCAAGACGAGAACGAGAAAGGCAAGAGAAAGGCAAGAGAAAGAACAAGAAGAAGAGTGGGAACGAGAAAGGCAAGATAAAGAACAAGAAGAAGAGTGGGAACGAGAAAGGCAAGAGAAAGAACAAGAGGAAGAGTGGGAACGAGAATGGCAAGAGCGAGAGCTCGAACAAGAACGAGCAAGGCGAGAGCGAGAATGGCAAGATAGAGAGCAAGAACGCGAACGAACAAGGAGAGAAGGACACAGGCAAGAGAAGGAGCAAGAAAAAGAGCGAGAACGAGAAAGTCAAGAGAAAGAGCAAGAACGCGAACGAGCAAGACGAGAGCCAGAATGGCAAGAGAGAGAGCAAGAACGCGAACGAGCCAGGCGAGAAGGAGACAGGCAAGAGAAGGAGCAAGAAAAAGAGCGAGAACGAGAAAGGCAAGAGAAAGAGCAAAACCGCGAATGAGCAAGACGAGAACGAAAAAGGCAAGAGAAAGAGCAAGAAGAAGAGCGAGAAGGAAACAGGCAAGAGAAGGAGCAAGAAAAAGAGCGAGAACGAGAAAGGCAAGAGAAAGAGCAAAAACGCGAACGAGCAAGACGGGAACGAAAAAGGCAAGAAGAAGAGCGGGAACGTGAAAGGCAAGAGCGAGAGCACGAACGCGAACGAATAAGGCGAGAAAGAGATTGAGAAAACAGAGATAGATCGCGGTCTCCGCTGGCTAGCGACGATGAGGTATGTTTTATTAATATAGTGGTATAAGCTTCAATTTTTAACGATTGTTGTAGCTTTTCTGATTTTTTTAAAAGTATTTAATAATTGTTTCTTTTCCTTTAACTTTGACTTTATAATTTTGCTTAGTTTTCACGAAATTCTCAATTTTTTCTCAAGTTCTCTTCGAAATAAATTATTGGTTTTGATAGTATTTTTAGATCTTTTTACTTTTTTATATATATATGCGTGTGCGTGTGTGTATGTATATAACAATTTTATATAAAACTGACAAAGAGGAGTGAAAGTAAAATCGCCGGTAAGATATTCGCGTCGAATGTTTTTGAAATAGAGCGATCTTATGGGTTAATCCCGGTAAATCGGTAAATCTCATTGGAGCATTTCAAAAAACGTTCGACGCGAATATCTTACCCGTGAGTGTACTTTCGTTCCTCTTTTTTAATGACGCTTGCAAACGTTGATTGCATTGAATTTTATTGGCAGCGAAAAGGGCCGTTTGCATGCACATATTATAAACAAATATTTATTAATTTAATAACTTTTTATGCAGGAAAACGATGAGAACGCTCTTGAACGTTGTCGTCAGGGAGGTGAAGGAAGAGTCCGGCTAGTTAGCTGTTATAAGGTTTGGATAAATAATGGAACACTGACGCACTATCAAAGATGGTTGGAAAACCCGAAAGAAATGACACGTCGTCTTTTAAAAACGTTGGTTGGCAAAGGCAATTTGATGAATATGTGTGCAAGAGGGCGTAAACGTGCAAAAGAGGGTATTCCTGCTAAAATCGGCATTCCAAAAGATATTATGATGGCCGTTGAAAGTGAGCCTCTAAAATTTATTATAATATAATAACATATAGTATAATGAATATACGTTTTGTTTTCAGCTTATGTTAATAATAAGTGCACCTACCGACTTAAACCCAATGAATTTACGACAGTCACGAACATGATGATCCAGGCATTGCGGCATCCAAAAGTTTGATTACCATTATGACGTTCATTTTTTTAATTATAAAGTGAATTAATTTGTATGTTACTTTTATTAAATTAACATATGTTGTTTTTATTAAAAAAGTAATTTAATTACTAAAATAAAACTATTAAATTTGTATTTTCGGTATATGTAAAATCATATATTTCAGAAATAAAAAGCTATTTTTTATGCATACATGCTTCTATTTTTATTTTGTATTAAAAAATTTTATTAAAAGAATTTTTACTTTTTTATTTGATTTATATACAGTCTAACCTCGAACACTGCTCCCTCGAACACTGATTTACCTCGAACACTGCTCGACTAGTTTTTAAGAACTTGATACTTCGATTTTTTCAATGCAAAATTTGATGTCTATACGACAATATTAAGTTATAAGGTATATACCTTATAATTTATAACTACATAGAACTTCAATTTATTAACGTCATTAGCTGGCAGGAAAGTTATTTGTTTCGAGCCGTGTTCGAAATATATCAAATAAATATATATATATATATATATATATATATATATATATATATATATATATATATATATATATATATATATATATATATATATATATAAGAAGAAAGAATTTTTATTTTTTATTTTTGTCATCGATCTATATAATGCGAGTAAATTGTACACACACTCACGCGCACACACACACGAGATGTTAAATTTACAAACCATATCCAATATACTAACAATATATTGGATATATATTGGTCGTGATCCCTGATAACCGGAACTATTGGCAACATATTGGACATATATCGTAAGATGTCAAGATACCAAAATTTTGGAAACTATTGGCAACCTATTAGACATATGTCGGACGATGTCAAGATATATCGATTTTATAAACTATTGGCAACATATTGGTGAAATATCGGATCGTGTCGTTTAGCGTTATGTCGGCGATATCTTACCTGTATGTTATCAATATATCGCCCATATATTGGCCATTCCAGTTTCCAATATATTACTAACATATGTCCGTTAGTTTCGATTTTTACGTGGGTAGTAGCAGTTTCATATGAAATTAATACGAATTTCAAGTTTATATATCAAAGTTCTAATTTCAATAATTGCAGTATTAAATAAAATAGATTGTAATAAGTTGTATTGATTATTATCTAACTGTACGATGGCATAATTACAATAATTTATTTCGAATATTATAAATCTTTTGATTATGTATAGAAGTTTAAATTCAAGATTATTTAGTGGACATTTAATGGATAATGAGGAAGGAATATGATGGATGCTCACATAATAGGGATTGGAAATAGGATTATACGGTTTCAATGTTGTATATTATTAATGTTAATGATAATGCACCACTTCTATTAGAAAATCCTCAGTCAAATATTATTACCCTCTGATCTTAGTCAAGTTTGTTTTTCGTTATCTAAAAAATTATATAATACACATGTAAATAACTGTGTAATAATAAAAAATATTTGAGAAAATATCAAAATTAGTTATGATTAAACGCTGAATAAACTGTATTACCTACTAACTTTCGTTGATGGTAAAATAATATTCACAGAAAATATTATTAAAAACAGTGATAATGCGGTAAATTAATAATCTATTTAATCTGTTGCTTCTTTTCCAACTAGGACTAGATTTACCATAATGTCGACAATATGACTTGCAAAAGTTGTTGTTATTTTACTTAGTTACTTGTTACCTTGCTGATTGCTTAGCATGTGTTTAAAACAAAAACAAACAATTATTTTAACAAGTATATAGGGTTCTTATAAGTGTGTATGTGAATTTTTTCAGATTGTTTGGACCAAGTTTGTTCGAGTTACAGTTGGCCAAAAACGGTAATTTTAGCATTTTTTGCATTTTGGAGCTGTTTTGAATGATTTTTAGCTCAGTAAGAGTGAATTTTGCGCAAAAATTTAATCTGTACTTTTTTTATGAAAATTTTCTGAATTTTTCAAAAAGTATATTTTTAAGGTCATATAACCCTTCATTACATGGATTTAGTCGATTTAAAAACTCAAAAGTTGAAGAAAAGAGAGTTCGATCACTCGGTCGACTACAAAAAAATTCATGGAAATTCCTTTTATTAGTATAAAAGTACCAGAAGGTCAATCGTTAGAGCTTTATTTCTTGCTAAAAATAAAAATAACAGTCCAATTATGCTAAAATATGATTAAAATGCATATTTAGCACCATTAATAATGGGTTCGATCATTCGGCACAACACCAAAAAATTCATGAAGTTGCCTTTTTTAGTACAAAAGTACCTGCATAACTCCCACAATGTAAATCAAGATGTATTTCTTGCTAAAAATATAAATAACAAGCTAAAATATGATTAAAATGCCTATTTAGTACCTATAATAATGGGTTCGACTACATGGATCATCATTAAAAAAATTATGAAGGTAGCTTATATTAGTACAAAAGAAACTGACTATATCTGTTTACAAAGACTAGCACATTTCAAACTGCTATGAAGAGTAGCATATTTCGAAATCTTCCACGAAGAGTACCACATTTCGCCATTCTCACACGTAATTTTTTGTCAACTCACTCACTTTCAAAAGATTTATTAAGAAACTCTATATGATTATCTATAATTATATATAACTAAGTATATATAATTACTGGGAAGGGGGGGGGGGGGGTTCCTCCCGATCTCGCGAACCCCTATTTTTTACTTTTAATAAGATAAATAGAGAAAAATTAAAACATTTAACTGTAAAGGGAAATTTTTGTATAAACTTTAATGTTCTTAACATATATCTAACATATAAAAAGGGTAGTTTTGCCAAATGATAATAAATAAAATAAAATAAAATATTGATGTTAACAAAATGTATTTATGAGTTATCAATGATGGAAGAAGCTTAAGATAATGTAAAAATACAATTTTACTATTGTATAATACAGAAAGAGTTTGTTGATTTTTGTATCTTCGCAAAAATCTAAAAAATTAGGTATACTTTACCAATGCATCCAAATTTTATCAGATTTATACACTATAGTCTTGAGTTGTAGTACAGTTAGTATAGTAGTATGATTTATTGTACAACAATATGATTATAACAGACAAACTTTGCGTGTGTTTGATTTACGGTAAGGATCATGATTAGTTAGAAAAATGTATTACAAAGAATTACCTTTTAGAAACATACTTCGGGAGGAAAGAGCTCGTTGAGCTATGCTATTGTTATGCTGTGCTGTGCTGTGTTGTGCGGTCCGATGTTAGAACAAGTCGTTTAGAATATTCTTTAATAGATTAAAGATTTTAATAAAATATTAAAATAAAAACGTTATGAAGTAACATGATAGAAATTTTTAGATGACATTGGTTAATTTTGTTGTCATATTTCAAACGAAAGTAAAAAATATTTAAAGCGATTTTCATTAATTGTAAATAATTTCTAATCTTAAAAAAAGCATTTACCATTTTTTAAATTGCGTAACTATTTTATAAAAATAATTGAATGACCAAATGTAAACAAAATTCAAACAAAAGTTAAATATTTTAATAGGTTAATATAGGTTAATATATTATAGCACTTACCATTTTTTAGCAAAGTTTATTCTAGTTTCAAACTAAAAAAGTTAATGTTAACGTAGGTCATGCAAAAAGAATAAACCTCCAAAAGGCGAAACGGGTGAAAAATTCGGACCTGTCAAAGGCGCATGAGCTTGATCGGAGAGTTATTTTCACGCATACGGTGCAAGTTCTGCGCACAATCGGTACGAGACAGATGAACCCAGCTTATTCAAACTGAAATTCAGCACACTCGTGCTTGTATTCAGGTCAATTTTATTTGATAGTGCTATCAGATCATATTTGTCTTAAAGTCAGATCATTTTTTATCTTCTTGTCTGAATTTAAGACACATGAATATTTCAGCTGCAATAAATTTTAGAATCTCTTTTTGTAGTGTAGGAAGTATACAAAGGCTTATTTTACTGAAAATCATTCTTGAAGCCCATCATAACCTATGTACAATAATACTTGATTCCATGTTATACGAGCAGAACATAATTATGTAATGATTCTTTAAAGAATAATAAGACATTAGTACATTTTGTTTCTTATAAAGCTTCTCAGTTCATAGCATCATTAAATATTAATCACATTTTGGCATTTTATAAGTATTGGACAATTTATAAGTCATGCTTGTAAGTTTTATAATCACATAAACTGTAACTGCAAGTGTAACAATGTGTTAAAAATTATATGAACAATATGAAATAAATTTGTTTACTGTGTAAAATATAAAACTAAACTTATATAACTACAAATTGCATAAAAACATGTAAGAATTTTTCTTTTCACAAAAATCAGCTGGAAAGAATAAGCTCTCATGAAGTTTGCATTTTAATCTAAGCCACGTTTACGTTGTTTTTCTTTTGTTTATAACATCATTCAAATGGTTTATGTGATTACAATCAATAAAATAAGCATGTATTATTATTAAAATACTAATGAAGTCGGTGTCCAATGCATTGGACAGATACAGTCAGGGGGTTAAAAGGAATGCTTAAATTAATAAATATTACCTGCGTTGATAATCGATTTACACATCTTTATATATTTAAAATAAATTTTAAAGGACGGGACACAGATGACGCCAAAATCGAGGGACAGATTTTAAGTCATTAAAATCTTTTTAATAGCTGAAAATAAGTAGAAACAATTTGCTGTCTACTTTTCTCTTGAAATATCATCTAGCAATAAAATTTTAAAATAATATCAGAAAACGTAGGGTTGCGGACACGGGACACACATGATATTTCAATGCGTTTTATATTTTTAATTCGAAATCAAATAATATTGAAACTTTGCCATAATTCTCTACATGTTAAATTTAATATATCTAATTTCACGTGTTAGGCCGATACATCGTTTTAATTTTGTGTAAATTAACGGGGACACGACTTGGTCGACTTTGTGACTTTTACCCATATAATGTTGTTATATGTGTGTAGTCCTTGGATAAAGTTGCATCTTTTGTTCCATTTAATATTAATTTTAGGAAAAACTGTTCACTTTCTTTAGGAAACATGATATTTAATTTACGTATTGCATAATTTTTTTAACATATTTTCTTTTCACCCATAATTTTTTTTTCAATTAAAAGTATAATATTTAGGTATATTGACATATTAAATTCTTTTAGCGAAATCATCTGTTGTATTTAATTTAAACCAAGCTGTCAATGTGGTTTCATTATTCTTTAAAGTTTGAATTTCTTTATTTTCTTCATAAATAATTTTTTGCTGATTCTCTGATGAACAGCTAAACAAAATATGGTACGATTTCTGCCACATAAAGGGAATTCTTCTATTCGTCAATCTGCTTCCATTGGACATAAATATCTACCCTGGTAGAATGTTAGCTCGAATGGTTGGTTAGCTTATTAATTATTAGCCAGATTAATAAGCTATTAATAAGTCAAATTATAGCTAATATCTGGCTAGAATCTGCTTAAGACTATGCTTTAAGCAAGAACGTATTTTGATCGAACATCTGCGTTTTCCAGTCACGCGACCAAATGGGCGGATAAAAGAAATAAAAAATTTCAAAATAATTATGAAAATTTTATACTGAAAAAACATAAAAAGAACCATTGATTCCTTATCAGAAAAATCCACTAAAACCATGCAGAAATCTAAAATTATAGAATTCTTCTAAATTCTAATTAAATTAAATAGTTAGATGCTCATTAAAAAAATTGCTAATTGATTCCTGTAAAATTTTTTGGTTTTTAAGTATTCCTATTAAAACCAAATAGAAACAAATAAAAAATGTATATGATATTACTTATCAATTCCTATAAACATTCATTTTGAAGTGTTTTTAATGGGATTTTCCGGGTGCAGATACACACCATAAACCTCAAAAGAAATTTCATTGGTTTTTATGAGAGTCTCAACCGGGTCGTCTCCTTATACGAAGGTTCTCTCTCCTGTCACGATCTCCTCGACGATGAGAATGACATCGGTGATGTCTAGATCTTAATCGCATTGTTCTTCACTTATTAATCATTATTAATATTAAAAAGTTCTCAAAATTAAGTTTTGAAAATTATCTTGACCTGTGATCTGGATCGCATACAGCAAAATGTAAAGAAGAATGACCAACTGTTGCTAAGCAAAATATAAGAGAAAATAAATTCTTAAAGTTGCAATTTCATACCTACTGTATCAAAAAATAATGTGCGACACTGTTGGGTACATTGCTTTTTAGCGCATGTGAGTTTTCTCACTCGCTTCGCTCGTGCGAGAAACGTCCCATGAGCTAAAAGACCAACGTACCCAACAGTGTCGAAAAGTACTATTTCTTAGCTTTGAAAATGCTGTCAATGGATCGCGCAACTGATGTATCATAGGTATTTTTAACAATTTTTTTACATTCAAACAGCGAAGTAGATATAAAATCTTTACATAAGCATATATTACAAAGGAATTGAATAATATAAAGAAAAAATTTTTACACAGGTGCGGACGCCTGAATTTTGCCTCACTGCGCATTGATTAGGCCGAAAAATAATGACAATAGGACATTTTACCACACTTCTGGACAAAAGTCTTCGGTTGTTTGTAATAACATTTACTTTTCTTTTCATTTTCATTTATAAAACACTTTTATTTCAATTTAGAAATAAACCTCACATAAAAATCCAATGCAAAATGTATACCTACCCCTGCCGGCTATTGTCACAGTTCACTCGGTTTCTGCTAGTGTTGCATTACAACTTACTGAGGCACGATTTATAGTAAGGTAGTTGTGAGAACTTGTCCAATATCCTTACTTTTTATACCATATCTCAATCTCGTGGCAATAACTCACATAAAATACAGTTCATATATCACTGATATACTATACAATATAAAAAATATATAAAAAATCTCACTGTCGTTGACTACTATACAATTAATAATACTTTGTCAAAGCAGAGTGCCAAATCAGTCGGTAGCATTTTGTCGTTTGTTCCTCATTATAATATAAAGAAATAAAATTCACGCTCATTCAGAATCCAACAGTAATTTTTCTACTCGCAATACTTTCTTTGCCTCGCTCTCCCTCCATACACATGCGCCAGCAGTCACGCGGCGCGCAAGACCGCGAAAAAGTATACCATACGACGCGGGCTCCCTCCGTCATCGCATGAAACCTCCGCGCCTCGCACTTTTATACAAGTACCAGTCGTCGAGGGGGAAGCCCCGATACGAGTCTCTCAGCCAAGGCGCGAAGCACCCACGTACACAGCGCCAGCATACATATACACACACACACGCATTAAGAAAAGTGTCTCTAAGGCCTTGCGCGCTCGCCGAAAGCGACGAGACAAAGAGGTGGAGGAGGAGAGCCGGCGGAGAAGAAGAGCGAGTCTCTCTCTCTTGGTCTGCGCCTCTTCTTCGCGTCCGCGCTTGCCAGCGTCTCGGGCCAGCGGCTGCTGTAGACAGACGGAGAGCGCGGTAGCGTCTTGAGACGCGCCAAGAAAGCTGAGGACAATGGAGTAACTCCTCCGCGTCACAGGGTAATATGAGCCACGAGGAAACGGCGCGCAAGCCAGCCAGTCATATGACGCCACCCCCGAAAAGTGCAAAGCGCGAGCGCGCTCCGCTGTGTGCACTGCGTTCGTCCGAGAGAACAAAAGAATCTTGGGGTGCTGTAACAGGGCAGCAGCAGTATATAGCATGCGCTGTCGGCTACGAGCGCGCGGCTCGGTGTCGAGAGCCGTATACCGAACGACATTCAACGAGGCACGAGCGTCTTGGGTCAGTGGAGATGGCTGTGCCACCGTTCCCTGGCTTTTCGGGTATTTGTGAAGGTTGCATGAAGTATTCTGGCTATTAGACTTAGTGTATGTCTCGTTTTAGTGGATTTTCCTAGGAAGGCCATGTAGCTCGTTGTAGAGACTATACCTATAATAGGAAGTAGAAAGTTTATAAAAACATTTTTATATATCTGAGTATATTAAAACTTGGTTTTGTTAAATCTTGTTATTAGTATGTGTCTATGTAAACGCTTACATGATTAATGACAGAATTTAATTACGAGAGCATTAGAATTTTAAATTATTATACTAACGATTCTATTGTATATTTGTGGTTAATGGTGGTTTGGTCATACAGTAATAAAAATGCCGCTGCCAATTCATTGGCATTTAGCTTCCTCAAACTAAATTAATTGTTTCAATATAAAATACATTGTTCTTATTTATTAATTTTAAATTGCTATATCTCTCCGAAATATAACCGTTTAATCGAAAAATAACGTTTTCGTGTATAATAAAAGAATGAAAAAAGCCTACTTAAAATTTGAGTTTGTAAAAGATAGGTAATTTCATGCTTTTTTAATGCATTTACACTAAATTGATAATAATATTTCTATCATGTCAAAATCGTAAGATAGAAAAATCGATTTAAAAAACGAATTGACGAATTTTTAATTTCTTTTTAATTTCGAGCTTCATTAAAAATTAAAAAATTCTCGAGATATAAACGCTCAAAAAAATTTTTAAATTCATAATCTCAAATATCTTGAAATATGTATAAAGGTCGTTGTGATCCGAGCAAAGAACTCATTTAAGAGATAGTAAAAAGCTACCGTTTTGGAAAGTTTCAGATCAAATGCTGCTGATTTACTCCAGTATTCGCAGGTGACTAAAAACCGATTTTTTTACAAAAAGATTTTTTCCCCTTCAACAGAAAAAGATGAAGCCTAAAAATGTTACAGAATATTCTTCTGCATATTCCTAATCATCTCAATTTTATTAAAAAATTTCCATTCTTATATTTCACAGATATAACCGTTTGAAAAGAAATGATGATATCGTGAATAATAAAACAAGGGAAATAACTTCAAAATTTCGGGTCGGAAAAGATAGATAAATCTATGCTCTTTCAAATGCATTATCTCATCGATCACTCAATCGATGAGATTATTTCTAAAACTCAAAAACACGAAAAAACTGCTAAAAAACAAAAACGCGTGGAAAAGCAAAAACAAAATATTTTTGAGTCGTCTTCCTTAAAAATAAACAAAATAAATGAGCCCCGAGGCATTAATTTATCCGTGTATATTCAGAGTAATGTTAATCCACATCCACATACACACACAGACACATACGCACACACAATGCACGTACGCACGCACGCACACACACACATCCATACATACATTTTCTAAAAATAGTGTATTTTCATTCACAGTATCTCAAAACATGTTTCTAACATGTTTTTAGCAAAACTTTCTTTTTACCATCACAAAGCTTCCTCTGTGAGGAAGTAAAAGAAACACATACTAATATAATTTTTATGCAATATAGAATTACGTATGTTTTGTTTGCACATATACATTTACATTGATTGTATTTTTAGTTTCACTCTAAATATAAGTGACTATCAAAAGAAATTTGATAAATATCACTGAATCTTATTAATAGTTTCAAATACTTGAATATTAAAGAAAAATAAAAGTTATTTTTAATATTTATTATTATATTATACTTGAAATTTTGCAGTTTCTGTGTACTTTGAATGATAAAAGGGAGACAACAAAATTCTTTTCAATTTTTATCTGCTACTAATTATTAGTTATTATTAATATTATTTTTAATGGAAATTATCGGCTCTGCGAATCAACGTACCGTAATTTTACTTATAATATATTTCTGCTTCTACAATTGATATATAGGAGGATTAAAATTTAGCACCTCGTCCCTCTACATTATGTAGAGTATTTGGAAACATAAAGCGTAAAAATGATTTTCAGAGAAAAATTGAGAACCCGTAAATGAAATTTTTTATATTTTATGTTTCAATAGATAAATAGATTGAAATTTGATGTGAATTTTACTGTGGTACTACCTAATGCCAAATTTTTAAAATTAATACTATTCATATTATTATTGGTATTACTATTATTAATAGTTCTAATGCTTCCTCAAGGAAATTTTGTGATTGTATAAAAAAATTGTATTATTGTATGTGCGTGCGTGCATGCATGTGCCAAGTATTCCACTTCGAAACAGTGAGTAGTCACTGATTCAATTAGTGATCTAAATTTTTACAGAAAACTGTGGGATAATCTATAAATGACTGTTAAAAAAGGGAAGTCAATTACATTACTTAAAAATTTTTTAAATGTTTAATTTTATATATGTCTAAATATATACAAGCGACAACTCTAAATAATTACTTATTCTCCAAATATTCATATTTTACAAGTTAGCCCTGTATACTATTAACTATCAGTGTTGTTAAAGTGATGTTAAACCCCGTGTTACTGGTAAATCCGGAGATCCACTTTTTTGATTCATTTTTCAATTTTAAGAAAATATCTCTATGAAAAGTTATTCTTTTTGGTTGAAACAACAACTTTCCATAGAGATATTTACTCAAAATTGAAAATGAAATGAGAAAAGTGTATCCTCGTATTTGTCGGTGACAGGTGACTTTAGCATCACCTTAAACGTATATGGGGAAATCTCCAGAACTTTTAACTTTCAAATGTTGAAAATGAGGTCAACTTAAGTTAGGAGCGCAGCTCTAGTTTTTTCCACACAACTTCTCGAGACTATAATCAATTAATATTTGCACATGAAGAAGCCCGCAACAAGTGCCTACCGAATATAAAATGATTTATCAAATAAGGCAAGTTAGAATTTCTGTGCATATATTTTTTCTTGAAAACAGTTCTAAAATATTTGTGCAGCTATTTTTATTTTTATTTTTGATACTTAAATCAAACACTTGTATTGCATTAATGTTATTTTACAAATTACGTTGATCGTAATGATTCACTTAAAGTGATTGGTAATGGTTCGGTTGAAGATACAACGCAGGACAAGGATGCGTGACAACTCACTTCTGATTCCGAGAAATCCTTTGAGGAGGATGAAGATTCAAATGAGGTCAAGGACTTACATTCCCTAAAAGACGACAAAAATTGTATGCTTTAATTGAGGGATTTTATTATAGTTCGTTTATAGTATAAAAAGACCGAAAGTGTAATATTATTTTAATACAAATTCAACTTTTTATGCATTGATTAAATTTAAATTGACTAATTTTACCTCTTAGACGACGAAAACACTTTTTTTCGATATATTTATTTCTCTATTCACTCCTTTTTTCCCGTTTTTTTAACTTTTCAATTCGTTTGTGCTTTACGCACTCTTCCTTCTTTCTCACCTTTACTTCACTCAAAACAGGTCTCATGATTGTAAAATACAAATAAACTTCTTCTCGTATTTGTATTCAGTTTTTCTAGTTACAACAAGAGGTTATGATGCTTAAACAAACGCGTGTAGCGGACGGCGCGTTGTGGATGCGACAAATCGATGTAAATTTGCTATTTTATTAATACATATTAGTTTTTTAGGTATGATGCAAAGCTATTTCTCAAAAGTTTATCAAATACTATATTTTGGTCATTTATTTCATCGATTTTAATTAATATTTATCGCACAAACGGGTGTTGTAGATGCGACATTTTTTTGTTCGTTTTTTAATCGGCTCACTTAGGTGTTATTTAAATTTTGGGCATTATGTTTACTAAAATAACAAAAAGGGATTATAATACGACATTATACTGTTGACATATTTCACTCATATTAAATACTTTTTAAGGTAATTCAATTACTATTTATTGTGTTATTCTTCGTGTTGAGGATGCGACACCAAAAATCTACGACAATTTTGAAATGTATTTAACTCCGATTATATGAATAAAATGAAAATATTATCAATATTATCTTATTCTTTGATTATTTCTTAGTAAGAAATATTTTTTTTATATTTGTATTGGGTCAATTTGAAACACTATTAGAGAAACTATAATTGAAATCGGGAATACGACACACGAGATATATGACAGTTTAGACATTTGATTGACAAATTTAATTAATTTATGGCAGAAAGTAAACATAAAAATGTAATAAACAATAAGCTTAAGCTATAAACAATAACATAAGCCTATGTGAAACAGTTTATTAATTTAATACAGTTAAAATATAAGAAAAAACTGATTGAAACCTCGAGTCACATAGGTTAAAGGTTTGGGAGATTTCCCCATATTTATAATGCAAATAAATATTTATTTGCATTATAATTGTAAATAAATGTTAATAAACAACAACCCACCAACCTGTCGCATCATATAAACTTTGCTACTCAACATTTCTGAATGATACTGATTCAATACTGAAATTCACTGCTTCAATAGTGACATAAGGTTTGACAAAATAATTCACTGATTCTCAGTGAAAACTACTGATTAATCATTGAAAATGTAGTTCACTTAGACAATCATTGAAAATTTCACTGATTCATTTTAGAGAGAATGTATCGATATTAACCATCGATATTTATCAGTATGATCGTACTTTCAAGTGGGGTGACGTTGAGCTAGTGAGATGACTTTAATCTAGTCAATAAATAGGACAGTTAAAAAAACGGCATTTAAAAAAAATACAAAATATTTAAGCATTAATTAATTTTTTATGTTATAAACTCAATTCACAATAATTATTTTAACTTATGGAATAAAGTTTCTCCACCATCTGAAAGTCATCCGGTTCTACGGTACCCAGACGGCAAAGGCAGCACTTAAACAGTTCTTTTTGTACTCGCGGTAGTGAACATGAATTCATGAAAATAATATAGAGCTTTTTAATACTACATGGTATGCCCACTTATTTGAATATATATAAACAGTTCAGAAAGTGCTCGTATTTTTAAAAAAATATTATAATCATTATGTATTATTAAAGAATTAATCTGATACGTGTTGATTCTCCCTTAATTATTTAACACCTTGCCCATATGAATAACATATATAAAGAGCCCGGGGCAACAAGCAGTAATCTCCTCGGTCATCTCGTGTTTCATTTGACTCTAAAAGAATGAAAATCGCACTTTTCTCTATTCAACAAACGGTCATGATAAGAGACTTTGGTGACTGATGCTCCGAAACTTTGAAAATCATTTTTGTCTCGTGGTGGATATTGTTCTCATAAATGACTGCTTGTTGCCCTGAAAATTCTAGTCTCTTTTGATTGTTTGTTGCGCGCGGAGTTCATTGTAAAATATAAGCAGGGAGTCAAGTGGAAAACGGGATGACCGTTTGATGCACTGAGCTCTTCAAATGTTATGTAAGTCAGATGCTTTATTCTCATATATAGTCTTCAAGAAATGTTATGTAAGTCAGATGCTTTATTCTCATATATAGTCTTCAAGAGGAAATTTAATCTCTTGCACATTAGATGTTACACCACCCATCGATAACATTAAAAAGCTTAACATAATGAGTGCTTTTGAGATATAAATTCAACTAATCGAACATATCCTGTTGAGTTTACGAGATATTTATGCACTGTTCAAGAATATATTATAAATAGATGGACAGGCATAATCTGTATTCTTGTTCGAGACAAAAAAGGCAATACATTAATATTACATAACACTGAATTCGAAATAAAAAATAAAAGAAAGAACTAATAATTAGTACTTTTGGATTTTTTTAATAGACTTTATTTAAAAGTATGGTAACAGAATGAATTTATAATCAATTATCGTGAACTTATTTAGAATTCATTGGATTATGTGCGCCGTTTGGGATACATTAACTTCACGAATAATTTCGACCTATATCCATCACCTATATGTTATACTTGTACTCTTTAAATTTTTAAGAGTGCTATTTTCACTCTAAAGGCTTAGTACTTCACTGATGACTCACTTATAGCGAACAAAACAAACTTAGATAATAGTAAAATTTAGATACTGAAAAGTACAGTGTAAACATCCCAAAAATTTTTCGTACCCCCAAAAACTACCAAGAATCCACGCAAACCTTGACCTCCCAAAAAAACCAAGAAGCACGAGTACCCACAAGCCCATTAATCTCATCATCTGACCACACAATCACCTCCTCCGAAAGCACGACGAAAGACCGCATCAAAGGCGAAACGCGTCATCCGGATACCCACACGCGACACTCGAGCCTCCGTTGCGGCATGCCCAATAAGCCGTGGCAAGCGTCGCGTCGCGCGGTTACGCATGAGTGCTCTCGCATAAAAGGAACGCGGTGACACTCACCAGGAGGTCATGAGGCGACTGGAGAGTGTCGCTCGTCTTCGAAAGCGCACGCCTGCAGCAGCGCGTCTCCAAAGTTCAGCTCTGCAGCTATCACAGGAGCTCCCTAACACACGTGCACACCACGGAAATTCCATCCATTCTAGCTACTTCTCGATCATTCCTCTCTGTCTGGCAGCAGTCGCAGTCGCAGCCGACGTTCCTCCCTTCGAATCCGGAATCGGCATTCCGCAGCGGGGATATTATACAGACAGACAGACAGAGTACAACAGACGCAGAAAGAGAGAGGAAGAATATCGCACTGTACGTCTCTCTCCCGCCAACGACGTCTGTTGTATACGTACATACCGCGCGTTACGCAATGCGATTTGACTCGTCGAAACAGCCGGGGCCGCGCGCACAGTGGACTCGGAGAATCGTAGACAAGCGTCGTGGTCAAGGCGGCCGACGAAAGGGTTGTGGGCGGCGACGGAACAGTCATAGAAACTCTATCCGGGCGGCAGCCGAGCCAGGAGGTCAATCGGCATTTCGCTCCCCTTTACGAATGCCTCTCTCTCTCTCTCTCTCTCTCTCTCTCTCTCTCTCTCTCTCTCTCTTTCTCTCTCTCTCTCTCCTCGCTCCTCGCCGCGCGTCTGCAGTGTCTCCCTCCTCGGCTCCTCGCTCTCGCTCTATTTCACTGCGATGGCCTCGAGCCTGGATGACCGCAGGCATCACGAGGGAGAGAGAAGAGGCTCACTGCGGCCTCCGCCCCTGCGCGTTCATTTTCCCTTTTCGGAGGGGGTGCATGCGTAAGGACAGTGAGAAATAGAGATGCCTCTTATTACAAGAGCAGTGTGCGTGGATCTGGGCGGTTTTGTCTCTCTCTTTCGTCCTTTGCGGAGCTGGAGGCTCGGCTTTCGGAGCGAGCGACTGAGCGTGGTGAATGTTGTATTCATGGTGGATGGAGTGAGGGGAGGGAGAGGATGAGTATAACAGGCGGGAATGAGATTTGATGGGATAGCTTTGATTGAGGGGATTTGTATGTATCTTTTATGCGTGACTTGCTTCTGTTATGCACTGTTGGGGATTGACGTGGGATGGGTGTTTAATTTTGCCTTGTTTGGCTTCGGATACTAGAGTACAGTGGACATGCTTTGAATATGCGTATGTAGTTATCAAAGGAAAGGGTGTATTTGGACTGTTTAGTTTAAGAATATTATAAGATGAACAATTACAGCAAATTACATTTTAATCGAAACAAAAACATTTATTTTAGTTAATAACTTTGTCGCTTATCAAATATTAAACTTAAAACGTAAAAAAATGTTATCTTCTCGTAATGATATAGGTGAATTTAGTCATTCACTCAATTTCCTGTTGAGAGATATACAAAAGATTTTTAATAATAACAGCAAATAATAATATTAATACACGGTGAACCGTAAATCAATTTTTCACTATTACCGTTCAACAACGATTTATACAAAATATTATATAAAATTTAATTTAAAAAAGTGATAGAAAGACAGTTCTTTCGAAGCTACCTGTAAGCACATCATAATACAGATATAGGTAAGGTAGTTTTTGTCCGGTATACTATAACAAACATTTAAACTAATGAAACAGTTTAAGAAATAAAATTAGTTTTTAAATAAGTTTAGCTATTTTAGCACGTAGCGATTAATAAATTTGACATTTCTTAAAAAACATTTACAGTTTGATCTCGTCAAAAAGTGCTGATAATAATTTATTACATTGAACCAATCACAGTTATGAAAAATATTTAATGTCTGATTTTTCTTATTAGAATAATCTTTCAATTTAGTAAAAGGGATTTTATAAGAGATATTATAGAATAAGTAAAAGATATTATGTATCATCTTTACTCGAAATCTATTGATTTTGTATTCATTAATTGTATATAATATGTAAATGTGCACTATAGAGCATAGTATTGATAATCGATTAAGTTTTCTCCAAACAGTTATAAACCTAATTCTTCAAAATCGACTAAAGTTAGTTGTACTTTCTGATCGCCTAACATTTTCAACATATTTCAGTGCTTTTTCATATTTTCGAATACATAAATGTATTATGTATTTGAAAATTTGAAAAAGCATTGAAATATGTTGAAAAATGTTATACGACCAGAAAGTACAACTAACTTTAGTAGATTTTGAAGAATTAGGTTTATAACTGTCTGGAGAAAACTTAATCGATTATCAATACTACGTTTTATGGTATTTACAAATTATTTTCAAGTCATTCTTTATTTTACCAGATTCCAAATGATTTTCTAATATACAACTACTATGAATTTGATTCCGATAATAAATTAAACCATTTAAGCTATCTATGAATAACAAAAAAAAAGTATCTAAACCACCGACAGACCGAATACCTCCACCAACAGACACATAAATGTCCATACATTCCACAAACGACACACGGTCGCACAAAAACCTTATAGAGCATACACGGACAACGCGTAACTTCCCTTTGTCGGGTGCGTTATATACCCATAGAGTCGCAAGCGAAATACCGAACGAGCCCACAGATAGATACAGAGACGCATGCTCATACACACCCGCTGCGCACGAAAGCGAACGAACGAACGAAGGAACAAGCGAGCGAGAACGAGGGAGGGAGGAACACAAAGATAGTATACGGGCGAAGAGAGCCAGAGCAGAGCGGCAGCAAGCACTACCACCTAGCCTTCCATGCAACCCTAGCATTTTCCACGCGTTTCCTTTGTTCGCGGGATTATCATTACGGGCAATTACGCCGAGGCGTGGAGAAGCTCTAGGTGATACATTAGCTTCCCGTCCCCCGTGCGAAGGTGGGCGGGGTCGTATAAATACGTGCGAGGTATCGCTTTGTGTGCTGCGCGCTGTGAAGTCTATCGAGAGAGAAGGATAGAGAGAGTTTGAAGAGGCCGGTCGTTAGCGGACAAAGGAGGATTATCGAGAGGGCAAACGAAATGTCAGGGTAGCAGAAGGTGCGGGTGAGTGAGCGACAGCTGCCTCGGACAGTTGCGTGGACGCGTTTCCACTTTACTGGAGGCTTCGAAAGACCTGTGGCTTTCAGTTATTGATTGAATTTTTTCGATGCAGAGGTGTTCGAGATTTTACTTCGATGAGAGTTGTGAGATTAGATGTAAGAATGCGAAATGATACTTGTATACGGGCAATGAATATTTCATAAAATATGATAGGTATTTTCTGTTGAAATTCGTATCTTAAACAACGTACATCAATGTAATTGGAACTTCAGCTTTATATCGTTACCTAGTTTAGCTTCACTTGATATAAAACAAAAAATCGGTTACAACCTGCGGCATTAAATAAAAGTTCCTTTTTATTATAACGAAAAAATTTAAGTATGTATCGAATCATTTTTGTAATATTTTATACACATTTTTTCAAATAAAATGTAATAAAAGATGTATAATTATGTACGGATTAATGTATACATTATAAAATGTAATACTATATTTTAAGCGTCACTGAACATTTATTTTCTCTCATATTCGAATATTATAACCCGTTAATATTGAGACCTTAGAAATGTTTTTAGCCCTTTTTAGAAAAATTTTCTCGATTTTCATGCAACCGTAAGTCTTAGACCCATCGGGAGATCGGAAATATTTCACTTTGATCTAATTTATTTAAATTGCAAAATTTCGAGTTTATCGCGTAAACAATTTAGAAAAGTGAAAGAAATCATGTTTCATCCATCACGCATACAACGTTAACGGGTTAAATTCAGAATTATCATGAAGCGTACCTATATGATTTAATACTGCAATTTCATTAATTAAATAAATTTAATTAAATTACATAATTTATTTAAAAATTGATTCGTATATCAATCAATTCACAATAAATAGCGAAATAATTGAACTGATCAATTCATATGTAAATTTTCATAATTTGAATATTGAATAGTATTTCACTTGATTCATTTCCTATGCATTTTTAAAACTTTATTTAACAAGCTATGAACTCTCAACATCGCACTTTGTAATAAAAATAAATTACACTTCATTAACTCTATAAACGAACATCCAACATCCCATTCCCACTCAATCGGCACAACCACTCCCGCAAAAAAAAACAGAAAAACATTCGCAATCGCACCCATGCATCATTCCTCTCTCTCTTCCCATCACGATAATCACACCTCGTCTCCTCGCGCTCTGGTCGCAAAAAACTTTCCCCGGCTTTTTTTCCCTACCAGGGCTGCATGTGACAGCCGACGCGCGCGCGCCTGCGCTTGCATTATTATTGGCTCGGGGCACTGCGCTATACCTCCACGCGCGCGATCAGCTCTAGGTATATATATACCTCTGCGCTGTATACAGGCGAAAAGCTCCCGGACGTTTCCAATCAATCGGCCCCTTCCGGCGCTACCAGAGCAGCATGAGTCGGCCGGGAAAATCGAACTTTTCTATCGCCTCCCGTCCATTTGCAATACATCTCTCGCCGGCTCGCACCGCTCCCGCCTGATAGAGAGAGAGAGACGGACGATCGAACGCGAAAAAAAAACAGAGGCGCCGAGCGCACGTGGACACACGCATGCTCTCGGTACATCGCGCGCGTATCGACGAGCGAGAGCAAAAAAAATCCCGTGCATCCGCCCGATCGAGTCGCCGCTCCTGATACGCTGCGGTCGATGTAAGGAAGGAAGCGCGCCAGAAGAAAGGCCCCGAAGCTTCTTAAGGCTTGGGTGCCTCGTCATATGAGAGTGACTGCGTTTTATGTAAGCCATTTGCGTCGCGTGAATGCATGTGGAGATAGAGTGAGCGAGACAAGCGAGCGGACACGAGAGAGATAGGGAGAGAGAGAGAGTAGGTGCCTCGGAAGGAAAGGGTTAGTCGCTCAAGTGCTTCGAGCCACACATTGCGACAAGGACGTCATGAGTGAGTAGAAGGTCGTCGTTCGTTTGCTCTCTCTCTTTCTCTCTCTTTCGCTCTCTCCGGCTATGTCTCTCGATATTTGTGAAGCGAGGAGGACGGGTCTTTGACCTACCCCTCGACGGCTGACTGCCGGTTGGGTGTATCCCGTGGGTTTGGGCTGCGACGCGGGAAGCGAGGGAGATGGAGACCGGAGAGTTGTATGGTGCGGGACTGCTGTTGGAGGGAGACGCGAGAGGTGAGAGAGCACGGGGAAGGGGATTTTTCAGTTTTGTTGGCATTGGTCGGGCATTGGAGTGAGTATGTATTGGAGAGGGAAATGGAGAATGGAAGGAGAATGAGCAGAAGAGGAGAGAGAAATATAGCTTTTTTTGTATTGAATGTTACATGTGGATTGCGAATTACAGTCGTGATCGAGAAATTAATGCTGTTTAATGTTTAATGTTATCGGACTAATGGGTATCGGATGCTGCTTATTTAAGTAGAAGATTCTACCAGTAATGAGTTAACAAATTTGATGAAAAAGTAAAGATATATAATTTTTAATTTTATTAAGTACAATTATGTTATTGTTCCTTTTATTACGCGCAAAATGCAGTAATGTGAAATGAAGAATAATTAGCGTAACAGAAAAAAAACATTAAAAAGAACGTGAAGGTATTATGAAGGGAATAAAAAGAGAGTTAAATAGAAATGAGAGATAAAATGTATAATTTTAAGAGGAAAAAGTTTGTAGTAGTACAGCGCATGAAACGTACATCGTGCAAGCTGAAAAGGAAGTCAAAAATGCAGCTGAAAAAGTGATAAAAATTCATTTTGACGTAAATACACGTTTATACAAAGTTATTACATTCTTTGCTGGTATTAAATAAATAAAATATTTGACAGCTTTATGATAAACACGTTTGATAATAAGTATAGTAAAAACTATCCTTTAGCCTGTAATTTTATATCATAATAATAATTATTAATTTAAATTTTATAAATCAATTAATTAGATTTCGATGTAATATATTAAATTTGATACATTCTTATTAATGAAAATATAATAAATTCAACACAAATTAACAAAACCCATAATATTAAATGACACAGAAACTACAATCCAAAACTGTCAAAAACTAACATCTCGACTAAAACAACGCGTCGAACTCTATATTCCTCCATCAGATCAATCACCCCGTCAACGCGCCGCCTAGCGCAGAATCGAGCCGTCCGCTGTAAAACTGCTGTTCCTATACTGCGGGGAATGAAGTGAGTGCATTTTAACGAGCCGCCACGCGCAGCTGTCAGAGCTGTCTACGTCAGATCGATGGCATCGTAGCACGACAGCGCATCAGGCGAGAACGCCGGGCCAGGAGCTGGTCGTCGTCTCTCCTGGGCGCGCCACGAGGCTGGCTCTCGCCCACTGGCCTCTCCTGCTTCCCAAATATGAAAACCAAAAATTTAAAGGGTGAAAGTCGGAGTATGAGCACGCGGCTTTGAGTAATAACGATCCGGCATTCGGATTTCACTGCTTGGCTCGCTGGAGATTTTGAATGTCGGCAGATTTTGTAGAGCAAAGAAATTTTTCTTAATGTCAAATATTTAGAACGGAGTTTTGAGTGTGTGCTTCGTTAATTATATGACAAGTGAAACTGAGGGTAATAATTTAGACAATGTTATTGATTTTACATTCTCTCGTACTTTTATATACATTGGGATAGTAATACATAACAAGTTCCTGTAGATATATAACGTATATATTTTTTTCAAATACAGTTTTATGTATACAAGCATGCATACGGAGCTTTATTATTCGAAGTACGATTCTGAAGTATCTTACGTACTTTATATGCTATATATAGCTATACATCGTCATGTATCTGCACATTGTAGATACACGCATACACACCCACACATATATCCCTACTATTACTCTACGACACCTACGTCGAAAACGCGTAAACCACACAGGTAAACGTTCCAGGCTGATCGAACGCCAGAGCAATACACGCACAGTTGAACAATAGAATATACATACATCGCCGAGCGCTTTCCAAGTCCGTTGCAGCATCAGTGGCCGTCGAAGACATCGGGCCCGTCGCACTTCCAATCGAGCCGATAATTCGAAGGGCTATCGGCAGTCTATTGGTTTGATCCCCCGCTGCCAGGCAAGCAGGAAGGGCCGGGCGGTCGTCGTCGGTACGAAAATTCGTGCGTGCCTTCGGCTCCTGCGCCGCCCGTGTGCCTGTGCACCCGCGTCGGTGTGCGCGGTATAGTTGTACGTGTAGTAGCAGTCTCGCTTTCGCTCTCCTGCGAGCGAGGATCTCTATCCGCGAGGGTAACGAGCAGCCGCACCGCCCCAGCTCGAGTTTGCTCGTTCGTCTACCTTCCCTCGTTTCCTGCGTGTTTGCGTCAGGCCTCGGTTCTCTGAGAATTGTGTGTCTGTGTGAGTGTGCGTGTATGTGTGTGTGTATGTGTGTGTGTACGTGTGTATATGTGTGTGAGTGCGTGTATATGTGTGTGTGTATGTGTGTGTGTGTGTGTGTGTGTGTGTGTGTGTGTGTGTGTGTGTGTGTGCATAGATGTGCGTAGGATGTAACCCTTAGGGAGGAAATCGGTTGTGTAGAGTGAGCGTTTCGATCGTACTGGATTAGTTATGTCCGGGAAGGGATGTCTGCAGATAGATGTGTATTTATTTGCATAACTATACTAATAATGTGTACGTATATAAAATTTACAACGTTATACATAATGAATTATATTGTGGTTACTTTAAATTTATTACCATCGTTACATTAAAATCGTAATTTAACCCATAGACACGCACACACACAAAATCACTCACGTACATATATACACACACATACACACGCACGTCCCTACGGACATTTTCTAAAAATAGTGTATATTCATTACAAATGGCCTAAAACATGTTTCTAACATGTTTTTTTGAAATTTTTTTTTATACTATCATAAAACTTCCTCTTTGATGAAGCAATGTATTTTTTATCATACGTGCTCGTAATATGCCTCACACCGTAATGGTTTTGCGTATGCAAAATGGCAGATTACACAGCGCGTGTGTTATTTTCATAACGCACACTCGCGGCGCCACAGAACGACATATCGGCATATTACACACGAGTAAGGTATAGTTGCTAATAGCAATAACAATGTACTATATTTGTAATAGGATGTTGATACTCGTTGTAGTATATATTTGTAAAAATTGACTCAACAATTCGCTGCGAGTTAACCAAATTATTTATTTTGCCTACGTTTCGAATCCCTTTTATGGATTCCTTCTCAAGGCTATAAAAAATATAAAATGTCTAAAGAACGGCTAGTTACTGAGTGGCATATTGTTAATAATACTCTAGCAATATAGTTGCTATGAGCCAGTAACAGTTACAAATTGGCAACTAATCAGGGAAAAAATATTTTATTTTTAAATATAAATTTTCAAGAAAAGTCCACAATTATTAATAACAACAATATTTTATTTAACTTATTATTAAAACTTACGTGTGTCTAACCAATAATGTAACAAACACCCACGAGTGGCATTGGATCGGCAGGCGATGGAAAGCCCGATCTTGGTGTTTCACCACCCGAGGGTGGACCGACAGTGAAGTGGTGAGTTCGCGGAAAGCAAGGCAATACGTTAAAATTAGAAAAAACCGCGGAGAAGGGGAAACAATCGAAAAGGAGAGGGAATCAACTGTAAGCGCTCGTGTTTATGCGACGCGCACACACATGATGGAAGAGGCAGCACGCACGAGTATATTGGTGATCTCGTGCACCAACACATACATATGTACGTACCTGTAGGCACACACACAACCAATGCATCGTGTCGCGGGGGTTCCCGCGAAAAATATTTTTTCCCTATTTAGTTGCCAATTTGTAACTGTTACTGGCTCATAGCAACTATATTGCTAGAGTATTATTAACAATATGCCACTCAGTAACTCGCCGTTCTTTAGACATGGTAGGTTAAATTTTGCTCATCATTTTTATAAATTTTTTTGTAATTTTCATAATTTTTGACTTTTGTAAATTTTATATTTTTTATAGCCTTGAGAAGGAATCCATAAAAGGGATTCGAAACGTAGGCAAAATAAATAACTTGGTTAACTCGCAGCGAATTGTTGAGTCAATTTTTACAAACAATGTACTATTTTAATAATAGGTTATATCGACGGTTCATACGCAGAATAACACAAAATCATTTTAAGACTAGAAGGTTAAAGCAATTTAGCGCTCGCGATAAAGAGTAACGCGATTCGCATACCCGCGACGGAGTCTAACAGAATGCACTAATTAGCAACGAAGACTAACGGAATTCGCTAATTTATCAACTAGGAATAATGCAATGAATATTGAAATCTTTATATATCATGTAAATTATTATTTTGTTTAAATATATTACATTGTAATATTGTATTACTTCAGTTTTAGTTTATTTTTTAGAATATTTAAAATAAATTCCATTTGTATCAAAATATCTTGGGAACTCACATTTACGTACTTGTACCTATATTATTTTTTGCATGTAGGTACTTTTCTTATCGTTCTTTATTTAAAGATGATGTAATAATTTTTTATTAATTTTAAAAATTTAAAAACCCGCCAATAAAGAAACATTTTTTACAAAATTATTAATAAAAAAATTTATAGACATGCGCAACTTACTTTTTAAAATTAGAGAAATTATTTCGTGAAAAATACATTTATAGTTTCAATTTTACCTGTTATCTGACGTAAATAAATTGTACTTAAAACTTCGTTGAAGAAAAAAATAATAAATCAACTATATTTTTGGTAATTTTATCTTTTATCGGTCATATACCTTCCAATTTATTAAAAACAACTTTTAAATAATTACTAAAATAGAATCCACAGAATGCGTTTTATAATAAATTGAAATGTGATACGATGAAAGTAATAGTTGTTTATATAGTAATTTTTTCTGTACAATCAATATATTTGGTTGTACAATTACGATTTTCACAGTCTTACCTGACAGAACCTGCTCCAAATTAAGAAAATAAATAAAAATTATTCCGTAATTTTATCACTGTAATCAAGCAAAATATTGAGTAGTTACATGAATTTACGCGTTAGATGAAAAATACCCACATAGTGATGTTGATATAAACGAGCCATTTGTAGTAGGAATTTTGCTTAGTGATAGTAAACCTCATAATTCAGATCAGTATTTGCATAAATTTGTACAAGACCTCAATGACCTCCAAGAAAATAAGAAAATAATTTAGAAATATACAGTGAAGAGATTGAAGTATCTCTTACGTGTTTTATATGTGACAGTCCAGCTCGTTGATTTCTAAAGTTTACTAAAGGTCATGGAGGCTATGGAGCTTGCGAACGGTGTACTGACCGGGGAGAAAAACAAGATAATCGAATGATTTACCGTAAATTTGCTGCTCCAGAGATAACAGACGAATCTCTTCGAGCCGGAAGTGAGCTAGATAATCACAAAGGAGTTACTTCATTGTTAGAAATGAATCCTAAAGTTGATATGGAAAAAAGTGTTGGATTATATTTTGGCTTAATGGCAAGCGAAAGATTAGTTTAACTCCAGTTTGAGTAAAGGAATTGATTAGGAAATTATTAAGTTTAAGAAAATGTATTCCTATGAAATTCCAAAGAAAGCTTAGAAGTACTAAATGTGTCAACAAGTGGAAAGCTACATAATTAAGATTTTGTTTATTTTATGGTGGACCTTTTGTTTTTAACTATTTTTTTCGTAGTGATTTATACAAGCACTTTTTATTATTCCATATTGCTTTCCGAATGGTATGCAGTGATGATTACCAAGAAAGAGGCTCGCTGGTTAAAATCTACTTGAATACATTTTTTCGAACTGCATCTGTATTGTATGGTCGACCACTTTCCATAGACAACATGCATAATCTGTTACATGTGGCAATTGATACGAAGAATATGAATTGCAATTTAAGCAAAATCAGTGACTTTCTATTTGACAATTGCCTAGAAAGCTAAGAAAATGTGTACGTACTCCAAACAGGTCACTAGCCCAGGCAATCAAAAGAAAGATAAGTTTCAGAACTGAGCACCAATAATACCACCAGCATTTCAAGTAATTAAGAGTAAAAAAAAAATAATAATGTTATGATTAAAAACTTAAAAATCAAAAATACATTCACATTAACTTCACAATGTCTAAATAATTGCATTATCACCCATGACAATACTACTACGTATATTATTGGTCCAAAAAATGTTTTCTTTAACGAATAATTTTAAAGATATACAATCATTCTTTAAAAAGTCAAACCTGCCTGCAAACATCCATTACGTTTATAAAAGTTTAATATGTGGAAAATATCAAAAAGAGACAGCAAGTTAACTATTTCTATAGATTTGAATTTTTATTTCTATAGATTGAAGAATAAATTGGTACTATTATCTTTAAAACTTAAGAAGAATAGGTGCATCACACGTCTTGTTCTGTCAATTTTGCATTCAAATTTTTATTTTTAATCTTGCATTTTATTTTTAAATTAAAATAAGACATTTGCGTAAATGTAAATAATAATACACATCTTTATTGAGGTAATTTAAAGAAACCAATAAACGAGCAAATAGAAGATGACGAACACTAGAGAATAAATATGTATTTTTTTATTTTTTGTAATCCAACTGTGGACTAAATAATTCTCAAAAATGCAAATACAACATTTTTATGTGCGTATTTATTTTTCTAAGAAATATTAAAAATCTCATTTACTGAAAGCAAGTTCAATCGGACCCATTACAGAAATTTAATGTGGCGGATATTTCGACGATCATCATATAAGTTGCAAATTAAGATTCTAATTGTTATAAAGTAACAAATGCAAAAAATGGATTTGTATCTTTCAGAATGTTGTATAAACATGTAAAAATAAGTTTTATTTTCCTTAAATAACCTATGTTTTACACTTCATATGGCGTAATTAATTAGGTAGGCCGTCGATTTGGCTGCCATTATTTCGCGGCTGTTTTCCATGTTTAAATTTGCTACGAAATTTTTAATTAATTATGTCTAAATGTAGAAACGTATAAAAGAGAAAATAATAATTGATAATAAAGTCTTGTTCTTTATTGTATAGCATGACAAATGAAGCATTATTAGGTTGGATAAATCTTAATTTATAAGAATGTGAATTACCAACCCAATTCTTGCTTTACAACTATTTTACTTTTAGAATTTTTTATAATTTTTCTTTATTCATATGAGAAATATGCAGTTAAACTTTGTAGAGGTTTAATTACTAATTCTAGAAGAAAACTTGTTTGATAAATACATAGTCATAGTTTTAACATTTTTTTATAGTTTGTAATAAGAGTTCTTGAAAATCATAAGTGTAAATGTGGTAAGGGAGATATCGTGTCGGTAGTTCATATGTCCTCAAACTGAAAAAATATCTTATTTATTTGGAAAAATATTCTGACAGACTATGCAGATAAAGCTGTTGAGAGTATTAATAGTACCTCATCAAATTTTTCTGCCAACAAAAATAATCATCAATCTCGTGTAGTTGAAATCAATAAGTCATTAAATTCAAGCAGCGAAAGAAATGTACATAAAACAGTAGAATTTTCTGCAAGAAATTTAAATAATTTAAAAAAATGGTTTTACTTTATTAATTTATTTATAACATATTTTTTTTTAGAAACAACGACTTTATTAACAGCATTCACATAAATAAAATATACCATGGAAAGCCTTGAAAGAGATGTGAAAGAACTAAAGGAAAAATTATTGGGCTCCGAGTTGAATACATTTGCAGAGGAATTATTTAAACATAAGCTAAAACTTCCAATCCACAATATGTCTGATTGGAATGACTTTAATAATCATCCAAGTAAGAATAAAATATTATGCGATTACTTTGTAAGTATAAATTATCAAGTAATAACATTTAAAAATTTATATTCAATTTAATAAGAAAAACTTTTCTTTAGGTTCAGATGGCTGCATTTTTACTAGACAAAAATGGCAATAAATAAAAGGCAATAAATAAATAAATAAAATAAGGCCATTAAATAAAAATCGTTGTAAACCAAAAACGAGTCGATGTATCTTAAAATTTCTTTTTAATTTCGAATTATCATTAAGAAATGAAAAAAATGAGCCCCAGTTGGCAACAAATTTCTCGAGGTATAAGCGAAAAAAAAGATTGAAGTAATCATAACCTCAAATATCTTGAAGACTAAAAGTCCTCATGATCTTGGCAAAGAACTTAGCCAAGAGATAGTCAAAAGCTACCTTTCTGGACATTTTAAGAAAGAATAATGCCGTTTTAATCGAGTTATCGTAAGCATAAAAAATCGATTTTTTTTACAAAATGATTTTCTTTTCGGTAATGGATCAAGCATTTTACTGAACATTTTCCACCATATTCCTAATCATCTCAAATTTTTTCAAAAACTTCGTCTTACGTTTCCGAGATATTTCCATTTAAACAAAAAATGACGTTTTCGCGTATAACAAAAGAAGTGAATGACCTTATCCAAACTTTCAGGTCGGAGAAGTTAGGCAATTTTATGCTTTTTTGCTGGTTTGATGATATTTTTTCTAAGGTATTGAAAAATCGGAAAACTAAAACTGAAAAATCAAAAAACTGCTAAAAATACAAAAACGCATCGGATAACAAAAAAAAATATTGTTTGAGCCGCCTTCCATCAAGAAGAACAAAAGAAATGAGCTGTATAAAATTAATTTTTACCGTTGAGTTACTCGAGATATGGTGATATACATTCAGGGATCTCAAATGTGGCATCCGTTACTAAAGAAATACATGTACTTCACATGGCAGAAGTTGCCACATTTGAGACCATCTGTATACATATTTAATAAATATATACATACACACGCATACACGCACACACACCAAGGAACCTATTGGAAAAAACCAATACTATCTGGTGTAGAAACAAATGTGAAATACAAAAAAATATATGATATTATAAAAATACCCGATGCAGAAGATAGTAAAGTGAATGGTCAAATAGATTTCTTAAGCTTAGTTTAGAATCATGAGAATGCCAGTAAATTAAATAGTTATCTAGTAAAAGTTTTTCAACCAAGTGATTTACAAAATAACTTTTGTAAATCACTCCGTTGAGAAAACTTCACTAGATTACATTACATATACGTTACATACGTTACACCATAATGCAATTATTTATTCTGGAAATAAAATCGATCCAAATAATTCATACAGTTTTGTGCTAAAATTTTAAGTATAGAAAACTGTGATAAGTCATCAAAGATGACAGCTGATCAAAGTGAAAGTAATTCATGGTTTGGGTTATTATATGGGCACATAATAGCGTCTATTTTGCATAGAGCTGCTCAGTGTAATACAAATAACGGATGTTTAGTGGAAAAAGTAATGAGCGTCAGCAATATTAATACTGAACCTATGCAATGGGGCAGAGAACTCAAAGAAAAAGTTTTGGCACAGGCTGAAAATAACTTAAAAAGAGAACGCAATGACAAAGTATCAAGATGTAGACTTTTATTGAATAAAGAATATCCAATGTTGGGAGCTTCCCCCTATGGACTAACCAATAACAATGTAAACATTGGAATATTAATATCTACAGTTGTCGATAGGGGACTCTATAGCGGGAGTATACTACGTCACAGTCATGTGACAATCATTCAAACATTAATTTTATTTTATCGTATACAAAATATTTAATTAATCAATAAATACTTCATATTTTATAAAACCGTCTTGTAAATATTCTCTTTTAATACTAATCTATCAATTAGAAATAAAATTACAAAAGAGCAAATTCCCTATTGTACATAAAACCCATACATGATTATATATAATTATATATATATTTGTACATGATTTTATATATAATTATGTATGATTGTATATATGTACAATTATATTTGGATTTTGAATATATGTAATCGTATATACCCATATACAATTATATATGTGCAAAGTCCAAATATAACTATATATAATCATGTATGATTATATATAAAATCATATACATTTATATATCACTATATATAAAATCAGTTTTACTCGGGATTGTCAATTTTGTATTATTTATATATTCCTCCTGTAAAGATTTAATATTTAATAAATATATAAATAAGTAGATACTATATATACTATATTTACTGAGAAAACTTTTAGGCATCCACTTTCTAGGTTACATTATCATAAAAAAAAAATTCCGACGGTAATTTGACTCCTTTTGGTATATACATATATTAAAACTTCTGTGAATTACCTTTGCGATAATATTTTTTTTAACATTAATCCAGAGATGATTTAGTGTATACAAAGAGGAGTCTAATTACCGTCGAATAAAATTTTTTTGTTAATCGTGCCACTTAGATACGTGCACGTAGCAAAATTTTCACAATAAATATAGTATTTATTTAAAAGAGAATCTAATGGACTCTACGAGCTATAAACCCATATACAACTCAAACAGACTTTTGTCATTCCGCTTTCTCCAATTCGGATAGGTGACTGTATTATAACAGTCTTTTACCCTCCGAAAGAGAATTAATGCGAAAATAACATCCGAAAGAGAGGAGAGTTAGAGCAAGAAAAAATATATATTTTGAATGTAAATAAAAGTTAAGAATAAAGGTTTCTATTGAGAAATAATGATAAAATTATATAATAGCGTTTCGGCTTCAGTACTTTGTCAGTAAGCCGTCGTCAGTGCAATGCTGGCAGGTACCTATTACAGACGCTAAATTGTACTCCAGAGTTGGTCATGTATATAGAATAGAAATGATAAATTTATATATGGATAGAAGAAACTTGCATCCATCTAGTGATAAAACCCGGAATTGTAAGGGATATTTGTGTCCTAATGTCAAATTATTATGAAATGAAATTTCTATTTTACACTTTCTTGATAATAGGCAAGAAAGTATAAAATGCAAACTGATTGTGGGTTGGGTATTTAATCATTTAAAAGAGAATCTAATGGACTCCACGAGCTATAAACCCATATACAACTCAAACGTACTTTTGTCATTCCGCAGATCGTTGGGATCCATTAGATTCTCTTTTAAATGATTAAATATCCAACGAACAATCAGTTTGCATTTTATAATTTCTTGCCTATTGTCAAGAAAGTGTAAAATGGGAATTTCTCTTCATAATACATATAATAGTGCAGACAGTGGTAATATCTTATGTCACGTAGGAGCAAGATTTTAGGATTTGATTACGGTAAAATTATACATATTATCGAATATTTATAGTAAAATAATATTCAGAATACTTGTTTTTAAAGAACAAATTTTTATTGGTACATAAAAAAATTATATTTTTGAGTTTAAGTCAGGCTGGCCCCCTTAAACGTATCAATTTTTATTTCGTTTTCATTTCTACATTCATAGAAATGATAACATTTTCATTTTAAAAGCAAGTATTATGAGTATTTTATAGTTATCTGTTATTTATAATGTAAAAATTATTAAAGTATTCTATAATTAAAGCATAAATAGTTAAATTGTTTTTAATCTTCAGCATCAAATTCAATACAAACATTTAAAAGAAATTAAATGTGTAATGCAATATTTATAAAGACTCAACTCTGAACTTAATACATGGCTCCATACTTCAGTTGCTAAACTTATACAATTTAACAGAGTTAATATACCTCGAATATTTGATATTAATATTAAATTAAGATAATATACTGTATATATTTAAGTTTATATATTTATTTATATTTCGAGAGTAAATAGCACCATAAAAGTAAATAAAAGTTTTATTGAAATCCATTTAAAACGGTAGAAAAAGAATAGTACTTAAACGTATCGCTGTAGGTGAAAGGATTAACAACTTAAAATTATGTTTAGCTCAAACGAAAAACAAGATCTCAACTAGCGTTATCCCAAAAACTCATCCTCCTGCGTCGATTACAGTCCCCGCAATCGAGCTCCAAAAAAAAGTACATTCCGCCCGCAACTTCTACAGCTATACCGCTATATACACTCCGGCACGTTTCACACAACTCTCACCAACACCACAGCACAGCAGTCGACTCGCGACTCGCTCGCGTATGTGTGCAGCGCAAATAAAAGCCTCTCTCTCTCTCTCTCCTCTTTGGTCTATCCAGCCGGCGCGCGAATCTATCGTAGCGCGCGGCTGCGTGTGGGCCCCGCAAATCTAATGCTCTTTCTCTCTCGCGGCCTAGGAATAATTTAATCGCGCGCCCGAGGGAAAGGGTTGAATAAAATATATTCACATATTCGAAGCAGGCAATCATCCTACGGGAGAAGGTCGTCGCACCGGGCCGGCCGCCGCGCCGCCATCAGCAGCAGCAGCTGAGTGCAGAGTAGGCGGTTGAAAGACAGATATATATATATATTTAGGGGCTCGGACCAGGCTAGGTCGTAAAGCCGGACGGGCTCTTATAGCTTCTCTTTGACCGATGTTGCCGCTTGTGGCGTTAAGTATATACTGCGGGAGACTTTTCGTGGAGGGCTGAATTCGAACTTTTTTTCTCCGTTTTGCGTGATTGTTAGCGAGAAGCGAGTGTAGGTATAAGTTAGATGATGAGAAAAACTGCAGAGTGGAAAGAGAGATGAATGGGCTGTGTTGTAGTTGAGGACAATAAGTGCTAGTTGTTCGAGAGAATAAGATAATTATAGAGTTCGAGGTAATGATTTAAGGAGAAGAGTTCGGCTGAATTATTAGCAGTTAGTATCTACGGATGGAACAGTAACTCTGTTTCATCTCTCTTAAAATTACTATTTGCTAAAAAGAATTTGGTGTCTTTTATATTGTTATTCTTGTATATTGTTATGATAGCGTACGTGATAAAATACTAATTTAAAGAGATATAACTCAACATATATTTTCGTGAATATAAGGACGCTGCAGATTATTTCTGTAATCAAAGTTCGATGTAATTAAAATATTTTTTTTAAAGATTCATTCTTTTTTTCCAGATCTATTTAGTATTAAAGTTTCACATTTCTTACGCTTTTTTTATAAATATACAAGCTATATTCTATATATACATTATTTCTAATATATATATATATATATATATATATATATATATATATATATATATATATATATATATATATATATATATATATATATATATATATATATATATATATATATATATATATATATATATATATATATATATATATATATATATATATATATATATATATATATATATATATATATATATAATATTTCTATATATACACTAATATATACAGCTAATTTTATTACGAATAACTGTTTAAAATTTGTATGTAATCTAAATGTATGAACTAAACTGTTCAAAGTGTTTTTTTTTACTGTTGATAACATACAAAGAAGTCTGACTATTATATTAACAGAATGTATTATTTCATTTAGTAGACATAAAAACTGCTACTACACATTCTTTATAATATTATTTCTCACATATTTTTAGAGAATATTTTGTACAATTGTACATTATTTAGGAACAATTAATCGATAACGTATAAATAAAGAAATGCGATATACGCTGTTTTAACAATATTCAGTTTAATTTGTATACTGCCTGTAGATTTTTATCATTTAACTAAATTCAACATCTCATTAAACAGCTTATATGCTTGTTCAGTATTTATTTTAAATAAACTTACAGCTTTCCTTTTTGTCGGTGATACTTTTTTATTTGTATTTGTTTCATAACTTGTATGTTTTAGTTGAATACAAAATTATACTGTGAAGAATGTAAAATATTATCATATTCTTTTCAGATAAATTTAAATGCCACACCGTTTAAACAAACAAAAGTATCAAATGCAACATATAAAATGCATCAACGAACAAATGTAAATTTTTCCTGTAAGATAAGTTTACGCTAAAATTTTTATTATAATTCTTTAAAATGTTTTCACGACGTTCAAGTTAAAACAACAATATCAATTATCAAGAAACTTTCCAGCAGAGATTAAGAGAAACGAAGTCACGCGCCGATCGAATTATATAATCCGGCAACGTCGCAAGATAGCCGCGCGCCGAAAAGCCAGCCAGATACTCATGTTCCTCTGGTTCTTGCGCTCGCTCTTCGGAAACTGTCGTTTTCGTCGAGCGCCTCCTCGGTCTCCTCCGCGCTACTTCCCTCTCACTTCCACTCTCTGCACTTGTCATACACCAGCCACTCCACGGCGAAGTATTCTACGTATATAGGTATATACACAGAGCAGCGCCGTCGATGAAGGAGAAGAGGCGTAGAGAGAGAGAGAGAGAGAGAGAGAGAGAGAGAGAGAGAGAGAGAGAGAGAGAGAGAGAGAGAGAGAGAGAGAGAGAGAGAGAGAGAGAGAGAGAGAGAGAGAGAGAATTATGGTTGCGTGAGCGCTGGCCTGGAATGTCGTATATATACACCCCGTCGAGAGCGAAAGGGTTTTCCTCGTCGGGATTCCACCCACGCTTTTTTCACAGGCGAGCAGCCCCGACGAGGAATCCCCCGGGAGGAAGCTCGGCAGGGGAATGGGAGAGCTTGTGCTGTGCTGTGCTCCCGGTCGGCCTGGCTGGAGGTGGCACGCGGCTGGAGTGTATAAGGCAGCTATTATTCTGCTTGCTCTCTTTTGCATGGGGGTCGAACGTCTGAATGCAATAAAAGGACGGGGAGTTTCTTTTCCGAGGGTCTGAGACTTCGGGGTATATGGAGAGAGGAGGAGGATAATGGTGTGTAGACTCGTTGATCCCGCAGGTAGGTATGCTCTGCAGTCTAGAATCGAGATTCCGAACTGAATTCTTCGATTGAGCCTATGGTATATTTTAAGGGGGTAGTATAGATCATGAAGAAACCGATTTTTTTATAATTTATTTTTCATCTACAAGCTATAAATAACTTAAAAATAAAGTTTTAGTTATGAATAAAACCATAAAAAAATATTTTACAGGCTTTAAGTGATTATTTTTCAATTACTATCTTTTTTAAATTCTAGCATTTTTGGGTAGTTGCACAGATCGCAGCGCCGTACTGCGTTGAAAATGAACCTAATTATATGTTTTTGTGAGTGTTTCCTTCCAAGCTGTCAAGAAGTATAAGTGTTTTCAAGATCATAAAAAACAGTAAAAATGCCAAATCGATTACTGCCATACATTTATTCAATCAGACAAGTCATCTTATTTTATCAGTAGCTAATGTAATTTTTTAATGTATTACTTTAGGATATTTTTTTTCAGTCATTTCAATAAGCATACCGTATGAAGAAAAAAAAAGATCTTAGTCAACTGCACAAGCAGAAAAAATAATTAAATATTTGACTCAAAGGGATCACATCTAGAAAGATATTCAAATCTATTACTGGTATGCGAACTATTTTTACTTCTAAGCGTATGATTTTTCTATTTGATACTGAAGTAACATTAATTTCTATCAGGATACAAATGGCACGCACTGCATGATTGAGATGATGAAATCGTGTTTTGTATTTGAGAATAGCTGCTGAAGTGGATCAAAATGTTATAATATAGACTGAGATGTAATGTTTGAAGAAATTGTAACATTACACGGCGGTCCTCAATCGACTTTAATTTTTAAAAAATGACCATCTCGGATTATTTCAGGATATTATACCTTGACTATTTACTAACAATTTAAAATGAAAATATTTCGTCGAGACCCTCGGGAGACAAGTCCATTATTTATTTTTTCCCCTCATTTTTAGGCTTTTATTTTCTTAACGCTTATATGAAATCTTTAGATTATTATAGTTATAGTTTTGGACATATAGAAATATTACCACAGTTGGAAAAAGGAAACAAATATGTGTATGTAGCATATATAGTCAGAATGACCTTAACGCACAATAGTAAACACTATAGAGATTACCTGAAAATTACAGCGTCTCACTCAAAGGTGAAAATCTCCCTCTTTCAAAATAAACATAACATTGGGTGTATTTTTATTTCAAGTAAACTTGTCAGTCGTTCAGATACAGTTGAATAGGAAACGTAAATATCGTAAGTTATCATGTCGATAAATCCGAGTAACCATCATGCACGAACGCATGAACAAAATCGTCTCGTGATTTGTTTATTATGCTGTGCAGAAAGTAAGACTATGATAAAGATATATTCAGCTTTAAAAATGAAATTAAAAGGTTTGTTTGATGATTATGATTCTGCTAATGAATGTCTTCCGCTTGCGGTAAAGTGAAAAAACAGACAAACTTTTCTCAATTCAGTTTCAAGAGAACGATCAAACACAGATGATAAGTGTCAGTGTCACTTATGCGAACTTGCAAGATCACCAGGACACAAAAACTTTGTGAAGGAATCAAAAGTGGGTTTTAATAAAATAAGTGTTTCAACGAGTAACTCAAAATCAACTCAAGATTCAAGCAGTACCCTAAATTAAGTTTCCGAGACACGTTTATCGGCGTGTTTTTCTTTGTTTGGTAAAGGGAAAAGTCGCGTGTGCACTCAGTTAAGTCGTATAGATAATTTGAATGAATGTATCGAAAAATTTTGTCGACCAAAAGAAAAGGAACAGCTAGTATCCTTGCTGCTTAAAAGTGTAATCGATGAAAAACAAAAACTAAATACAAGCGATACTTCAGTGTCATTATCGCAGTTATCTAGAAAGCCGCTTAGAGTAACCATCAATAACAATGCTGCGAAAAGATTAACAGAACCATTGTTTAGTGCTGAAGATTTTTGTAAAATTCAAAATAGTTTTAACTTAAGTTATAAAACAACTTGTGGAATCGCCGCAGTTATTCAAGTTGCTTCTTGTAATTTAAAAATAATTCAACCCAATTTGAGGAAAAAAATTATATTTTAATAATCATACTATAGATGAATATTTTGAAGATAAATTTAATTTTATAAATGTTAAAGCTAATGCCACATCGGATGCAGTCGAAAGCGATGTTTATTGCCCTAATCTCTATAATTTTGTTGAACATGTAAAGGAAAAATGACAACTATCTGAAATGCATCTTAAGTTTGGAATAGATAGAGGAGGAGGTTTTTTGAAAGTTTGCCTCTCTGTACAATCGATGGAAGAAGGATTGGCGAATAGTAATGAAATAATAAAAGCGACATGTCAAAAATATAATGATGAAGTTGCTGCGAAAAAATTTAAGATCCCCGGTGTAAAACAGCTATTTATTTTGGCAGTAGCGCCTTGTTCACAGGAAAATTATGAAAATGTATTCCAACTGTGGTCTGAATTAAAAATTAATGATTTTCAAGGGACTATTGCAACAGTTCTCAAGCTTGCCAATATTATTGTAGGAATCATGTCACATGCTAGTTTTTATCCGTGTACTTGGTGTTTCGCAGATAAGAATTATTTAAATGAACGTGGATGTTACAGGACAATTGGTAATACACTTAAAAATTACATGGCTTGGCAAAAATCGGGAGCTGATAGATCTCAGGCTAAAAACTATAAAAACTGCATTTATCCACCGTTGTTTACTTCTAGTAAAGATAGATTATTTTGAGATATAATTCCTCCTCCTGAGTTGCATTTGATGCTCGGTGTAGTAATCGCGTTATTTACACATATGTTACGCGAATGCGAAGAGATAGCTTTAAAATGGGCAGAGAAATGCAATGTTCAACGGGAAATAACACGTAGAAGTCCAGCTTTCAAAGAGAATTCATGTAAATAATTATTAGATAAAGTGGTCATTCTGCGGACGATATGTGGTATAGGTGGTTTAAAGTACGTTTCAGCATATCAAAAATTCAATAATGTTGTTCAAGGCTGCTTTACTAGTCTTGATCCCGATTTTGCGAAATACGTTGCTGAATTCAAAGCGAGCTATTTAGATTTACAAATTCCAGTTACTCCGAAAGTCCATGCTGTTTTTTTTTCACGTTGAAGATTTTTGTACAAAATATCAAAAAGGCTTGGGTTTTTATAGTGAGCATGCGATGGAATCTGTTCATTTTGATTTCAATGCTACTTGGATAAAATACAAAGTTTCAAAGAACAACCCTGAGTTCGAAAATCAATTATTAAAAGCTGTTTGTGCGTACACTTTTCATCACGTATACATACGAGTCCAATGTTTTTTATATAAATATTTATCAACTGACTAAATTAAAATTATTATCAATTTATTTTACAAGTGTATTATATATAAATATAATACACTTGTAAAATGAAGGAGAAATGTAAATAAAAGTATTATATTTGAAATATACAATATAGTTATTGTTTTGTTTTCGCAAAATGCTAATTCCTTTAAGAAAAATTAAAATGTTTTTTTCTCACAAGGGGCTCGATGAAATATTTTCATTTTTGACTTAAATTGTTAGTAAATGATCAAGGTATGATATCCTTAAAAAGTCCGTGATGGTAATTTTTTTTTAATTAAAGTTGATCGAGGACCGCCGTGATAAGTGAAGTGTAACTTTAACGACAACTAGACGAATATTCAGGAAAAAGGACGCTTACGAATTTAATAATAAATAATTCGAAACTAAAGTACAATTGCAGATGGACTTATAGTAATATAAATGATGCGCTGTTTCAATCTAGAGTGCTATCGATATCATCAGTGGTAGACCAGCATTACTATTTTCGTGCATGATAAAAATATATGTTAATGAAAATAAAAAAAGTGCAGAGTAACTTTCAAATCTACTGTGTAAATAATTTTAAATAAAATTAAGGTATGACTCTGCACCATGGTGTTTTAAAAAAATCTACTATTGTTGATTTATCAAACTCTTTTTCCTATCTATGTTGTTAGAAAATAGTATATTATGTAATAAGGACAAAAAGTCGAATATTTTTCCTGCGGGTTATTTTACTGCCCGAGCGAGTGAAGCGGGAGCAGTATCACCCTAGGTAAAAATCGACTTTTTGCCCTTGTTACATAATGTACTTTATGCCCATCTCAACTGTGGCCACTTTTTGATTTGAACAGCGGGACTAATGAACTGCTGAAAGACAATATTGTTAAAAGACAATCGAAAATCAGGGTTATTGGTAGAACTTGATGAAATAAAAGAAGTTGGACTAGTTTCTAGTGAAGTCACTTTTTTCCCACATTTGCGGGCAAAAAGTGTAATTTTGGTCTCGCTTTTCAGGGCAAAAAGTGGCCATTTTCGTTGAGATGGGCATAAAAGTAATTTATACCAAGTTTCAAGCCATTTTACTATATCTCCTTCATTATATACAACAATTATTAGTATTATTTTCACTAATATTAGTGTCATTGCAAAATGTAGTACGCGCACACAGTATAAAGCTCAGCTATTCCAAAAATTCATATACGTTTTTGAATCACTATTAAACGGAAGTTATCACTGTATAACATTTATTGATTATTTCTTCTAAAAAAATCTAACTTAATACGCATTAAAAAGCTATTAAAAAGCAATAAAGAACGACATTTATTTATAGTATTTGCATATATACTATAAACCATGGTAGTGTAGTTACTTCAAAGTGATAACTATTATTCAAAACATAATAACCAATATTTCTTGAAAGTTTGCAAGCCACTTCTTAAAGTTTAAAAAATTAATTTCGAGAAAACACGTTTTAAGATTCAATTTTGTATGTTACATAATATAAATTGTTTTACTTGAACGCACATAACTTTATTAAGACATCGAGTTATGACAACTGACAGGTTTCAAAATATTCTTACAATTATAAATATTAAGAAAACGTAAAAAAAACCGCTGGCAATTCATTGGCACTTAGCTTCCTCAAACTAAATTAATTGTTCTAATATAAAATTTGTTGTTCTAATAAATTAATTTAAATTGCTAACCTATATCACTTTCTAATTAGGATCTCAAAAAATATGTGCTGATGTATTATTGATGGTTAATCAAAAGATAATTTTTTAATAAAAGTACACATTTAGCTTAAATTACATTTTTCCACGTCTCTTTATGCCTCATCTCCATGGCAGTTCAATAGAGAGGCTATTGAAGTGAGATTAAATATCTCAGACAGTTAAACTGTGCGCCAGCTCCACTACATATCAGTTAATCGTCCGCATGCAGCGGAATTGTTTTCATTCTTGCTCTTCGTTGTTATTACTGACTTTTTAAGCTTATCTTTCTGCTTAAATCTGCTGGTGGTGAGATAACCGGGTACTTTTTGTATATACGTGAATACGAAAAATGATTTGCTACATTGTAACAGCGGTCAACTTCACAACAAACTTTAAGAAATGTTGTCCAGCTACCCCAAAGCTCACTTTAATAGCGTCTCTATTTAACTGTCAGTGAAGATGAGGCATTAGAGATACTGTTGTATACATACTATGGCTGTAGGTACATTGGATTTATAATTATTAAAAATTTCCTTTTTTAAATAGGAAGTTCTCTGTTCATTTTTTCATTATGATTTAAATTTACTTTTTCTTTTAATTTTTAAAATTCTTTTTATTTTCAATTTTTCATAAAAATATGAAGTTAAAAAAAATTTATATAAACTTAAATATCTTGAAAATTAAAGAACCTCATGGTCTAAAAACAGAAGTCAATTAGGTGATAGGAAAAGGTTACCTTTTCGGAAAGTTTTAGATACAGTGCTGCTGTTTTGCTACATCATACATTTCCGAGATTTAACCGTTTAAACTAAATATGACGTTTTAGTTTATAACAAAAGAAAATAAAGTATCGATTCAAAATTTTCGGTTATAAGATATAGGTGATTTTATGCTCTTTTAAATGTAATTACACTAAATTTATCATAATATTTCTAACATATCCAAAAACTTGATAAACTAAAATTCAAAAATTGAAATAAAATCGTTATAAAACGATAACAATTAGATAAATCTTAAAATTTATTTTTAATTTTTAATCTTCATTTAAAAACGTTAGTTTTTCGTAGATGTCCATGGGGAAAGTATGTACGCTAAAGTAGAGTGAGATTTCACTTTACTTAACAGTGAAAGATTTCCACTCTATTTTTAGAGTTAAATATCCACTCTAATTAGAGTTAGTTCTTTCATTCATTCTTCGAGTGGAATTTGACTCAGAATGAGTAAAATCTCACTACAGTGGGTTTAGCGTGCAATTGAATCGATCATACGTATCATTTTTACCCAGATTTATAAGAAATATTAATCTTCAAATACCTTTTCAATAAATATTTCAAAATATCAATGGAATAGATATAAAAAAAAAACAAAAATTTCACCGTTATACTCTTTCAAATGCCAAATAAAGCGATCATACAGCTACCGACAAAAGACGCTCAAGTAGTCGAGGGTTCGATTCAAGGTGGAAATTCTCGAGAATTTTTTCTTCGAGTTTTACGTCTGGAAAACATCTCCGACTATGTATTGTGCTTTGATACTGCATGTACTGACGTATGCGCCCACGTAGCCTCCTCAAAAGTGTCTGAGACGCTAGTAAGCAGGTGATGAGTTTCGCTCGACCGACATTGCATAACACAACAAATATCAATGTATAAAATATCAATGTAAAATATAAAATCACATATGCATTGTGACATATCGCAATCCCAAAAAAGAGGGGACACATGGCCATTAAATACAAAGAAAGACAGAATTAAACAATCATATTATATCTAAAATACAAAAATAATTTACCTTATCGATTTCAGAATATGGTAAAATATCGTAAAATAAAGAAATCATTGTAAAACAGAACCGGATCGATGAATCTAAAAATTTCTTTTTAATTGAGAATCTTCATTAAAAAATGTAAAAATGAGCCCTGGTTTACATAAAATGACCGAGCCGTTTTCGAGATAGAAACGATGAAATAAAATTAGAGAAAAAAACATAACCTCAAATAACTCTGAATATAAAGGTCGTTATAAGCTAGGCTTCTATCAGTCTCAAGAGATAGTAAAAGTCTACCTTTTAGAAATTTTCAGAAGGAATAATGACATTTTACTCTAGTTATCCTTCGCCAAAAAAGCGATGTTTTTTACAAAATTATTTTTTTCTTGAGAAAGGAAAAGGATATTGGCTTGAAAGTATGAAAAAAAATTCTTATCCAGATTTCAAATCACCTCAAATTTTTTCAAAAATTTTCCATGTTATGTTTCCCAGATATCACAGTTTAAACAAAATACGACGTATTCCTGTATAACAGAAAGAAGAAAGTAGCTTATTTAAAATTTCGGGTCGGCAAAGATAGGTAATTTTATGCTATTTTAAATGCATAAACGGTGAACCATACGAGAGTCTAAACTGCACGGCCTTGTTGTTGTCGAGAGCACTGGCCCTTTTCTTACGACCTTCTTTCGGGAAATACTCTTGAGACAAAAAAGTACATGCTCAACCTTTACGCTTAGCCGATTTAATTTGGTTCTCTTTCTATCATAACTCTGTAGTTAATACATTGCATCACTTTAGCACTGCATATTTATTTATTATCAATTTAACATTATTATGTTCGCCGTCAATTTTACTTTACAATAATTATCATTATTTCTGTCAGTAACAATTATGGTTGATGATATATACATTATTTATCATGGTGCGTGGCCATGTTTGTCCCTATTAATAGATTTATACGGGTAACCCGGATAAAGTGAACATAGCAACATTTTAAAGCAGAAAGAAGTGTATTCTTCAGACTAAAAACAATACTTTATATATTAAAAATGTCGTTTATGCAATTTAATATTATTAGAAATTTTCTTTAATATTGGGTTGGTTATTTTTCTGTTTGTTTGTTTGGACAGTAGTTCTAGTCTGAACGATGGAAAATGGCCCGGTTTTTTTACCTTTGACTCCGTATTCAAGGTCATTTCAAAATCAAATCTGATTTTTTGTTTGTTTGTAATCTTGTCCCGAACATATCTGGCTTGACCAATAAAGAACGAATAATGAAGGTATATTACATTAGAATATGTGATCATGACTTTAGGTCAAATTGACACCAAAGGTTATGACCACGTGCAATAACGTGAAATATGTACCTTGCTCGATTTCTGCTATTGGGCATTTTCCTAACTGGTCAAGTATGGATTTAAATTTATTTGACCTTTGAGATCAGTTTGACCCGGGGCTGTGACTGCACATTCTAACGTACATACCATGATCACAAATGGATATTTCAATTTGAAAAATCATATATATCCTTGACGACTCGATCAAGGATCAATATAAAGCAGATCAGTAAATACACTGTCTATAAAGTCTGTATTATAATTGACCTGAAGGATTTTAACCACATGCACTAACTTGAAATGTCTACTTCTGTGCATCGATTTCTGTACACGGAAAAAAATATTTCGTAATATTTACGTGACAGTAATTTGGGTACGAAACATGTTGATTCCATACAATCTTACAGACTCGGTTTGTAGAAATCCTAATCTAAGCTTGAGCCCAAAACCCTAACCTTTTTTCATTACACACGTGTATCTGCTTATATTTGTTGTAAAGCAAAGAAAACTAACAATAAAATTGACTGTAAAGTATGATGAATATATGAAAGCAAACCAATAGATTATTTTTAACTAATATATAGTTTTATGTAATTTAAAAAATTATTGAAATGTGAGGTTACGCGGACGTAAGCAGATGCAAGCCGTCTATTTTTTTCCGTGATAGTTGAGCTTGACCTTCATTTCATCCTTATGACCAATTTGACCCAACAATCAAACAATGGAAGTCATGACTATATCTTATAACGTGTAATTTATCCAGGTCCATAAATATATATTCTAACGCTACATTCTCTTCTCTTCCGATTTCCGGAATAAAAAATGGGTGTTTTCATTTGAAAAGTTACAACAGTTCATATTAATTCTAAAAACAAACAAAATAAAAAATAAAACAGCAAATAAATTTGCACAAAAAGAAATTTTCTAGCGTTATAAAAACGAGGAAAGGAAAATTTGGCAACAAATTGTAATATTGTGAGAATTGAATCGACCAACTAAAATGAATGTCAAGAAATCTACCAAATGTAAATTAATTAAAGAGTATCGAAAATTGAGTTCACCAACTAAATTTCAAAATGTAAATGTCAAATCAACTAATAAGGAGAGTGCATATCCTATGGGAAACGATTTTTTATCAAACTTCAGGAGATAGTTTATGGTACCAGAAAATGAAGCCTAGCACCTGTAATCTTTTCCAGTGGGCCCCTGTTTTGGAGATATGAGGTATTTTGCTTCAAATATGCGTTATTTTAATGAAAATATGTACCTTTTCTTTTGACAACAGCTCTGCAATCTTTTAAGCTAAAAAAATTACCTCAAAAGATAATGAATGTAGTTGAAAAGAGCTGTAATTTAAGTTTTGTTTCGTATGAAAATATTATTCTAATGCAAAGTTATTAACACTTGAAGATGATGATAATAAATGCATGAATATTCCATGAATTTTAACTCACAAATTCGATGATTTTTCATGCATTTTAAATCATCATCTTCAATTATTAATAATTTTGCATCAGAATAATGGTTTATAATGATACATAGCTTTATTTACCTACTTTAATTATGTTTTGGGTCAATTTGTCTAGCATTAAAACTTGTAGAGTGATTGTCAAAGGAAGAGTTACATTATTTCATTGCAATAACGCATATTTGAAGTAAAATATCTCATATCTAGAGATCAAGGACCTATTGGAAAAGATTATATGTCCTATGCTTCATTTTTAGGTACCAGAAACCACCTCCTTAAGTGTGATAAAAAATCGTTTTCCACAGGTTGTGCACTCTTCTTGTAAGATTGGGAGAAAATTGGAAAATTTCGAGAATCGACTTGACTTTATACATTTTAGTTGGCTAACTCGATTCTCAAAATTGTTCAATTTTCTCCCAATCTTAGTTGACTTGACATTTACATTTTGAAATTTAGTTGGTGAACGCATTTTTCGATACTCTTTAATTAATTTACATTTGATTTGATAGATTGCATTCAATTTAGTTGGCCGACTCGATTCTCATAATATTAAAATTTGTTGCCAATTTTTATTTTCTTCATTTTTATAACGCTAGAAATTTTGTTTCTTTGAGCAATAGTTTTTGCTCTTGTATTTTTTTCAACATAACTTTGAAAAATATAGGTTCACTTTATCTTGAACCTTATAGAGTGGGGTAAATTGGACTATAAAATAGAATAAAATAGTTTTAAAACATACTTTTAGTATTTTTTGTGCAAGAATGTATAAAACATTGCAATATATGAAACAGCTTTAACGAATTCGATAAACCAACTTTCTCTTAAGGTCGAAAAAAATATATTTTTTTTATCGTCAAATGTTAATTGCTATGTAAAAGAAACTTTTGAATTATCATCATTGCATAATTATCTTTCACTAAAATTAATACTAGGCATAAACTATAATTTATTGTAAAAATAATACGTATGATTCATTTACCTATTGGTTCACTTTACCTGGATTTCCTCTACTAAACCATGTTGATTAAATAATGATTGCAAATAATACGTTCAATGTTTGTATAAGATTTTGTATGAGATTTGTAAAATACAACAATTTTCAATGTTTATATTACCAAACATTCATGTATAGGGTGAGCGTGCCGATTCTGGCCACCTTAAGCTTTCTTTGACATTCGAGAACGTATTTACTACAGTAAAATATAATGTTTAATCATTTAACAAATATACACATATTTTTAAACACACGTATTTGATAAATTCATCGCTTGTTTTATGAAAAACCTCGAGGAAATTTCACAAATGGAAAAATTAAAATGAAACTCATGTTTCATCGTTTTTGGCCACCTATAAATCACAAATTTTGATCATAGGGATGTACCGGCTTTGGCCACAATCGAAATTGATGTTTACAATGAAAATATTTTCGTACTATCATTTATTATACGTAAAAATTATTTATTATTCTAAAAATCGTTAAAATGATCACTTTTCTTTCTTAGAATAGTTTTTCATTTCTTCACAATTCTACAAAATGCGTTTCTACATTAAAATGGATTCAATTTGGAGAAATTTTGATGAATGAAATATAACCTATTATAACCTATAACATACTTTTGATGCCTCTAGAATTTTACTTAAATCAAGCTTTTTACTAACTAAAAACATAGTTTGAAATCATATTATCTATTTCTTAGACTTACAAAACTTAAAATAATCATGTCAAAAGTAAATCTGATATATATTTATGACTGGGGTACCATGGCCAAAACTGGTATATTAACGTTTTTGTTGTATCACTTTTGACCACCCTTAATTTTCTATAAAATTGCAGTTTTCTTTGTAATTTTTTAAATTTATTTTTAATATTTTAACCTAATTAATTGTACCTGTGTAATTATTTTTGACCGTAAATGATATTACGAAGTAATATGAACGTTTTACTCATCGGCTTCTCTTGTCGATTTGCGTAAGAAAATGCCATTTTCCACACGCCTCAAACTAAAAGTATTTTTCTGTCAAAATACTCTGAGATAAGTGTACCTTCATTATTATACAATGTTCTAAAGTACTTAAGAATGGTGTTATTGCCAAAGTTGTATAGAATTCGACAGTGAAAACTTTTAAAATGATTAAAATTATGTTAGAAGGCCAAAACCGGAGCACTGGCCACAAAGGGTACATCCACCCTACCTTAGAGCTTTACATTATTAATAGTTCTTATAAATAAGATAAATAATATATAAAAACTAATTGTATTCCTAATGTATTATATTGAAATAGTAGTATACACGTATCCGTAATTTTCCAAAATAACAACTAAAGTACATTTATTTAAAATAAGTGCCCGAAAAAATTACTCACGTTGATCTGCAAATTACTCATAATGGTCATTTATGCATTCTCAAAGAGTTACCTACCTTAACATCATTATTCCTGGAATGAAATCTAAAATACTCAATAAATCTAAGTAATTTTCCTTTCAATATTATATTTCGTTTGTATGAATGTAACAGCGCTACAGTAAATGTATGCTATTACCTTCTAACCGTGAAAATTGTGCAGTTTTTACTTACAATCGAGGCATTTAGAAGCTAAGAAATATTAGTCCATTTTGTATATTTTTAGCAAAACGTGTATCGCTTTGGTATATATATATATATTACTATATTGTAATATTATTCACTGCTTTATTTACAGAAAATCGCTCATAACTGAATTTTCTCCACGATGCCACTTACATCTCTTGACCTCTAAGCGTCCCAAATACAACATTGTAACTTGAACACCCATCAGCATCCCATTTAAACCCACAAAACACTTTACATCCACCACATAATCAACGTCGCAAATTCTCGCTGAAATCCACCATTTTCTCTTTCACACGGTCTTAACAAGCAGTATATACTAGCACCTCCCTATCCCATCGCTCTGTTTAGGAATTAATCGTCGGCCGAGCAAGCGAGAACGAGGGAGCGTCAGTACTGCGAGAGAAAGCCGCAAGCACCGAAGAGAGAAAGAGAGAGAGAGAGAGAGAGAGCGAGAGAAGAGAGAGAGAGAGACAGGCAGCAAGAGATTAAAGGGCTCGGGGCAGGCGAGGAGCCATAGCCATCAGGCGCTCGTTATTTGGCCAAAGTCCCGCGGCGGGGCCGACCTCCTGGCGCCTGATGCGGCCCTGCTCATTGTCACCCACGGTGTAATTAATATTCATACGTAGTACGTAGCCGCCCGCCACGCGAGTATGATCCCTCTCGGCCATCCGTGTATATTACCATTCTCTCTCGCTCTCTCTTCCTCCCGTCTCTCTACAGCATGTTGCAGATATTGAGTCCTGCACTTGCGCCTCGTTGTTACACGTTGCGCGTCTCTCGAACTGCTTGCGTATATATGCACGGAGGGAAGGATGCGTATAATGGACGGAGGGGCGGAGCTGGAGCCGCGGTGCACATGGAGATTTTGCGCGCTGAAATGATAGCGCGGGAACCGAACTTGGGTTGCGCTCGATCAGGGGGACAGGAAGTGCTAAGAGAACGAGGCGCAGCCGGTGGGAGAGAAACACTGGAGATGGGGAATGAGAAGAAAGGGAATGGGATAGAGTTGGAATAGTAAGTTGTAGTAACAGAATAGTATAACTATTTCTAAATATTTGTTGCATATGATAAAATACGAATAAATAGTTGTAAAATTACAAAGAAATAGTATATTTTTTAATTTCAATAAAAATTTGAAAAAATCTTTTACTTTTATATTTTTGATATACAAGATGTTATAAATTTTATTTATTGAAGATGCTCTGATGTGCTGGTTGTTGTTGAACAAAATAGACTTTTTATTGTCGGGCAGAAACAAATTATTTTTTAATAAAGATTAATGAACTTTTATGAGGTCATCAACTACTTACATTTTAAAGATAGCTTTATTATCAAAAATTATATCTATTGATGCAGATCAATCTTGTAAGATTTGCAAACAAAATAGAGTGTCTCACATACAGCAGAATCAGATTCTGGTATCTATTATACGTTCAATGTATTGTACTCTGCTAACTCATATTTACCTAATTAATAAATAATAAAATTAACTGACTACTATAAGTACTAAATAAGTTTACGTTGTATTATTTAAATGTCTAATTTTAATTTTTATACGCTGCATGTTGTCGAGTTCTAATTTATATGTAAACAAGCAACTAAAAGTATGAAATTCAAGTTTCAAGATTCTTACTAATCCCCTCTACAAATTAATTACATCAGCTAATTGCAATACACTGTATGACTCTTTACGCTGTATCTCAATACAAGCCGTCCTCGTAAGTATGCCCAGCAGCAGCCAAGCAAACATAGTCGCTCGAGAAAATATATGTATCTCATAACACGTACATATATTACGATACAATAAATGCGAGAAAGTATATTACTCATACGGCTTATATATATTTATTTACTATATATACACGGCCACGCGAATCTGGCCACCATCCCATCTCACACCTATATATACAAGAGCGACAGCCCCAGCTGTCCGAACGCGGTCCACCAGCATCCCGAGCATGTCCTCCTTGCCATCCAGTGCCACGATCAAAGACCATCCTTGGATCCTATACTTACGTCTCTCCACAAACGTGCACGCAGCTCGTGCACACTTCTGCGCGCGCGTCATTATAATACCCACCTTGAGAGCCGAGAGACCCTCGAGGCCGCAGCAGCCGGCCGCTGACCTTGGCGGCGACGGGAAAACCCTTTGAACCCAAAGAAGGCCCCAGCGGTAGCAGGAGCGCAGGAGCACGCGGAACCCCTTGGGGGCTCCACCGATTATTGGATGACATACAAAAGTGGTAGGGAAGCATAAATCCGTCGTGCGCGTCCTGCGTGCGTTCAACTGTACACATCACCAAACGCTGGGGTGCGGTGTTGCGCTGTGTGTCGTCCACCTCCTTTTCCACTGCCTGCTTCTCTCGCTTTCCCCATATACGTAAGGGAAAATGCCGGCTGGTGGGGGGAGAACGCGAGACGCGCAGGATGCTCACCAATGATATTTACGAGCGTGGCTGTGGCTGTATAAGCTGCACAACATATTCTGCGCTGTGTTGTAGATGCGTGTGCCACAAGACGAGGGGTATGTGCGTGCCCACATTTACGACGAAACGCGACGATTCCGGACAATACAAGGGTAAACAACGGGAACAGGTGGACATGGCGGGCATGGAGGTCGCATGGATATGTACTGCGTCTCTTTCTTGCTCTCCCACTCGCTTTCAGCTCTCATTCTGGGTGGATGATGGGGGCTGCTGCTGCGAGGGAGGGAGGGATCGGCAGAGAGACAGGGTGCCACGCTAAAGCCCCGGGGGGCGGTTCGTCGGCGCTAATGGAAATGGCTCGCAAATTTGTATGGTTCATTGTATAATATATGTATATATACACTCGCCCTGTGGTTGATCCGCTGCTGGAAGGGATACAACGTGGGAACGGAATTGGTTTTTCGCATTGTGGCTTGGCGATTTTGATTGGCAGATACGATGGTTTAATATGTGGGAGAGAGACGGGGATTGACTTTTGAATGCTGGCTGCTTGCCATTTCCGTGTTAGCTTCTGGGAAGGAGGGTGCGAGCGAGAGATGCGACGGGTGTTTGTAGGACACGTTCTGCTGCTCTGTTAATTGGGGGACGCTATCGGGCCGCTTTCGTTCGAGTGGTTCGCGTTCCTGAAGGAACGATTCTTTTTGGGCTTAGGTCCTGGGAGAGATGTTACCCTAGTACTCGTGGGTTTGATAATATGAATAATAATTATCTTGGGTGGGGGCATGTGGACTTCAGAGAGAATTCGGAGAGCGGAGGAAATGTTTTTGTGCTTCAGCTCGAGGACCCTGTTAGAATTTTGATACACTTTTATGACTCAAGTTTAACTAACAGACAGTGGGTTAACAATGGATTATCGAATCGCGAAATAATTACATTCGTTTGTATTTCTAGAACAGTATTTATTATATATAATTAATGGGTAATTCTAATTTTTGTGTGTAATTAAATATATGGGCCGACACAAGAAAAGTATTGTTGCTTTTCATATTTTTGTTTCGATCAACAGCTTACTAAAATATTAGATTAAAATACTATAGTTTATTATCACCGAAAAAAGTACACAGTGTCTGTTAACAAAAAAATACTAATGCGTTTAATGCAAAATCGACATAAACAGATTTTTTAAGCAGCAGATACTAAACATTTTAAATAACGTATATACTAAGAAAGAATTATTTACTATTTTATTATAAGCATGAAAAATTAAAAATTAAAAGTTAATTACGGAAACCATGAAATTTAAAATTTATTTCAAAATATAATCTGTCTAAATGTAGTTACGTTGTTAAGATAAATAGTTAATTTAACTAAAATAATTTATTTATCATTATAATTAAACAGTGAATTTTACAGAAAAAGCAAGATATCTGTAAATAAATTGACTATGCAATAACATCGCCAATCTATATTTTCTAATCGATATATCACTTATGTAATTTAAAATTGTTTTTGTCTTGGAATTTTCTCGTAATATATAAATAATACTATTGTGTTTATAAAATCAGCGTCTCTAAGTAAGTAAATAATAATATAGATTCAATACGAAATTCGAACCATCATATCCTGCATTTTATACAAATATACCATATTTACTGTGCTAACCACTAACAACGACTTATTCATCTTAACATGGGTATCCTTCCACTATGCAAATAAAATGTACACTTCTTAAAGGAACACAAGGGCAAGGCAAGCGTCACGAGTGGCCGAATCCAGTCATTGGCTGAATCCGGAACAAAGGGCTCTCGATTATTTCTCTATCAAGCAACCAATCTTTCAAGTTCCTCCTCTCGACTTCTCTCTCTCTCTCTCTCTTCTTTTCTCTCTCTTCATCCTCGGGGCGTGTAGCTATGTAGCAGATCGCGCGCCCCGAGTAAAACCCCGCGCGTACCAGCGAGTACCCACATAAACCCACTGGGCGTTTCCGTCTCTCGCGCGCCACGTTCCTATATAATACTCAAAAGCGCAAAACCGTCCTCGTGAAACTACTTCCCCGACAAATCCGTAATATGAGTTATATACCCCATACTCCCCCTCGCATCCCGATCTTCATCCATGCCCGACTCTCCGCTTCATCTTACACACATATCTATACCTAGGCATTAGCCCCCCGTACAGGAGGAGGAGGAGGAGGAGGAGGAGGTTCGGCAGGGGCGAGGCGGCGGCACTCCTCCCCGGCGGCGTCCAGGGGGGTTCAGCTCGGCCTCCACGCGTTTTGGGGTTAGCGGCGACGGGCACGCGGGAAAATTCAAACGGCCCCGCGCCAGGTCGCCGCGCGCCGCACCGCCTCTTCGCGCCGGGGTTACGCCCCGCGACTTTGACGGCCTGCCCTCCGCGGGAGCCGCCCCCGCTCTTCGACCAGGAACCCAGGAGTCGCGCGGAACTCGCCGGCGCACTAGCCGCGGCGAGAGGGAGCGAGAGACAAGGTCTTTCATAGGGCGAGAGAGAAAGAGAGAGTGAGAGAGAGCGGCTTCTTGGTCTTTCCGTTGCCGCCGTGGAAGGTGGGGCTGCGGTGCTATCTGCTGGTGGCGGAAGCCCTTCCTCCTTTGGGTTTAGATTGTTGCACGGTGTAGCCGGCTTTGTGCCGGCCGGGAAGCTGGCTCTCTGCTGGGTTGGCTGAGGTCGAGGGAAGGAATGCTTGGAATAGGGCTGAGGGATTGGGAGTTAAGGTTTCGGGTGATTTATAAGCAGTTAATTGAGTTAAGACTTCTTACATTGTTCATTGTGTCATTGTTTGGTATATTTCTATTGTTTCGTGTTTGGGAGGGTGATGTACTATATAAAATATTATTTAGTGTAGAGTTTGAATGTGTTTACTAATTAACTGTATTTGATGTTGGTCACTTACTATAAATACTAAGTTTTATATAAATGCTAAAACTCGATTCAAGAATTTTATTGTAAAAGGATTTGAATCAAAAGTATTGGGATGTGAAATTTGAGATGCCACTTTTGTATAAACAATTAAAACTGTGTTAACATCATTTTTGTATATTAAATAAAGAAACCGTTGATTTTTACAAAATATAAAATGCTTCTGACTGAATTAATAATTATTGAAATGTTTAACGTTTATTGCTTAGGACAATAAATTAAACAGATTACAAAGATTAGTTTTATAACGTCTATTAGTGAGAGATATGCAATTTGAGTTTTTGAAAAACACACATCACTGACAATCATCATTACCTACGGCATAATACATGTTGACAGCAAAATAACTCCATACAAACGACAAGTCGGATTAAGCCATCATGAGCCCTTCGCAATGGCACGTACAATTGCCACACCAATCGCATTTCATTCCCCCTCGACGTGGCGCTAAATACCAGAGGCGGGGTGGAGAGTTCATTCGGCTGGACCCTCGAGTGAAAAGGAATCGTGCGTCCCCTCGTATTGCCGAAGCGAGAAGCCGGTATGCGACATTCACTCGAGTAAAACAGAGATAGAGTACGCCCAAATAAAGACCAGACATGCAAATTTTATGTTTATATTGAGCATGCGTAATGGCTCTCAGTCATCCTTTCTCTCTGGTCGTTCTCTTCATTTTGTTTCAGAATACGATATTGTCGGATATTTCCATTATTATACGTATTAAATTTCTATTTATTTACTTTACAATATATGTAACTTTACGAGCAATATCATAGTTAAAATCTGAACTAACTTGACTATGAAATTTGATAAACAACAGTTTCAAGCTGATAGTACACTGAAATTCGAAATTTTTATATTAATTTATATTAGGTATAATATCCTAATTTTGTTATGCATTTTCGATATGTTTGATTTGAATAGAATTTATTGAAATTTTTATGAACTTTAGCTGGCATAAAATAACATGGTCCTTCAAAAATGACTCATACAATAAATATTTCAATTAAATTAAGTAATAATTCTTTAAATACTAATAATAATAATTATTTTTACTATTTTTCGGAATCTTTGTAGTGAATATTAATTGGATTGTTTTGCTTAGAAAAATAAGTCGTCATTAATGACTATTTACCCAACTGCATTACTCTAAAAAATGTAAAATCGAATAGAAAAACTAATTAATTTTATAATACATAAGAAATTTCAACAAGATCACTGTCGAATAGTACTAGTATTGCAGAGTTGCCTTAACAAACAATTTTTATATTACTATATCTGTCCAGCCAAATATAAAGGTCGATCAAAACACAGAGCTCATACGCTCCTGCTAATTTCGCTGTCAAAGCAAACACCTAATCCATCCATCAAGTCCACCTTCCTCAATACTTCATCGTTCGCCCAACCTCCCCTATCCTTCATTCCTCTCCTCACTCCAATAATACTCCACCATCGCGCATCCTCCTCCTTCGCACTCGCGCATTTCCGCATCCCACCCACACCTATATATACAAAATTCCTCTTATCTCTCTCCAAGCAGCCATGTGCGCACCATCGCCGCTCCCTCTCTCTCTCTCTCTCACACACACACCGCCTCCCGCCCCTACAGCACAGCCAGAAGCACCGTCAGCGGCGGCAACACTTTCTCCCTCGCTCCTCTTTTGTCTCCTCCTCCTCCTCCTCCTCCTCCTCTCCCTGCTTTCAGCATCCGCGCTCTCTGCGCCGCGTCGGCCCGTTCGATATCAATCCCCGCGGCTACGCGAGCGCGGCGCAACACCCCGCAGCGCTTGCTGCTCGCCTGCTCGCAAAGCAGGCCGTGCCCGCGATGGGCTCGACCATCCTCGTCGCCTTCGCCGCATCCTCCACGTCTCCGCGCGTCCGCGTGCAGCGTCCTCCTCCCTCGTTATTTTGGCCAAATGTGCCGCGGAGCGAGAGAGGGTCGCGCCGGCGCTGGACCAGCCTCGACGGCCTCGGCCGAGCACGGGAGTCCCCCGCGAGAGCGGAGGGGGTTGGATCGCGGCGAGAAAGGGTGCGGCCCCGCGCGCTCTGCCTCGGCGCGAGGTCCGCGGGGAGACGGGACGACGACGGCGACGACGACGCCCGCGCGACGCCGCGGCGTCCGGGGGGCCAGCCCTCGGGGAGACCGCGCCCACGCATTTTCAGCAGGATAGCAGGAGCAGGCAGGAGCAGGCAGGAGCAGGCAGGAGTGCAGCCCGCGGGGACGCGACGCCTGCACCCGATTCCCGCGGCCTTCTGCCCGTAATCTATACGAGTATATAGGTGTATGCTTATGGGTGGTGGATGGGTTGAATGTGCTGGACGGGTGAGAGTCAAAGAGAGGAGTGTAGTTCGCAGGCATGGGGTTTCAGAACGAGAAGGTGCCTTCAATTACGAAGATATACTTTAGTTGGATGGTGATAATAGTTAGCTGGGTCAATGACCGTCTTCAAGAAGTACTTTTACACCGCTGCGTTGAGAGAAAGGAATCTTTATGAAATACGAGTTTGCTGCGTTAAGGACGTATGACTTTGGATGTTGCCAAGGACGCAGTTCTTAATAGAGTAACGAATCAGTTATGCTAAATAATCTGGGGGCTTAAGGTAGTTGTGTAGTTGCTAATTGATAATTAGAAAATAATTATATTAAAAGTTTGTAAAGATTTTATAATATAAATAAAAAGTATATTAAAGATGGATGCTTATCGAACAGGAAAAAAATTATTTCAACCAAATCGTTACGTTAGAAGCGTAAATATTGACAATTTAAAAAAAGCTATTATACTATAATATTTTCTTTATTTTTAAAATAATTTTAATCTTTCAGGGTTTATATTCTTCTTTAAACTTTTATCTACGGGTTCAATGTTTAAGAATTGTATATTAATTTATGTTGAAGGAGAAAAGACTAATTGTATATGAAATTTACACAGAAAAATTTTTTATGTATAAACAATTAGTCTTTTGTCTTCAACTTAAATTAATACATAATTTTACACGGATAATTTATAAATAAAGTTTATAGAAGAGAGTAAGCTCCGGAATATTGAAATTAATTGAAAAATAAAGAAAATTCTATTGTATAAATAGCATTTTTTTTAATTGACGATATTTACGCTTCTGACGTCACGATTTTACTGAAATAATTTTTTTCTCTTTCGTTAAGTGATACCCTCATTTCAAATATTTTATTATTTTTAATTGTAGAATCTTTATAAGCATTGTAATAATTTTTTTTTCTCCTCATACAGGAATCTTTGTGATGGTAAATAAAAATTATGCTAAACTCATTAAAGAAACATGTTTTAAGACATTAGGAATCAAAATACATTATTTTTAGAAAATGTCTGTATGGATGCGTGCGTGTGTGTGTGTGTGTGTATGTGTGTGTATGTGTGTGTGTGTGTAGGTGTGAATGTGACACGCACGCGCATACACTCACACACACACACATTCATACAGACATTTTCTAAAAATAGTGTATTTTGATTAAAAATGTCCTAAAACATGTTTCTAACATGTTTTTTCAAAATATTTTTTACTATCACAAAGCTTTCTATTTATTGAAGCAATAGTATACGTTACATTTTTTATAAATTAAAGTAAAGCTACAATGCATTTTTTGAGGTCTTGTTCAGATTCGAAAAGTACGTGTTTCTTTTCAGAAAAAATGGACTTGGATAAAAGTAAAAGCTTCTATTAAGTCATGTATAAATTCTAGTGATCAAAATTCATTATCTCAAAATCGCTCGGAAGTAAGATTACATGCGATAACTATATAAACGTGTTTTAAAATTAATAATGTATCCTAAGATAAGTTGTAAACCTTTTTTGGACTTTCCTTCCTGTTTTCTTAAATACTTCATATATCTTCAATGTACAGAACTTTTTCAATATACAGAATATTTACTAAAATTGATAAGAAACATTTTGATATTCTTACATTATTTAAGCATTAAAGAAATGAGCTTGACTTAACGAATTTCTTTTTATATTTTACAGGCGGATCGACGTGATATGCGGACTATGAAATCTTTACAGCAGCTTGTCCAATCATTTATAACTTATTATATACTTGAGTCTTGAATAAAACTTTGGGAGTATTAGTGATTGTAAGATTTGATGTACAGAACTTAGTTTTTAGTTACTTTTATATTTTCCGATATTTTATACATTTTAGTAAGGGATAAACGAATAATATGATTTAAGGTATCGTCAGAAAATGCAATTATAGTTCAACTTTACTTCTCAAATACCTATACAATGATACATTGTATATTAGGTATTACATACATTTGATGTTAATGCACGACAGAAAAATGCAATTATAGTTCGACTTTACTTCCCAAATACCTATATACAATGATACATTTTAAGTTAACGTACGTCGGAAAAATGCAATTATAGTTCGACTTTACTTCCTAAATACATACACAATGATAAGACCTTTTAAGATTATCATTACGTGAGAAAGAATGCTCAAATTACCAATTAAAACTTGTAGACATGGTGAGCTTACACATCTTTGTAAATTTAATTATTATATGCAGCGAAAGGCCGAACGGGGCGACAAAATTGTGAGGCACATATAAAATGATTTTTAAATACTAACAGCATGTGTATTTACTAATAGCATATCTTAATTTGCAGCTGCCTACTTTTCTACTAAAACATCTCTTTCTAAAATTGTTAAATAATATGATATAAATTATAGTGAATTTGTAAACAAGAGAGACGGACTTTACATTTTACGGTATGTTTTACTTAAAATTTGAAATAGAATGAATAAATAATATTCAAAAAGTACAGATTCCCCGTAGTAGATTTTCAATTACAAGTCAATATTCCGTTTCAATTTCGTTTAAATAACCAGAGACGTGACGTATTCACTCTACATTTTGCCTTTTTCTCATATAATACATCACGCGTGCAGGCATTCCTGCAGGAATACCTGCGTATGCATGTGTGCAGTCTGTACACTTACGGTACGTGGCGGCGGGCTGGCTCTTTCGGGTAAAGCATGATGGAAAGTGGGGGGAGGAAGGGAGACGGGGAGTTGCGGCAGCCGGGAAAGGGCCGATGAAGGATGCTGCTGCGGCCGCAAGGAAGCGGTGCTACGCGACGGTGGCCCTCTTTGGGCGGCTCGCGGGAAAAGGGGCGGAGAGAAACGAGTTTTTAAAGGCCGGGGCGGGCGGTGCCGGTTAATTGCCCGCCACGTCGCCGCGGGCCTGCGCGCCGACCGAAGTGCGCGCACTGTCGGCTCTGTGATATCGAGAATTGATTGGATTGGAGAGAAGTCCATTGGATTTTAGGTTTATGTTGCCGAGTGTGTGGAAAAATTCGTTGTGTAGGGCATGTATCGAAAGGAATTGTTTAATGTTAAGATAAAGTAATAAGCTTGAGTTTTTATTAATTAAGTAATCATTTATTAAGGGGGTCAAATGTATTTAATTTAGAAAATTTAAGTACTAGATACAAAGCTAAACTAAAGTTTTTTTACTAGGCATTTCAAAATCTTTTGTGTAACGGGGGGGGGGGGCGGGGGGGTTCTGAACATGTTATTAGACGTGTATGTTTTAGACAAATCTTCTTTTGTTGGTACATAATTTTTAAAAGCAGAGAAATAAAGATTTTAGAACTATTGATCATTTTGAAAAATCTTCAATATACAGAGAGAATTTTCTAATAAAAATTATAACGATATTCAGGGTAAAAATTACCGTAAATAACTATAAAGCTGGGACATTCCTACTTTCTGGCACTTTTTACTGATATTTTACTAAAAACTTTACCTCATTGACTACAAATTTTACTGTACAGACTATAAATTTTACCGCACTAAATGGTAAAATTTGCCTGATTTGAGAAAAAGAAGACAGCTGATAAAGGAAACAACTGAGCGTGTACACATTTTAGGTTAACTCAAATATAAATGTGTATAATGTACTACTTATTTAAGTATTAATGATACTGCTACAACAATTGGAAGAAAATCCAGATTTTTAAAAAATATTTCGTACAAATTTTACCACAAATTTTGGCTTTCTCTAAGATTTGTACAGGGAACTTTTACTCTGCGGCAGGTAAATTTTACCCTTCAGTACGGTAAAATTTATCGTAAATATCAATAAAAACTGCCGGAAAGAGTGTCCCAGCTTTATAGTCATTCACGGTAATTTTTACTGCGAATTTCGTCATAATTTTTATTAGAAAATTCTCTCTGTGTACATACTTATTTTTAGACCGATAATCACTTCAGCCAAAATTGAAAAAAGTTAAGATTTAGTACATTTTTTATTAGCTAAACTCTTTAAGAATCTGTAAATAAAAACGATATTTTGAACAAAATTTGTATTATTTCAATAAAATATTAACCTAAAAGAATTAAATTTCTTTCACTCAAAGGTAATGCGAGTTTAATGTTACTTCAAGAATAATTATATTTTGGAAATTTTCTGAAAACTTCATGTTTATTCATAAAAAATCTCTCCTGTGAATTCATAGTAAATATGATAGCGCCAAAAGTGTTCAAATGTTTTCACCACACTGCGCGTAAAGTGCTGACTGTACGCCCTCTCAGCAGGCCGTACAGTACCGCATGGACTGCCTAGGGAATAAAGTGACTTGCGCATGCGCGATGCGCCTTTTTCCGCTCTCGACTGCGTCTCGAGCGGTAAAACAGCGCGTCGCGCGTACACAAGTCACTTTACTTCTAGGCAGAGCATGGGGTACTGTACGGCCTGCTGAGATGCGTACAGTCATTTCTTTACGGGGGTGTGGTGAAAAGTAGTATACGCACCTCTGGAGTACAGTAGGCAAGCATGCACTGTGTGAAATGCCGACCTCGCTTCGCTCGGTCGGCAACGTCACACAGTGCGTACATTGCCTACTTTACTCCCTTGATGCATAATGTACTATTATTTTTGTAACAGCAGGCGTAAAGTATGCAGTTTAGTTTGCATTTTACGGGCGTAAAGTAGTACTTTTACACACACTTTGTATAAAGTCGAATATCGTACATATAATTCGCACTAGTATGATCAAGCGACACTCGTAGCCGGCTTCATCAGCCCTCGTGTGTGGCGATCACACTTAGTGCAAATGCAAGATTTACACCTTATGCCCAGTTACGAACCCTACCTTATTACGAAGAAAAAATACATATGATGTCAAATGCGTACTTACGCCTACTATTATGAAAATTAACGTTTGTACCTCGGGCGTAGAACTTGCATGAATATCTACCTACGTCTTTGGTACGAAAAGTACTATTTTGTGCTTTGAAACATTTATGTACCAGATGTTTATATAATCCAAATAACCCACAGGAAAAGTAGACACCCAAGTACACCCGATGGTAAAAATAACTTTGAATATCGCGGGGTTATTTCACTACGTGTTACGGAATACGGTAGATTTATATATCTCCCAATACCTAACCTCTCGAAATCGCAGTTAACACGAAGAAAAAAGCCCCGCCATATTTAAAGTTTCTTTATCGTTGGATGTACACACACGCACATATGCACACGCACGTAACCACAAACACACACACCCACATACATACACACACACACTACAATAACGTGCCTTTAACACTCATACGTTCGTGCAAAATAATTTGCAATAGTTTTTATACAGACTTTGAATACATTAAAGTGTACGAAAGGAACTCATATATTTGCACTGAGAAAAACTATACATATTATATTGTGAACTTACCGCATTTATAGCATGAGATTACTGTATGAGATGTCATCGTGACAGTGTAAGCAATATTTCTATAAATTTGTGTTGTAATCATCTGGCTCATACCCTTACTACAAAAATATAATGAGCATAGTATAGCTCGTTTTGCATGCTTGAGGAGCAGGAACGTCACGCAAATAAAACACGTACTCTGTCATGCCGCAGTTGCATGAGACTCACGCCATTCTATTGTGAGCGTTTCACCAACAAAGATTACTACGATTTTTGGTTGGCGTAGTGAGGGTGGATGGAGGCGAATGACAGTTGCAAGGCATTAACGCTAAAATGGCAGGGGTATCATGCAACTGCGGTATATTAGAGTACGTACATTATTTGAATAATGTTTGTTTTATATGAGGCCCTTTTTAAGGCATTTTAAGTTTTCATTCAGTCTTAACACTCCGAACCCGACTGAAAAAGATCAGCTGATCTGTCAGGAAACACTAAAATAGGATTTGGATAAGGCTTTTGGTATCTAAAAATAAAGTCTTGCACCGTTTGTTTCTTTTAATGAGCCTTTTTTTCAAGATATAAGAAAGAAAGAGTAACAAGAAAGCACCTCTTCTTCTCATTATAATTCTGCATGAAAATCGCCTACATGTTAATAAAAGTAGCCGGAAAAAATGTAAGCCTTACTTCGTATAAAAATAATAATCTCATCCAAAGCTGTTAACAATTGAAAATGGTGAACTAAAATGCACTAATCATCATCTTTAATTGTTAATAACTATCAACCTACATTTATTATCTTTTGGATTATTTTTCTAATATACGTACGTGCAGAGTTATAATAGAAAGAGGTGCTTTTTTACTAAAACTATATTTGGGGTACAATGACATATCATGACAATAAGGGCTCATTAGAATATATTACGGGTGCTAGGCTTCATGCTTAAATACCAGAAAATATATTCCAAAGCCTCGTCAAAATCATTTCTCGGTGGCTTGACGCTCTATTTGTTAATACCACATTGATATCTAAAAGTTCAATATGAAATTTGTTAAAACAATCGCAGTTGCACAGCTTTTAAAAATTGTTATTATAAACCATTGTATAGAGTCTTTTTAGTTATAAATCTTTCATTATTGACCTATTGGGAAATTTTAATTTTTACGTACCTAATTATTAATTGCTTTAGGAAAAACATTTCATTTATTATTTTATAGCACTGCATGAACTAAGTCCGCACTTAGGTCACACGTAATGTACTAATAATATTGATTATATTTAAAATATATAAATTTTTATATTTTTATTCGTAATTTATTTATAATAAATAAGACTTTTGTATATATTATGAACCTTTCGAAATGACACATTCTTTCAACGGGTTATATCCATAAGACAATCACCGCGAGAACGATTACTTATTTTTGTAAGAGAACTTTTCAACTACTAGAAATATAAACGTCGATGAAACCACATATGTAGACCTACATGGTAATTTATGCACGCCAAGCGATGGGCACATAAATTGACAAAGGAACCCATCCACGCATGAGGAACAGGAGTTCAGCAGTCATCAAAAGCTTGCCATAGAGGGTTCACGTGAATATAGTACCGTCAGTGTCTGATACAACCCTTGGAAGCATCGAAAAACTGTACACGAGAGGAAGAAAATAATATCTCATTTTCCCAAAAAAGAACGAAATATCGTTATGAAACCTAATATACGAAAAAAATATTACTATAGGTAATCGTTAATGTATCCAAGACGTATTTTCATTTGTGTATAAGTTAAAAGTGTTACAGAAGCATCATTAGTATAGAACTATGAAATAAATTTGAATTGTAACAAATTATTAATGAAGCAAATTTTACATAAAATAAACTACTGCATTAAACAACAATTTATTTTAAATATAATAATATTTTGCAAGTTATACTAAATTGCAATTCAAAGATAAAATTAATATTAATGTTTTTTGAAAAATTACAGCAGATGAATTTACAAATTTAAAAGTCAGAAATAAAATTTGAATTATTTTAATAATAAAATCCTGAATATTCTTTAACAAAATCTGCACTAAATTTAAAAGGCATAATTTATTAGAATAATTATTTTTGGAACGTCCATATTTTAAAACCATTTATAAAAATTTGATTAACCTGCAGGGTAATATTAATGAGAATAAGTATTATACGTATGCACATTTCGATGCGTACATCGATAGGTACGTGCGTATATTGCTTGAATAAGGGAGAACGAGAGAAAATAAATTTGTATTAACTTTTAAATATTGCATCCACAATTTTGAATAAAGAAAATGCTTATAAAATGCTGTAAAATAAATTATAGATTCAGTAATAGTTTTCGCTAATCATATAATGAATTACTTTAGAAATAAACTAAAAGTGAAAGTTGTATATTATGCTTAACTTTGTAATCTGTAATTACGGTTTAGCAACAATTTTAGATTGTGAATAATACAAGGTCCTATACAGAATATTATAATAAAAAGGGTAGTTATCGATGCGCCAATACAATTATCTTAGAACTCGATGTATAGAACGTCCTCGCCATATCCCCCACAGGAATGTGTTATGGAACACGGATAGAAGGAACTCGCATGGAAGGGCGTTACCATGTGTGTGAGGTGAAAAACAGGCTTCCTTTGAAATATGACGGACACGCGAGAGCATAACCCGTAGCTCTTAGTTCTTCTGCTTTCCTATTTTCCTTCCTACGAGAGATATGAATTGTCGCACTCATATCTACCTCATCTTCTCAAACACTACGCTAGATATACTGAAGGTTCAAGTATTGTGGTTATTGGATTTGTGATACTTTTACTTTACTGGTGCTAAAGTATACACGATGGTGATAAATGTATTGTACTGAGAGAACTTTGAGACATAATTTTAATGATGTCATTATTGATGATTTTGATGAGATAATATAATTAATAATGCATTATATAATATAAATAATTTTGTTTGCATAAATTTTATACTTATTAATCATTTTTTAAGGAAGAACATATGTAAATAATTGAAAAAGGATGCGTTATTATAAAATGAATTATCATTGACCGAGTATGTTCATTAAAAACATTATAAAGTCCATTTTATCTCTGAACTGAAGTTGAATATTTGTTAAAATATGTATTTTAACAAAAATGTTTGGTTTATAGTTTAAATATAAAATAATATACCGAATTCAATATAACAGTACAGTATAACATAAAATTTAATAACTTTGTTTTCCTAGTTGTGGTTGTCAATAGCAAAATACAAATGAATATCCAAAGTGCAATATGTTAACCTAATAAATGAGCCGCTAAATATTTTACATTTATCACGCAATTGAGTATATTTGTCCTCGATTGTATCATATCAATCCATTTATTAACAATATTACTCAAATTGCCAGTCACATATCCGCTAGCATCACGTAGATACATCAAACCCTACCTACGTATACACTTCAAAGGCCTCTTATCTCAAAGCGCGCTATTCGCAAGCCTTTGTACTTCAGAAGTAACTCGAGATTTTTCACACGTCAGCGCACTCCGTATCACCCACTTTCTCCCTATAGGGCGCAAACTAGTCGCTATATAGTACACAAGTAATCTCAGCGCGAGCGACGGCGAAAACCCCCGACAGTGGAAGAAAGGGGGATAGCAGGCATAGGTGGGGGCGAGAGAGAATATATATATATATATATAGAGAGAGAGAGAGAGTGGAACATACACCAAGGAGAAAGTTCCACCTCCTCCGTTAGCAATATGCGACTCTGGTTCGTAAAGTTTCCCGCGCTGGCACCTCCTCGGCTCTCTTATTCTCCTGCTACGTCGATGTAACGGAGTTGTTTACACTGCGCATGTAATATAACGGTTCTCGTTACCCCACCGCCATCGGTGTGCATAGGCCTGTATATAAGCTTCCCCTCTCTCTCCTCTCTCTTTCCTCGTCTCAACCTCCAATACCTATATACCACACATGCTCTTCTACTTCGACAACGCTAATACACACCCTATTGGCTAATAACTCACAGCTTTTCCTCCCATAATTTCGCTATAATATATCTCCAGGATTGCGCGCGTCCTATCCAGCGCCATTGGAATAAGGGACACCATATTGCCACAGGACAGCGCTTCGAAGACAACAAAGAACACGCGGCTGTATCGCATCCACCTACACCCAGACAACAAAGGAGGAATCGAGAAGCAGGAGGAGAGGCACAACAAAGGCAGGGAAGGCGAATAAAGGGAGAGCAACGACGAGAAACTATCGAGGACTATCGGCCGTTTTATCGATTCGATCGGCGCCGATCAGGATGCCAGGAGTGGCGAGCGGCGGCGGCGGCGGCTGCCACTGCCATACCTACTGCTCGCCGGCGCGCGATGGCACACCAGGCGTCACGTCGGCGCGTCACTTCCGCGACGGGGGGTATATACATGAATTATCCTCGATCGCGGCGAATCGGCATAGGGACGCAGCATCCGTCGCCTGAGCGGTGGCCGGTGGGCGTGCGAAACCGAGGCTGGTGTTTGCGCGCGGCACCGCGGGAGAGCGATTGTGAAAGGGAGAGCGCGCAAGGGCGTGGTGCGCGAGTAATGCGGATCGAGCGCGAGCGGGAGGGGCCCGGTTGAAACTGTCAAGACAGCGGTAAACAACTGTAATAAGGGAGCACGCGCGGACAAGAAGTGGCGAAAACGAGCCTCCAGTGAAACTGTAGTGTGCGTGAGTGTGCGGGTGGTGCGTACTACCACCCTCGAGGCAGTTAAGGGGTAGCTGGAGTTGCTGCTAAGGGGTTCTTGGTTGTTGGAGATGATGAAGGGGAGAAGGATGTGGTGCTTGAGGTGGCTGGCGAGTTGCGTTGTTGGCTGTAGTTGGATAGCGTTGTTTAGGGATGTTTAGGTTTTTTAAGGAGATTGATGTAATGATGGGCAAATAGACTCTAACTTAAAATTTTTTCATGAAATGCCTGATTTATAAAGAAGTTTTTTAAAACGATTAGTGTAAATGTTAATTATTAATTAGCAAGAAAACTCGTATATACTTATTCAACTAATTGGTACCAATAATTTACTATAAAAATGGAACTTTGTTTCAAAAAAATTAAAAACTAGCTATTATCTTCCTGCATTGTACGAGCGCAACTGATGTTCAAATTATGTAATTAAAGTGAAATTAATAATGCTTTATTATAAATAATATAATATAAAAGTTTGAATATCATTTTTAATCTTTATGGTCAGTCACAGTACTAATAGTACATTACGATACGTGTGACCTAAGTAGTCCTTTACAACACGGCGTGTATTAGCTAAACGCGTTGCTATGAAGGACGACTTTTGACACGAGTATCGTATACTATTTTATAGCACTGCTTGCCTAAATCCGCTGTCACGCCTAGCCGTGCCTAAGGTGGAACTCCTTTGATTTAAAAAAAAAATTTTAAAAAAACGTGCGAAGCGAGGGCAATAAGGGCGGTGCAATAATGGACTACTTAAGTCACGTGTAGGTGCGACTTAAGTGCAGATTTAGACCACACAGTGCTATAATATATATATAGAATACAACACAGAAATATCAGGACCTTTATTAGCACATTTACAAAACTATTTTGATTAGATAGAACTAGCAAAAAATTTTTGTTTTTTTAAGATAAAGTACTCATCATTTTAATTTGATTATTATATGTAAGTGTACTAATTTAGAAACAATAGTTTTGAAAGCACTAATCTGACAGAAGTTTCTCGTACATATCATTAAGTGCGTTGTATATTGGAATGACAACTTATTAAGGTGTCTCCCTCGTGTTATCTCATTATTTTGACATATTTTATTTTTAAAAAATTATTGAAACTTTGAGAATATCTGTGGGGAACCGGAAAAACGACTTAAGTTCACTTTTTTTAATTTCGGGTTTACACTAAACTTCACCATTATAAGTAGCCCCCTTTCTCGTGAAAGTGATAAAAATTGCCATAGCATAGCTATCATAGCCGAAAATAGCACATTACACAACGACTTAAGTCCATTTAATAAAATCATTGACCGACATACGACGTCCATCTGTATGTGGATCGACCAGAGCATGTATCAGTGATTTTATTCAATTTTAGTACGTAAATAAATTTTATTATATGTATAAACTATAGTGTATACACATAAAATCATATATGGTTTTCAAAAAATAATTCAGATGATTCCCGAAGAAACGGCTTAAGTCCACTTTCTGTTTAATACTGAGTTAATTTACGTTAGGTTTCATCATTATAAATACTCCTTTTTCTCATAAAAATAATAAAATTTTTCAAGTATATGCTATACATATAGTCCAAAACTGCACAATGCATATAATGATTTAAGTCTCTAATGGGTAATTACTTCGATTAGAGTAATATTTGACACTATATTTAACTAATATAATTTGACTGCATATCTCTTATGTTTCGATCTGGCATATCAGTACAAACATTAAAACGTTAATATCTCGAAAATGCGAAACATGGCCTCAAGTCGTTTTTCCGGTTCGCCACAGAATATATTCTTTAAGGTATTTTCAACAAAAACTGGCTCGTTCTTTTATTAATTCACACTTTAATATTTATTTAGAATAAAATTTTTAATAAAATAACGGTATTTATATAGCAATTTTGAAGGAAAATCACATATTTATTTTTCACAGCTATACAATAAATAATCAAGTCAATTTAAAAATGAATAATAGTTATTTCGATTTTCCTTAGAAGTGTATGATAATGTGGTGTGTGCGAGGGCTATTGTAAATATAGCCCGGTATCACTCAAAATTAACACATTATGCTGAATAATTATTAATATATAGGCTAAAAGAAATTCTGAAAATTACTGTGTGACTTCATATAATAATTCCAAATATTCCACGTAAGTCCCATATATTTAAAATTTAATAGAAATTTTATAAATTTTACCAGGGAGCCACCTTAAACAAGAAACTATTCATAATTCTGAAATACTACATACTTTATTATCAGATCGTTAAAAAATTATAATAAATAAAAAATTATACTTTAACTTTATTTGAATTCTCTTTCCTGATTCATCAAATCGTTTCACAAATAGTACTCTGCAATATGAATGCGTCACTTTCATACTCGAGTTTTCCGCGTTCCAGGCAGTTGCGCACACCGAACCTTTAGCGGTACGACATTGCGCACGGTGTCAGGATCGAAGCATAAGAGCGAGGTGTCTCGAGAGCAAACTCGCATGACGCAGACGCTTTCCAGAATTCCACGATGCAGCTGGAATCAGGAAACAATGAGCTAACTGTAGAGGATCGCACTATTCGACATTCCACAGAGTTGAAAAAAAATATTCTTAAAAGAGATATCAGAATAAGTTGAACATTGGTTTATTTTATTTATTCACATATATTTCGTATATATACTATTAAGTATACTAATTTGACGTGTTATGTGTTTCCATATAATAAGAGTATAGATAGTTTAATATAAATATATGGAATATTTTAAATTAGCGTAAAGAAAAACAAAATTACTAAGCAACAATTGCTTATAATATATCTTCTAGTTAGAAATTCTAATTATGTTAGCCTATCTAATCAAACGTAAGCTTATTAAATAGATAAAAATATGCTCGATTCTTATGATATTTGTTTAAATACAGTTTTTAATTCAATGATGATCACGAATCAATGAATGTACTCATAAAAATCGTATATATTGTCTAACTTCCGCCATTCTTTTTATGGAGCACCCCTGACCAGCGCTTTCGAAGCAAAGGCTTCTACCCACCAGCACAGCAATACAGTCAGACGTATATACTATACGACAATACACGCGCAGCCTTATACAAACAACTGATATACCACAAGGAATGCCTAAACCCCTAGTAGCTCGTAGGTGTATATATTTCCATCCCCTTTGTGCCCTGTGTATCGTGCGTGGGCGTGCGAAACGAAAGAGTTGAGCCATTCGCGATACACCTGCCACTAGGATTTCATGCCGAGCGTAGGAGTAGCTACTGCTATTGCTACTGCGCCCGCAGAACAATGCAGTGCACTCGAGGATTCAGCCGTGTCTTCTCTCTCTCTCTCTCCTCTTTTACGTTCTGTAGCTCTCGGTCTCGCTCTCTCTCTCTTTCTCTCTCTCTCCTCTCTCTCTCTCTCTCTCTCTCTTTCTCGTCACGAATGTGACGCAGTGAAAGAGAGGTTTGGGAGAAGGGTCGTTTGCTGAATTGAGATACAAGACAGATCAGGGTAGCAGCTCGTGACGCCGGTCGGTTGTGTATCGCTGCACCCGGTATGGAGATTTGGAAGCTCGTTTGCCTGCTACCCTTGAACTTGCTGGGCGCTTAAGCAGGGTAATTACGATGGGTGCTTGAGGATTTTGGATTGAATTGTTGCAATTTTATGGTAATTGATGTTTTGCTTATTGCTGATAAGTTTTGATTAATCGTCATCTGACATTAGACAAAAAAAATATGGAAAAGTGATGTAGACTATAGATTATATTGTCTATTCTATATTGTAATTCAATTTTCTAGGCTATACTAAAAGGTATCATTTTAGAATTCGCAGAATAAAGGATAAACAACAACTAATACAAGTCTCATTTTATTTTAAAGATTCTAATAATTAATTTTCTAAATGTACACTATACTTTATATATTATATGAACATAATTGCAATTTGATTTTTAATGTTTTTTAACGATTGTTTAAGGTAACGTTATACCGATTTTTCAAGAAAAAATCAATATTTTTGGTATTGCATTATAATAATATTTAAATAATGAAAAATCTTCTTTATACAATATTAAGGGGATGCTAAAGCCACCTGCCACCGATAAATACGCGGATACACTTTTCTCATTTCATTATAAAATTTGAGTACATATTTCTATGGAAAGTTGTTGTTTCAATCATAAAGAACAACTTTCCATAGAGATATCTTCTTAAAATTGAAAAATGAATGAAAAAAGTAGTTCTCCGTATTTGCCAGTAACACAGGGTTTAACATCTCCTTAAACGTTCTTATTACTTAAAAATGAGTTGTTTACTGAAAAATAAATTATTTTTTACCATAGGATAAAAGTAAAATTCTGATTTTTTATAATAATAGTGTTGTTATCTTGAATTCATATGTTTAATGTTCAAATTACTCCTTACGTTCCTTACGTACTCCTTACACAGATGATGATCAATTTATCTGAAACTTGGAGGATACATTCTTAAATGTATTTCGATGAAATAGTCGGAACGTTTATTTTCATTTTTATATAAATAATATGATTTAAGAAAGCTGATTAATTAAAAAAATGGGGTTTTAACGATTTTTTAGCAGTTTTTAAAAATATTTTTGATTGATATTTATAATATTAGGAAAAGTGGTTTAAAAATGAGGTCCCGACTGTTTCTTTATTGTAGCTTTAGAAACATTTTAGAATTTTTTAAAATTGATTCGATGAATTGACGGTCGCAAGGAGCATTTGAAAAAATGCTTGTTTTTGCTAAATATTAGCACATTATCCTGCATAATTTTGAATAAACTGGTTTAAAAAAATTAAAACTTGTTGAAAACTATATGTTTTTACTATATATAGTTGTGAGAAAAATTTGAGCAACCAAAAACAAAAGAAAGAAAAGATATAGAAAAATTGATATAATGTTACCTTAAGGGAGTAAAAGGGTTCATGTGTATGTATTTGTCTACGACTGAAAAATAGAGAAGTTGATTAGTGTTTATGTTTGGCATGGATTGAAAGTAATTATAAAAATCATTTTTATATTTAAAAATATACTTTTAATGAAACACTTTATTTCTGTTAGAGCTTTTTATTTTGCAAGTTAGCAGTGGTCGAACCGCTATTTATCCGCTAAAAAGTACATTTGCAGCAAATGTATTTTGCAACAATCACTACTAACTTGAGTTGTGTATGATATACAAAGCTCTAACAGGAGTGAAAGGTTTCATTAGAAGTTAATTTTTAAATATAAAAAACTTACTTTTGTAATTACTTTTATTTCATATTACATGTAAACACTAAGTTGCCATAGTGGCACTACCACGCTCCTTGAAATTTTTTCTTTTTTTTTCAGCCGTAGATACCCTTTTACACGCTAAAATAAAAAACGGATGCAGAATTATACGCTGTTCTGTTTACGCAATTTCTTTCAACAAAGTTAAATTGTGCATCTTAAGTAATTTTCTATCGTACTAATTTCTTAGCTATTTAAGATAATTTTATCTTTAATATCTTATTCCAATCAGCCAGTTTTCATTCAAAAGGTACTTACGATAAGTTTTCTATATACATTTGTGGGAACCTCGCTCACTTCCGCTACGCGGCAACCCAACTTCTACTCTTCGCAAGTGCTGAAAATTCCTGGCGATCACTATATAAGCCCGAATAGCATTCCCTCCAGAGCGTCTAAGGCAAGGGATACCAACATTGCCTTACGGATGAGTCCAGTTGGTAGCCCTGGGACGAAACGCTAAAGATCAAGCTTTCGATCTTTACACAATCACTGATTTGCCAATTGCACGGGGTTTGAAAACTGCCTTTATCGATCTTTCTTCTCTTTCTAATAGATTTAATGTGACATTTTGAGAAATGTTGATAAATTATTTTAAGTTAGTTTTTTATAACTAATTTATGGATTTTTATTTATGAATTTGTTTAATTTTTTTATTATTCAAAATAATATTTAAAATTAAGATCAAAAATAATAATTGGGTTTTAATAATATTGTACAATCTTTTTCAAAATATCATAACATTTCGCAATTTCGTTGGGTAATTATTGTTCGACTAGATAATTAACAATATCATCTCAAATTAAATTTTTATTATGGATATGTGATTGATATTAACAATATAATTGTTCTGATCGAATGCGTTTGAATTTTATTGTAATCAAGACCTGTATCTCCAGACACTGGAAACCCTTGAACACTGTAAGCAGTTGTTTCGCAGACATTCTAAATTATTATATCGCTCAACTGCGTACACGCAGAAAGTACTGATATCTCATGGTTCAAATGGATTGGTCGGAGAGATAAAAGTGTCACGTTACAGTGTCAGGTCCGGGGTGATCGGCCCAACAATTTACTGTGTCCAGGTTTCCACTGTGCACAGACAACATTTTTTTTATAAAAATTACTGTGAAAATCATAGTAAACGTGATTTATTTCTAAGGTTGTTAATTTTCGAAAGAAAAAACAATTTCAAGCGATATTTAAGCGAGTTAAATTTATTTAAGCGAGTTAAATTTTTTTAAGCGAGTTAAATTTATTTAAGCAAGTTAAATTTATTTAAGCGAATTAAATTTTTTTTAGCGATTAAGCATCCTTTTTGTTTCCGGAGCTTCAATTTCTCATTCACGGAAATGCTTTGAAGTTGATTGTTTTATTTTTGAGTGAAAAACTATAATAAATTTGGTAAAACATCGTCTTCTAATATCTTAAGACATATATTATAACATATACTAAAATTTTGAATAAGTAAAAAAGAAAAGATTTCTCATTTATGAGCAGGGATTTATATATTTGACCCTTCCTCCCTCGGTACAAATAAATTGTCCAATATCAGTTAAATTCAATAATCATCAGTACATAGCATTTTTATTTCCTCTCAACGCCACTTTCTGCTCTTCCACGTAGAAAGCAGTCCGCGCGCAAAAGCACCTACTCATCTCATCCTCCTTCCGACACTCAAAATCTCCATCTCGTGCTTTCCCCTCCTCTCTGTCTCTCTCTCTCTATCTCTCTCTTAGCCCTCCCGAAGCGAAGTTCGAGCAGCTCGGGATATGAAAAAAATGAAAAGTGATATCCACGCTAGCAGGAGAGCATCCCGAGGCCGGAGCTGAATCTGTAGCTGTAGCTGGGCTACTGCAGAGGGGCCGACGTCGGCCGTGTAGAGGGGAAAAGTCACCGCGCCGCCGGTGTGGCATTTGCCTTTCTCCGGATGGTGGCCTGGAGTCTCCAGAGATCGGGCTCCGCACCGCCTTACCGCCCAGGCTTTCCCAAATTGCTCGTGCCTGCAGCTTGGGGGTTTCTCTTTGTCGGCACCCCGTCGTGTCTGGACTGTTTCGTCTACATCGTGGGGTAGGCTCTTACGAATTCGGAGGCTGTAGGTATGCCTAGTAGACAGCTTGTGAGGGTTACCGGGGGGATGCGTGGGTATACCTGAGGGCTTTCACTAATCGTTGCATTGGGCTTCTAGTTTAGTATGGCTGTTGGCGCAATGGCTTTGTAGTGCGAGATTTGCTTTTGTGGGTAAAAAGCAGTTTATACAAGTATAAGTATGCACTGTCATTTAAAATTAGCAAAGTATAATGTACCAATAATAATAGTGCTATTTATTTGTTAATAATAATCGATTTTTATGTAAAAGATGCACAACGATGTTAGTTAAGCTAAGGCAATTTATACTCAAAATTAAGAACATTTTCTTTCCTCGTACCTGACATTCTGAAATTAAAGTTTTTAAACAGAGAGTTATTTTTTCATTATACTCTTATATATCCTGTTTACATATAATTTTAATTTTTATGTCTACATATAACTTTACTTTTAATTATGATAAGTCAAATGAATAGACAATAATTTTCTTCATTTTTACGTACTACACACTATTTATTTACGTAAGGAGCAATATTTTCAGATAATAGAAGTTTATAGCACACTAACCTCAAAATGCCAACTTTATTGTCGATTTTGAGGTTGTTGTGCTATAAAATATCGTATGAGACTGTTGTGGGAGGTGTTTTTCTACCTTGCTCGATTTTCTCACTCGCTTCGCTCGTGCGAAAACCCTCGAGCAAGGTAGAAAACCATCTCCCACAACAGTGTCATAATATACTATAAAGCGAGAAAATTGGAATTTGGGCAAATCCGCCAAACTTTTGACTTTTGAGAATTTTAAATATTTTTTTTCTTGAAGCACGTGTTAGAAAAAAATATTTTCTTTTTTCTTATACCTATAACAAATAATTGAAAAAAATTGCGTTACTCATTTTTAACCTATGTTGAAGCTTATCCTATTCTACACTACAAAAAATGTTAATTACTTTCAGAAAGAATCCGTACTTAAAAAGACAATTTTAAGAAATTCGGTGTTCTGAAAGTAAGAAACCTCTAAAGTTTCTTAAAACAAGAAGTCTTTTTTCCTGAATTTAAGTAAATTTTCTTTCTGAAAAATAAGTAAATTTTTTTTTTGTAATTCAGAACACATTTATTCTTAATTTAAGTAACATTTACTTGTTTGTTGAATGAAGTAAATTTTTAGTTCTTAATGTCAGTACATTATCTTTCTTATTTCAGTAACGTTCTTTCTTATAATGATTTTATAACAAATTTGAGGTTGTAACCTCAATTTGTACTAATATGACAAAGCAAGTATTTTCTCAATATGTAATTTGCGTATAACATTAACCCTGTTGAAAGTATCAAATAAAACCTCATAAAATCCCATAAAAGATCTAGCGATTTAATGAGGAAATAATTTTCCTAGTAAATATTCAATACCTAGGTTTCTATGAGAGTTTGAAAATATACGATTTTTATATTGGTTTTAATTGGAAAATACGTATTACAGCGGATTTTTTACAAATATATTAACATTTTATAAGATTTATCTGATAAAAACGTTATAGGAATTTATAAGAAAAGTGTTTATTTCAGATTAATGAATAATTCCTTTTGAACCATTTTATAGTGTTTAAAGGAATTACTGCTTAAAGAAAAATTAACAATATAATAAGTTTAAATGGTTCAATATGTATTTTCCTATAGAAAAATTATATGTATTTATTTGCATTACCCAATATAGAAAAATGATTACAAGATTTTATTTAATTGTATTTTTTAAGGCATTTCGGGTGCAAATACACGTATAAACGGATGTAAAAATATAAGTATTTATATGAATTTTTCTTAAATATTAAATTACAAGAATATGGGATCTTAGTAGAAAATCATGTAAGTATTTATTGATAAATCATTTATCATCTCGTAGTTCACAAGTGACCGCTAGACGGCGAACGTCTGCGTTGTCCAGTCACGCGACCAAATGCGCAGATAAAGAAAATAAAAGGAGCTGCAATATAGCCTTCGGCAAGGAACACTTCTTCGGAGCTCTCTTCTCACTTGACATTTGCTGGAAATATGACTTTCCGATTACATAAATCTAAAAAAAATAGTATAATTCACATATACTTACTTAAATTAAATTCTCAAAAAGGTAAAATTCATATAATTTTTCAATATAATCGTGAAAAGTTTATACTCAAAAAACATAAAAAGAACCATTGCTTCCTTATCAGAAAAATCCATTAAAACCATGCAGTAATCTAAAATATAGAATTCTTATAAATTCTAATTAAGTAGTTAGATGTTCATTAAAAAATTGCTAATTAATTCCTGTAAAAATTTTGTGCACTAGAAAATTCTTATTGGGACCATTAAGGTTTAATGCTCAATTCCCTTTTTGATTTTTAATTATTCCCATTAAAACCAAATAGAAACAGATAAAAAATGTATCTAGTATTACTTACTTAAATATTCTTATAAAAATTAAATTCTAAGTGGTTTTAATGGGATTTTTCGAGTACAAATACGCACCATAAACCACATACAAAAATTTTTATTTGTTTTTATGAGAGTCTTTCAACCCGGAAAATTAAAAAAGTAAAATAAGTATTAAACAAATCAGTTTAATCACTAAGGTGTTATTTTTATCTGAATCAGCATATTTTATTCATACAATCAGTTTCTCTAAAGATTCACGGATTATTATCAAAGAAGAATAAGTTAAGAATATACGCATAACTATAGCTACATGTAGGATTCGAATGTATGTTTTTTTCAAGTATAAGACACAAAATCATCCAATAAAATTATCCATTCATATAAACAAATTAAATACAAATGTGTAATGGAAGTTGAATCTCTTGAGTGTTAGAAAGTTAAAGTAAGGTTTCTTTGGGTATGTATGTAGGTGATTCTGAGCAAATCGTACAATTTGATGTCCCAGGTAAATAAAAAAAAATAATCCTTAAGTTATAGAAAATTGTATATTTAATGATTTAGAAGAACTAATCTTGTTTTAGAAATAATTTTTAAATTAACATAATATAAAATTTGAATAGTAGATATAAAAAAATCATTGAGATGATATATTTCAATTACATTATATTATAATAACAATATCTTGTAGAAACCAGTTATTAAGTACTTATATCCTTTAGAAATGTAAGTAAACATGAAATGAATCAGTGCTGTTTTTATTTTTTCTAACCCATGCACGATTTTCGCGCTTTTTCGTGCATTTCAAGCGGACAAGAAGTGTCCGTTTACCGACCGGCGACAAAAATTTTCTTTATCGCCCGCTCGAGTAGGCGGTAAAGACTTTTGAGCTCACTACAACGTGCATGGGTACGTGTGTATCACAGCGTTCGGTAAAGACTTTTAATTATTAAATTAAAATTAATAAAATTATCTTATCTTTCATTTACCTGAAAAACTTTAATATACGATAATAATTATTTTATATGTGTATGTGTATATATCTCTATGTGTGTATATATATGTGTGTGTATATATATATGTGTGTGTGTGTATATATGGGTGTGTATGTATGTATGCGTGTGTGTCTGTAGGTATACATATTTAATTTCTTAATAGAACAGGACGATAGTTGCACTGCGTCGAAAAATGGTCACATCTGGTTCCGCTTGATAGACACGGAAAACCGCAAAAATCAATACATGTGTCACAAAAAATACGGTGTGAACCATGGGCGAGAGGCTTTTTCCGTCTTTGTGTGTTTGTCAAAGCCTATTTCTCGTCTTCGGTACGCAATATACTATTAAGTAAATTTGTTTCTTACAATACAGTATGCTTGTTTCGTATTTTCAGTAGGACCGTTTCTTACTTCTCATTTTAAGAAATGAGTTTCTTAAATTCAAAAATTTCGGTTCTTATTTTAAGAAACTTCTTCTCTGCTTTTTACTTTTTAAGAAACACTAGTATTACAAATAAGAAGATAGTTTCTTATAATCATGTAATGTACCCTGGTAGAAAATTATCTAGTTTTATCGAGGCCCTCGATTATTTCCTTGGCACACTAGATAGATCTACATAGTTCTAGATTAATTTTCTACCAGGGTAAATAAGAGATTTAAAGGTTTCTATTTGTTCTATGATCGGTCGTTCGGTTTCGCGTGTAATGTATATCTATATATAGTACGTACAGTCAGTATGTCAAGCGCAAAGCGCGTGGGGAGTCCGGGTCGAGACAGGAATAGTTCTTAAACTCTACAATCTACAAGTTTCATTTGGTTTAAGAGGGTATTGCAATGTGAATGGTCTGAAAAATCGACATTTTTTTTCATTTTTCGATAGTTTTTGGGCATAGAATTAATATCGACAGTCGGTATAGGCGATTCCTACCGGCTCTATATAAAGCAGGGACATAACGATATGCAACCACAAGTGCAACGGAAATCAAAGGAGTGCCCGGTTGGACAGTTTTGCCAAATATGAAGTCTTTCATAATGGGCCGCATCGCTAATATATCAACATGGAGGGCTAAAGTAGGCGAAATTGATGATCTCGTTACTACTGTCGAGATCATTGAGAGATTAAGGACCCGCGGATGGCGCAGATTGAAGGGAAGAGAGAAGGCGCGTCCGAGTCGGGAAAGAATAAGATGAGCACGAGATAGGCTCGCCCGACAGCCTATTTATACGAGCCAAGAGGCGAATGGCCCGGTATAAAATGAGCCCAAGGATACAAATACGCCATCCACGCCCGCTCCAACGGCTTACAATTACTTTCCGATGCCGGACGACGTCTACCCGGCGCTGAGCGAGGGGGCATTTCCCCCCTAGCATCGACGGAGATCACATTCTCTTTGATAATTTTAAACGCATCAATTCACAGGTAGCACTCACTGTGATGCGATACAATGTAAGTATCATGTGCAATATAATTCTACAAATTGACGATATGGTGATAAGCGATACTTGTTTTGACTACTGAAGCCTACTTTGTACATCTAATAATTAGGACTTTGCATGAAATAAAGGATATGTATTTTTTCTATTTTTAAATAGATGTAAATTAAAAGAGTAACAATATTTTAAAGTTTACAGATTTTCGATATATATATATAGATACACTGTAATGTATATGACGGCAGGAACATATATGTGTTCGTGACGTCACGATTATTCAAAGAGCTGTAATTCATTTAATTTGCATCTATTTAAAAAAAGAAAAAATACGTATCCTTTATTTTGTTATATTCTACATTATGAACCTAATGAAATTTTTCATGCAAAATCCGAATTGAGGCCTCCGTACGGAAAAGGGTGCATATCTCGATTTCACCGGATAAGTATTGAATAGCAAATTAAACATCACTATTGCGCAACTTTTTGTACTAAAATGAAATTTTTAGTATGTTAGTAATAGGTGAAAAACGTCGTATTTAAAATAAAAAGAATATTTCACATTTTTCACTTCAATTCGATATAACTTTTTCAAATATGAATTTTTATCTATTTAACTTTTACATAATAATCTTTAGGGTTTTCTACGAGATACAACACTTGATAAAAGTACAAAAAGATATTTCGGAAGAAAATGGCGAATTATTAAATACATTTTGTCAAAATCGTGAATTGATTCTTTCAATCGCAAAAGTTGTGCTACAAATTTTTAAATTGTTAACTTGTATTTGTACTAAAATCTTTATTATAAGTTGTAGAAATTTTTTGAAAAGTTTTATATTCGAACTAATTATCGTTATAAAGTACTACAACGGCTGTTCGCGCGGAGTCACGATGACAGAAAAATTACCAATACTTTTTAAGGATGACTAGAACTAGACAAACATACCGAGCTTCGCGTGGTTCTTTATGTTTTCTTCTTAGGTATCATTAAGTTTTATAAAATTAAATACACATTCAGTAGACGTCCCTAACGAACGAACTGACAAAAAACTACACAAGTGAATGCTGCCGTCCTGATGAAGAAAGCAGCTATTTTCGCTCGGACGGAAATATTGAACAAAATGTGTTCAAAATTGATAATTATGCTTATAAATATTTATTATAACGAGTTCAAAATCGATAATTGCTTATAGGTTTTTAGGAAAATGTGTTTAAAATCGATAATTGCTTATCGATTTTGAACACATTTTGCTCAATATTTTCGTCCAGCGAAAATGCTGATAGCCACTTTATTGCACAATACCTATAAATACAATTTTATGTTCTAAACTCAACTACCCCAAAGACAGCAATTTCTAAAATACAAAAACATTCAAGTGAAACCCTAACTCTGAACCCAACTAACTCAGGTTAGCAATGTTCAATTACAAAAACGTTGAAAAAAAAAACGTAAAACCAAACTATCCTTGTAAACCATACAACCTTAGACATAGCCATTTCCAAATATAAAGAAATTTAAATAAAATCGTAAATTATTTAATTTTAACGTTTTTGTATTACTATTTTATTCGAGATCTTATTTTAATGCTTTTGTATTTGGAAATTGCTGTGTGTATTTGCATGAGATTTATTTCATCCTGTGCTTTCAAATCACCACCTGGTGTAACCACCTGGACCTCATCTCCGAGAGAACCTGGTAGTATATATGCCTCGCTCGAAAAAAACCCAAGTAAAAATGACATATATAATTATATATATATATATATATATATATATATATATATATATATATATATATATATATATATATATATATATACACCTATATATAGTTAATTCGCTAACTCTACTACCCAGCCCCCCTCATACCCCCCTCACCATCCCCCTCGACCCCCCCTCAGCCCCTCCTCTTACGATAACTCCTCAAAATAGCGTTAAATTTTACTTTTTTTACGTTATTTTTCACTTTTGTAGACTTCCACACGGACCCCCTCATCCCCTCTCATCCCCCTCATCACCTCATTTGACCCCCCTCACCCCCTCTTCCTCCCCTCTTTCCCTTCCTCAAGCCCCCCCTCTTCCCCCCAGCCCCCCCTCATTCTATTTACACGGAGGGAAAAATCATGCCTTTATCGCGTGGAGTTATCCATACTAATAAAGCATGAATGTAAGCACGCAAAATCTGCGTGAAATTCATGCATTAATTGCGAAGTTTCATGCGTAAAACGCATGAGACTATGCCATGGAACAATAGCACGATATACAAGTGTTTATCGTATTATATTAATGCCTTTGGGCCATGAGGCGGTGGTAAAAACGCGTGAGCCCATGCCACGGACTTATAGCACCGAGCCTTGGTAAAATCGCAAGGCACCCACGGTCGCCGCCGCGCGAAAGGAAATGGACGGATCTGGGTTCAAATCCACTCTACGGAGTTTTTTTTTTACTTTGTGGTTATTTTGTTTATCAGTTGAAAATTTAATGTTTATTAATTCTTATAAAATATAAAATAGTATTTATAAAAGCGTTCATATATTTCTTTTGCGTTCTTTTTTGGCTATAACATACTTCTTTAAATATAAAAATACGATTATTTAGACAGTTGTGTTTTTAAAAATTATTATTCAAATTTACACAATTTATATATTTCGTTATAATCTATGCTATATTTTTGCGCAGGTTTAAATGACAATTGAAAATTTTAAATCTATATATCGTACCCACTGAATAAGACTATGCCACCAATTTTAACTCAATTATTGTTTATAAAATAGCTTATACAAAAATAAAAATACATAATAGACTGCAACAATTAGTATAAGGGGTTAAGGAGATGTTAAAGTGAACTAAAAATCCCTACCTTACCAGCATCACGTTTATATTTTTTTTCTGCAATAAATAAATACTTCTATAAAAATGTCATATTATGCCCTCCGTATTCTTACCAGGAACCTTCAGTTAAATTTTTAAAAAATTAAAGATTTAAAGATTTAAGCTTTTATTATTAATTTGTGAGAAAAATGCATTTGAATATGTACAACTATAGATACATTTTTAAATGCATGTTTCTCAGAGAGTTAATAATGAAAGCTTTTGAAAATTTAACTGAAAGTTCCTGGTAAGAATACGGAGGGCATAGTATGATGATTTTCAGAAATATTTATTTATTACAGAGAAAAAAATATAAATGGGATGCCTGTAAGGTAGGGATTTATAGTTCACTTTCACATGTCCCTAAGAAACTACAATAGAATAATAAAATTAATGTAAAAATTGTTATCTAATGACAAATTGATTCTAGTGGCTTGGTTTTAGAAAAATATCAAATTTTTAATTGGCATAGTCTTATTCGCAGATGCAAATTATAAGAGATTCTACAGGACTTTTGACTTTTACTTTAAAAGAGGACACTGATTTTTTTAGAGCACTTGACTTTTCAAAGCAGTTTTAAAAAAATTAGTCTTGGACAAGTCTAGCAAAAGTCTGTAGATTAGTAACCTAAATCTTTATCTCTTTTTACTTTCTCAAAAAGAAAGCTTCGTAACGATGTAAATTTTCGAATAAAAGATTTTGACTTTGATAAATCTCGATTTTTTAGTTTTCTGGGTCAGACAAATATGTTTTTAAAATGTTTATAAAATATTCTATTTATCCAGCTAATCATTTATTTCTAATATAGCTATTTTAGCAAATCGAAATTTATTGTTTAGCACTACTTACTAAAATATATATGTCAAGTTTTATACGAATTTTCTTTTGCGACTATTCTGAACCCTAAATCATAAATTAATATTAGCATTTCCATTATAAAATTCATAAGTCGATCAATCAAGACCTCACTTTCAGAAAACATTCTGCTAACCCAGCTGACAATGTCCACCTCGATTGACCTCGATTTGCCTCGAATCGAGGTAAATGGAGGTAGATTGGAGGCAAATCGAGGTCGATCGAGGTGGACATTTTCAGCTGGGAAGGCAGTTATTAGGGATAAAGGTTTAAGATCTTATTATTTAAATGCAGTTTATTGTAAAATGATTAGTTAGGGTTATTTGGGTCTAAAGTAAGCTACAAGTGTACAAATATTTAATTTAAATTAATACATTACAAATAGCTCAGTTTCAGTGAGTTGGATTTAAGGTTAAAGATTTAATATTTTATTATTTAAACTTTGCTTTTTTCAGTAGTTTCAACTTCGGGTAGTTGACAGTCTTTGATTTACAAGTGAATCACAATTCAATAATTTTCGATTCATTTGAATTGAGATTTGGAATCCCGATACACAAATTTCGATTCATAGGTGAATCGCGATTCACAATTTTCGATTCATAGGTGAATCGCGATTCAATAATTTTCGATTCACTTGAATCGAGAATTTGAATCGTGATTCAAATTTTCTATTCATTTGAATCGTAATTTTGAATCGCGATTCAAGTTTTCGATTCATTTGAATCGTGATTTTGAATCGCGATTCAGATTTTCGATTCATTTAAATTGAAATTTTGAATCCATTTCTACGTTCAATAGAAATTTTGTTTCTCATTTTAACAACCGTCCAAAAATTACGTAAGGCTTTCAAGAAGGGTTTGGGTCTTTATTATTTTTACGGTGTATATTAAATACATAGGCAAATTAGAGAAAGTTTCTTACATTGAGAGGGGAGGGGGGTAATAATTTGAGGGAATAGCCTTACGTACTTTATGGATGAAGTTATTATGTAAACAAATATTTCTGAATAAAATCTTCATTATAATCTGCTTTTATTACTTTAAGTAATTTCCTTTTTAAAGGCCGTTCATCGTAAATTTGATACTGCATGCGAGCGTGTTGTATTGAAATTACTTGTTTACTGCGGACAAAAGCGTAGCTTTTCAGCCTGATGTTAATTTACTTACTTATTTGTCCTTTTCGAGACATTTCCGCAAAAATCCATACATATGTCACAAAAAATATAATGTGCAAATAAGCCCATTTTGCGCACTTGATGCGCAATATACTATTTTTTACTGCTGATTATTTTAATATTTAAATAGTTAATTGTTCCCAGGGCTAAGTAACTGCAGAAAAGTCGGGCAACATTCATTTTAAGTGGCACGCAAAACACGACATAAGGGACATTTAAATACAATGTAGATTAAAGGAGAAAAATTTCTTTCACAAAAACGAAGAATAATTAAGTAAATATTGATGTTTTTCACTTCATTATAAAATATAATAAAAAGTACCTACTTGGAATAATAGGTTTAATATAACACTCCCTTATGCAAAAATATGATATTAAAAAGTGAACTATAAGTACGTTTTAGTACCCCATAACCGTTATTGAAGAACACCTTTTACGGATATTTTAAACAGAAATCTATAGACATAAATTTAACAATATTTATCGAATTTATAAATACGCATTTTAAGATGAAGAAAAAATAGTATATTGTGTAACTAGGGGGGGGTGTCTTTTTCTAAGTTCAAATGATGATTGAGCACGAAAAAATCCTTTCCAAATTCAGGAGCGAGACGTAAATACGCGTGCCCAATTTTCCATTTGTTTTGCAAGTATGGAAAGGGGTCTTTTGATGCACGTGTTAAGAAAACTTATCTGCTAAATAACACTTGATTCTATAATGTTCGAAATGGCAATTTTGTATACGAATACAAGCCCAAGGATTTATTAGTGAATTCATTTTTTAATTTTACGTATATTTTTTTACATTGCTATATAAATAGCAGTAGATTAGACATCAACGACGCAAAGTAGGCAAATTAATGTAATTGCAACAAGTGTATGTTGCAGACATAGCCGATGGATGTCGAGGGTTCCGGGGCAGAGCCTGTAACCAACACGAGCGTTAATCATCTTCCGGCCATGGTGCACACTATCTTTTTTGTCCTAAATCTGCACTGAAAGCTTACTATTTCGTGCATACAACCCGAATAGAAAGTTGTTACTTTACAGCTCGAGGACGATAAAGTTACCACATTTCGCCCTCAGACGATAAAGAAACGCTTTCCGCCCGCTTTACGTGCACAAAACAGAGTACTTTCGGTACAGGTATATTATCGATTTGTATATTATTATTTTCTTTAGATATTGAAATATATTTGTTTGAAAAATATACCGTTATTAATTAAATACACTGTACTTATTAAATTAGTGTTAAAATTGTATATTGTGTATCCAGGGCGAAAGAAGGCGATTACTGACGAGTGTGAAAGTTACCACCCGAGCAAAGCGAAGGTGGCAATCACACTCGTCAGGATCGCCTTCTATCCATCCATGATGCACACGATATATTTTATCCAATACCTGCACCGGAAGTTTGCTATAGAGTGCATGTAAAAGAGAGCGCGAAGTAGCTATATTTTCCGCACAAAGTGCTACTTTCCCACCATAGAGCGTACTTTTCCACCCGAGGACTTACTTTCCCGTTCTAGAACGGAAAAGATCTACTTTGCGCGCGATTTACATGCATGTAATGGCATACTTTCGGTGCAGGTAGGATAAAAAAAGTTATATAAACTTAATAACATTACACTGTGAAAAATGTTATTAAATTTAACATACTTTTAAGTTACATGATACAAAAAATTTGTATGCACTCGTAACAAAAACGTAAATGATGTTCATGTGCATGCAATTTAATATACAATTCATATAATTTAGTGCACATTTGCACTGAAGAAGGAGGCCCACGTATGGCCTATGCTGGTTCAAGATAAAACATTGATAGGAGGTCTGTAAAACCGACATGAGCATGAAGGATCTATAAAATTTTAAGTATTTAAACAGAAATTTCCGTCCATATAAAGTAAAAAACATTTAAAAAATATAATTTTCTCAATTTTTATTACTGAATGTCTGATAAAATCTTGAATTTTTCACTTATTTTATCAGATTTTACTTTCTTTTTTCAAAATTTCCTTTTACTTCTCCGAATAAAATTTTTGTTTTAATGTTACGCATCCGTGGGCATCCTCCTTTAATGTAAAATGTATTAAATTTCAGTAAATGTAACATTCATTTTCAATTATAACATAAATTTTGAATATTATACATTATAATATTATACAATATTATACAGCATATTTCCTTCCGTTACATGCAACCGAAAGTTTATTTACAGTGTACTTAATAGAAAACATTATTTATTATTTTTTTTTTGATTTTGGTTAATATTCATACAGCATTTACCAACCTCATTACTTCCAGATATATTGTCAGTAATACAGAGATAAAACCGAAAAATTATTTATTTACCATAAAATCAATAGAAACCGCCTCTCAATCTAGACTCATTATAATCGAAAAATTGAATTCTCTATTTGAATCGGATCAAAATCCTGATTCAAATGAATCAAATGAATCAAAAATTTGAATCGTGATTCATTTTTCTCGATTAAAATGAATCGAAAATATGAATTGCGATTCAAATTCTCGATTCAAGTGAGTCGAAAATTATTAAATCACAATTCATCTATGAATCGAAAATTTTGAATAGTTATTCAATTTTTCGATTCATTTGAATCGGAAAAATTAATCACGATTCAAAATCTCGATTCAATTGAATCAGAAAATGTTGAATCTCGATCCATAGGCATGAAATTCGTGCAAATTCTACATAAAGGGAATATTTTGGAGTAATGTATTAAGATTACACATTTTGAAAAAATGTTTAAAAACTATATTATATTAATATTTCTTATAAACGTACATATTATGTTTAAATTAAAAAATACATAAGATAAATTCCGAGTATTTTGAACAGCTATATACACACGCCCCGAACTTCACTTCACCGATTTCAAGAATCCAAGGTAGCATCCACACCATCTAGTCCTAAATTACAAAACTTTTTTAAATTCTTCCAGGAACTGTGGGGGTATAAGATTCTTTCTAATCATCATACTGAGATCATCTAGTTATCTTTTTGCCAGTGGGATTTTATTGTTATATGCTACTTTCAGTTGTAGTTCGTGAACGTCTTTCAAAGTAGTATTCTTTTTTAGAATACTAATTTTTTTCAGTTCGTCGAAAAAATCGTACTTCACAAATACAGCAGTACTCTTGGCCACAATTGTAACTTCCCGAACACTTGCAATTTTAACTGGTTTCCAGTTGAACTTATCCTCTAACTCATGAAAAGTATAAATAGCATCTTGTTCGATTTGTTCTAAACTATATTTTTTTTCTTTTTTACTATCTACTATAAGCCGTGCCCATTCTTCTTGTGTAAACACTGACTTATGACGCGTATGGTTTTCTATGCGGGCGTGCATAGAGTCCCCCTCTGATTGGGTATGGCCAACTTCTAAAAAGCTAATCAATAAAATTTTTTTTAATAAATATTTATATTTTAGATTTTGTAATGAACTATCTAAAAACATATCATCAATTTTACCGGTATGTGTTCAGTTACATGGTAATTTATTTTTATTTACAAAAGCCATTTAATTTTTCGATAAACTTGATGAAACATATTTATAAAATATAATCTTACCGATGAACTATTTTTATGTTGAGATCATTGGCAGCTTTGAAGTACATCGAAAAAATATTCTTATTCTTGTTTTGACCAGAACAGTTATCAGTGTAAAAAATGAACTCTTTAGTGCCCGACTCAGCCTTAGATTTAATAAATTTCCAAACAAACGATGGAATTTCGTTTGATCCTCGATATCCAACCGTCTCGTTCTAAAGAAAGCAGTGTCCCATTGCAGCTCCAAGTTCAAATATGGTAAAATTCCAGACATTCAATTTGGATAAATAATACATAATTGAAATTTCTGCGCGAGGCGTATTTAAAATCTTTTGCAGATCATAATTTGCGCAACAAAGTGTAGTGTCCTTTAGTGCTCGCTGTTTATCCACAGTCATAAGTCTTCTCGCTTCAGATTTCTGCTTTAAATGATTGCTATATTCTTTTTCCTTTTTAATTTGGTCTTCTATTGACATATTTTTGAAAGCTTCGAAAGCTTCACATCTAAAAAAAATATTGTAATTTAAGTAAAATTTGTTATTATTTATTTCTTTATTTGTACATGTACTATAAATTCCAGGTAATACCGTCACGGCATTCCTAATCACCCAAATCACATATGGGAGTAGTTTCTGGTCATATCATCCTATTCCTGATCATTTATCTTACTGACGTTTAATCGTTTGTATTATATATAAAAACGTTTTAAGCTAAATTATTTCATTAGATTTAATAAATAGATAATATTTTTCGGTTTAGTAGAGCTGAATGTGAAATTTAAGACAGGTAAAAGTGCTTAATTATTTGTGTTCAATCGTCAATACGATATAGGCAATCAGCTGCTCGCCACGAGCGAGTTTTAACCTATGAAATACACGTCGTACCGTTATTTATTTCTACATTAAATGTAACTTTTTTTGAGAAATTTTGTACGTATAATATATCGAAACTAGTTAAATAATTAAAACATTACAATATTTGCATACGAAACTATTCTTAAATACATGTAAAGTATGGGGCCTGCGGCGGCTCAGTCGGTAGAGTGTCGGATTCCCACGCCGGTGAACCGCCACTAGAAAAGGCCGACGACGGAATACAAGACGGCAATGAGCCCATGATCACCACAACCCAAAGTCTGAACAATGAAACAGGCACTCAAGCAATTAATTTTTTACCACGCGACGGTGAAAATTCGACATCGCAGCGTGGGACACCATCGCCATCCAACGCGAACTTGTACAAACTCTTTCCGAGAATTAATCCAAACTCGGTAAGCATTGAAACACTTTTCAAAAATGCTCGTAAAGAATGCCATAGATATGCATCGCCTATTGCACCTAACACGACCAAGAAACGTGCACTTTCAAAATCACCAAGCAACAGCCAGGGCGAAAATCCTAGAGACGCCAATACGCAACGAGACGAGCCATGGACACAACCAAAGAAAACGTTTAGAGGAAACAGCAAGAATCTTATCTCTCATCAAAGTAATGTTGAACCGTTTAATACTAATCAGTTTACAGTACTAAGCAACCTCGTAACAAACGAAGAATCGCCGCCTCGCAACAATGAAAGAAACGAAGACGCAGACAACGTGTCTCCCTCGACGCAGCAGCCAAGCAACAGCAGCGAAACCCGACACTCTCGAATCAACAGTAAGCCGAATGCGCGCAATAATCCGCCGCCGATTTTTGTTTATAAAATAAAATTAGAGAACCTAATCTACTTACTTACTAGGAATAACATTAATAAAAATGAGTTTACATTAAAGCAATCTGAAATTGAAAGTCATACTGTATATTGCAATACTATAGAAATCCATAACGAAGTCAATAAGATACTTAAAGCTAATAACATTAATTCCTATACTTTTACTCCTAAAAATCAAAAACTCAAAAATATCATACTTAAAGGCGTTCGAGGTAAATTTAGCGAAAAAGATATAAAAGATGAGATCACAGAACTCAGTATTGACAATGTAAATGTGAATAAAATTACAAAAATTCGATTTAACAAAAATTCACCAGAAATGTATCACTTTTTAGTTCAACTTACGAGTGAAAGTAATATACAAGCACTGACAAAAATACAAACATTAGCATACCAAAAAGTCCGATGGGAACCGCTTAAAAAAAAAGAGATATTTCAATGTACCAATTGCCAACGACTAGGACATTCGAGTGTTAATTGTAATTTAGGATATCGATGTGTAAAGTGTGAGAACACACACGGACCAGGTGAATGTGAAATTCAAAAAAATGAAGTAGACAAAAGCAAGCTTTACTGCGTTAATTGTGAAGAAAAAGGCCATCCTGCTTCCTACAGAGGTTGTCCCTTTTATAAATTCGCAAAAAATATCAAAGAAACGCAAAAATCTTCTCGCCAAGCGTACAAAAATAATAAAGTTCATAACATAAACTCATTTGTTCAAAGAGAAACTGATAGATTAATTCGCCCAAATCACTCGCGCATGCATAATCCAGAATCACAAAGCATTAACGTAACGCAAACTATTACTAATCACTCAAATAGAAACGCATGGAATAGAAATGACAATAGCAGATACTTATTCTCAAATGAGCAAAATAGTAATTTTAACTCAATTTTTAATGAGTTTAAACAGCAGATGACTGAGATGTTTAATACACACTTTGGTAAATTATATAACATAGTCAATAATAATTCATGTAAAATCGATAGGTTATATGATATATTTGACATCCAAAATGATTAATAACCCTCCAACAATTCAAAATAATTTATCTAACGTAGCGAACGCATCAATTGACACTCTCAAAATAACGTCTATTAACGTAAACTCACTTATATCCTTGAATAAGAGATTTGATCTATATAATTTTATACATGATAACGATATTGATATTGCACTAATTTGTGAAACAAAATTAAGTAAAAGATATAAAATCCAATTCTCAGATTATAACCTTATAAGAACAGACAGAAATTGTAGCATTAAAGGTGGAGGCACAGCCATCCTAATAAAAACTAATATTCCATATACACAAGTTTTCACACCATCCTCAAAAAATAATTCAATCATTGAATACACAATAATAAACATCAAACTTTCAAATCATAATCTTTACATAATAGCTATCTATGCAAATAATGACTGTAAGAAAATTTTTATTGATGAAATTAACTATTTATTTAACAAACTTAGCTTAGATCTAGGTGATAACTACTACATAATCGCTGGTGATCTGAACGCGAGGCATACGAGCTGGGGGGATAGAGCAACTACAAGGAAAGGCGCAATGCTAAAAAAATGGGAAGAAAACCAAGGATTGCAATTTAGAGTGACAATCATACCCCCGTGTACATCTACTTATCCTAGTGCCGACACTTATTTAGATCTATGTATAATCGACAACAGAATTAAAGTTACTAATATTATTAACAACAAAATAAAAACTGTTGATTACAACAGTGATCATAAAGCACTACACTTTACAATAAAACTAGAAACGAACATCAATAATATTAATCCCGTAACAAGCCATAGATTTGCTTTTAAAAAAACTAAATGGGGAACTTTCCAAAAATGCCTAAATAATAAATTTTGTATAGAAATACCATATAACAGAAATCTCTCTAATGCTGAAATCACTGATTACCTCGAAAAAATTAACTCACTAATAAACACATCTATAGAAAATACTGTCCCTAGATATAAACCTCACGATAACGTACTTAATTATACTAACCAAAAAATAAAAAGACTACATAAATATAAATCATTTTTAATAACCAATCTCAACAAATACTACAAAAATAAGTTTTTAAATATAAATATTTGGCAAAACATAGAATTCATAAAAAATCTTATCGAAAAAATAAACGTCCTCCTAAAAACAGAATATAAAAAATCTTATAATAAATACTGGGATTGCCAAATAAGAGCCATTGACTACCGAAACCCTGAATCATTTTTCCCGAAAATTAATAGATTCTTTAGGCCTAGAGAACAGCTAAATGTTAATACTCTAACAATCGATCCGCAAGATCAAGATCTATTACAACGCAGCAACTGCGGTACAAATGAACTACCGATAATTGATAATAAATACATTGTTGAAAATCCTACTGATATCCTAAATATAATCGGAGCATATTATGAAAAAGTTAACTCGCCCAGACACACTAACGACAATACTGCACTCAAAACGCTTGTAGAAAATACTGTCAATCCACTAATAGAAACCTTTAAAGAAAACGAAATAACAAACAGCACTATATGTAAATTTAATAACTGTAACCCATCGTTTAACCCAACCCAAATAGATAACTCAATCACATTTATAAATACACACGAAGTACATTTAATTTTTAAAAATCTACCAAATAAAACGTCTTTTGGACTTGATAATATACCGCCTATAACGCTCAAACACCTACCGAACAATGTCATTCGTGCCTACACAATACTTTTCAATAATTGTATTAATAATCGCATCTTCCCTGATACATGGAAAAGGGCAAAAATCCTACCTATCTTAAAAAAAGGAAAATTACCTAATGAAGTGTCTAGCTATAGACCTATCAGCCTAACACCAGCCATAAGTAAGGTCTATGAGGTAGTAATTAACAAAACTCTAAAAAAATACACACTAAAATATAAAGTAATATCAGATAAACAATTCGGATTTAAAAATAATCACTCGACCTGTCACGCCATCCATAAAGTTCAAACAGAAATTAATACTCATCTTCATAGAAAAGAAATAGTTGGCGCTTGCCTCATTGACCTTGAAAGAGCGTTCGACTCCGTATGGATTAAAGGCCTATTATACATACTATACAAACTTAATTACCCCATAGATTTCATCCAACTTGTATGGAATATGACAAGTAACAGAACCTTTGTCACATGGGATGGGTCAAATCTCTCGACAGAAATTTATAAGATAATAGAAGGCTTAATGCAAGGCACAGTCAACTCACCTGAATTTTTTAATATATTTACGTATAATATACCGGACCTTTTTGAATTAAATAATGATAATAATACATACTCTTCAGCATTTGCCGATGATTTTATAATTCTTGCAGCAGATAAATACACTGAAATAGTTCAAAAGAAACTAGAAAATCTACTCAATAAAATTAACAATTACTACAAGCTCTGGAATTTAAAAATCAACCCTTCTAAATGTGAAACAATACTTTTCCACCGGCCTCTAAGATTCATAAATAGTGAGAGCAGAATCCCCATTAAAAATTTCAAAATAAATATCTATGAAAATAACACTAAAATACCTATCGAGCACAAAAAAATAGTACGATATCTAGGTGTACAACTGGATTATTTACTGCGCATGAACAACCACGTTAATAACCAGCTCGAGAAAGCCAAAAAAGCCTTCAGATCATACAGTCGCTTATTTTTTAATAAGTCGCTATCAAAAAGAGCAAAAATAATTTGCTACCTACTTCTAATAAGGCCCATCATGACATATGCGGCACCAGTATGGTGGAACATAAGCGCGTCCATGATGGAAAGATTAAGACGATTTGAAAGGACGTGCTTGAGAGCAGCGCTCCATATATATAGAAAAACTGACTGTGATGAGTACATAAGTAATAAAACGCTATATAATAAAGCTAACATACCAAGAATTGACAATTTTATAATTAAGTTATCTAGAGATTATTACGCTAACTTAAAAAAAGTAAGAAACATGTATCTACAATCTTACACAAAAGTAGACCCTGTAAACTGTGAAGCCAGAGCTCAATCTGGTTATTTGTATCCTCATGCCTTTATGCATTTTGACAAAATCGGTATAATTCAAAATAGCAGTAATATTCCAACAATTTATCATATCTCACGTCATCAATCTAATAAAACTATTCCGACCTCCGCAGAAATAAATCACTCACTTATAAAATATTCAACCGTAATACCTCTAATAGATTATACAGATAAACACAGATTAAATAAAAACAAATACTGGTGGCTCACTGAGGATGCAAATTATTTAGACGAGCTCAGGCGCAGATCAAGAAGAAAAATGTAAATATAGAGTTAAGATAGTTATTAGTTTTAACAGTATGTCTATCAAGACTGAATTCATAAATAGCTTAGCTAATAAAAAAAAAATATATAAATGTTTATAGAATTAGTTAGTAAAATCTTAAATGCATCCTCCCCCTTCAAATTACCGTTTGATAATTAAGCTCAGGTTTTTTATTTTATATACAACTTTACAATTTTCCTGCGCAATCAATACAATATTTTTTGGCATAATTCTGACGAAACGTCTTTGCCTGTATTTATACTTAGACTACTGTATCATCTACTTACTATTATAAGTTTCAAATGCGAGCGGTCCTAATGGACAATGCGTTTGGTAAAATGTTCATATATTGTAAGGCTTTTGTTACTGGTTTTATTTGCGCCTAAAAACCACCATTATGTAAAAATATAAGTCAAATAAAACTCTTTAAAAAAAAAAAAAAAAAAAAAAGGTTCGAATCCTAGTCTCTGCCGATTGATACAAGCACCTCTGTAAAAATTACATGTGCTTTGTTTACAAACACACCGCAGACCCCCGTCGCCGATTAGCACCACATGGAAGCACAAACATGGCGACGTTAAATAATATAAAAAAAAAAAAAAAAAAAACATGTAAAGTATGTAATAATTATGATCAGAAATTTGGGAAGCGATATAAATTTGGAACCTATTTCTATCACTTGCTTTTTTGAACAAAAATAAAATTATATGTAAATTTTGTAAGTGATTTATACAAAATATCTACTAAATAACTTAAATAAAGAATGTCCGCTACGATCTTTTTTAAAGTTTATTAAAAATCATCATTATAACAAAAATTTCTCCTTTTTTAAATAGTTCATTAATTATGTCGTGGATAATAAAGTAACTTATGATATTTTGATTAATTTAACGCAACTTTCAATTTTTTGCTTTGAAAGTGAAAAAAAAATACTTTTTACACAAAAGCGGGCAAAAAAGTTTTTTTTTCCTTTTAGCCAATCGAAAAAAGGTTACTTTAGGCCTGCTTTATAGGCAAAACGCCAAGATCGAGCAAAAAATCATTTGGTTACATAAATATATAAATATATAAATATATAAATATATAAATATATAAATATATAAATATATAAATATATAAATATATAAATATATAAATATATAAATATATAAATATATAAATATATAAATATATAAATATATAAATATATAAATATATAAATATATAAATATATAAATATATAAATATATAAATATATAAATATATAAATATATAAATATATAAATATATAAATATATAAATATATAAATATATAAATATATAAATATATAAATATATAAATATATAAATATATAAATATATAAATATATAAATATATAAATATATAAATATATAAATATATAAATATATAAATATATAAATATATAAATATATAAATATATAAATATATAAATATATAAATATATAAATATATAAATATATAAATATATAAATATATAAATATATAAATATATAAATATATAAATATATAAATATATAAATATATAAATATATAAATATATAAATATATAAATATATAAATATATAAATATATAAATATATAAATATATAAATATATAAATATATAAATATATAAATATATAAATATATAAATATATAAATATATAAATATATAAATATATAAATATATAAATATATAAATATATAAATATATAAATATATAAATATATAAATATATAAATATATAAATATATAAATATATAAATATATAAATATATAAATATATAAATATATAAATATATAAATATATAAATATATAAATATATAAATATATAAATATATAAATATATAAATATATACATATATATAGCATAGCCAAACTGTATTAAATAATTAGGTAGCCTACTGGGCTCAAATCGATTTTTATAAAAAATGAACTAAAATGTCTTGCATCTAATGAAAAAAGGTCGGTTTGCATAAACATCTAAACACGTGTCTACACTAATCTTGTAGCTTAAAGAACAGCTATACCAAGTTTTTTGTAATTCAGTGGACGACAGGTAGTTACTTTTTGTATTTTCTTACAAATACCATCGATATTACTTACTTGTCCTTTTTAGGTTTAAAAAATCCAATATTAAACTTCGTATCGAAGATATGTTCATACATGCTTTGGCTGACTATACTGCTATCATCATCTGTTACTCCTAACTCTTCCTTGAATATTCTGTACATCTTCGCAATATACAAGCCCTCTTCAAGGTACTGCTTTTGAGAAGTATCTCTGCAGTAGTGGGAGTCGATAGTAGGAAAACGTTTAATATGTTCAATTGCTTGCTGCTTCATCTCCTCGGGATATTTAAATGGACGGTTCTTATGCTTTCCTCTCAAATCAGTAGCAATAAAAATAATTGCCGTACAGCTCGAATTACTTTGTTTTGTTTTGGCTGTTCGGATTACTTGATATGAAATATCTGTGAACAATAATCTACTTAAAATAATAAACTCAAGGTGAGTTCAGATAAAATAAGAAAGGATTGGGATGAGTGAGTGAAAGGTTGAGTAAATAAAGAACACAATTGATTTCGCGATAAAAAAAAAGCACTTGCTTCGGCGTAAAAAACCGCACGGCTTAGCGGGAAAAGCCGAAGCAAGCGTAAAGATTTATTGAGAAAATGAAGCTACAAACAATTACAACAGACGCGGGAAATAAGGATTTAATCTACCGCCTTACCCTAGACTCTTAATCTTAACGCCGCAGAGAGCTCTCTTACCTGGGCACGCAACCCGCGCAAAATCGCCGCACGAAGCTCGAACGACACCGCCTGGATGTCGCTGAGCCGAGAATGTCGTGAAACGCCGCCGCAGCTTCTCGCCGAGTCCTGGTAGGCTGGCAAGCAGGGCGAGGGGAGCGCAAAATGGTCCACGACCTGCACCGGGCGCGCCCCGACGTCTCGGGGAGCCAGACGCCTCGATGCCGGGCAACAAGGGTGTTGCCGCGATGCGTTCGCCCTGGACGGGTCACGTCCAACACGTGGACACCGTCCCCACAGTTTTCCCTAACACGGCCACGAGGCACACACAAGATACACACACACACACACGCGCGAATTCTCACGCACGCTCGCACGAATTCAGTTACAATTTCACGATTGCAGGAAGGCTGGATATATTAGCTCTGAAAAGAACGGAAATATATCTCAGCCAATCGAACACGAAATCACGGCAATCAGGACGCAAAAAGGCTGAAAATTAAACTATATATTGAGCAGGGCTGCTAAGCGCGCGAACAGCTTGGAGGTCCTGTCAAAAGTGAACAATTGCGAGAGCGCGCGCGAATCGAGACAGAACCGCGCGCGCTGACGGTCACGCAACGTCGCAATTGACCGCACGAAATGGCGCGAAATTCAAATCTACAGAAATGTACCTATATGACTAAGACCTGTAAAAATGGCGTAAACAATCTGAATAAACATAATAAAATATAAGAATTATCAAGCTGGTTATTAACAGATTTTGATAGTTACCAGGCTTCCTATAAATTTTAGCAAAAATATTAAATGAAATTTCTAATCAATTGAATACAAATTAATATACTTTACAAATCAATAATATGCTTTTAAGGGGATTAATCTTTCCAGTGGTTGGGGAGTTTATAATGTATCTGAGTTGTTCATAGTGATTAAAACCCAAAATAAGATATTCAATAATTATTTAAATGTTATATTGGCGGTAATCGGATGTACTCATGGTATATAAACTTCAAAATCAAATAAACACTTATCTGGATTTTATAATATATTGATGTCAAAGGAACATACAAAAATTTATACTTTAAATATGATTTTTTTAAATATATTAACATCATATTTCTCATTGAACAATTTTTTTTTTCACTTATAAATGTGAGTAAAGTTTAAAAATCAATATAGTTAAATGATCAAAAAAGTTCAAAAAGGCAGTTTAATAATCCAAATAATTTAATAATTGTAGGATGTTATTTTAATTTATACTTGAAAACAATCGTTTTATTCTAAGGATAAGTATTGTTTAAATAGGGTTCTTCGAATATTCAAATTTTGTAGTTAGTCGTTGAAACAACTCAAGTCAAAACTCCGGGTCAAGTGCGTTCAATCTGAGTTTTTACTCTTAACGTAACAAATATCTCGTTTTTTTTTTAATATTTTTAAAATTCATGAAGTAACGCGACCATTTTTTACATTTTTACAGTGATGGAACAGACATTTTACAATATAATGATGCTTAAATCAACTAGCTTAAATAACTTAACTTAACTTGTATTCATATTTATGAGTAGTCTTGTGACCCTATCTTTGACTATGTAATAATTATTTATAACGTGAGTTGATATCAACATCGAAAACACTAAAGCATAAACGTATTACTTTTATATTTATTTCGTTATTATATTTGTGCAATTTTTTAGAATTTAGAATAAAAAAAATTAAATTCTTTGTTAGGCTATTAATGTTTAGCTATTAAGATATTTTAATTAATACAATTTCTATGCAAATATGAAAACCCTAGAGAGCATATGAGAGAAGAATATTGTTTTGAAAAATAAAATTAAAAATTAGCAACACTGTTGCTACGTTTTTATAAGTAAATTTGAATTTAGTATGTAATTATGACGAACATACCAAGAGTTTGCAGGAACATCGTGCTGCAAACTGAGATTGGTCCATTTGAAGACGGCAGTGTAAAATTATAATAGACTTTATCTGTACTATTTTGCAACAACTCTGCTACTTCCTTAGCTTCCTCGTCGTTCTCTTTGGTAGATTTTTTTAAAGTTACCCACGTATTTACACAGTCCCATTGACTTTTTTTATCACCTAACTTCCAATAATCATTAAAAGCTTGCTGACGTTCTGTTTCACAAATTTTCGAATGACACTTGAACCGACATTTTTCAAGACAACCTGGCTTCATGGGTCGTGCAGCTATTGGTCCTTTACGCCCAAATCCTTCCTTTCCCTCGGAATGAGCTTTCTTCGCTTTTGCATCCACCCAATCTGTTTCTCGTTTTTGTCGTTTCCTGGTAAGGACTTGCTTAGTGCCTTTCCTTTTAACTTTCCTTTTCATACATTTTTTTGTTTCCACTGTATTGGAAACTGTAGATTGTGTGTCCTTTGGTTGATCATAATCACTCAACAAAACTAACAACAATAAACAAATGATGATCTGTGTAATATAATTCAATTATATCAAAGAGCGCGCAAGCAGTCGGATAGTACTTTATTTACCGTCATAAAATTGTCCATGGACACTATTTATACAATTATAATTGAAAGCTTTGTCGCAAAAACTTACTAGAAAAGTCGGAGGTTTGGAAACCAATTTATTCTCAAGATAGCATCTAAATGATCTCATTTATACGCTTTTATTGTAAAAAATGGTCCCATTACTTTAGAGCATAGCTCTTTAAGTTTTTGTGCCAGATAAAATGTTATTTTTAATGGAAATTACCTTTTATTATTTTGAAAAAATAAGTTTGATCGAATTTAGTAATTTTTCTTTCCACCCCTTATGTCTGTAAAGTGCCTGCAGTTTTAGAATAAACTGTGTGATGTCTTAAAAAATTAAATAATACATTTATTTAAAATCAAGTTACAATGTTTTGCTACATCTCATATTTCCACTAAATTGGAATGTTTTTTTATACAAACCTTTTGAGTTTTGATTGAACTGATCCTTTGGCTATTTATTGTTCTTTCCTTATATTTTTAAAGTCAATTTGAAATTTAAAAAAAATCAGATATTATAGTTATTGCTTATTGTGCAAACGTATGAATTAGTGGTATAACGGTAAAGTAATTCTTGGTTTGTAGAGGAAATTTGCATGCACTTTTGCTGCAATTAATTCAGTTGAATAGATTGTATAATGCGTTGATTTGGATTCTTGAACAATTTTGATATGTAATCTATCCGATGCGTTCTCTAAATGGTTTTTGTACAAGTTATCAACTACTTTCAACATTTTTCCAACAACCTTTACATTATTTTGTTCATCTTTTATAAAATAATGGCACTGAATATAATAACCATTTTTTAATAAAATACAATTGTTGCTTTTGTTGCGACAATCTATGTGAATCAAGTCCTTTTTAAAGACATGGAATTGTTGCATTGGACGATACTTAGATAAATCAAATTTAATCATGTCGTCATCTGAATATACTTTACATGCTCTAATTTCTGCCAGTCTCTTCCAAATTTGTACAAGTGGTTGATTGCCATTTCGAACAAGTTGTTTGATTTTTCTTATATGATTTTCAAATTTAAAAGCGCTAAACTCGTCTAATGCTCCAAAATGCCTTACGTCTGTAACTATATGTAATAAATTATGCACGTTAAACGTGACATTCTTCCTTCCATAGTGTACTTCGAAATCGCTAACAAAATTTTCCAATAGTTGATCAGCATAGTTTAAATAATCATCATTTTTACATAAAATTGGATTCACAAGAATGGAGACTGCAATGTGTAAGTACAAAAAGTGGTCATATAATTCTAATGGTAATATATGTAATACGAGTAAAACAACCGGACCAGTGTATAAAAGAAATTGTCTTAATTCTGTAGCTTTCCATAAGCGTCTAATTTTTCTAAATTGTCGGGGATTTCTGCAAAAATCTGATGGAACAAATTGTTTTATATTTAGCAATCTTTCAAAAATTTTGTCAATATCTGCATCTGACAGTATATTTTTTATCCATAATTCAATAAGTTTCAACATTACTCCAAGACAAATTAAATGCATGTAGTCAAGGACCACATTAGTAACCAAACCAATTTTTGGAATATCCTTTAAAATGGTTTCTCCATTTTTTTATACACATCGCCCAATGGATCATTGTATTCGCGATTTTTTACTTTTTCGTCAGTCCTTAAAGTGCTAATACAACCAGGAAAATGTACTGCACCATCGTATTCACCTTCAATTCTACACTTCGTACAGCTGAAATAGCCTGAAGGGTACTTGACGCATATAACATACGATTTTGCAGGTGCATCACATACTAACGCATCTAAAATCACAGAATAATGTTTATCTTTATGGCTGATTCCATTATTTATGAAAAGTGTGACTTTTTCTTTAAATTCTTTCAAAAACTCATTGATATTAGATGGTTTATCTTCACCATGATAAATTGCAAGTACTTCAACTAGCTTAAGTTCTTTTTCAGAGACACTAATAATCCATAACCCTTTTTCCGATGAAATAGCAAGAGGAGCACCATCTATACTTACAAGAAGTTTAATGCATTCAACAACAATTCCTTTGTGTACATACTCATCGATATACGATTTTAATGCATTCTCAAGCCCATAATGACAATCCTGTCCTGATCCCATTTCACGAGTTTTTACAGTTCTAGGAGTTTTAAAAAATGTTTCTCCAGACACTTTTCTCCAGATTTGTTACATATTAATAATCATACTTTTATAAATAAACAAACAGTTTTCAGTTTCAAAAAATTACTGAATTTATACTTTTTACATTTATTTTACTTTTGAATATGACCTAAATTGACAAACCAGTATATAAAGTTGAAAAACAAAATGCAATTTAATATTTACACAAAGTAAAAGGTTGGCAACTATAATTTGTTTTTCCAATCATCTCCAATATACTTTAACAATATCTTTAACTTCTAATTTTTAAATTGATTTTAAATAAAATTATCTTTTAATTATGATTTCTCATAACATGAGATATCAAAGGAAAAGGTGAAAAATTGTGGGATTATGTAGTAAATTCAAAGTATAATGGAATCGCGGTGCTCTCCATGGCACAGTTTATGTATGCATACGTATATCTATGTTTCACATAGAGGTGCTACCAAGCTGCTTGAGAAATCTTTTATTTTAAAAATTAGTAAAAAAAGGATTGTTTTATGAATTATATAATTGTATTTTTTTATTTATAGTCAAACGAAAATTATTAGGATATGCATACAAAAAACATGAGAAACTCAATACGATACTTTTTGCCCCGATACTTAGTTTGAAAAATATCACGTAGCAAAATAAAACAAAACTAAAAATATAAGAAAAAAGTATTGATACTTAAAAAAAGTAGCGACCGGCTTTACAGGTATCGAGTAGTATCACCCATCACTGATTGTAGGCGTTTGGCGGTTCCTCGAAGATATTTAGATTATCGTTTTAGGCTTCCGCCAAGCTCTAAGTTAGTCCGATAATCCGTTCCCTCTGAGATTTGGTTGATGCTGCACCCATGTACATCAATCGACACCAATGTCGCTAAGATACGTTTCAAGCACTTCCGAAGCGCTTCAATATTACTACAATGCGTTCAAAGCGCTTCGATGTCGATACGATCAGGCTTCCATGTCGCTATGATCGCGCTTTCAAGTTGCTACGATCGCGCTTCCGTGTCGATACGATCAGGCTTCAATGTCGCTATGATCGCGCTTCCAAGTTGCTTCGATCGCGCTTCCATGTAGCTACGATCACGCATCGATGCACATCCAAGCGCTTAGATGCGCATGGATCGCGACCGGAGTCCTTATGTCCGATCGATATATTGAGAGTCCCTACCATACCGACCGCCATACGCACTGACGTTGTCTGCAGGCTCATCCGCGACCCTTGGCAACGCCACTCGATTCTAAGTATTCGGTAGACACGAAAGCGCAAACTTGTATATACCGGCAAATTCAACCGGGACGCTAAGAGAAGAGACAATGAATGAGAGCAATATACAACAATTAATAGAGGAGGTGCAATCCAGGCCATTTCTTTGGGATAAGACTATAAAGGAGTTCCAAAATAAAACGAAAAAAGGCTAAGAGTGGAACAAGATCGCAGCTAACTTGAAACAGTCCAGTAAGTATGAGTTTCACCAATATTAATCGTCCTTTATTCGAACGTCGCTTTGTTCGTACTTAAATGTCATGCAAAACAGAAATCAGCCCTTTGGAGAGACTTATAAGCCACATAGAGGTTTTCTACTATACAAAGCAATTTACATACTGGAATTGTAACTTGAATATTGCTTTGTATAGTGGAAAACCTCTATGTGGCTTATAAGTATCTTCGGAAGCCTGATTTCTGTTTTGCATGATAGATGAGTACAAAAAAAAGGACTTTATAAGAAAATTGTTCAAAAGCATCCATTTGAGTAGCTGATAACAAGAAAACAAGTAGACTTATATGCCACATAGAGGTTATCCACTATACAAAGCAATTTTCCAGTTACAATTTTAGTATGATAATTGCTTTTTATAGTGGGAAATCCCTATGAGGCTTGTAAGTCTCTCCGGAAGGCTGACTTCTGTTTTGTATGATATTTGAGTACGAACAAAGTGACTTTACAAGAAAATTGTTGAAAAACATTCATTTGAGTAGCTGGTAACAAAAAGCTAGTAAATCTTTCAACGATGGCCAATTTTCTTGTAAAGTCCCCTTGTTCGTATTCAAATATTATAAAAAACAGAAATCAACCCTTCGGAGAGACTTATATGCCACATAGAGATTATCCACTATACAAAGCAATTTTCCAGTTACAATTTTAGTATGTTATTTGCTTTTTATAGTGGGAAACCTCTAGGAGGCTTGTAAGTCTCTCCGGAAGGTTGATTTTTGTTTTGCATGATATTTGAGTACAAAGAAAGGGACTTTACAAGAAAATTGTCCATCGATCGAAGACTTTCGTGTTTTCTGCCACGCTATTCGAATGAATGTATTTGGACCATTTTCTCGTGCAGTCCCCTTGTTTGAACTCAGATATAATGAAAAATAGAATCTGTTACCCAGAGTAACTTGCAAGCCATAAGAGGTTTTTCTATTGTATGAAGAAATTTTCACACAGATCTCACACATATATAAAGATAACCTATGTACTTTATATGGAAGGTTATTGTCAAAATAACTTTGTATAGTAGAGAACAAGTTTTTTGTTCATAAGTGACTTCGGGTAACTGATGTCTATTCTTTATGATTTTATTCTTATGACATATTTTGTTTACTTTTATAATTTTCTAAAAATCAACCAATTGAATGTATATGTATATGTATGTCCTCATATTTATAAACGGTTTTACAATATTTTACCAACAAAATATTATTTTTGGTAAAATTCATCAGTAATCGTTTAATAATAATAAAAACACACATCATTGTTGCAATAATACAAAATCGAATCAAATCAATTACATTTCCCGGCATACGCGTTTTTTTGAATATTTTTCTATCTTAGTTATTATAGCAAGTCGTAAATAAAGGTTCGTTACGATACATTAAAACATGTGCACATGTATATTTGCTTGTAAATATGATAAAGGGACTTATGACGAACCTATTTTTTAATTGTCCAGTACAATTATATTTGCTGTGGAATTTCGATATCAATTGAAAATTATCAGTTGATGTGTACGTGTATAAACAGTTTTTACAATATGAACCTTAAATAATTTTCTACAAAGAAATATAATTATTGAATGTACATAATATGTCTTTTCTATATCATTACAGAGGCAATCTTCACTACAACAATGAATCGAGAATTTTTTTTATTAATGCAAGATCGAAATATATCGGTTTTAGCAGTTTTACAAAAAATACGTTCTACGAATGCTAATGAGCTGAACAGCAGTCGTTCTATTAATGGCGAATACGTTACATTGTTTCCCGTTATTAAAACTTTTCCTTATAAATTTAAAGAGTATATGAGGATGGAAGTTTCGACTTTTGATTATCTGCTATCGAAAATTGGACCTTTACTTAAAAAAAATTGGTGTAACTTGCACGTGCAA